>OW026453.1:73971546-75221546 GCA_932274525.1 Podabrus alpinus | reverse complement strand
ATGTGGCGTAATCCTCTACTAGATTTTTGATGCGCGCATCAGCCTCCGACTATTTTCTTTTCTTACTAGGTGGATTGTTTCCGGCAACTAATTTTTCATAAAACAGATCTCGCCCACGTTGAATAACTTTTAAACTAGAAATTAATTTCCAAATGTTTCCATACTTAGCTCCATACTTAGCTTAGATCCATACTTAGCTCTGCCTCTAATCGTCTATGTGCCGCTTCAGTATGATTGTTTGTTCCCGTGTCAGTTAAGACGCGATTATACACTGACCACAAATCTGGAGAAAACATTGCCGGCCGCCAGCAATGGAACAAAAGCTAACGATCAACCTTTTATGATAAAGTTTGGTTTAATTTTCAAAAATAACCGTGCGCCAAACAGGCATACGCTGGCCCTGTATTTAAGCCGTTCTTAAATTTCAATAACCTTAATCTCCTGCTAACAACATAAGGTTAAGGTTATCAGCTTCCATTACTTGGAGGCTGATTCGCGCATCAAGAATCTAGTAGAGGATTACGCGAATAGAAGTGTTATAGACTTTTTGCGAGGCATTTCCCATAATTATGAAATGAATTCCTGATCAGTTGGGTACTATATTAATAGGCATTGTTATTATTTGTAAAAGTTAGAAGGAATAAACATTTTAAAAACATTTACTTTAAATTTTTAATTATAATTTTTTTTATTGGCTAAATAAACATTATTTCTAAATTTTAGTGGAAGTTAGAAGGAATAAACATTTTAAAAACATTTAGTTTAAATTTTTAATTATAATTTTTTTTATTGGCTAAATAAACATTTCTAGATTTAGTTACGTAAATAATAGTTTTTTAGAAAAAAAATTCTTACTATCAGTTATAATAAGTAATATGTAATGGATAAATCTTCCCTCGCGCCCAATTGTATTTGCGCCCAATTGTATTTGCGCCCAGTTGTATTTGCGCCCAGTTGTCGCTGCGCCCAGTTGTCGCTGCGCCCAGTTGTCGTTGCGCCCAATCGATCGCGCCCAATCGATGGCGCCCAATCGATCGCGCCCAATTGTACTAGACCGAAGGTACCATCCACCTTTACCCTCTCTATCTCCGCCACCTCTCTGATCCTTAGCTCTATCGGAGTAAATCCAGCTAAGGCTAACGCAGATATCGCCGAGACCGTACGGAATGCGCGAGTGGCCCTAATGGCGAATGTCCTTTGGAATGAGCGGAGCCAGCGCCGCGCGTAGTTATACTTTAGCACATCACACCAAATATACGCTCCGTAGGTTATGGTAGGTTCTACGACCGCGTGGTATATCGTTTCCACGTTTATTGGGTGATACCCCACGTCGGTCGCACATACCTACAGAGGTTGTTAAAAATCTTGCTAGCTTTCGCAATTACGTGTTTTACGTGGATGTTAAATTCCAAATTATCGTCCAAAATAATGCCCAAAAGTTTTGTAAGATGCAACTTTTGAATTTGAACTTCGCGCCAACGTCCTCTCCAGAAATCCGCCATCTCTTGAGAACTAACAAAGTTCAAACCTAAAATTACACTTCTTCGACGACACGGAAAATAACCTTGGACCACCACATTGTGAAATACCTACTATCGTCATCTAGTAACCAAACTCTTTCTTCCGGTGTACAAAACATAGTGTCAAAACAACTGTAACAAAAACAAATGATCGCTCCGAAAGAGAGACGAACATTAAACTTCCAACACAAATAAAACAACCATATTTTGGGGCAATGTCAATTCTTTTATTATCTTTAATATTCTTGTTTGAGGAATTTAACCTGAAGCAATGATTTACCTAACTCATGACCTAATAAATCTGTAGATTTAATTACCCTGAAAGTCGATTTGTGTTAAATCGCTTTAATGATTTTAATTATGTTTTAAAATTACTTGTTGGGATTCAATCCTTTGGATTGTTTTAATCTATTCTTCATGTACTTGGTACATTTTAGAAGTTTGTGGGAAGCTATTATGTGTTTTGTTTTAACACTAGCTGTTAATAGAAAATTACCTTTAAATCTACCTTTACACCACCACCCTTTAAATACAATTTACTACCTAATTTACCAATATTAAAAACCCAGATCTACGATTAGCTTGCCTTCCTTTAAGGAATCTCGACAATCCATTCATGCGCGTCACTATTACCACAACTTAAATGAATACAATTTTTGGGAACGGTTTAATGTAAACTTGCTTTATTGTTAGCCTTTCGTGGCTATGCAGTACTGAGTAGTTTATTTCCAGCCTGCCGAGGTGTTTGGGCCATTCATACAAGAGTCACCGGAAAGCTAAATTGTACTTTATAAACCGAAACCAAACCATCGTATTACCTAAGTCAAAATCTACCATGTATATAAAATTTGTGAACACCCGGTACATTATTTCCTACACCTTCTTTATAATTATTGTAAATAATGATTAATTAATTTGAAGCAACACCCTGTATATGAGACATAAATTAATTTAGCAACTGAAAATGAAATCTTTCATTATTAAATTAATCTTAGTTGAAATTTACACTCTTCCGGTATAAAATATAAATTACACTTCTTTGTATGAATAACAGCTTGCATTGATAAAATTCAATGTAAGTGTTTTTTCTAAGAAAAGATTCTGCTGATGCAATAACCTTGAATCCACCCACCTACCTACAAAGATTTGAACAAAGAAATGTCTCAAAGAATTCATTAAATCATAACCCATAATAATATTAGGATTTGTAAATAGCTTTTATAAATGAAATGAAATGATTTACTTTTAACTAATATTTAATAAAGATGATTTGTATTCTTTAAATTGATCTTAAAGTAAAAACATAAAATAACCTGCAACAAAGTTTTGTTGTAATATTTGAAAAACCCCCAAAATAATATCAAAATCAAATCAATCTCATTGCCAAAATATAGATCAAATAATTATTTAAATAAAGTTTTATACCTGATTATTAAACACCACTGTAAATTAACAAAATAGAATTTATCTCAATTCAACAAACAAACTCGCGTGTTCAAAAGCCAACCAACAAGTTAGTGAAGTTCTTTTCCCCGCTACTCGTTAAAAATCGTTGCGTTACCTATCGTTACCTAACTAAACTTTTGAAACTACAAATATACATGGCGATGTAAAATATTCTAACTTAAACCAGCGGCAAATTTGAAATTATATTAATTTCAAAATTGTAATCTTACAGTTTTATAGATTTTTCAAAGTTTAACTTGGAGTTGCCGAAATGAATTTTGCATAGCTTGGTTTTTGGTGTGAAAGCTAAAGCTTGCGTCTTTGGAGCGCTGAATGTTAATTTAACACCAGCGCCCCAATCGCTTATAGAACGTAGCGCAGCGTTGGCCCGTTCCTCCATCTGCATCACACTGGTCGAACTTACGATTAGGAAGACATCATCTGCAAAACTTTGCAAATGACATCCTCCTGGTCTGAATTGAATAAATTCAATTTAAATCAGTCATTGTTAGTTACACGTAAAACGAAGTCAATCTAAGGCAAGACGGAGGGGTTGTGTTTACAAGCAAACGTCAGGTGTAAAATTCAGGTACCATTTATTTTAATTTACATCTTTCACAATCTGTTACATTGGGCTAGCATTCAATTACCTGAATAAGATTAGTCATAAATCATTGTACTGTAGATGTTTAATTTTCTTGAATCGTTCAAATGTTAAAAGTTTCATTTAGAGTTTAATAAATTTGTTAATCAAATTCAAGGAGTTTTTTATTTTGGTTGCGATTTTCTATAAGTAATTAATCATCTGTCTTAAATATTTTTCCTACGTTCTGGAGAGCGGTACACCTACCTAATTTAGAAGTAAGTAAGTATTTAATTTGTTTCTCACGAGTTAGAATCCAGACTCGCACACTAATTAATTAAATGGATTCTGGTGGCAGCGAATCAAACTAGTCAATTATAAATTCAGTTCAGTGGTTAAATTAATTACATCAGTTTAAGATAAAGTAATCAGCATTATTTGAATCAACAGTTGTTAAAATAAAGGCAGCTTTGTTAGAACAATACAATATTTCACTAATTTTAAGAATAACAAATAGGAGTAATTTTAATAAATAATGGACGGAGAAATAAATTCTTATTATTCCGCGATTTTGCGTTTTATATCCTGCAAGTTTTCTTCCGTAAATACTAGTTTTCTTTGACTTTTTCTTCGGTACCGACTCATTGTCCTGAATAACCAAGAGCAAATAAATAAATTAGATCAGTGTTTCTCAAAATTCGGTGGTTCGTGTAGGCGTATTCTTATGCTGCTAACATTGCGTACTCTTACACACATACGTGAAAATTAATATTATTGATTATAATTCTGGCAAAAAATAAGTTTTTAACCGTTTTCAGGTGGCTGCAGATGAAGTAAATCATGCAGTATCTAAATTCAATATTTGTAAAGTCAAAGCAGAAATTCTTACCTTCACAAACACAAAAATTTGAACACAGAAAATTACAGTGCACGGCAACGAAAATTTCTAACTTGTATAATATCTTTCAAACCACATGGATAATTGCAGATCTCGCGCTTGAGTGTGTCATAAGATGCAGTTTCGATTGTAATTAATTCATTGAAATTAACAACAGGTGGTGGACTAATGAAATATCAGTGGTGCGTACTCTTATACATACGCGTACTCTTATACACATTTACCCTATATAGTGCTATTCAAAGGGATTGTCTTCTTAAACACCTGGATTATCCTTTAAACTTTTTTTGACCACCCTGTATGAATTGCTTCCGAAAATGAACAAAATTGTATCTAGCGAAGAGCTCTGCAAAATTCTGCAAAATGTTTAAACGCGACTGTTTTCTTATACTCAATACCCATTAGGGACAAAAAAATCAAAGCTTAATATGCTTTAAAACATATCCAAAAAGCCCAAAAACTAATTAAACCTCAGATTTCAACAACACCGTTCCGTAGCGTACTTTTATAAATTACATGCTCTTTAATACAAGTTTAGAATTACTAAAATGTCACAATATACTTAAATTTCAAAGTTTCCAACTAAATATTTCAATTCTTAAAAATGCTTCCGGTAGAGAAAAATCGCGCTAATCCGGGTCACGGAGGGCCCACCGAAAATTTAGTAGTGTTCTAATGTGCGTGGGTTAGTGGTGTATTCATACATTATGGAGAGGAATATCTAAATAGCATTTAATTTTTTCATTTAATAGCAGGTTTTGGCTCTCCTGCACCACTGTGAGGCGTTTGTAAGTTGGGCCAGGCGGTCAGGTTCTTTTTAAGCCTACCCGTAAATTGGGCCAAAAGATTATAAGGGTCCCATGTAAATTGGGCCAGAAAAGGTTCTGTAATTATTTTAATCCTTTGCCTTTTGTCCGTGTATTTTTTATTATTTTTTGATACTTATTGATACTTATTATTTTTTGATTCAACTTTGTAAATTACATTTTGGGTACGGTCCGCTAACTTTGACCACTCCAAATAAATTGAAAATTTCCTATTGCAAAGAGGAAGGTTTATATAGTATACTGATATAATTTAAACCTGCGAAAGTATTATCAAAATTTTGAGTAAATCGAATTTGAAGTTTGCAAATTTACATGTAAAATTAACGAGATTCCCGCGCGTCGCTCATTCTGTTGACGGTACGTGCAATATGAATGACCCTAACACTTTCGCACCGGTAGATGCAGCACCCCCACACAGACTAATGTATGTTCACAGGTTTAACTTACACAAATTCTCTTCGAAAGTGAATTTATTCACTAGATTTGTGTAATTTTTCGATCAATTTCCACAAGCTTCGATAAATCACCCCCCATAGTATCACTACAATCCCACTAGTCGCCAATTCTGACTAGTTCCAAGTAGAAGCCACTCACTTCGAGGTCATCAATAGAAATTATAATTTCTTTCTTCGAATTAGGGACTCTACTATATCGGCAAACGTAAAAATTTCTTTTTCTTCACATATCTCATATTCACAGTCACAGCCCAGGTTTCTAACCAGTCAGTCCGCCAAGCGCCAATTCCCAGAGACCCACCGGTCTCTACAACTTCCAATGTCATTAATGTATTCTTTCAGATGAAGGAGAAGGCCGGCCATGCCGGGATGCTCCATCAAATACATATCAGGTAAAGGTAAAGGTAGATGCAGCTCGTCTCTCGTACATGTAACATCGATCATTTTTTATTTTTACGTGATTTTTTGGGGGTGAAACGTAATAGTTTACTGCCCCATACCGCAACTATACTTTTTAATGCTATTTCAAGGGTCTCTAAGCTCCCGGTTTCATTTATCCCGGTTTTTCTTTTATGGGAGGCGCCTTCTCGTATGTTTAGCATAATAGTAACCAAAGTCAAAACCGCCCTGGAGGGGTGCAGAGCGGAGCGGAGCGCAGCGGGGCCCCGAAAGGGTAGGTTTTGCCGATGGATAAACCTCCCTATCGAATGCACACCCCAAAAATCGAAGAAAAATTCGCTAAATTTACGTACTTTCAAATTGATTTTTCTGGAAATTTTGATAATACTTTCGCAAGTGAAAGTTTTACAGTATACTCTATAAACCTTCCTCTTTGCAATAGGAAATTTTCAATTTATTTGGAGTGGTCAAAGTTAGGGGACCGTCCCCTACATTTTTATTAAATGTTTTGAATTAATGCCGGACTATTGAAATTATTATTTATATTCCATATAATAAATTAATTAAAGAACAAAAGATTAATACTTGTCGCAGTTCTGAAAGGCTCTCGCACACTGAGGAAACTGCCATGGTTAATTTTTTTTTATTCGATTTTTTGGGGGTGAAACGTAAAAGTTTACTGCCCCATACCGCTACTATACTTTTTAATGCTATTTCAAGGTTCTCTAAGTTCCCGGTTTCTTTTATCCCGGTTTTCTTGATGAAAGGCGCTTCTAGTATGTTTAGCCCAGTAAACCAGAGTCAAAACCGCTCTGGAGGGGTGCAACGCGGAGCGGCGCCCCGGAAGGGTAGGTTTTGACGATGGATAACCCTCCTAATTGAATGCACACCTCAAAAATCGGAAAAAACACCTAAATTTACGTACTTTCAAAACTAAATTTTGGAGTTGTTTTTAAGGATTTCTCGAAAAATATTTTTTCTATAGACTATAATATTAACCATGTTCTTTAGTGCGTAGCACACGAAAATTTTTTTCTTACTTGCGATACTTAATATATACAATTGAATATTATTTAATGGCTTTACCTTTAAGCTGCCCACGCCGACCGCTGGCCCAAATTACGGGTTTTCTTAAGCTACCCACCAAAATAATTTTAAAATACATTGACCGCTGGCCCAACTTACATGCGTCCGGTTCACTTGGGCTAAACATACTTAAGGAATATTAATCCACCCCAACCGGGATCCTAGAAATCCTAGATATAGCTTTTAAAAGTATAGTTGCGGTATGCGGCAGTAAAATTTTGAAAAACCCCTACAGATAACTAACCCAATTTATAATCGCAACTCCTACTGAGCAAAATTCGCGATGTAATATTTATAACAATAAAAATATACACAAAATATAACGCCAATATAAATTAAAGGACCTAATAATTTATTCGAAATCTTACCTACTTAAAAAAGTACTTACAGGCTTAGCAATTAAGAGATTATATTTTTGTACCCTCGACCCACCCGACGAGGCGGTGGAACTTACATATAGGATTATAGAACCTTGACCATCGGTGAAGATTACAATCGCCCTATAATAAATATGTCAGGGCCGGAATAAGGGGAAAAAACTTGAAAAGGTGAAAACTTGTACAGTTTCCAATAAAAACTGTCACGGGATACCCAAACTCAGTAAATCTTCAAAAAACTAAAAAATATCCATCAGCTTGGAAATCTCACAGCTAAGGACCCGTTAGGGTTAGAAACTTGTTCTAAATGGAAATTTACAAATAATTTAATCAAGTTTAATTAATCTATTGACTACTCTTACGTCAGATGAGTAGGAAAAAAGTTTGCCTCTTGAGTACAAGATTGCCGCGTGAAAAGAGATGAAGTATCAATCATCAGCTAAGGTTTTGCAAAAAATAAAAGGATATGTCACTTGTAATGTATGCAAGGTAAAAGTCATTTAACGTTACAAAAAAAAACAAAAATTGCAGTTTACTTTTCATCAATAAAACGGAAGGTTTTGTAATGATGAATCTTATATTTTGATTCAATCGGTTTTTGCTTAAGTACATAATTTTTTTTAGAGTGAAAGAACATTTGTCGGGAGGGACGAAAATTACTCCTACCATCGATGGTGGCTTTTGGCATGATCAAAAAAGACTAAAAACTAGGCGAGAAGTATGTTTAAAATTGCTGTTTTTTGTTTTACTCATCAAGTTTTATTTTTAGAACCTTGAAAATATTTAAATAAAACCACCCGTTCTCCCCATAAATGGTTGGAAAGCGTTTCCTGGAAGCGAAATTCCAAAAAAATTTAATTATGTAATTAAATTAATTTTGCCTTAAAGCTACTGTACATACGTCCTATCGGGACAATATTAACTTTCGGGTAATGGTCGTTCTTGATCAAAATGGACGCGTTGTCGATTCAACATGTGAATGTGCAGCTTTCTCAATGAGAAGGTATGTAATCATGTGGCAGGAGTGCTCTTTGCGCCAGAAGATTACACCATTCTTTTTGGTTATTCTGCGATAGCATGCACTAGCAAGCTATGCGAGTGGAAATAGGGGTAAAAAGAAAAAAGATCTGACAACAATATCCAGTCGACAGTATTCGGACAAAGTTGACCCTTCAATAAAAGTTAAATTTAACCCTGTGCCAAATAACCACGTACCACAAGAGATCACCAACAGCTTGTTGTACCAGTGCCAGAGTTATGAAAAATCAGCAATGTGGGAGCTGCTTCTAGAATTTAAATACGAGGATTATGAAATTGTGAGTACTAAAGCAGAAGAATTGAAGTTAAATGTCCAGACATTGCAAGAAAATCATCGATTTAACTTCACCACCCCAGGTGAAATACTAAGTAGCTTTGGGAAAGAAATGAATTGGTAATCACTAGAGCTTTTACGGCTATCACTTTTGCAGTTTCCAAAAACACAGTGTTTGTTCTCTCCTTTTTCACCAGGTTTTCTAGGTCTACCGCCAAGGTTTTTGTTATTCATTGATAAAAACAACACTAAAACCTTCGTTTTATGTACATTTTAATGGTGACAGATTCAAAGTTTGTCCGAACTAACGCCCCCTTTTTTCGCGCCTGCGTCAATAGACTACCCTTAAATGTGCAGGTCTATTCAAATGTATTCATTAGCAATATTACCGGCCGAGAAAAATTTATAATCTATCTTCTATATAAATAAAAATGAATGTGAAAACCTTTGTCACCGCATCACATGATAACGGCTGGACCGATTTTGTTAATTTTTTTTTTAAAAGTGTTTGTAATAGTCCGTAGATGGTTCTTACGTAAAAAAAAAAATGGAAAAGTTGCCCGGGAAGTTGGAAAATTCGGGAAAAATTGAAAGTGCTTTTTATACCGTCAATAGGTGGCGCGACCTTAAGTACCTTAAGTACCTACAGAAGTAGGTAGGTAATTAAAGTACCTACTTTATTTCTATAGTGAAAACCACTGTCAAGGCATCACTTGATAACGGCTGGACCGATTTTGTTAATTTCTTTTTAAATTGTAATAGTCTGAAGACGGTTTTTACGTAATAAAAATTTGAAAAAGTTGCCCCGGAAAGTTGGACTGAATCGAGAAGGCTGCAAGTAACTTATAAAGACATTGCAAAAGGTCTATACCTATAAGCTGCACAGAATAGATTGTGAATCGTAGCTTTTGTTCACTTTGTACCACAAAGTGAATCAATTATCCGTTGGTTCAAAAATGGTTCATCGTTATTGCGCCGATGAACAATACTATTTTACATCTATATACTATGATTTTTTATCTACAGTGGCGACTTGGACCGATTTTGTTATTTTTTTTTAATGTTCGTAATATATACTCCGAATAAGGTTGTTAGGTAATGAAATGCTGGAAAAGTTGTTCGGAAATTGGAAAATTCGGGTAAAACTGAAAGTTCATTTTAGTTAAATAAGTGATCAACAGATCTTCTTCTTCAAGTGCCATATCCGGTCTCCCGGACGTTGGCGACCTCTCTCCTATGTATGTGTTGTGCGTTTGAAGTATTATCACATACAAATCAACAGATGGCGGCTCTAATTTGGAAGTCATAAAAAAATTACTTTAAAACCAAATGAAAACCACGAATAAATTAATATATTACGCCTGTCAATTTATTTAGTAGCGCTATCTATTGAGCCGGTGCCGGTGTAGCCTTACAAGGTTTGTTATTTTTTTTTTAAATTAATTTGTAATTTGGTTATTAGGTTTTGATTGGCGACACGATAACCGTTAGTACGGCTCTGTCACATAGTGAGGTTT
This sequence comes from Podabrus alpinus, assembly GCA_932274525.1. Taxonomy (NCBI): domain Eukaryota; kingdom Metazoa; phylum Arthropoda; class Insecta; order Coleoptera; family Cantharidae; genus Podabrus; species Podabrus alpinus. Next base: position 75,211,126 of record OW026453.1, on the reverse strand, counting down.
GATAACGTATTTTTGTTTTGTTCGCCTCAATACTAGGGTGATTTAGAAAAAAAGCAAATAAGGAAAAAAGCATTTTGCAAAAATTTACCTCGCGTAGGCGGTTCTCCCAGGGTGAGGCAATTGCTTTAATTCAATTCGTCTGTCGGGTCACCTTATGAAAAACTGAAAGTGCTTTTTTGATTCGACAGTAACAGTCACTCACCAACTTAAAGAATCAAATTTTGGTTGGTAATATTTCTAACTGGCATGTAGCTATATAAGATATACTTCATTGCATGGAGTAAAATAAAACCAACAGATTTAAAACGCTCAAAATAATACTGATAATTGAAACGAACAGAATGCCGCAAATAAGACGGAGTAATTTAGGTCGCAGAACTCGCAATGCTGCAACCCAAAGATATATTCGAAATAATCGAACTGCAGTGCAACGCGAGGAAAATGAAATTGAACGGAATAGTTCAAGAAGGCCAAGAAATGTTGCGTTGAATACTCATCGAGCTGCTTTCCGTTACAACGTGACAATTGATTACGGTGCAGACCAATCCGTTGCTATTGGATCCATGAGCGTTGTGTGCCCATATTGTAAGGCATTGAAATACAAAACTGAAGCCCCTGGATTGTGTTGCGCAAGTGGAAAAGTCAAATTGGCGCCATTGGTCCCCCCACCAGAACCATTGCGCTCATTGGTTTCTGGAGCAAGCACAAATTCCACACATTTCCTAACACAAATTCAGAAATACAACAGTTGTTTCCAAATGACTTCATTTGGCGCAACAAATGTGGTGCGGGACAATTTCATGCCCACTTTCAAGGTAATTATTACACAATCTTATTTAAACATTATTTGACAACAACACTATTAACATACATTAACATTTACAGATTCAAGGACAAATATATCATCGAGTAGGTTCGCTATTGCCGCCTCCGGATGCAGGCTTTAAATTTCTGCAGATTTTTTTCATGGGAAATTCACCACAAGAAGTAGATCAACGTTGTGCACACAACAGTTCGGTGAAAAGACCAATCGTGGAACAACTTCAAACTTTTTTTCATCAACACAATGAATTGATTGCATTGTTTAAAACCGCACTGGACCGCATGCCATCTGATAATCACAAAATTGTAATCTGAGCCGATAGGACGCCTGCGGGAGAACACGCAAGACGTTTCAATGCGCCAACAATTGATGATGTCGCCATTGTCGTCGTTGGAGAAAATTTGGAATCACGTGATATCGTTCTGCAACGACGAAACGATCAGCTGTAGCGTGTGTACGAAACGCACCGATCATATGATGCGTTACAATATCCCATCATATTTTGGCAAGGTGAAGACGGTTATGATTTCTCGCACAAGATGGTAAATCCGCTTATAGGCGCTGAAACGAACAAAAAAGTCAGTTCAATGAACATTCATATCGATTGATGGTTCGTGAAAATGAGGACAATCACATATTGAAATGTCGCCGTCTATTTCACCAATATGCTGTCGATATGTACGTCAAAATTGAAACTGAACGGTTGCTATTTATCAGATTGAACCAGACAAACCTCCGTTCTGAAGAGTATATTCACCTTCGAGATGCCATCAATATTGACGGAAACGCACATAATATTGGCCGCATGACGATTCTCCCAGCAACGTACGTCGGAAGTCCACGACATATGCATGAATACGCTCAAGATGCCATGTCCTATGTTCGCCATTACGGCACACCAGATTTGTTCATCACGTTCACTTGCAATCCGCAGTGGATAGAAATTCGACACGAGTTATTCACTGGCCAATCACCCATCGATCGCCATGACATCACAGCGAGAGTCTTCATACAAAAATTGAAATCATTGATGAATTTAATTGTGAAGCATCGCGTGTTCGGCGAAACGCGCTGTTGGATGTATTCAGTGGAGTGGTAGAAACGCGGATTGCCACACGCACATATTCTCATTTGGTTGATTGAGAAGATAAGACCGAATGAAATCGATGATGTAATATTAGCAGAAATTCCCAATGAAGAAGAAGATGCAGTCTTGCATGAGGTTATTACTAAGAACATGATTCATGGCCCCTGTGGAACATTAAATAACAATTCTCCGTGTATGGTCGACGGAAAATGTTCGAAGCGGTATCCAAGGGCATTAGTTGCAGAAACAATTACCGGAAATGATGGTTATCCAATGTAACTTCGCCGATCGACTGCGGACAATGGAAGATCAACAATTGTGAAAGTTAATCAACAGGAAATTGAAGTAGATAATCGCTGGGTTGTTCCGTATTCGCCATTACTATCGAAGACATTCAAAGGGCACATCAACGTCGAATCTTGCCATTCCGTGAAATCTATCAAATATATTTGCAAGTATGTGACCAAAGGAAGTGACATGGCTGTGATTGGAGTTGATGCGGAGAATTCCAACGATGAAGTCACTCAATACCAATTGGGCCGCTATGTTAGTAGTAACGAAGCAATTTGGCGCATTTTTTCATTCGCCATTCATGAAAGATATCCCACTGTTGTACATTTGGCAGTACATCTGGAAAACGGACAACGAGTGTATTTCAATCCTGATAACGCAGCGGATAGAGCGGCACGGCCACCGTCGACAACATTGACAAGCTTCTTCTCGGTTTGTCAAGCAGATGCTTTTGCTCTCACTTTGCTGTATGCTGAAATGCCACGCTACTACACATGGAACGCATCATCGAAATCTTTTCAGCGTCGAAAATAAGGTACACCAGTTGAAGGACATCCAAATCTATTTGCTTCAGACGCTCTGGGTCGCATCTACACTGTGCATCCAAATAACGACGAATGTTACTATTTTAGTTACGATTTTATCGTTTTGGAAAGTGAATTATTCTATGTTATATGTTGTGGAATGTATGGAGCTGTTCCTACACGGTAGGAACCTTCCAAATTGCTGGAAATTTCGACTGGCACCATTACATTCCCCGTCGATTTTTGCCAGTTCACCGAATCAAAAACCGAACTCATCCGAAAGGTGTTCCCAAACATTGCTCAAAATTACAAAAACCATATTTGGTTGAGCGAATGTGCTATATTGGCTGCGAAAAACATTGATGTCAACGAATTAAATTTCAACATTCAAAGTGAAATTGCTGGCGAATTGATGAATGTTATGCCTTGAGTGGCATAAAAATTAATTTCGGGCAAAACAACGTTTGTCGGGTCAGCTAGTAAATAAATAATTTTAAAACATTTAAATTTCCCGCGTTGAATCGTGGTGACAAACATAACATTCTAACGGTTCTTTCGGAAGGTGGGGGTTCTAGCATTGGCATTAAGAGCTTATTCATTGATTGATTAAATCGTAATTATTATTGTAGTGATTATTGAGGTGTTTTTGTGCTTGATAAAAGTAGTTTTAAAAGTGAAAAATTTTCAAAATGGGAAAAAAGAATAAAGTTAATATTTGTTAAATCATTTATCGTCTATTTTGTGCAAGAGCTAGAAATTAAACTTAGGGCATTTTAAATTTCCGTTGTAAAATATCGGACAAAATGGACTCTCAAAATATGGAAGTTTTTAATTGAATTTGTTGAATTTAAAAGTACAAAAATAGACACAAAGTGAACGATTATGCAATCTCATGAGGTTCACTTCTACCCCCAAATTCTAGATCCGCATAAATTGTACAAAATATAAATTTTGTAACGGTCATAGTCGCCATTTTAGAAATTTTATTTATGGACGACGCGACGCTTACTTGTCCCGCCAAATTAACCGATTTTTATGACGAATAGAATTTATTATAAGAATCTATAGCAACTATGTATATTTTTGTAATTAGGTGGTAGTAAGAATTTAACAATTTCTAAATTGTGGTGCCAAAACTTATATTATTTATTTTTCTTTTAAATATTTACATTTTCTGGTAAATAAGTACATTTTCCTGTTTTAATATGTACATTTTCATTCATCAGAACACAATAATACATATTTAATAATTCAAATGTATTCATTAGCAATATTACCGGCCGAGAAAAATTTATAATGAATAAATAATTTTAAAACATTAAAATTTCCCGCGTTGAATCGTGGTGACAAACATAACATTCTAACGGTTCTTTCGGAAGGTGGGGGTTCTAGCATTGGCATTAAGAGCTTATTCATTGATTGATTAAGTCGTAATTATTATCATAGTGATTATTGAGGTGTTTTTGTGCTTGATAAAAGTAGTTTTAAAAGTGAAAAATTTTCAAAATGGGAAAAAAGAATAAAGGTAATATTTGTTAAATCATTTATCGTCTATTTTGTGCAAGAGCTAGAAATTAAACTTAGGGCATTTTAAGTTTCCATTGTAAAATATAGGACAAAATGGACTCTCAAAATATGGAAGTTTTTAATTGAATTTGTTGAATTTAAAAGTACAAAAATAGACACAAAGTGAACGATTATGCAATCTCATGAGGTCCACTTCTAGCCCCAAATTTTAGATCCGCTTAAATTGTACAAAATATAAATTTTTAACGGTCATAGTCGCCATCTTTGAAATTTTATTTATGGACGACGGCGACGCTTACTTGTCCCGCCAGATTAACGGATTTTTATTACGAATAGAATTTATTATAAGAGTCCATAGCAATCATGTATCGTATAATATTTTTGTAATTAGGTGTTAGTAGGAATTTAATAGTTTCTAAATTGTGCTGCCAAAACTCGAAATTCAGAAAAGTATATGTAAGAGACATCTGATGAGACGCGATGGCACTTGTATGCAGCCGTGATCTGATTGGTTTGCGAAATGGCAGGAAATTTTACAAAACGTTTTTTATTTTCAAAAAGGTTAATATTAAAAATTAAATGCGTAGCAGCGGTCCCCACACGGATTTGACTGAATTTTTTCCAATCAGCAATATCAATAATTATAAATAAAATTATTTAAAAAATTTACTTATCCCGCCAAATTAACGGATTTTTATAATTTTTTATTAGAACCTAACTACGAAATTAAAATCTGTAGCAATCATGTAAATTTTTGTAATTGGGTGGTAGTACGAATTAATCAATTTCTAAATTATGGCGCATTATCTAGATTAATTACGTTGGTTTATTACAAAAATTTCTTAAAGTAAATACATTATAAATGGAAAATAAAATCAATATTAAGGTAGTTCTGTCGGTACAGTCCAGACGAAAAATTATTTTTTTGGCTTATGACAAAGTACATGAAATTCTCGATTTATGAGACAAAAACTTTTAGTGTAGACTGTACAAATTAATGTCATATTGGCCGTGTTCGGTCTGGCGCTTTTTTCGCTTCAAACGCCGTCGAACACTTTTTCACCGTTCGGTCTGCGACTTTTGCGCGCTTTCCGGAGTTTCAAACGCTTTTGCAATTTAGGTGGGTTAGAGAAGGCGTAGCGCTGTGGTGGCAAAATTGCTAATGAATTTGATTTAAATTCAAATTTGAAGAAACAAAAATATAATATTGTAATTTAGGCCGTGTTCGGTCTGGCACTTTTTTCGCTTTTAAGCTCCGTCAACACATTCCGATAATTATTAGATTTGGATTTTTTCACACTTTCAAGCGCTTTATCTGTTCTCATTTCAGAATTTAACGTGTTTTAAGCTTCCGTAATGGACGGAATTATAACGTTTGCAAGCGCAGAACAGCTCCAAATAAAACTATCAAAAAATGTTCGACGGAGCTCCAAAGCGAAAAAAGCGCCAAACCGAACACGGCTTTTATGTTATAACAATAATTTTCTCATTATCTAAACGGCCAAAAACTTTGAAAAACATATTTTTTATACAACTGACATTAAAAATGACACTTTTAGTTCAATTTACCCAGGTTAGAAATTCAATTTTATAAGGTAGCGTGTTAAAAATATTTTTAACACTAGTAAAATAAAGCTTTTTAACACTAGTGGTAATTAGTTTATAATTTATTTATAAATAGTTAACATACACAATAGAATTAGAACAATTCGCCCTGAATTTTTGCATATGCCTTCCTACCGACAAATCGGCTGAATAGAGCGAGGGGGGGATTTTTTTGCTCAGTTTTTCGATATCTAGCGTCGTTCCCGAGTTATAGCTATAATTCAAAAAATTTACAAAAAAAATAATATTAGGTTGCATTGATATACACAAATGTCATTAATTAATTTATATTACACATGCGGGAAAAGTTCTATCTTTGCACACATTATTTTGTTTGCAAAATGGCCGATTGCCCATTCCGCCATTTGCGTGCGACAAAGTACTTTGTCGCACGCAAATGGCGGAATACTTTGTCGCACGTTAATTTCCCACAATTCGAATAAAACACGCAAATCGATACTAGATCTCTTGATATTTTTAATAAACACAATTTATTGAACGTCACTTGAACGTGACTTGTTTTAAATAAATTTAACTAAATTTATCTAAAGGATTTATTCATGTTTCTTTTTATTAATAAATATAGAAATATTCGGACAATTAGAAATATTAAAATTAATATTTTGGGAACTATTTGATGATGCCAATGAGTTCAAATTTGCAATTTCTATGTTTTCTTTGTCTTCTACATAAACGTTGATTGGTAATTGTGTCGTTATATTATGGTCATTTGGGTCGTTTGGGTCATTTCGTGATGTTGATGGGACTTCGGTTATTATGGCATTAGCAATTTGCTGGCCTATTCGTTTTTTATTGCCTACAGAGTCTTCAACGTAACCTTCAGCGACTGTGTTGTATTTCCATCCCCCATGCCTCTTAAGAGTCAAGAGATCAGCACCAGAATCAGCTAGAAGCGTCGCAGAACTTCTTCTAAACGTATGTCCAGTATAAGATTCCGGTTCTTCTAATTTCAGAAATATTGCTACACTTTTAGGCATACTGCCAAAACTATTGATGCCTATGACTTGCTTTGAACATCTGCCATTACGGCAATATATAAAAAATCTGTTCGTCGACACAAGTTTTGGGCGCAAAATAGCATACTTCTTATATATGTTATAAAAATCACCCGTTACTACAAATGATCTCGGCTTATCATTTTTCGTTACCGGAATTCTGACTAGAAGCATGTCACCTTTGTCCTCAATGTCATTGACAGTCAAGTCACACAGTTCATGTCTTCTACATGCTCCTTGCACTCCAAAAATTAAAGCTACCTAAAATAAATAATAAAAACAAATTGTAAATAAGTTTATGTATTTATTTGTATTATAAATTTAGAATTTTTAGCTAATTTACTAACCTTTACAGCCAGAAATTTGTCGTCTGGAGCTTCTTGGAGAAATAGATTTATGTGTTCAGCATTTAGTACTTGAGCTTTCTTGCTTCTAAATCCTTTATTTTTTTGCTTCAAAAAAGCAATTAAATTCGAGTAATTATGAATATTAAGTTTATGCTTAATATCAATCATGCTTCGAAGCATCGAATAAGTCGACCACATACTCGATGGCTTATAATTTGCAGCCAATTCATTAAAATATGCCAAAAAAATTGGTTCCGAAAAGCTTTTAATATTTTTTTCTGATCGCCATTTCATAAATTTACCATATGAAGCTTCATATTTACCTCTTGATTTTTGCGGAAGTAAATTATTGACGACTTCTTCCGCTGCTTGAATTACTTCCAGTGGTAGTATATCTGAATCACTTTCTGCTTCCATTTTCAAATGTCACGTTTTAAAATAATATTTTCGACTGTGTTTTTTTTTATTATTAATGAACCTGCCTACGTTCTAAGTAATGGTCACTTTTTTTCTGAATTATTTTACCCCAAAAATGCGCGCTATTGATCTAGAATTTTGCATAAGGCTTCCTGCGACAAATTGCTGACGGGGGGTAAAGTACGAACAAGGGGGGGTAATTTTTTCTCTCAGTTTTTCGCTATCTAGCGCCGTTCTCGAGTTATTGCAAATTCAAATTCTCAAATTTAATTATTGATGACACCAATATTAAAATCAGTGCCACGATAGAAATTTTCCTTCATGTGTAATATAAAATAGTATGTACTATTCGTGCGGTTGTCTATTGCCCACTAAAGCGAATGAACGCACTCACTGTCGTTCGTGCGTTCAACTTCGCTCGCGTGGGCAATAGACAACTTGCCGCACTTATTGTACAATATACTATTGTCGCAGGTTCTGGTTTTGTTTTAGTAATTTATTTGTAAATCAAATTGGTTGATGTTCGTCACATGATATGTGAATGCGATAGTCACAAAAATCAGCATGTCGTGATGTAGTCATGTTTCAATTCGCAAAAAAATTTAATCATCAAACAAGACCTATTAACAGTTGTATAAAAAATATTGTACGATATACATGTTAAAAGTGATTTTATTTTGTTCGTGGGGGTTGCTCAACTCGCTATCGCTCGTTTCGCAAAATTCCCCACTAACAAAATAAAAAGTCACTTTTAACACTTATATAATATAAGACTTTTAACTATTGATAATATTATAATAATATAAAACTTTTTTAAATAAAATAGTTAATTTAAACTTTTTAAAAAATGTTTATTTGAGCTTTCGGTGTTGTTTAACACCATCATCAGAAAATAATGAACATTTACATGGAAACAATAACAAGATTTCAACGTATTGTCATCTGATACGATCCAAAAAAAAAATAATTAATAAAATGTAAAAGCCGCGTGTAAATGGATCGTATCAGATGACAATACGTTGAAATCTTGTTATTGTTTCCATGTAAATGTTCATTATTTTCTGATGATGGTGTTAAACAACACCGAAAGCTCAAATAAACATTTTTTAAAAAGTTTAAATTAACTATTTTATTTAAAAAAGTTTTATATTATTTTAACACTTATATCGTAAATAATTATTTTATACATGGAACAATAAATAATAAACAGTAAAAATTTAAATAGTTTCCTAAACATTTTGTACGACAGAACTACCTTAACTCCTTACCTAAAATTTTTAACTATAAAATAAACAAATCACTTTGACATAATTTATTATCAAAATTACCAAATTTAATTTGTAATTTGTTGCATGTTGTTTATAGGTACATGTTAACTCATTTTTTTTAAAAGCGCTTATTTTATTTTTACATTTAACAATATTTTTACGGATTTTTATAGAAAAAAGGATTTATTATTAGAATGTATCTACGGTGTTAGAATCTGTAGTAATCATGTAAATTTTTGTAATTAGGTGGTTATTCGAATTTAATAGAAACAGAAGAATTTTGATGAGACGCGATGACCGTTACGTCGCCGTGCTCTGGTTGTGAAATGGCGGTGAATTTAAAAAAACTTTTTTTATTTCCCAAAAAACTAATTTCACTAATATTTGACTTAATTTTTTTTTACTTTACCTATATTTGCAAGCCATTGACGCACAATAAAGGATTACCGGGATTCCCCCTAAAAATTTCTTGGTATTTGTTTTTGTTACACTGTATAAAATTGTATTTTATGTATTTTAAAAAAATATAAAGACCGATTTCTAAATCATTAACAAATGATGTATAATCTCGTTAATCCATTCACGCTCGTCAGTAGTGGTGGACAGTTTTTCGGTAAGATCTAAAAAATATTTTTCACATCTGTTATAATTTTTGTACCAATTTAATCGATACTACAACAAGAAATTGCTCAATTACCAAAGATATTGAAATTGAACGGCAATTATTTAAAAAAAAATTATAAAATAATTGTTTTGACTATTATGAAGTACCCTTTGATCCCCTTTAAAAAATATGGATTGCGTATGGACCCCAAAGAAAACTACAAAATATGTTTGGTGTATATCAAGTCGATACCGTGTTTAAAAAAAATGAAAAAAAAATTTCGGATTCATCAGGCAAACTTAATCAACGAATAAAATTAATAATTCAAGTTAAAATTAGAACAAATTAATGAAAGAAATTAGAAAATTAGAAGTGAAAATTAAAGGTTAAAAACACTTTTAAAAACATAAAGGTAATAGAATAATAACATAACTGTAAGTAATAAAATAACCGCAAAGTTAGATAAATAAAAAGGTAAGAGGGTCATTCCATCTCAAATCAACTGAAGAATTTACCTGACCCCCACCAAATTTGACGAAAATTGGTACACACCATCTTAGTAAGAAATAAAAAATACAAATTTAAGGATTTGTCCAAAAGGGCATTCGTTTCGTTGTTTTGGTCGTTCAAAATGTCAAAAAGTTGGTGTATAATAGACTTGTAGGAAAACGGCTGTAACTTCGTCCACGGTGGTCTAAATTTAAAAATAAAAAATGTTCTGTAAAGGTAAATGAACGTTCTATCCAAATATTCAATCACATTTTAATTTTTCAACCCCTAACTGGATTAATTTTATAATATTAACCCTATTTCAACCCCTATTTAAAAAACGATTATTTTTTTTGTTTATTTTGTTACTGTTTGTTTGTGCAATTGTGCTGAGTATATGTGTGCCAAATTTTATCATGGGATCTGCATGGGTTCGGTTGCTAAAAATAAATTAAAAATTTGGAATGCAAAATTGAATTTTACTAAATAATGTCTGGCAGTATAAAATCAAAATTAAAATATAGGCCAGAAGGAGTTGACTACTATTAAATTTTGGGGTACAAATATATCAGCAAATTTTGCCAATTTTGGGAGCTTTTTTGAATTTTTGAAGATCTTTTCAGCAATTAGCAATTTTAATGTGCACAACTTTACTATAAGTACCCAACTGCTCGTATTCGAGTATTAAAAATTAATGAATTTTGTCATATTTGTATTAATATTATAAATGTGATAAAACTCTTTTTCTGATTTATTAATAATATTATTGATTGCGCCGACTATATACAGGGTGTCCCTGTGACCGTGGAGAACCTTTGAGGTGGTGATAAAGGACCACTTTTCTAAGACAAATTTTCAAATAAAATATTTGTCCAAGTCCAAACCCTTGGGGGGTACCTCCCTTTAAAGCAAGTTTTTGAATTTCTGATTTCAAACGGCCATAGCTCCGATATTATTGATTTTTTAAGGTTAATGGATTAGAACTTTTTTAAAGATCATTCGCTTGTCTACAAATTAGGTTATAACCCCTTATCGTCTAGAATCAACGAATTTCGAGTTATAAATTAAATTAAGGGAAAAAATGTTTAAAAAATTCAGGATTTTTTTAAAATTTTCTTGCGAACACCGTATCTCTTAAACGAAACGTCTAAGAGAAAAACTAATGTCCCACAGCGGATAGGGAATTTAACGGGCTACAACTTTCGTCAAATAAATTTTTTTGGGAAACCAACCGTTTTCACAGAAACTCTGAAAATAACGAACAAGGTGTGGGTAAAAAATATAAATTCACATAATTACTAAAAATCTCAATTTGATTTATAGCATTTGTTTTAATATTAAAACATTGTTAAAACGTATTGTAGCGTTTGACGTTTGAGCGACATTGTTATAAAACGCATTAGTTTATCTAAATATTACATTAAATTATTTAAAAAAAAATTCAATCAAAAAAAAATTAAATACTGCGTATCCAGAAAAATGGATAGAAAGAGGAGGATTTATCAATTGGGCGGCACGATCACCCGATTTAACACCACTCGATTATTTTTTATGGAGTGCCCTTAAAGCTATAGTTTACAGCGATAGAAGAAAACCCGAAACCAGAGAGTAATTAATGGAAAGAATACAGATAGGTGTGACAGAACTTAACGAAAGAAGCGCCATTATAAATAATACCGTGCAACACCTTTTGAAAAGAGCACGCCTGTGTGCTGAAAATGAGGGAGGCCATTTTGAGCATTTATTAAATTAATTTTGTGAATTTATTTTTTTTACCTACACCTTGTTCATTATTTTCAGAGTTTCTGTGAAAACGGTTGGTTGCTCAAAAAAATTTATTTGACGAAAGTTGTAGCCCGTTAAATTCCCTATCCGGTATGGGCCGTTAGTTTTTCTCTTAGACTTTCGTTTACGAGATACGGGGTTCGCAAGAAAATTAAAAAAGAAGCTTAATTTTTTAAACATTTTTTCCCTTAATTTAATTTATAACTCGAAATTCGTTGATTCTAGACGATAAGGGGTTATAACCTAATTTGTAGACAAGCGAATGATCTTTAAAAAAGTTCTAATCCGTTAACCTTAAAAAATCAATAATATCGGAGCTATGGCCGTTTGAAATCAGAAATTCAAAAAATTGCTTTAAAGGATGGTACCCCCCCAAGGGTTTGGACTTGGGCAAATATTTTATTTGAAAATTTGTCTTAGAAAAGTGTCCTTTATCACCACCTCAAAGGTTCTTCACGGTCACGGGGACACCCTGTATATAGTCGGCGCAATCAATAATATTATTAATAAATCAGAAAAAGAGTTTTATCACATTTATAATATTAATACAAATATGACAAAATTCATTAATTTTTAATACTCGAATACGAGCAGTTGGGTACTTATAGTAAAGTTGTGCACATTAAAATTGCTAATTGCTGAAAAGATCTTCAAAAATTCAAAAAAGCTCCCAAAATTGGAAAAATTTGCTGATATATTTGTACCCCAAAATTTAATAGTAGTCAACTCCTTCTGGCCTATATTTTAATTTTGATTTTATACTGCCAAACATTATTTAGTAAAATTCAATTTTGCATTCCAAATTTTTAATTTATTTTTAGCAACCGAACCCATGCAGATCCCATGATAAAATTTAGCACACATACTCAGCACAATTGCACAAACAAACAGTAACAAAATAAACAAAAAAAAATCGTTTTTTAAATAGGGGTTGAAATAGGGTTAATATTATGAAATTAATCCAGTTAGGGGTTGAAAAATTAAAATGTGATTGAATATTTGGATAGAACGTTCATTTACCTTTACAGAACATTTTTTATTTTTAAATTTAGACCACCGTGGACGAAGTTACAGCCGTTTTCCTACAAGTCTATACACCAACTTTTTGACATTTTGAACGACCAAAACAACGAAACGAATGCCCTTTTGGACAAATCCTTAAATTTGTATTTTTTATTTCTTACTAAGATGGTGTGTACCAATTTTCGTCAAATTTGGTGGGGGTCGAGTTAATATTGCCTATTTTTCAGTTGATTTGAGATGGAACGACCCAAGAAGCAAATTCGAAAAAATGAAAACTTCAATTGTTTTTTAAAAGCAACATTATTCTTACCCAAGACTTTGAAACATTACAAGTTTCATCTAAAAATACATTCAAAATTAAGCCACAAAGTAACTAAATGTAAATAAACTGGGTCATAACCGAATTTTAATGCTTCCACTCGCTAGACTGTCTCCATAAAAAAAAGATGTGGAAAGAATTTCAGATTTTTATTTCAATTCTAAATACTTCCCCAAAACCGTAGAATTTTTCATTTGAATATTAAAATTTTTGGCACTTTGCACGAGATATCCATTTGAATTTTTTTCTCTGTAAAAAATTTCGAGTAAAATTAATATAAAAATTATGAGTACCAAATTTTAAAAGTGGATATGTAACAACGGAATAACAAACTTTAAAATTAAAGATCCACTTTCTGTATAAGAAGTCGACGTTTCGCCCGACCTTATTGTAGGCTTCTTCAGGACCAATTACACCGTTAAGGCCGTGTGACACTTGTGTAAATTTGCGTGTAGATTTACGTGTAGATTTCTACACCGTGTAAAACACGTAAATTTGCGTGTAGATTTTGTTGCAAATCTGCTAGCAAATAGTGTGTTTGCCACTTGTGTAAAAATTTACACGCGCATTCTGGTCAATTGAAAATTCGAACGGTAAGTTGCTATAAGAAGTTTGTATGTCTGGTCGCCTTGTGTTGTTTACCTAATACTAAAAGAAACGTGATAATGGATTCAAATTGGCAATTAACCCATTAATACCCAAGGGTCGAAAATAAAACTAATTTTATGTTTTTACTGCATTTTATTACTTATCATGTACTCAATAAGAAATTTATAAAGTTAAAAAAAATTATACATTTGTAGTATTTTTACAAAATAATGTTGCATAAAAATATTTATTATTGGCAGAGCACGGATTTGTCAATCCGAATTTCAAAATTACCTAGAGATTCTGAAAGCTGACGGTTTATATAATACAATAAAAATAAATTGCCGTAAATTCGGAAGTTTTTGAATAAATCGACGTTGAAGTTTGAAAAATTATGTAAGTGACGCGCAGAAATCTCATGTACCTAACCTGTATGAAATTTCATAAATTCATAATCATAAATATGCAAAAATTAAATTTTGTGATTACCTATATCGACATATTTCATAAAAAACATAATTATTAATGTTCTGTTGAGAATAAATTTTAGCAGCTGTAAAGTAATTTTGTTCAATAACATAATAAAAAATTAATTATTTTAAAAATGTTGCGTATACGCAACGTTGGGGATTACTGGGTTAATGCCAATTCAAACTTTTACCAACTGACAAAAACACAACACAAGAAAAAATAGACCACACCTTCGAATATTCTTCTGCGCAATTTTACACGCACAACTTGCGAAAAAATATAGAAATATTTCTATAAAATATTTACACGTAAATCTACACACAAATTTACGTGTTTTACACGGTGTAGAAATCTACACGTAAATCTACACGCAAATTTACACAAGTGTCACACGGCCTTTAGTTGTGGGTTAACATTAGTTACAATAAATAATTCAAAGTTAAACATAATCATAGACATGGCAAACGCAAACGGTCCCTCACAATTACGTCAAGTGGCAACGTCAAGATTTTTTAAAATTTATACAATCACAATCAATCGTTTGTGAAGTTTTGAGAAAAAGTTTTTTATGATTTTAATTTGTTATTTATTCAGTTCAGTTTTAATTTTTTTGACTTGTATTCAATTTTAAAAAATCTTTTCTTCGTAAAAAAGGAGTCTATACGGTTTTGAGATTTTTCACCCAAAATTCTTTTAGTTTTGCATCAGAAAAGAATCCCTAAATTTTCGACATCAAGTTGTAACCGGAACAGAGGCAAATTTGCAGAAGAAGGTTCCAAAGTTCACAACATCTTCAATTGGCTGGCCCATGTCCAAACTAGGTATAAGCTAAATTGAACTGAATAAAACTGTAACCATAAGTTTAAAAAAATTCTTGTAACCCCTCTAATTTTCGAGGTAAACCTTATAAAAGAAGTTTTTTTTTCAATGTTTGCTAAAAAAAAAATAACGTAGTTTTCATATTTTGATGTAGGCTTTTTTACTTATTCATCTGACACAAAAGAGACTTGTAGATAAATGAAAGAAGAAAAGATAAATGATATAGCTTTGAATGCTTTTATGCACTTATTACCGTTTTTAAGGTTTTTTCAGGTAATCAATATTTTATCCTGTTTTCATCATTTATTCATTTAATATTGTTCTATCCTTAGTGGTTTTGGAGATAAGTGCGGAAGAACAAAAAAAATGTATTTGATGGAAGTATGTAAATTGCGTAGAATTAAATCCTCTATCACTTTCCAGCATCAATTTTATAATAGGATTCCTAGAAAAAAGAACACAGCTAAAAATTACAATTTAAAAATCTTTAGGAAAAATTTAATGAAAAGTTAGGTTTTTTTAGAAAGCCATATCTCAGAACTATTGGGATTACAACCTTCGGTTACTGTGCCATAATGTTAACCACCCAAATCAACATTTCTTCTGCTACACACTAAAGAACATCCCAATAAACATTTTAGCCTGCGAATAGCCTGTAAACAGCCTGTCAGGTACAGCCTGTCCCTGTGCCTGTACCTGCGGCAGCCTCAATAACACCCTGACACAGGTACGAAACAGCTTAAGTGGCGCAAGAAATAGCCGGTGTTAAACTTGATTACAGGCACCAAATAGCCTGCGGTTAACTCATCGCAGGTAAAAAATTACCCTACCCAATAAACATTTTAGCCTGCGAATAGCCTGTAAACAGCCTGTCAGGTACAGCCTGTCCCTGTGCCTGTACCTGCGGCAGCCTCAATAACACCCTGACACAGGTACGAAACAGCTTAAGTGGCGCAAGAAATAGCCGGTGTTAAACTTGATTACAGGCACCAAATAGCCTGCGGTTAACTCATCGCAGGTAAAAAATTACCCTAATGGCAGCCTCATGGCAGCCCTGACACAGGCCTGCGGTTAGCCTGCGGTTACCTTTATCGCAGGCAAAAAAAAAGCCTGCATTAAACTTTATCGCAGGCTCGAGGCAGCGCCTGGCACAAAAATAATTTATATAGATTAAATTTCGTTTAATAAATTTAATTTACTATAATCAATTTTGAAAATCAAAATAAAAAAATTTAATTTTTTTAATTTACCATTTATTTTATTTCTTCGTTTCAGCTGCTAATTTTACAATTTTAACTCTACAACATATAATTTTTTATTTTACCCGTTTTTTTTAATATTTGTAGGACCTTGTAATATTTCTAATATTTATTGGTTGATGATGTTGTCGTCCTTCTTTGTTCTTGGAGTCTGAAAAATCTGAAATTAAATGTTGAATTTTTGAAATAAAATTCTTACCCTTACCGAGGGATCGAACCCTGGACCTTTGCCTTCCATATACCACCGCGTTGCCGTCTGAGCCACGTAGAACTGTTTATTTTAGTTGTGATAAAATTATAAGTCTAGGGAATTACTTTTATAAGAAAAAAAATTCTAATCGGATCTAATTTCGTAGATGTCTCATTGTAACGTTTGATGGTTCGTTATATCAATTTTAAATTTAAATTATTTATAATATAATATATTTTAATATTAAATATTTTTCACATTTCAATATTAGTTTTCTTTTCTACAATATTTTTGTTTTCGACATACCACGTGGGTGTTCATAAAAATTTGTATTTTTATATCTTATTTCACTATTACACCTTCTTATTATTTGTCATAATTAATTAATTTTAATTTTAACAATAATTAATTTAATTTAAATACTTTTAATCACAAATAAGCATAATATATATTTATAATAACATGTAACCAATGAGTAACAAGCGTTATGTTAACGGTGAAATGTTTCTTAATTCTGATTGGATAAAACTGTTTTAAAAGACGGAATTAAAATTCATTGCTATTTAATTATTAATTTTATAATATATTATATTTTAATGTTAAATATTTTTCACATTTCAATATTAGTTTTCTTTTCTACAATATTTTTGTTTTCGACATACCACGTGGGTGTTCATAAAAATTTGTATTTTTATATCTTATTCACTAAAAATTTTTATTTATTAAAATACACTTTCCACTGTATGTGTGAACAGAATTTTTCCTAACAGCATTCGGAAAAAGAGCAAACGCCGATAATTATTAAATGTTTAAAAATCGAGCTCCGAGCAACACGTGTACACACTTATACCAGGTTATTATAATGAATATGCATTTTTCAATTTCTGAAAATATATATTCCAAGATACCGTTAATTTACCTTGATTAATTTTTACAATTAAAAATTATTTAAATTTTCCAGAAACTTTTAGAAAAAAATATTCGTGAGTCATCAATCGCAAATAAAATTTTGGCAGTGTAAACCTGTAAAAATTTTAACCAAACTATTGGTACTGAGAGGCCCCGGGTTCAAATCTCAGAAACCCACAATTTTTTTTACACTTTTGTGTATTAAGTTTTATATGTAATTTATTAAAAATTTTTATTTATTAAAATACACTTTCCACTGTATGTGTGAACAGAATTTTTTCTAACAGCATTCGGAAAAAGAACAAACGCCGATAATTATTAAATGTTTAAAAATGCAGCTCCGAGCAACACGTGTACACACTTATACCAGGTTATTATAATGAATATGCATTTTTCAATTTCTGAAAATATATATTCCAAGATACCGTTAATTTACCTTGATTAATTTTTACAATCAAATTTTTTTTCAAAAAAATGTTATGTTGTTTTATGCCGATAAATTACCTAACGGCAGGGGCTGTCGCAGGTTAAATTATTAGCTAAATTGCAGGCACAGATAAATAACCTAACGACAGGGCTGCCGCAGGTTAAATTATTAGCTAAATTGCAGGCACAGATAAATAACATAACCGCAGGGCTGCCGCAGGTTAAATTATTAGCTAATTACAGGCCCAGATAAATAACCCAACGGCAGGCCTGACGCAGGGCTGCCGCAGGTTAAATTATTAGCTAATTACAGGCCCAGATAAATAACCCAACGGCAGGCCTGACGCAGGCTAAATTACCGGTTAAATGCAGGCACAGACAAATTGCAGGCCTGACACAGGCCTGTGTCAGGTGCAGGCTATTTACAGGCTATTTGCAGGCTAAAAATGTTACTTGGGATAGTTAATATAGCAAATTGTAAAAATATTTAGGGTGATAGGGGTCCAAACTTTTGAATAAATCGATTTTGAACTTAGCAAATTTACATGTAAAATTTAACGAGATTCCGCGCGTCGCTCATTTTGTTGACGGTACGTGTACAATCAATTACCCTAACACTTGGAGAATTTCGCACTGGCAGAAGCACCACGTCTCTCGTACCTGTAACATCGATTATTTTTTGTTTTTACGCGATTTTTTGGGGGTTTAAGCTCCCGGTTTTCTTGATGGTAGGCGCTTCAAATTTCTTTAGCTATCTGGCGCGGAGCGCCGACGGCCATGAAAAACCGGCCGTCCGGGCGGAGCCCGGGCGGCTTGGATTTTTCGATGCACACAGTTATGGCCGGGCCGGAACCACCCTAAAAAGTAATTAGCACCATCAAAACCGGCCGCGGGGCAGATCCCCGCAAGGCCTAGGTTTTTCCCATAGTTGTTTATGTCGTTTCAATGCTAATTTAACGTACTTTTAAAAAGTCGATATTGGGGTTGTTTTTCAGGAATTCACCCAAAATAATTTTTCTATAGACAAATATAAGCATGTTCTTTAGTGTGTAGCACACGAAAATTTTTTTCGGGTGATTAACATTATGGAACTCTTCCCCAACCTTCTAATTTTTTTAGTTGAACTTGGATTTTATTGTCTAAGTATACTTTAAGTTATATTCGATTTGTTCCGCAGGTGCACTGAAGTTAAGCTATTTGCAAAAATGAAAACAATATCAGAAAATCAGAATATCAGAAAAGGTTGAAAAACGACCAACTTGGAAAGTCCACAGCTAAGCAAAAAAAATCGTATTTCCGAATTATTTCGACAAAAAAGAACGTAACAACTGGACTAATTCCCAAACCCCATAGATATGAAGCTTTGGGAAGCCAAAATGTGGTTGAATTTTTCTCTCATTTCTTATTTTTTTTGGTAATAAATTAAAATCGTCTATTCTACTAAAATATCTATAATTTGAAACACAATCATAAATATTTTAGTAGAATTAGACGATTTTTATTTACCAAAACTAAATATTACCAAATTGAATTGAATCAAAACCTGAGCAAAACTTGAACAAAAATATGGTCTGGCTTTTAAAGTTTCCAAAATACCCCATTCAAGGAACTCCGCTTTTATTCCAATTTTTTTTCAAAAGTAACATTAAATTAACGTTAAAATGGTCAAATCAATCAAAAATCGACCTGTAAACGTTCACAAAACGTGTATATTACGGTTAAAAAAGACACATCCAATTTTGGCTGATTTGAACGACATTTTAACGATTATTCCATGTTTATTTTTGGTAAATTTTAACTAAATCCGTTATTTCAATCATAATATGTGAAAAACACGTTTGTATTGGCAATTTACATTACCGTTGGTGGCGCCACCAGCAACAACAACATGGCTGTGTTTGGACGTATATTTTGAAATTCAAAGTTATATTCTGGTGAAAATTTGCAAACATTTCATACTGTTGTTAAATTTATTGTAATATATTTTATTAATTAGTTGATTTTGATATGTTTTGGGCCCGAAGAGAGAATTTTTATTTTCATTTAATACGTCACTTACTAATTTTAAATTCTCCCGCATGGTGGCGTTTGCTTAATGTAAATTGCGAATAACGTGGTTATACTTTTTTATAACCATATACAAATGTACCTTTAGCTTTCGGCTTCCAAAGGTGATCAATTTTTAATATTATAATTTTTTTAGTTTTTACAAACAACTCAATTTCAGTGCACCTGATGTGAAAATTCAACACAATTGGTATACACAGAGACACATTTTTCTAAAAAAATATTTGATTTTCATTCCATTTGTGTTGAGAATTGTAACATTTAGTTTTTGACAAAAATGTTTTTCAAGGAAATCTCATGAAGAAACAAGTTATATCGGAATTAACTTTATAAATTGTTACAATGTGTTCCCAACAAAGATCTTTCTCCCAAGCATATCTCCAAAATTACTAATAGGTTTAGAACAATTATTTGCTTTTTAGATCTTAATACACTTAACACAATTTCGTTTACTTAAATAGAAGTTTTTGTTGTGTGATGTATCAAAATTTCGAAAAATTGAGTACCCGAAAGACATCCCTCGACCATAAAGTTGTTTTATGCAGAGACTCACAGAGGATTTTGATAGTTGTTCTACAAAATATTATGTAGTTCCAAAATATATTTTCGCTAATTGAGCAAAGAATGCGAAAAACAGTTCATCGAGTCAGCCCAAATTGTCCCACTTTCAAAAAATTTAACCATGTAGGATAAAATATCCTCTTATTAAAGTATTATCTTAACCTTCCAGTGATAAACTTCGGTCGCTCAGACCGACAATTCTCTATTTTATTCATAAAATACTTGACATGGCTTATTTGTACAATAATAATTTTTATAAAATAACATAAAAGTTCCTTGCTAAAACCAAACTATTATTAAGAAAAATATTTAAAAATTTGAAATTCGCTTTATTTGTAGTGAAAAATTTCAAAAAATACTCTAAAATAAAATCAAAATTCAAGATGGTCCCACAGACCGACGTTATCACTGATGTTATATGGTTTCACGTTATCACTGGAAGGTTAAAGAATTTAATACAAAAGCATCATATTACTTATAATTATTTTATTTGTTTTTTTTTCGAAAAAATAAAACACTAAAAAAATCTGTAAAAATTTATGTTTTCATATAACATATTATTTTGGGAAGAAAAAACGGGCTTTGGTAAAAAATTATCACCATTTCATCACGACAAGATTACTTCATCACTTATGAACTAAGCAGTATTGTAGTGGTTAACTGATTTAAATACTCAATATTTGGCCCACTTCCATTCCATTCAATTAAAATTTGTATTCCATATGTTTTTTTTTCGTTCAATGCAGGGTAGGGGGAAACCTTCGTAGGCACCACCTCAATCTGGGATGGTAGTGTGAAATTCTTACTCACTAAAACCCCGTTTCCATCTCAGCCAGATTTACCTATCGGTATTTCTTCAGCTGTCATCTGCAATGTTGTTGTGTCGTACCCTTATTATTTTGTCCTTATTTGTTTGGCTGGAATGGCAAAACCACTTCAGCCTACTATCGATGCCCTTTGGGTACTTTTTTATTCTTTCAAAAAAAACCCTTTATTAGTTAGATTTTTGTAAAATATTTTTTCCATTATTGGTGTTGCAGAAATAAATAAAATGCAAGATTTCTTAATTTTTTGTTGTTAATGGTTTTCACCTCTTACAGCTTTTTAGGATGTTATTTTTCTATAAACCCTTTTTTTGCGATTTTCCCGTTATTTTTCAATTAGCGAAAAAATATTTTGCAGCAATATAAAACAGCTTTCAAAAATTTGGAGGCTAACTTCGCACACATCATTTATTAAATGTTCTTTCCACGCAAACTCTTTTGTCGAAAGTTTAAGATGAGAGATGTTATGATTTGCAGTCTCACAAAGGTTTCTGATGGATAGACTTAAGTCCAATAACACTCTATCTTAAACTTCGGTGATGGGAGTAACAAATCAAACAGCAGTTTAATTGCTCTCTTTATTAAATTTGAATATTTTATTAAATTACAATATTTATACATTTTCTTAATGCTAAATTATCACTTTTTTCTGATGAGTAATTAAGGTATATGTGGTATTTAATTGTGACCTACTTAAAGTACTTAAAGGTGCATGCATTTTGCGTTTCTTTTTAACTTATTGTTATACTCGTATACAGGATGATTGAAAACGACCAACAAAAAAACCTGTTTAATTTTAAATTAAATACTTTTTTTTCGCGATTGGACAGGTGAATTAATTTATATTTATTTTCAATATTGAATCAAAATCATTTACACTTAATGTTTAATTTGAAATTTCGCACCAAGTGCTACCCCATCATATTTATGTCTTCTAAGTTTATCAAACTCACTGCTCAAACCTTAACATAAATAGTAACTCGTACAATTTAAAATCAAAAGGTAACAATATAAAATTAAACTCAAAATTAGAAGCGTCTCAAACGAACCATGTAAATAGCAAAACCTTTCATCAGTTTCGATGGCTTTTACAAACGATGTTTTATTTTCAGGTCAAAAGAAAACTGTTGACCAAGCAGGAACATCAAAGGAGCAAGAAAATGAAATTAATAAAAATGAACCAGAAATTTGTCACGGCGCAAATGGACAGAGTGACAACGACGATGGCTTTTCTGTAGTTCAGTCGAAAAGAGGAACAAAGTCAAAAGCACTAATTCCAGAAAGTGCAACTAAAAAGTCACTGCAGTCGCTACCAAAAAATAGTAACTTAGGTGCGGTGACTAAAAAATTTGCTGCGTCCAATTTAAGCTGTCCAGGTAATAATCAGCCAAGTTTGATCAAACTTGGCGCTCGTGACGAGGCATTGCCAGTTACGAATGGATCGGAGCAAGGTTTCGAATTGTCCATTCCTCAACGAAAGACTCAAAGTGGAGTTGAAGGAAGACCCATTAAAATCGAAACCAATCATTTAGCTTTAAGCTTCAAAAATTTAAAACGAGCAGTTCATTATGATGTTTCCATTACGCCAAACACGCCAAAACATTTATTTAGAAAGGTCAGTAAAATTTTTAATAGTTAGTAATTTTAAACCCCTATGTTGTCCACATCTGAACACCGGCCTTCTTTCCTACCTACAACATACTTTTACTTTTTTGCTATGTTTGATTATGGGGGACTTACTGTTTAGTGTTGATTAATGTTCTAGAGAAAACTATAACGAGAACTCTTTTTAGGTGATGGAAAACTTTCGTCAGCAGTGTTACAAAGATCGCTATCCCGCATTTGATGGTACTAAGAACTTGTACAGTTCGAGTGATTTGCCATTTGATAAAGAAATTTTCAGCGAAGTAACAGTTACAGAAAAGGATCATACTAGAACTTTCAAGGTAATTGTAAAATTTGCAAATTATGTGGATATGACACCGTTAGAAAAATTTGTTACCGCAACTGCAAATGGGAATTATCACATGACAACACCACAAGAAGTTTTACAGTGTTTGGACATTGTATTACGTAGCGCGCCCGCTTTAACATTTACACAAGTTGGTCGATCTTATTTTACAAAACCAAAAGATCAACTTTTAAACATAGGTGGTGGCATGGAAGTTTACTATGGTTTTTATCAATCAGCCATAATTGGATGGAAACCGTATCTAAACATTGACGTAGCACATAAAGCGTTTGCCAAGTCTCAGAATTTAATCAAGGTGATTGAAGAATTGTGCAATTTGAATGCAAGTCAATTACAAAAAAATTTGGAAAAAAAGAACGAAATCACAGTTAGTCGCTTTTTGGCAACAATAATTAAGATCGAATACCAAATTCCCAATAAACCATCATCAAAAAGAGAATATCGAGTAAATGGGTTGGAAAAGGCGGCAGATGAACTTATGTTTGTATCCGATGGAAAAAAAATGACAGTTAATGATTATTTTTATAAGGTAAAACGGGTCACCTTAAAATATCCAAAAATGCCTTGCGTTTGGGTAGGCAATAAAAAACGAGAGACGCGGATTTTCTTACCCGCGGAATTGTGCACTATAGTCGAAAGCCAAGTTATAAATAAAAAATTGCCTGAGCAATTTGAAACTAAGATGATTAAACAAACTGCTTCCTCGACGAAAGTGAGAAAGGATAAAATAATAGATTCAATTGGCACCGCGAACTTCAACCAAAATTCCTGCATACGCGAATTTGGAATTACGGTTGATGACAAATTTGCACAAATTGATGCTCGAGTTTTGGATTCACCTTCTCTCAATTATAATGGAACAACGACCGTTAAACCTGTTCAAGGAGTTTGGAAACCCCACAAATTTTATACGCCAGTCACATTGTCGCAATGGACGGTGGTCAATATGGATCGTTACACCAGGATGGAACAAATCGAAGATTTTGTGAAATCAGTAAGTTAAAAATGTTGTTTCTTCTTCATTTTCTAATATGTATATTGTGGTTACAGATAATTTCGCAATCTGCAAACGTGGGGATGAAGATATCGCTACCTCAGAGGCCTTTTCTGGCTTTAACCCCAAGATATAAAAGAGAAGTAGAAGACATAGCGGAACTGTTTGAGAAGATAAAAAATTTACAGTTGTGTTTTGTAATAATTCCTAGTAACGGATTATATTACGGTCATGTGAAACAAGCTGCAGAACTAAGGGTAGGTTGCTTAACGCAATGCGTTAAATCTAAAACGGTGACAAAAATGTCTTCAATGGTGATTAATATTTTGCAAAAAGTTAACGCAAAATTGGAAGGCACAAATCACATAATTGGTGATAGGTTAGAGTGGATGAGAAGACCGTACATGATAATGGGAGCAGATGTAACCCATCCTAGTCCCGATGCTAAAGATAAAACTAGCATTGCAGCGGTTACGGCTTCCCACGATTGTGCTGCTTTTAAGTACAACATGTGCTATCGATTTCAACCACCGAATGTTGAAATAATTGAAGATTTGGAGGAAATCACCCGAGAACACCTTTTGTATTTTTACAAAGCTACAAACCAAGTTAAACCTGAGAGAATTGTGTTTTTTCGCGATGGTGTATCCGAAGGTCAATTTCAACACGTTTCTAACATCGAAATTCAAGCAATTAGAAGAGCCTGTATGCGTTTACAAGCGGATGGGATGTATAAACCAAAAATCACCTTTTTGGTTGTGCAAAAACGTCACCATACTAGATTTTTCCCAACAAACGAAAGAGATGCTTTGCGAGACAAAAACTTAAATGTTCCTGTGGGTACTTGTGTGGATACCGATATAACGCATCCCACTGCGTTGGATTTTTGTCTTGTTTCCCATGCCAGTATTCAGGGAGTTGCTCGTCCAACGAAATATCGCGTGTTATGGGACGATAGCGATTTCACTGAAGATGAACTGGAACAAATGTCGTTCTATTTTTGCCACATGTTTGCACGCTGCTCACGATCTCTCAGTTATCCGGCACCCACTTACTATGCCCATTTAGCTGCCGCCAGGATTACGGCTTATACCGAAGGCACAAAACTAAACCTCACCAATTTGACGGCAGAACAAGAACGCTTAACTGTGAAGCCGTCCATTTTAAAGGATCATCCTATGTTTTTTGTTTAGCTTTGTTTTCCTAATTTTGGATGTACATTATTTGTTCTTTAGTCATAACTGTAATTTCAACTGAATTTGTACATAAGTTCTATATTTACTATTCTTTTTCACTCAATAGGAAATTTTACAGCAAAACTGAAACGCTTAACTGTGAAGTTGTCCATTGTAAACGGACGCTAAATGTTTTTTGTTAATCTTTTTCGTATTTGTTCTATTACTAACTAATCATATATTTACGTATATTATTGTACATAACTGTTTCTGTAATTTTAACTAATAATTTGTAAATAAAGTTCTATATAATATTTTTGCGATTTTTCACTCAACAGATGTTAATTGAAAGTATGCAAAATAAAACTGGTTCTCAAGAAATTTACAAGAATAAATTATTCAGGATTTAAGCAAAATACAAACATGAAAATTGAAAACAAATCGTTTCATACTTACTAGGATCTCATCAGACGAGCATAATATGCAATTATAAATCTTGCCATCGGGGACCTTTGCCATAAATGCTCTTTCGTCTGCCTCTTTTCCATGAGATCAAAGGTTAATAAAATAATAAAATAAAATAAAATAATAAAAATAAAAAGCTATAGACTTCGTATTATGGCCAAAGTAAAAGAGTAAGTAATATTAAAAACTTAAAAATATTTATTAAACAGAGTATAAATTACAAAATTTGTTAAGAACAAAATTTTCTATAAAAATAAAATTTACTTACAATCAATTAGGTATCCTAAATTTATAAGTAGTGCTGTATCTCCCGTATAACGTCTTTTCCTAAATGAAGGTCCGGCAAGAACTTTCCAAAAGTTCTACAAATATTACACAGACTTCTATCTACGGCTGAATTTACTGCATCTTTCATTTTTAAAGTAAAATCATCGACATTCGAATTTTTCCTGGTAAAAATGGGCAGTTTGTTGAGTTTCTGAATACTTTTTTTCAAATCTAAAAGCGTCACCGTTAACAGGGCGACATCTCCTTGAACAATTCCGAAAGGATCTTCAGCAATTGAGGTGGCTGCAATGTTGGCTAAACCTTGGGCAATCCATATTATTAATTGACCATTTTTGAAACAGTGTTGAACATGAGCTTCTGGCAATTCTCCAAAAATATATTTTATAATGCGAATATCATAAAGTTTTAGTTTTAATTTATCTTTAAATCTCGACACATTTTGAACATCGATCAAATCGTTTTTTAATCTTTCTTCGTTTTGCATTTGCACTAAAGACATGTTGCGTATATTATTGTATTTGTTCGGTGATGCAGCAGGTTCATTTATTACGTTTACAGTTCTTCCAAAGATATCCGATTTGAGAAATGGTACCTCCTCCTTGGTAAGAAGCATTATGGGTTTATTTAACGTATTGGTGAAGTTTTGTATAAGTTGCATGGTTATTTGAAATAACTTGTTCCAAGTGTAGGGATGACAACCTGGTTGAGAAAGAGTGTACAGCATTGCTCTTCGTTCTGGCGACCAATCTGATAGCAAGTACAAATCCAAGCAGGCCAAGTGTTGAAGAATTGGAACATTTAAACATAAAGCATCCGATAAAGTAGTATCATTTTCGTAGCGTGACAAAATCGGATGTTGAATAGGTTCCATTAAATATAATTCAAAGAAAAATTGCAAAAGGTTCATATTCAGTACGTACAGGACCGAGAACAGCCAGGTGTAGAAATACATCCAAGTGTAAGATTCTTCCATCGACACTCCCATATTAAAACTATCGGCAAGTTTTTGTAGTAATTGAGAACCAAAAATATTGTAAGCGACAAAATAATAAATCGTGGGATAAAAAGCTGCTTTTCTGCTGTTGTTTAATATTAAAACAAATTTGGCCTTAAAGTATAAAAGCTTACGTTGTTGAATGATCGGAAATAAAAGGTTTCTTTTTATCAGATTCGTACGAGTGAAATAAAAGAAACCTGTCCAGAAACCACTGAGTAGAATGAAAAAGGTTCCTTCGTTCACACAAAACTGTTCGCCTTTACATTGGCTGTACAAAGCTCGGTAAGGTCCGTTCGTTAAAGATAAATATAACCGCACTACAAATACTCCGATCACCACATGTAACAGAACTAAAATAAGAGTTCGCACAGAAAATATTGAAATAAATTTTTGAAAACGATTTATTCGAAGAGTGGGCTGTAGAACATAGTTTTTAGCGCACACCATAATTTCTGCAAAAATTAAGATGATAAATCCGAGCAGACATAGCCAAGTGCTCCACGAAGTGACAGTACTCCACGATGACTGGAACCATAAAACTGGATTAACATTAAAATTGGCCAATATTATGTACATAAATACGACGACAATGTTCGATAAAACACTACAAACTATTGAGTATGATAACTTTTTTAGAAACAGTTCTTTAAAACCGGCATTACTTTGCAGGTTAGGAATCATATTTACGTTGGTTAGTTACGAGAATATCCAACTTAAATTACCCGAAACTTGAGTTAATTTGACATAACTTGATTTATAAATTTTAATTGCGATTAATCTTAAATTATTAATATTGAACTTAACTGACATTTATTTTAGCGCCATTACTAATGGCTGACAAAAATGCAACTTGACATTGACAGTTTTAAAATTTCCCAGTCTGAAAAATAATATACAAGGTGCTTTCCAAGTAAGTGCAATAATTTTAGGGGGTGATTCTTGAGCTTATTTTATAAATGTAACTAGCCACTTGAAAATCGGCCTTTCGGCCGATTTTCGTGGCTAGCTCTGCGAGGCGCGCGGCCTATGGCCTCGCTGTCGACCTATCGGCCTCCCGATTGTTTATGGGCTTACCGACCGGTTTTTGGAACTTTTAAGGATTCCATGGTCGAGTGTTGGTTTGCATGTGAGATCTCGGGTTTCTTTGGTCCGGATTTGGCGTCTCAATGGTGAAGCGAACCCGAGCCGGCCTTCGGCCTCCCGATTGCTTTTCATAATAAGGGTCGGCCTTCGGCCTCCCACTTGTTATTCCTGTTACGGGTCGGCTTTCGGCCTACGATTTACTTTCGAATATTGCAGATCCGAGATCCCATTGCATATCCGCGGTACAAATTCAAAATTCGATTTGGCGATAAATTTCGGCCTTAAAAATAATTTTCAAGGTCACGTGTCTTGGAAAAACTTAAAGCCAACGACGGTGTAGTGACCACCCTGTATTATGATTATTGATCGAAAGTTTATTTTTATGTTGGTAATATGATTATCATTTTGTTTTCTATATAAGCTTATCATTTTTGATTAATAAAACACAACTTCCAAACCCAATTTAATGTAATCCCAACATTGGTGACCCCGCACATTTGGAACATGACTAACCCAAATGAGACCGAAACAAGTAATGGCCAACAAGCACCGCACCAAATTGAACGCGTAAGCATCAAAGTCCCTCAATTTTGGAAAAAAGAGCCCGCAGTATGGTTTCGACAACTGGAAATGCAATTCCAGTTAGCAGGGATTTTTTTTTTTTTTTTTTTTTAGCTCAACGCAGGGAGGAGAAATCTCGTGCGAGACACCCACTTAATCGAAGTGGATAGTGTCAGACTTCACTGACTAAAACTCCCCCCTACCAAGCACCCGGGTTTCGCCGTCAGGCATTTCTTCCGGGATGCTCGGTCCGAGATGTCGGGATCTTCGACATCTCCCGCCCTGGATGTTCGGGCAGATGCGTTGGGTCTGCAGTATCGTGTGCAGACCCGCCTTTTTCGTTTGGGCCTCCAAGTTCCTCTCATGAATGGCTTCCTGGTTGCTCAGTCAGGTAGGGGGCATTGCGATGGAATTCGATGAAACGTGTGCTCTTTCGCATGCCTCTCTTCTACCTGTCCGAGTTCTTTTTTTCTTTTTTTTTTCCTCCTTTCCCTTTCCCTTCCTTTTCCTTTCCTTTCCTCCTCGTTGGTTGGCCTCCTGGTTTGACGGTCGGGTAGGGGGCATTGCGATGGAATTCGATGTTACGTGTGCTCTTTCGCATGCCACTCTTCCACCCGACCGCGATTGGCCTCGGGTCACTGATCTTCAGTGTCGGAATCCTCCCCCGCATGGGCAGCAGCAGCGGCGGCCCGTTGTTCGGCTCTTCCTGCTGCCTCCTTACACCTCAGGATGTTTGAGATGAGGGTGTTTATCCGCTGCCACTGGGCCTCGTCGACGAGCATTGCTTCAACCAGGTCTTCGGGAGTCATTGTGTACCCCAGTGCAAGCGAGACCATTGTTCGCTCGCGCTCCCATCTCCAGCACTGGAAGAGGGAGTGTTCCGCGGTATCGATTTCCTCGCAGAACCTGCACTTGGGGCTTCCCAATATGCCAAATCGGTGCAGGTAGTACGCAAAGCAGCCGTGCCCTGACAGCATTTGTGTGAGGTGGTAGCTCACCTGTCCATGCCGCCTCTCGACCCATCTCTTGATGTTGGGGATGAGTCTGCGGGTCCACAAGCCGCAAGTTGCCTCCTCCCACCTGGCCTGCCAACTTTCGGCCACCTCGCATCCGGCACCCCCCACTCCGTCGTAGATTCTGCTCCTTGCTAGTGCGAGGAGGTCGATGGGGGGCATCGACGCCAGAACGAGGGCCGCGTCGAGCGAGACCGTCCTGTAAGCGCAGGAAACGCGCAGCGCCATACTGCGCTGGACGCTCAGCAGTCTCTGCGCGTTCCTTTTAACCCTCAGCGCCTCGTGCCATACAGGTGCCGCATACAGTATGATCGACTGCGTCACGAGGGCTAGGGTTCTTCTCTTTGCCTGCTTAGGGCCTCCCATGTTCGGCAAAAGGCGGGCAAGCGATGTCGTCACTGCTCCCGCCTTTGCGGACGAGTCCCTGATGTGCTCGGCGAAGTTCAGGTATTTGTCGATCTTGACGCCGAGAACGGTTACGGAGTCCTTAGATGGAATTGGAACTCCGTTCAGTCGGAGGGAAACCTTGGAGACTTTCCTTCTTCCGCTGAGAAGTACTCCCTCCGACTTTTCAGGGACTAGGGTGAGTCCTCTTTCGCTCACCCAGGCGAAGATGGTCTCAAGCGCCTCTGTCGCCGATGTCTCGATCTCCGCCACGTCCTTGCCCAGACCACTACGTTGAGGTCGTCCGCGAAGCCCACGGTGGTGCATCCGTCTGGGAGCTTCAGACGCAGCACTCCGTCGTACATGAGGTTCCAGAGCGTCGGTCCAAGAACCGAGCCCTGGGGGACTCCGCTTGTGACCTCCATTTCTTCCTGCTCCCCATCGCCTATTAATAGGCGTCTGTCCTCGAGGTAACTGGCGACGAGATTAAACGTATCGTTTTCGATCGTCGCCAGGCTGTTTAGTGCCCCCAGGATGTGCCTCCACCCCGCATTATTGAATGCATTCCTGACGTCCAAGGTGACGAGTAGGCAAAGCCTTCTGGTACGCCGGCTTCCCATCTTGGCCTCGACCGCGATCTCCATGATCTTTTTAAGTGCATCCACGGTCGATCTTCCCCTCCTGAAACCGTATTGGTTGTCGGAGAGGCCGCCGCTGCTCTCGATGTTCTTCTCGAGGCGGTTAAGTATCAACCTCTCGAGCAGCTTGCCTGCGTGATCGAGCAGACAGATGGGCCGGTACGAGGTGGGGTTTTCCGTGGGTTTGGTGCCCTTTCTGATGAGGACGAGCTTCGCGACCTTCCAATGTGCGGGAAAAATGCCGGTCTCGAGGCATTTGTTGTAAATTTCCAGGAAGGTCCGTCCTGCTAGGGTCACCGCCTCCTTGATGACCCGGCCGGGTATGCAGTCCGGACCGGGTGCAGTTAGCAGGGATTACGAAAGACGAAACCAAATATTTCCATGTAGCAAGCAACTTAACTGATGAATTCGCCTCTTAGTGCTAGCGGTACGTCATATATTTTTGGGGGATACTGCATTTTGTGATGAAAGCAAGCCACTTGGCACACCATTAGCCTAGACCCTTTGGAACAATTTCACTCGG
The DNA here is from genome assembly GCA_932274525.1 of Podabrus alpinus. NCBI lineage: Eukaryota > Metazoa > Arthropoda > Insecta > Coleoptera > Cantharidae > Podabrus > Podabrus alpinus. The sequence continues at coordinate 75,179,794 of OW026453.1, read as the reverse complement.
AGTACCACGGGATCCATCCCTTAGGATTCAAAATGGCGGCCTATTTTCACTATAAAAATCATATTTTCGATAAAAAAAAATCTGACTTTTGATTCTTACATTTTTGGTGGCAAAACTCCATAATGTGTTCTAGGATAATTTTTTGAATCTAGGGAATGCCAAGGGCGGTTTTATAGGGGGGTAGAGGGGGTTATTACCCTCCCCAAGATCATTTTTCACCATTACTCAAGCTTCAAATATAAAGGTAAATAATTTGTATGCTCGGCTTTGTGGATAAATACATATGTGATAACCCCCAAGACTTTTGCCTAAAACCGCCCTTGGGGAATGCGCGAAACTAGCGGCAACACTATTAACATATTTTGACCTTCGGCGATTGCGGTATTCCTAGCGTAAACCAGTAATCTCGCGCCTTGTCGTGTGGTGGTAAGTCGAAAGAAACGGCATTTGTTGGTGGTTGTACAGATATTTTTATTTTAAAAAGTGGAGAAGTGTGATTGTTTCAAGCGAAATGTTAGCCAGAAGGACGTTGGAAGAAGAGATAATAATACATCAAGAAGGTATTTAGTGGATGCTTATTTAAATTATAGTAGATATTGTAACTTTAATGTTAATCTCGATTTGCTGTGATAAAAAGATTATAAAGGTGGAGGTAACATTTTAGTGATAGTTTACAGAATTTAATGGTGGGGCTGTCATTGATTAAGTAGAATATATGGCCCATTACAATTCAAACTTGCATGCTTTCATATAATAGCACTGAATTCCTAAAAATTCCTCTAAAGTGGAGCATACATTAGATTAGATTGTATCAGGAATAATGCTAGCTTAAAATGGTTTCTAAAAAGGTTAATTTGGTTTCAGTTATGACGTTTTTACCGCGCGGGCTTATATTATATTATTAATATAACTTGTGTTAAAAAAAAAGTATCAGTTTATAATCTATTTTAGGTTTGGAGGTGGGAAACATGTCAAAACACGTACGAGAGCTTAGACTAACAGCATCCTCGGTGTTGGCTCCTATTTCTGTAGATTGGTCACGATGTTGTTTATGTCAGTCAATAGACAAAAAGAATCTTATTTATCCAGCTAAAAATCCAAATTCGAAACAACTACATGCAGGTTATTCTTCTTTGGCTACTGTTTTAGAGAGCCTTAAAGAATTAAATTACATTTTGCCTTCTACTCAACATGTTAACAGTTTGGATCAGGGAAATGGTATATATCAAACTTTTATCGAGAACCAAGCAAAATGGCATAAACCGTGTTATGTGAAATATTTTGGAGAAAAGCTGAACAGGCTAAAGTCTAATTTAACAAAAGATAACAGCAATTCTAGTGAACAAGAGCCCAGTACATCACGTGCAACTCGAATAACTGTTCCATTAGTTGACACGAAGAAACAAATCTGTTTTATTTGTTCTGAGTCTGAAAAATGGAATCAACCACTACACAACGCTGAAACTGATGAGATTTTTCACCATGTGAGAAAATGCGCAAGCTTCCTACAAGACTCAAAACTTTTAGCAACGTTAAGTTCTGGTGATTTGGTATCCCAAGAAGCCAAGTATCACAAAATCTGCCTCACCCGTCTTTTTAATAGATGTAGAGCTGTAGAAAGTAAAAATAGCACTGAAAGAAATATGTGTGAAGGGTTAGCTTTCGTAGAATTGATTGGATTTATGCGTAGAAAAATGGAAAGCGAAACTGTTGACTACGTTTTTAGAATGCCGGAGCTTATTCAAATGTACCAGCAAAGAATCTCGGAGGTAACTGGAGAATCTGTAGAAACAGTATCTTTCCCACATACTTCCAGAATTCGTGGTAAAATCTTAGCTTATTTGCCAGAGCTACATGAAGTTAAGTCAGGTAAAGAATATTTGCTCAAAAAGAAATCTGCGAATATACATGCTGAAATGCATTCTGAAGATTATGATGATGATGCCCTTGCTGTCCAGAGATTTATGCGTAATTTAAGAAAAACAGTATTGGAAAAAAATACTGTATTTAATGGAGAGCTAACAAATCCAGCTGATCAGATTCCGCCTGCTTTATTAGCTGTTGTAAATTCTTTACTATATGGAAGTTTTTCTTGTACTGAGGAGCGTGCAACAAAACCTGCCATTACAATATCTCATTTAATTATGTTCAACTCTCAACAGTATATTCCAAAATGTGATGTTGTTCGACATAAGAAAAAATGCGAACCAACTATGCCATTATACACAGGACTATCCATTTTTGCTCAGTTTAGAAGTAAAAAATTAATAAACGATTTGCATGGGGTTGGCCTTTCCATATCTTCAGACCGCGTTATGGAAATTACTTCAAATTTATGCAAACTGGTTGTAGAAAGGTCAAAGGAAGAGGGCCTCTTGTGTCCTTCCAAGTTAAGGAAACATCTGTTTACAGTAGCAGCCATAGACAATGTTGACCATAATCCCAGTAGCACAACTTCAAAAGGATCTTTTCATGGTACAAGTATTTCTCTGTTTCAAATAGTATCGTCCGATAACCCAGGAGAAGAAAGAACATTTCACGTATCATATAAAAACGTTGAGAAACCTGGCTACCGCAGTGTACCACTCTTGCCAGAAGACTACAGTTTTGTACCGGATTATGTTTTACTAAATAAGAACAAAGATGCACCACAAACGGCTAAACCTATAGCAGAAAAAATGTTGTCTTCCGGTAAATAATTTGTTAATAATAATATATTAATTTTGCAAACTTTACATATAATTTCTGTTACGTATTTTTAGCCTCCTTATTTGACGTTTATATACAAGAAAAAGAATGGTTATGTAGTGGACACGAAAATATGATTCTCGGCAGCACTGACCCAAAAAACATATCTTTTGGGGCCTTCAATTCTTCAAAGTTGGATCAAACGCAGCAACACATGAGTATTACAGCATTATTACCCCTATTTCATGAAAAAGCAGCAACTGCAGCAATGATAAAACATGGAATGCAATTGGTAAAGAAGACGACTGATCTCCTTAATACACATCAGGTTCCAGTTTTATGTGCTGATCAACCACTGTACACATTGGGGAAATTAATACAGTGGAACTGTCCAGCGCAATTTGGAGAGGATAAATTTGTTATGCTGTTTGGACCATTTCATATTGAGCAGAATTTCCTCAAAATTGTAGGAAAATTTCTACAGGGCAGTGGATGGATTGGCGTCGCAGCTAGTTCAGGTATCATTGAAAAAGGTTCAGCAGAGGCTATTTTAAAGGTAAACTAAGACATATGGTTTTGTCTGGTAACAATAATCGCCTTTTATGTTACTTTTTTAGGTGACTCATGTGACGAAAGCTCGTCTTATGCACGAAGTAACGGCTGTTGTACTTCACAGTCTCTTATTAGATGCATATAACGTTACTGATCCTGAAAACAATGAAACACTAGAGACCTGGCTGTTACAAGTATCTTCTAAATCTCCAACTTTCAAATTCTGGCTAACAGTACTTCATTTAGAAATTATTTTACTAAATTTTGTCAAATCTATTCGCAGCGGTGACTACATTGTTTTCAAAGAGTGCCTGAAAGATATGATGCCTTGGTATTTTATTTTCGATCACACCAACTATGCGCGCTGGATAGCAGTTCACATAAAAGATCTGGAGGAGCTGGAAGAAAAGGCTCCTTCTGTTCACCAAGAATTTTGTAATGGTATGAATTAAATTAACATTAAAGTATGTCAGATTGGGTAATTGACAACTTCTTTTTAGGTAACTTCGTTAGCAACAAATCTAGCAAATCGTTTGTGAGTTTGGGCATAGATCAGGCTCATGAACAACATAATGCTGATGTTAAAGGTAGTGGTGGAGACATAGGACTAACCCAAGATCCAAGTTCTCTCCGCCGATTTACAATTGGAGGTCCAGAAATTAGTCAAATATTAAAGCAGTTTGAATGTAAATTCTTTCAGTCTAGTGAAGGCATTAGCAAGAAACACCATGAACAGTATCCCGCATTTCAAAGAAAATTCTTGGAACAGTGTTTGGCTTTAAAAGAAAGTTTTAACCAATTTGGGAATCCATTTCTTGAACATGGTTCTGACCTTCTAGCTATCGATACAAGAATTATTGCCTCTCAGGACGCAGCCCATACACTCCTTAATATAGAGAAGTCAGGAAGGGACATGTACTAGACTTTCATAAAAGAAAGATTGGTGGATTGCACCAAATCTGTACATGACCCAATTAAAAAAATAAATACAAAAATTTTTGCTGAAAAAACCAAAAAATCCGGAGATAGAAGTATTGTGAAAGATTTAAAAGCAGACGTCCAGATTTTTTCTAGGCTATTTATCATTGCCAGGGAACGGGATCTGGATTTGAATAATTTTTTCCAATACGAAAATCAGAAGTGCCCACCTTCATTGTCTTTGAATGGCAATTTACGAACAGGTGTCAAATCTCAACTAGCTAAGACATTGGAAGCCCTTATTGAAAAAAATGATCACAACCCTCCTACTACATTTGACGGAATCGTTTATGACGGAGCTGCGGTAGTCCAAGGAAATCGTCCTAAAAATTCGAAAAATTTACAGGACTATTTTTCCTTGGACCTGAAGCCCTATATTCTTAACCAATCACAAGGTTTCAGTGCAAAAAGGGTTGATGTCGTGTGGGATCTATACCTTCCTGGCAGCCTCAAATCACAAGAACGACTAAGTCGAGGATCTGGTATTCGACGTCAGGTGGTACCCAATGGCGCTCTTCCACAAGATTGGTCTGATTTTCTGCGAAGTGAGAAAAATAAGTCGGAATTATTTCAGTTTCTAGCACAGTCCCTTCTAAAGTGCTCGCCTGGAATATCAGTCGTTACCAACATTAATAATGTGATACACTCCTCCAGCAACCTAATCACCTCACTAACAGGCAAATCATTCAACCTGGAAGAGGCTGACGGACGTTTAGCTTGGCATGTCAAAGACATGATTGAAAATGGGATTTGTATAGTATTTTAATTAGGTCTTCGGACACCGATGTATTGGTAATTTTAATTTCATACTATAATGAATTTAAGAGAGCTGGATTACAAGAGGTGTGGTTACTGACTGGAGTAGGAAAAAACCAGCGTTTCCTTGCCATTCATAAAATTGCATTGGCACTAGGATGTGAAAAGTCGGAGGCACTTAGAGGCTTTCACGCATTTACAGGTTGTGACACCACGTCTTTCTTTTTATCCAAAGGAAAAAACACATGTTTCAAAACCTGGATGCAGCATCCGGAAATAACACCAGCATTTCTAGCATTGTCCAAGCCATCGCCTAAAATTCATGAAGAAACATTTGTTTTATTAGAACAATTTACTTGCTATCAATACGATCCTCAAACGGAACTTAATAGTCTTGCCAAAGTCAGAAGGGAGCTATTTGCAACAAAAAACAAATTTGTCCAGTTCATTCCACCTACAGCTCCCGTTTTACATCAACATGCTCTTCGTGCAGCCTACCAAGCTGGACAAATATGGGGCACCGCTCTGATTTGTCACAGTTATGATCCACCATCTCCTTCTTCATGGGGCTGGAAGTTATCTGATGCAAGCTGGGTGCCAAACTGGTCGACAGCGGCACCAATTTGGGAAGAGCTGTCCTATTTAGACCGTTGTGGTTGTAAGGCTGGGTGTGAGAGCATGAGATGCACTTGTCGTAGAAGTGGCATCCCATGCACCATGCAGTGTATAGTTTGCAAAGGCAACTGCATTAATAAAAGGTAACTTTTTTTTCACATTACTTTAAAGTACTTAACAGATTTTTTTTTGCAGCTCATCATGGACTGATGCCGAGAACCAAGAAGATGAAACACTTTGAAATGTAGAAATTCCTCTTCAATCTTCATAAAGCAATATTAAAGTGATTAAAAGTTATATTAATTGCAATCCCAATCATGAAGAAAATATGAATAAAATATTTAACACCTACCGAAGTTTTTTATTGAGTGGTCGCCATCTTGAATCCCAAGGGATGAATTTTTTGTTTCTGCAGTACCAGGTAAATATAATTTGGATAATAGTATGTTTTTACATATCGAACCATATATCAGTACGTCCAGAAAACATCTTTCAATATTGTATGCACAGTTAACTACCCATTTTTGAAAAAATAGCCGCCATTTTGAATCCTAAGGGATGAATTTTGTGGTACTGCGGGTAGAATTGATCCAAATGATCTCTACTATCATCACACCAAGCCGTTTGCTTTCATCACAAAATGCAGTATATTTTGACGTACCGCCAGGACTATCTGAAGTAATTGATATCATTATGAATCCACCCGAAAAGGATAAATACGAATATTTAAAAAGCGAACTGGTGAACCGACTTTCAAGATCGGATGAACAAAAATTGAAACAATTATTGGAACGAGAAGAACTTGGCGACCGTACCCCATCGCAATTTTTAAGGCACATGAAGAGTCTTGCTGGAAATGGCATAAGCGAAAACGTATTACGAACATTATGGACCGGACGACTTCCTGGAAACATTAAGAACGTAATCACCGCATTCGATGACAAAGAATTGGACGATATGGCGAAAATTGCTGACAAAATCAGCGAAAACACACCAAGTGGATACGTCGCAGCAGCTAACGTTCAAGAAAACAAAAGTATGGACATGTTGTTAAACGAGATCAACGAGATGAAGACGAAAATAGAAGAACTAACAAGAAACTCAAGGTACAGAGAACAACCGCAGAATAGAAAACTAAAGAGGGATTTGGTAAACGCTGCAACCGATTCCCCAATTCCAACTCAAGCCAGCCGTCTAGTGATTACCGATAGAGTAACGAAAGTGCCTTTTCTAATAGATACTGGAGCAGACGTAAGTGTCTATCCGAAGACATTGTATAAAGGATTTCACGAAGTACAGAATTTTAAGTTATACGCTGCCAACAACTCTACCATCAACACATATGGAGTAATAACGCTCAACATTGATTTCGGATTACGAAGACAATTCCCATGGAAATTTCTAATCGCTGACGTTGGTAAAGCAATAATTGGATCGGATTTCCTTAGCCACTTTGATTTATTAGTGGATATTCGCAGTAGCAAACTGATCGACAACACGACACGTATAGGTACAATTGGACAAGTAAATTCGACTGCACAGTGTACGGTGCGTACGTTGGACCAAACAAACAAATACCACGCGTTGATTAAAGAATACCTTTCGATCACACAACCAAACGCAACAAACGCTATTACAACTAAATCGAAAACAACGCACAGAATTGAGACGATACCAGGGTAACCAATCACATGTCGCCCGAGAAGACTGGCTCCAGATCGCTTGAAAATCGCCAAACAAGAATTCGATTTTATGAACCAACAGGGAATAATTAGACCTTCTAAAAGCAATTGGTGCTCCCCGTTACATCTGGTGGAAAAGAAAAACAAGGAATTCAGACCATGTGGTGATTATCGCACTTTGAACGCAAGAACAGTACACGATTGTTATCCAATTCCGCATATCCAAGATTTTGCACAATCACTGTTTGGAAAAGAAATATTCTCCACGATCGATTTGGTTAAAGCCTTCCATCAAATTCCTGTCCACCCAGAGGACATTCACAAAACTGCAGTAACAACCCCTTTTGGATTATTCGAGTTTACACGAATGCCGTTTGGATTAAGAAACGCTGCACAAACCTTCCAACGTTTCATTGATGAAGTAATCCGCGATCTCGATTTTTGTTACGCATATATTGATGATTTACTAATCGCTTCCGAAACGCATGAAGAACATATAAAACACCTACGGCAATTATTTGAACGTCTACAAGAATATGGTATTAGAATTAATCCAGCAAAATGCATTTTTGGTAAAGATGAAATTACGTTTCTTGGACACACTACAAACAAGAATGGTACGAAGCCGTTGCAAGATAAAGTAGATGCAGTTAGAAACTGTAGCCTACCTAATACCGTGAAACAGCTAAGACGATTTCTGGGAATGGTGAATATTTATCGACGATTTATACCGCAAGCCGCAACAATTCAGAATCCTCTGAACAAATATTTGATTGGTAAGAAGTCGGATAACAACACAATAAAATGGACCGATGAAAGTAAGAAAGCCTTCGTAGAAGTTAAAGAAGCACTCGCGCAAGCTGCTCTATTAGCACATCCATCACCAACCGCAATATTATCGCTAATGGTTGATGCATCGAACGACGCCGTCGGTGGAGTACTTCAGCAAAGAATTGGCAAAGAATGGCAATCGTTATCCTTCTATACGAAAAAGTTCAATGTCGCCCAACAGAAATATAGCACGTATGATCGCGAACTTTTGGCCGCATACTCCGCTATCAAACATTTCCGACATATGCTAGAAGGAAAGGAATTTATACTCTTCACTGACCACAAACCGTTGATCTACGCCTTCAAGCAAAAATCTGATAAAAGCACTCCGAGACAAAGTCGACATCTCGACTTCATTGGGCAGTTCACGACGAACATTCAATACGTTAAAGGATTAGAAAATATTCCGGCCGATACCCTATCAAGATTAGACATTAACAAAGTTCACAATACAATGCAAGCTATCGATTATAAAGAATTGGAGAAATCACAAGACATGGATTCGGAATTAAAAACATTTTTGGACAAATCCAAAACAGCGTTAAAAATTAAGAATATAATGCCAATATTTATTGCGATGTTTCAACAGGTGCTATTCGACCGTATGTAACGAAACCCTTCCGCGCTCAAGTTTTTGACAAATTTCATGGATTAGCACATCCAGGTGCAAAGGCAACAACAAAGCTAATTACGACTCGTTTTGTATGGCCCGGAATGAACAAGGATTGTAAAATGTGGACGCGACAATGTATACCTTGCCAACGCTCAAAAATCCAACGCCACACCTCAGCACCACTTGGTACATTCATTTTACCTTCAACAAGATTCGAACATATACACATCGATTTGGTCGGACCGCTTCCAAGTTCCAATGGATTTACGTACTGTTTGACGTGCATCGATAGATTTTCCAGATGGCCCGAAGCAATCCCATTACAAGATATTACTGCCGAGACAGTTGCAAAGGCGTTCATAAACAATTGGATATCAAGGTTTGGTGTACCGTTAAGAGTCACGACTGACCAAGGAAGACAATTCGAATCCAACCTGTTTAAAAATCTATCTTCTATGCTAGGAATTACACATATACGAACAACATCGTATCACCCAGCAGCAAATGGCATGGTAGAACGTTTCCACAGGCAATTAAAAGCCGCGATTAAAAGCCATGTAAACAAAAGCTGGACAGAATCATTACCCATCGTACTTCTGGGAATCCGATCATCGTTTAAAGAAGATTTAAAAGCAACAGCAGCAGAAATGCTGTATGGAGAAGGAATACGATTGCCTGGTGAATATTTCGCATCAAGTAGTGAAGTTGAAAATACGGCTGAAATAATAACTCGGTTACGCGAACATTTCAATGCATTGAGACCAACTCAACCACCTCTGCATGGCAAACGAAAACTGTTTATTTCCAAAGACTTAGAAACTTGCACCCACGTTTTTCTAAGGTATGATGCAGTGAAGAAGTCACTACAAGCACCCTACAATGGCCCGTATGAAGTAGTTAGTAGAAATTCGAAAACATTCACGATACTAATCAGCAACAAGGAACGCGTAGTCTCTATCGATCGATTGAAACCAGCGTATTTGGTAACGCCTGAAGGAAACAATACCGAAGCGAAACCAACTACAACAATTGAACATACTGTGAACAAAGAAATAATAACAAAGTCAGGACGAAGAGTACGTTTCCCCACAAGGTACTGCGAATTAATAAAAGAATACTACATAATATGATAATAATTATATCATTCGATCTCTAATGCAAGCCAGATATTATTTGTCTATTTTTTTTGAGGATCTCACTAGGAAGGGGGTAATGTAGTGACCGCCCTGTATTATGATTATTGATCGAAAGTTTATTTTTATGTTGGTAATATGATTATCATTTTGTTTTCTATATAAGCTTATCATTTTTGATTAATAAAACACAACTTCCAAACCTAATTTGTAATCCCAACAACGGTGTCTATCGAGAACTTTAATTTGGGCAATTTTGTAAAATTTCTAAAATTCGTTTTATGGGCCGAAACTGGGCCCTCGAAAGAGATTTCAAGGTCAAAATGAAGGTGCATTTAATAACTGCGCAAGGGCAATAAGATGTCGCGCATTTCAAGTTCTCCCAGATCCGGGCTAAACGGTCGGAAGGACACGTAAGCGTCACCGCGTTGTCGCACGAAAAACATCCAAAGACCCAATCTGGGTCGCCTAACAAATCTACACACGATTACGCAATATCGTCATTTGACCTTGTGGACTTAACCGCGATCCAAATTTGAGGCCGTCGCGATGCGACCCAAAAATCGAAATTTTAATCTCCACCAAAAACGTCGAGGTTTGTAATCGAAATATTTCAAAATTTGCATTTCCGCAATTTGCCGGCTTATCGGACGTCCGACGAAAAAAAATGTTGATTTCGAAATGGCGTAACTTTCCAAAATAATTTCCAAGGGTAAGTGCCTTCAAAACAGAACGTAAAAGATAACTGCCCCATACCGCGACTATACTTTTTAATGCTATTTTGAGGGTCTCTCGCATCCCGGTTTTCTTGATCGGAGGCCCTTCTCGTATGTTTAGCCTAGTAACCAGAGTCAAAACCGCTCTGTAGGGGTGCAACGCGGAGCGGCGCCCCGGAAGAGTAGGTTTTGACGATGGATTACCCTCCCTATCGAATGCACACCCCTAAAATCGAAGAAATTTTTTTTTTATTTTTACACTTTTTCGGCAATACACGGGTTATTTTCCATATTTTTCTAATATTTATTACTAATATCTACTAATCACACCCCCACCTATCCGAATTTCAAAGAAAAATTCAAATCGGAGCGAAAAAATTTCACTCGATTTCAAGCAACGACGGGCGAACGGTGGAACATCGACCCGTCGTGTGTCAGTGGCCCGTACACCTTTACCTTTACCTGATATGTATTTGATGGAGCATCCCGGCGCAGCCGGCCTTCTCCTTCATCTGAAAGAATACATTAATGACATTGGAATTTATAGAGACCGGTGGGTCTCTGGGAATTGGCGCTTGGCGGACTGACTGGTAAAAACCTGAGCTGTGACTGTGAAAATGTAATATGAGAAGAAAAAGAAAATTTTTTACGTTTGCCGATATAGTAGAGTCCCTAATTCGAAGAAAGAAATTATGAATTAATTTCTATTGATGACCTCGAAGTGATTGGCTTCTAGTTGGAACTAGTCAGAATTGGCGACTAGTGGGATTATAGTGATACTATGGGGGGTGATTTATCGAATCTTGTGAAAATTGATCGAAAAATTACACAAATCTAGTGAATAAATTCACTTTCGAAGAGAATTTGTGTAAGTTAAACCTGTGAACATACATTAGTCTGTGTGGGGGTAAGTTATGGTCAGGAGTTGTCCGTGGTCAGGAGTGATTTGGGACGGGGTATGAAAAAGTCGGCTGGGTTGTATTGACCTAGTTGATTTACTAGTGGGTTTTCTGAGAATTTGGATTTGTTGTAGAGATTGGTGGCATGTTTACGATTAAGAGTGTTAATGAGGTCTAGTTTGGCGTCTGCATGTAGTCGCCTGTTAGTGACGTAATAGGGGGCGCTGAAAATAGCTCGGAGATTTTTGTTTTGGATGACTTGAAGTTTATTTATGGCCCTGGGGCGTGCATATCCCCAGACAGGGGAGGCATAAATCATTGTTGGGCGGATTATGGCTTTGTATAATCTTAGTTTGTTAGCGGGGGACATGGTACTTTTTGCGTTCATGAGGACGAACAATCTATTGAAGAGGCATTTGGCTTTACCGGTTGCGGAGGAAATGTGAGCGTCCCATTTGAGGCGCCGGTCCATGGTAATGCCAAGGTACTTGACCTTGGTTTTCCAGGGGATTTGCTCCTCAAACATCCAGACACTGGAGTTGTGAGGCTTGCAACGATTTCGAAACATGATCGCGGAACTTTTGCTCGAGTTAACCTCGATGCGCCAAGTTTCGTACCACCTTCCGAGATCGGTGATCGCCTCCTGGAGGCGGGTTGTGGCTATGTCCGGGTGGATTGAGGATGTGTATATTGCAGTGTCATCTGCATATAGTGAAATTTTTGTTGCGGGATCTAAGGGGGTTGGAATGTCGCTCATGAAGATGTTAAACAGTGAAGCTGCAAGGATCAATCCCTGGGGGACCCCGGAGGTGATGGGGCGCTTTGTGGATCTGGTGTTCATGAGTTTGACTTGGAGATTTCTGTCGTGAAGGTAGGAGGCAATAAGTCGGACTAGTGGAATTTGAATTTTGGATTGAAGCATTTTGAACAGGAGGCCTTCGTGCCAGACCTTATCGAAAGCTTTCGATACGTCGAGTAGCACTAGGCCGGTGAATTCTTTTTTGTTGAGTGCCTGCGTGACGTGCTCAACTAATCGGAGGGCTTGGTGGGTCGTGCTGTGTCCAGCACGGAAGCCGAATTGTTCGTTTTGAATAATACTGTTGTCGAACATGGCTTCTTGGAGACAGGTGAGAATGACTTTCTCAACTACTTTTCCGATGGAAGGGAGCAGGCTGATTGGTCTATAGCTTTTCGGAAGTTTGAGATTTTGACCGGGTTTGGGGATTACCACTACGTCAGCGGTTTTCCATATTTGTGGGTAGTAGTTGAGTCGAAAACATGCGTTAATTATGCCGGTGATGGCAACTTTGGCTTTTTGGGGGAGTTCTTTGAGGGCGGTATTGGTGATGCCATCGGGACCTGGGGCTTTCCTCTTTTTGAGGCGTTTAATGGCAATGGTGACCTCCAGAAGGGAGGCGGGGGTGATATGTGAGTCATCGGAGGTGTTTAGGGTGGTGGTAACATAATTTTCGACCGAATGGTCTTGGTCTAATCTTGTGGTGTTGGGGGAGCATTGAGCTTGGAGGCTGTCGGCGAAGATTTCAGCCTTTTCAAGATCGCTCCGGGCAATAGTGCCGTCAGGGCGGGAGAGAATTGGGATGGTGATTTTCTTTTTCCCCTGGAGGACGGCGGCCATGCGCCATGCGGACATGTCTTTAAATTAGATAAAACTCGCCGCAACTTTATTATTTTCACAATTTTTTCGGATTTTTTTATGATCACCTCCGCGACGACAAAAGTGACACATTCGGACCAAAACATACCCAAAAAGGCCGTTAATTACCCAAAATTTTGCTAAATTTCATGTTGGGGGCGTGTCCGTAGTTCTCTAAACCACTCACAAAATAGGCCGCAAACCTATGCCGACCACCGCATGGAGTTTTTTATTAAATTTTCGTTGTTCTTTCTATTTAAACTTGTTGTACCGCTATTAATTTTAAAGCTAAACATTTTCTTGATCGAAATATTATGCCATTTCTATAGGAAATTTTCAACTTTTTGGTCAGTGTTAAAAATCCGGACCCAAAATCTACGTTTATGAAGGTACCCCTTTTTGGCTAGAGTAACCTAAGGTTGGTCACTCCAAATAAATTGAAAATTTCCTATTGCAAAGAGGAAGGTTTATATTTATAGTATACTGACATAATTTTCACAAGCGAAGATATAATCAAAATTTTGAGTAAATCGATTTTGAAGTTAGCTAATTTAAAGAGATTCTGGGGTCAAATCTAACGAGATTCCCGCGCGTCGCTCATTCTGTGGTCGGTCCGTGCGTAATGAATGACCCTAACACTTAGAGTATTTTGCACCGGCAGATGCAGCTCATCTCTCCTACATGTAACATCGATTATTTTTTGTTTTTACGCGATTTTCTGGGGGTGTAAGATCCCGGTTGCCTTCATCCCGGTGTTCTTGATGGATGGCGCCTTCTCGTATGTTTACCTCTGCCGCGGAGCGGCGTACGCGATTAAAAAACCGCCCGGAGGGCCGTAGGGTAGGTTTTTTGATGCGCCCAATTCTGGCCGTGCCAGATCCACCCAAAAAAGTAATTAGCGCCATCAAAACCGGCCGCGGGGCTTTAGCCCCGCAAGGCCAAGGTTTTCCCCACATTTTCCCGGTTTAGATTTATTTACAGAACTTATTCTTAAAATATTTTTGGAAAAAAATCTTGTGCAATCATAATTCCTACTATGTTATACGCACGGCAGTCGACTGACAAATGCGCTCGGCATCGAGCGACCGTAACATATATTTATAACCTCGGCTATGGGCGTGGCTTCAACATGCATTTTACATGCAAAATTATGCTATTTTAAAATTGATTTTTCTCGAAATTTTGATTATATCTTCGCTTGTGAAAATTATGTCATTATACTATATAAACCTTCCTCTTTGCAATAGGAAATTTTCAATTTTTTTGGGGTGACCAACCTTAGGTAATTCGATCCAACTTTTTTAGTTCAAGCAAAATGAAGGTAAATATTTGAGATTATTAAGTTTAGTTCATTTAACCGGGTTTTTTCACTTTCCATGTATTGGAATCGTGTAGAAACAAGTCGAGATTTTGATGGATTGACACTTTTTTGAGATCACAGAAGTCGAAAATGACCATTTCCAAAAAATGTTTGTATGTGTGGTAAAATTTAGTGGGCTCATAACCCAAACATAGACCTTCAAATATCAGTTCGTACATCTTATGTAGGAGACTGCTTTTTTTAGGGATCTGAAATATTTTTAAATTTCCATATATTATGTGACCCTTAATTAGGCCCGGCTCAAAGGGTGGGTACTTTAATTCCGAGGGTGCCAAACCATAATCTTATAATTTAAATAATAAAGTTAAAAATCTACTTCTCATAGTACAAACTTCAAGGGGCACAAAACAGAACTGAATGAATTTTATGTAAAAGCTTAGGAAATGTTCTTAATATTAAAAAAATCACTTGTTTCGTTTAACTCTTAAAATGTCTCTTGCTATGTGAAATAATCAGATTATTTTTAATGCCATTCATCTAACTGCATGCAATTGGGTCAAATTAGAAATGTATGTTTAAATGCCCCGGTCGCACCCTTAACGATGTAACTCGATAAATTTACAAAATATAAATGTTTTTCTACTCGACAACCGGATTAATTGGTTTGCTGTTTGAGTTAAATCGAACTACTATTGATTTGAGTAACGAACTTTCACTCGAGGCGCTGCAAAATCGTAACAAATACGAAAAAAATTATAAATAGAATACAGACAATTTTATAAGGAATTAAATTTTCTACAAAAAATGGTAATTACATAATAGTTTATGCGTGGAAGACATTAAAATATTCGCGTATAAAAGTTACCTATTTCTTTTGGGGGTCGTCCATAAATTACGTCACGCAATTTTAACCCCCCCCCCATAGTCACACAAACCTAGCCCCCCTCCAAGTATTACGTCACATATTCTTGAACCCCCCCCAAATTTTTTAAATTTATATAATAAAAAGAAACCCGGGGCGGATTTCATGGGTGTCATCCCTACCTTGGCCGATGACCTTATTTTTTTTAGGGGTAGCACCCAAGAGAAAACATCTATGAAGGGTCGGGTGGCACCCGGGGCGGTACACCCCCTCTACCTACGCCACTGGCTTCTGTATATTTATACATAAACATACACGTACAGAATACTAACTACAATTGATTAAAAAAAAAATTTAATTGTAAAGCTCAAAAAAATAGTTTTTTTTAAATACTTATAATAAAATATTTGATCTATATATTTTGTGACGTCACAATTTTTGAACCCCCCCCCCCCCCCCGCCCCATCGTCACAAGGGTGAGAACCTTAGGAGCGTGACGTAATTTATGAACGTCTCCTTGTAATGTTTTTATAATGCATATTTTTTCCATACCCACTTGAAAAAAAATTTACAACTTAAAAATCCACCTGTCGTAGTGCGTAGTGGGTGCAATTTTTGCCGTTAGTATAGTCAAAAATATTTTTGAGCCGGGCCTGCCCCTATCTATATTATAAAATAATAAGGAATTTTAGAAAAAGCCTCACAAAAACGTGCGGTGACGCCTTACTTTCGGACCGATTTTTACGCGCGACATCTTAAAATTTCCGGTTCGACGGGCCCGAGGTGGTGGCGTAAAATAATTGGAGGGGTGGTCGGAGGCGGCGCGGAGGAGGGCAAAAGAGGCCGTTTTACGCCGAAGTTCCTGGAACGAACCACAGAACAACCCACCGTGTCGAATTTCGAATACGCGGTGGCAATCGACGCCGGAAGGTCCGAAATTGTACAAAGTTTTATTAGAGTTTCTGGAAAATGAACCGGCACTTCACGGTGAATTTTCAAAAATGAACAACTTTTAACCTGAAAATTGTTGTGAAAATGCCTCTGCTAGCGTAAACCCGATGTGATAAATTGGCCAGCCAAGTCTTAAAATTTAGACGCCGACAAGGTTTATCCGATGACGGCGAAAAATTTGTAATGGCGGTTACGGGGGCGGCGGAGAGAGCGGAAAAGCCTTCTCCGCGCGGTAACGCGAGTACTTCCGATCCGCGTGACGGATTTCGACCGGACCGGCGCCGATCGACGGCCAAAGGTCCTAACTTGCATTTAGGTTTGGTGCAGAATTTTTAAAATACCGTGGGACGGCGCGCCGCCTTCCCAAAAACGAAGAATTTTAAAATTGCGTTTTTTTTTTCTTAAAATATCGGTCCAAACTAGATGAAATTGTCAACGACTTGGAAATTTTACCGTCTAAAGACGTAAAGCGTGAAATTGTGATGGTTAAATCTAAAGGCGATGAATGAATTAGCTCAATATTGGATGTGGTAAAGAAGCGAAACGTTTTCTAAAATTTGACAAATTAAATTTTTTTTTTCGTTTAATACGTCGAGGGTACAAATATAAATCGAAAATGTCTAATGAAATTTTCGCGATAAAAATTTGCTTCACGACGAAAATACATATTTTCGCATAAGTATTTTCAATTTTGCCCGAAATTGCCTTCGATTTTGATCGGAAATTTTGTGAACGATATTAATTTGCAAATGCTGCCGTTATTTGTCGTTTTTCGTCCACCATCGTCATATACTAAATCAATGACCGTCTAAAACCGCATCTGACTCTTCCATAAGTTTTACTAAATTATCGACGGTTCTCGCGACGGGGACGAATTAAGGCGAAAATTGTGGAAAAACTTTCAAGGTCTGTGGAGCTTTTATTTACCAACCGATCTTTAATTTTTAAGATGCAACGAAAGCCTATCGCGAAGGTCTATGAGAGCCCTTATATAACCTTTTTTCGTATTTTCAACACCAAAGGCGTGAAATCGAATTTAAATATTAAAATTTTTTTCCAAAGGGCAGGTACCTTTGAAGATTTTCAAAAAAAACCCGACCCGTATTCATAAAAGCAATCGACTCGTCAGGAATCCGTGTAGCGGATTGCCGCCGGTAGGCCTAGCGCCAGAAACCCGGAAGGTTTCGCAGCGCTAGTACCTAATAAAACCTAAGTTAAGCCTGTTCGGTTTAAGTCTGCAGAGGTGCGACCTCGAATGGCAACTGCGATTTCTCGTAACTTCCGCTGTTGTGATTGTTCGTTTTATTGTTTTTTGACTTCTCGGTATTTGGCCTGATTTATACTCTTATACGTCCTTCGCAAATCCATCAACCGCAAGATCACGATTTCTTATTGCTTGGTTTGCGGGTCATCTTTAAATCTTGTCCCTGTAGTGTTGATGGTATTTTTTAGTTTTTCCTATATTCTTCCGACTATGGTTTCATTTACTGTTTAGTGTGACACTATTGAAATTCTTGTTAAGAGTCTAGAATATTTGTGCTTGTCAATTGCGATCCTTGAATAAAGTTATGTCTGGGCGTCTTTCTGCTCTTCTCCACAAGTTCTTTGAGTCTGAACCTTAGGCGTGAGATCAGAGGATTCTGATCTGATTCCACATCTGCTCCAAGATACGCATTTACAGCTGTCACACCACTTCTGTATCTTTTGTCTATCAAAATAAAGTCTATCTGATTCCTTACTACGTGGTCAGGCAACTTCCAAGTATACAATCGTCTTGCTGGTAGTTTAACCCAAGTATTTGCGATCATTAATTTTTCTTGCAAGAATTGTATAAGGCTTTCATTTCCATTTAATAGGCCATATTCTGTCACTATTTCTTTTATATCGGCATAGAATTTGTTTAATTCAGCCTCTGCTTTATAGTCCAGGCAACGAAGCCGAAAAATTGGCTTAAGCTTGCAAAAAATCCGGGCAAGCTGAATTTTGGCAGAGATGTAGATACATTGTTGGGTCAGAAAAGTCCCATAAAATCCCACGCCGCACAGTGTGGTGGAGGTGGACAAATGGTTATTTTTAAAGTAATTCATTTGGCCTGTTTAATAATAGTTTCTTACTAGGAACATCCCAAGGATTCAGGAACACAAAAAAAATTATAAAAAATGCGCTTGGAAAGTGTCGAAAAAATGGGGCAAAGTCAACCCTTTTTATATATTTGTACCATATACACAGGGGTGTACTGAGGTTTGTCCAATTTTTACCGAAGGGATTATCGGATTAAGAAGGTATTAAATTTTTCCAAATGCCCATGTAAACAATACATATAAGCAGAACGGACGATACAGAAAGATATTAAAAACACTTTAAAACTATTTTAAATTGGCAAACTTTAGCATTTCGAATCGTGACTTATGTAATTTGATTCTGTGGGAAAACACAAGTTCTTGTAAATCAAAGCTGTGGATAATTATAACGATAATAGCAAAAAGAAATCCTGCTTTTACTGAAGAACAGTTAAATCGAATTAAACGTGAAATTAGTCTTTAATTTATAACTCGGTACTCTAAAATGTGGAAAAAAGCTCACAGACTAAAGACTGCATTCAATAAATACTATAATCCTGATTGGTTGACGTAGAACCTTAAAGTATTTCTATATGAAAATGCAATATCTACTGAATATCCAAAGAAAGAATTTGTAAATTGTTCTGAGAAGACGAAAATCAGAAGGAATGATGACATTTTAAAGATATATCACGCGGATCAAATTCAACATGCAGCAAGACGATCCATGAAGAAATGCAAGAGCAGTAATACCTCACCTGAAATATCTCATGGAGTTAAAGAAGCTTTAGCTTTATTCGTAGACTTGAAATTAACAGTGGAAAAGTATGCAATGTTACGAAATTATGTACGGAAATTCGACGAAAAACTTGCCGACAAGATATTTCCACAATATAAGAAATTGCAAGAGGAAAAGAAAAGATGCTACCCTGAAAATATTACTGTCACAGAAAAAGCTGCATTTTTAACAAAATTAAGTATATTGCGACCCAAAAAGGATTCGTTACTATCACCAGAGGCCGTAAAATTGTTGGAACATCAGAATTTGGATCCAGAGGAAGAGGGATGATATTAGGGTACAGTATTTTAAAGAATTTCGCGCCATCTGTTGACGGTATTTTAGTCTCTTAAAACAGGATTATTTAATAAAAATTATTTTTTTTAAATTCCGCCTTTATTATTTTCTTCTATTCTATTAAGGATTATAGTAAGACAACTTCCAGATTTTTTTCCCTAAAATTGAAGGCTCAGCAACCGTTTGTCCACAAAACCCCCATTTCACCACACTGTGCGCCGGCTTGGGATTTTTATGAGACATTTTGGGGGTTTATTATAACATTTCAATATACATCTTTGCCAAATTACAGCTTGCCTGGACCTTCTGTAAGCTCAAACCAAAATTTCGGTTTCGTTACTTGGAAGATACTATAACTTGGGCAAAATTTGAAAAAATCTGTTTTTCTCTTCATTTTCCAACCTAGGCCACAATTTCAATTAATTTATTATTAAAAGTATTTCCCGTGCCCGAAAACATTTCTCTCCCTGCAACGAATCAATATTGTGCCATTTTAAGGGTGGGTCGTGTTTTCGGTCAATAATTAAAGTATTAGTGTGCCATGGAAAAATATGAAAAAAAACTATTTTATAGAGAATTTTATGCTCTTCAATTATGGTCTGATCATAATTTTTCATAAAAGCATAAATAAGCGAGTTATTGGCAAAAAATCGCGTTGGGGGAGCTAAAATCCCCGATTGTGGGGGACGCCGGCGTGGGATTTTAGGGACTTTTGGGGGGTTCATTAGAACACTCCAATGTACATCTCTGCCAAAATTCAGCTTGCCCGGATTTTTTGCAAACTAAAAACCTTCCTTGCCTGAACTATTATCTGACATTGGGGCATACACCTGGATTTGTAAAATTAGTCAATCTTCTAAGTTGATGTTCATACCTAATTTGGAAGCTCCATGTTAAATTGTACACTAACTAGGGCTGCTTCCATGGGTGTACTATGTACAATCTATGATGTACACCCATAAAATGGTCAACTTTTTTATTATAGACAACAAAAGTCATAGGGATAAGAGAGCTCAAATTTTATAACAATTATTTGTAAATATACTTCTTTCATTTCGGACTCCAATTTGTGGGAATACAGGTATATCCTTTGGCTTTCTTTAAATTAATATAGTAAGCAAACAAAAATATCACTGGCTCTAAAATTTTTATATCAAAATCTCTTGTATTGACAATTTAATATTTTAAAAATTTATTTACTTAACCTTTGAATTTTAAAAATATGAAACATTGCTGCTTTTTCATTTCATATTTATATTAGGATCATACGAAACGAATGTTGGTTGCATCAACTTACAAAACAAATTCTTGTAAACAAAATTACTATCAAGTTTTAATTTCAATAATATTTAGAATTAGTTTGCTATTTATAAATGCCAATGTCGGCATAAAAAATTTAGCAGGGCACAGTTAGTAATTTATTTTTTCGGGGTATCTTATGAATTAATAAAAAAAACATGTATAACATATTGAATCTTTATTTAAAAATTAATATTAATAATAAATCTGAAGTATCCTTAAGCTTATATTTAATTATGGTGTTACACTTCTTTAAATAAAAATTTGCACATTTACAAGAAGTGTTTTAATAAATTCTTACGTCTATTAACAAAATCTGTCTAACTAACATGAAAAGTTTTTTCCATTTTATATTACATAGCTTACAGAGAAATTTTTATGACTTAAATAAATTCTTGCTTAAAAATTATCGACAATGTGAAATAAAAATTATCTCAAATTTAAATGGCCATTTAGGAAAAGTTTCAAAACGAAAAATTTACTCGGTACATTTGATTCACCAAGACAAATATTAAATTTATGTTAAGAGCTTGCGAGACAGATATTAATAAAACATGAAGAAAGCTTTGCGACACAAAAATATAAAAAAATTTTAGCTAGGAAAAACTAAATCACAAAAAATTGATCGAATTAATTTGAGAAACCTTAAATTAAAATTTACTTGTCAACAGTTACATAGTTATTTATTTTATATATGAAAATATTTACTGGATAAATAATAGTTACAAAAAATCTACACCAGCATGCTAAAATGTGCAGCAAAAACATTTGAATTCACTGCTAAGTCCCCTAGCGTATGTGTAGGACATTCATGATATCAAATTAACTAAACAATAAAACAGCAAACGTGTTGTAGGCATAGTCACTAGAATGCTGTTAATTTCTGAAAAATTAAGAAAAAAAATTTAAACACCAAAAGGCTTGGCTTTGTCTCAAAACATCAATTCACAGACGACAAGTTGACATTACTTTAAAATACTTGCAATAATTACCAGAATAAAGTAAGTGTATGTATTGCTAAAAATGTTACTGGCAGCACTGCTTGCGTACACTATCGCTGTTCATTGTAGGCTTAACATCGATGGATTCTACATTAATTGATCGAATAGTCTCACCTTCGGGCGGATCTCTAATTTGTTTTTGTGAAACAATTCGATAAATTTCTACAAAAAACAAGAAATCACGTTATAGGAAAACAACTTGCATAAGCTATTAATATTATCGTTACCTGTGAGTATATTTTGAAAAGCGGTGTCCACATTGGTTGAGTCGAGAGCAGATGTTTCAATAAACGAAAGACCGTTTTTTTCGGCAAAAGCTTTAGCTTCGTCGGTGAGAACGGCACGCAAATGTCTAAGATCCGACTTATTACCAACTAGCATTATGACTATATTTTGATCGGCATGATCTCTCAATTCGCGTAACCAACGTTCTACATTCTCGTAAGTTAAATGCTTGGCAATGTCATATACTAGCAATGCTCCTACCGCACCCCTGTAATAAGCCGCTGTTATGGCTCGATACCGTTCTTGACCTGCAGTATCCCAAATTTGGGCTTTAATTGTTTTACCATCCACCTAAAATAAATATAAATTAATACATTTTTAATATTTAAAGCAAAGCAGTTAATTTTATAATTGAAGACCTTTTTAAAATTTAAAAATTCATGGTAAGATGGCAAAAGTAAGCAGGATGTGGGTTAGATCATTTTTGCTTAAGTTCTTTTTAAAATAATAAAATTCATTGGTAAACAAGTGAGTTTTAGAGTTGCGGTGGAACACCGTTCAATTATTCATCAGAGAAGTATTTAGATTATTTAGTTTAGCAATTAATAGTTCTGCATGATAAACAAAGGCAACAAAAGTCAATATTTACGTTTACGCCCGGCTGGAAACTTAAGTTAGTTAGGGGTTGTAATGAA
Organism: Podabrus alpinus; assembly: GCA_932274525.1. Lineage (NCBI taxonomy): Eukaryota > Metazoa > Arthropoda > Insecta > Coleoptera > Cantharidae > Podabrus > Podabrus alpinus. The sequence goes on along the minus strand of OW026453.1, from coordinate 75,157,188 downwards.
ATAGCTTCTGATTTACTACTGACACAGAAAAAAAAAATTCAAAACTTAACAAATAAATCACAATATTTTTTTTTGGTTAACCCAAGTACAATGCAGATTTAGTTTAATTGCCTTGCCTTTGAAAAAAGACTGCCGTTTGTGTTAGACTTTTTTTTACTATAATATATTATGTTTCAATGGAAATTTTGCGCTACGCTCGTGCAATCTCCTTGCTAAAACCTGTACTCGCTGAATCTTTGAGTATTTTCCGAACCCTTGTGCTGTAACATACGAATATATCGTTCTTTTAATCAATAACAACGAACTCTTCAAATCATAAAATAGCATTGTCCTGAAAATTTTTAATTCTGTAGTTATTCTATTTTTATAAAACGGTCATCAATTAATATAAACTATATCAGTATAGATAACGGACATTTCCAACAGTTCACAATCAATAAAATATGTAAAAATATACGAGTACTACCTATAATTAATTGCATTTTTACCGGGTAATATGCTGAAACATGCCTTGTAATAGTTGTAATTACACAGTATAAATCAAAATAATTATTGTGATAAATGAAAAATTTATATTATTTACAGCAAAAGAATTTTAGTAATTCGAAATTTATTATTATTTATTAATTTCAGTAATTTTGTTTACAAATTTTTTCGAAAACAAAAAGAAATTAATGTAACTTAATTTATTATATTATTTTTCATTTTCCTAAACGAACAAATTTATTTTCGTTTTGTGTGCGAACAATACTCAAGCAAATAATGTTAGTTAAATTCGTCAACGTTATTAGAACCAGTCAACCAGCATGAGAAAAGCGAGGCAACTCCCTAAAACGGAACAAATAATATATTTTGGACGATTTTAATATAGAATTCTGTTACAATTTTCCGTTAAAGTTAGCAGATCGGAACCAGTAAAAAATATTAGTTATTTAAAATCTCCGATTTTTTAAATTTTAAGGTGAAAAAATTATCAAACGACTATTTCTTGGTTGATCTTTTGGAAAATCAGAAAAGCGTATTAGGAATTTTATGCGTTCAAGTTATTAGTTGAAAAATTGGTCTTTCAGTGTGGGTGTACAACTGATTTTAGTCTAACAATCACTAAGTTGAAATATCGCAAACTTCAATAAGTAATTCCAGAAGACGCAATCATCAGGCTGTCAACAATGAAAAAGAACAAAGAAATATTGTAATGTCAAGATCGTTTCTAAATTTTCATATTGATAAATCCTTTCAACTATTACCTGATGACCGATTAAACAGTACAGAATTTAGTCCACACCTTAACAGGTGTGGTGAGTGAAACCATGCATTTTGTAAGCGTTTTACTAGCATCATTTTTTCTAAGTATGAATTTAAAGGAGTCGAGTTGGTCCGTTAAAACGACCAAATTTAGAATAAAAAAGAAACAGGACACATCTATGGATTTGACTAGACAGATGACCTCTCAGAAAACAAACCTTGCCCTTGAGTCTAATTTAAATGGGCGGTATGCCAATACTGCAAAACTTGGAAACAAGGAAGCACCGTTGTGAGTACAGTCAATAATATCATTTATCTACCATCGCCATAGGTATTAAATTAAGTATCCAACATTCGCTATTCAGATTCAGACCCTTTCCAATTCTGCATTGATGAACAGACGAATATGCAAGTAATTTTTCAAACATATTTACAAATTCAAGTTTATATAGAAGTAAACTTGGACCAGCAACGAACCCATCCATCATCATCAGATATAACGTGAAAGCGTTATAATGGAACATTTATTTATATGCAGTTCATATTTCGTCAAGATTCTGGAAGATGAAGGCGAAATTGAAAAGTAACAAAGGAAAATCGTAAAATCACAATTTATTTCTAAACCTCGAACAAATGGGAGAATAGAACTTTAGAATACAAAAGGCAGATTGAATTAGAACTAGGACAATACAATGAAGTGCAAGGAACTTGGCAACATATTGTAATAGTATATTACCAAAGATACTGGGATGCATACCGAGGTGGAAAAAGCTTCATTACAGCTATAGTCCGCCTTTTTTAATTAAATTTTTCACCGAAGACCGAAGTTAAGAACTTCATTTACAATCATTTAGTTGTAAAGACTAATTAACAAATAAATAATGACTTGTTGTACAATCAACAGTGTTGTGACTATTAAAATTATCAGTTTGAAAAGTGATCACTTTCAGACCCGTTCTCGAGATTTAGAAGTAGGAAAGCGATCAATTATTGACCTCAAGAACGTTCGGAAAGTTATCACTTCTCGAACTAACTGGTTGGAAAGTTAGGTAACCAATAAGACCTTATTTCCGAACTTATTAAAATTTAGTAATGGATCAATTACTTACTGATTGAGAATCAAATGTATATTAAGTACTGTTTTTTCAAGAACGTAATTTTGTAGAGAATAATTTGCATTTCTACTTATTAATTTTTTTAACTAATTTATTTAATTTTTATAATATAAAACAGCTGTTCTGTCTCACTGCATCACCAACAAAAATTCAATCAATGTATCAATGTAATGTAATGTAATTAGCTATGCCTAGCTAATTAATTAATAAATTATTTCTTGGTGGCCCAACCATAAATACCTAAATGAGCGTTTTCTCGAAACAACGATTTTGGAGCTACTGCTTCTTAGCTTAGGACGGCAGTGTAGTAAGTAGCTGATTCATTGTTTGAACCAATACTGAATTAGTTAACCTTCAGTTGGTTACAGTGAAACTTCTTCCTACGAAGCTCAAAATCAAAGTTTTTGACTTCTATATTTATGCTCCTGATGTTGACCTACGACATCGAAACAATGAGGTTGACAAGTAAAACTGTGAGCAGATTGGCAGTGCCACAGAGAGCAATGGAAATAAGATTGCTTGGCATAACTATACGCAAAAGAAAGTTCATCAAATGGATCGGGAAAAAAAACAGAGGACCAAAAAATATGTACGTTGCCAGAAGTGGAGTCGAGTTGGACCGGACATATTTTATTATGAGAGTAAACCATGGCAGATGGGTAACACGAATTTATTGTCAATTGGAGACCAAGATATAGCAAGAGAAGATAGACAGACGACTGATAGAGGTAGCGGGATGAATTGAAATGGAAGAAGGGGAGAACTACGCCCAACACCAGAATAAAAACTCTGAATTAGAACAATGATGTTTCAGGAATGCAGAAAAATAAGATACATTTAAATTGTGGAAGTTGCGTTAACACGTGAGAAGCCTGTATTAGGGTTCCCACTCAATTTCTCAAAATAAATTTCCCGAGTTTTTAAAAACGTGGTAAATGTGAATCAACAAATTATAGAAAAATATTTAATTCTAATTAAAAATAAACTACCTACTATTTATTAATTGGAAATGTAAAAATCGTAGGTTTTATAACTATTTTTATAAAATGCAAAACAATTTTCCCTGGCCCAAGTTTTAATTTTCCTGACCTTCGCTTAACAATCAAATAACATTTATTAATTACGTAGTTCGAGAATACCTTATAAGTGCGCATTACATAGGTTATAGAATATAAGAACATGAAGTCTCTCTCCTCTATATTTAATTAATGTCCAGTTTCACAAACGTTAATTAAGTTTAGCTTGCGTTAAAAAAAGTTAAAAATTAAAAAGCATAGTACTGGCCATAAGCAGGTTCGTAGTTTAGTGAAGTTAAATAAACTGCAGGATAAAATTTTTCAGACTTTCCATGAACAAATTTGTAATTTTTAAATGCCCTGACTTTTCCAGAAGAGTGGGAATCCTGTATATAAGGTAAATGATCCATCATATAAAAATCACAAGTTTCAATGATAGCTGATCAACAACATTGGAGTGCGTTTATTCTTCAGAAGATAAAATTAAAATCACTTTTTGGCCAAAGACCAACAAGAAGTTGTCGAGAATATTTAAAGAAAACTAAAATAGTTATCTTGCTGTCACTATTATGAACATTCTGGAACGTACTAAATATTAAGTACATCTAATGAAGACAAGAAATAAATAATACAAACCGCAAATCTCGTTATTCTTTGTATTTTTGTTTATGAAGTAAAACATCGACAAGGTGTGAATAAATGGAGAGAAAAAGTGGAACAGAATAGTGAAATTAAGCACAAGAAAGGAAAGCCGTTTGTATCAGCGGTAGAATCTATGTTGTTTGAAGAAACTTCATATAATATCATTAAAGAGCAATTTACTTATTGTGTAGATTTGATTTGTTTCATGTTAGATTGACCTTTTGATTTTATGTAAATTTCTTTTGATGCAAAATAAATGGAATATATATTTTTAAATATTTCGTGACGTAGTTTTCTTAATTAGGTAATCTATTAAAAACAACCGTAGTAAATTCCAGTAAAGTGAGAATCAAATTAGTTCCTTTTTGGTCATGTGAGGGTCAATTCGGTTCACCTTAACTGAAGAATTTACCGCATCATCTACAATTTTGATAAAAAGTTCAACATATCACAAGGGTGCAAAACTAAAAATGTAAGTATTTGATTTTTTTTCTAACTTGATTCGTTTCCAAGTTATGGCCTGCTAAAGGTGACACTTTTTAGTTTACACCCCCGAACGTCCGAGTATAATAACATTGGAACTGATGAACATAGAGGGCGGATCATTTTTCCAACAAGAAAGTCCATTAGTATGGACATTATATTTTTTTAAACGTCTGTTTTGCACCCCATCCCCAAACTGGTCTTTTTTTATTCTCCTAAAAATTAATATAAGGATAGCATAATCAAGAAATGGCAGAGTTCAGACTATTTTTTTTTATATAAGGTTTTTCATGGTGACATTTACTAAACTGGAAGTTTCCAAGTCGAGGCCCCTTCTGAGAGGTGCAGGAAAAGACAAAAATAAGTATTTCGCTGATTTCTCGACCATCGCTCAACTTGATGGCAAAAATAGCATTATAAAAAAGGTTCTATACGTATTTTTCGTTCGATTCGTACTTCACAAACTAATAAGCGACCAAAGTTCAATTAACTTACGCTTCACATGGCCTTCTACTTCAAATTCACATCTTGCAATTTACAAAAAATTACAAGAGTTTGCAGATGTAGAAAGGTTGGACTTCGTTGTAGAAGGGTATGGCCTGGACGAGGAGAGGCTACAGTCCAGCAGTGGATTATGATAATTGAAAGAACATTGAGCTAATGAAGATAGAACTCTAACACAGCCAATCGTGTGCTTAAAATGAAAATTCACCAAGTGTAAATTTTGTATTCCACATTTTTTAAACGTTATAGCTCAATAATTGAGCTAAGACTGCATTATAATATAAACAATTACTACCATTACTACTTCCGACACTACCAAAGACGCACAAATGACTCCTCTTCAGAATCTTTCATAGACGTCGCGTAATGCCCAAGGAACGACGATTTTGCGCGAATTTATTAACACGTATTCATATAATAAATATTTATGCTGAGAAATCTATGCTATTAATTAAAAATCGATGCTGACCCCTTGAAATAAATATGTACCCATATGGGTGGTCGAACAACTTAGCTCAACTTTGGACGGTTATAGTTATTAGGTTATTACTATGTGAATTACGAATCAGACGAAAAATACGTATATACCTTTTATTTTATATCAAACTATTTTTGCCGTCAAGTTGAAAGAGCGTCGAGAATACTAAAGTATTGTTATCAGGCAAAATTTAACCACCCAATTTTTTCACAGATTTTCATGTTTTGAGGTTCCCTGAAACCATTTTGATCATTTTTGAAAGGATGTCTGTATGTGTGTACGACTGTGAACACGACAGCGCCAGAGTCTAAACGAAGCAACCAAACCATTCCAAATTTTAAATATAAGCTTTTTCTTGCCATTGTAGAAAGCCAGATGAAAATAAATTAAAGCGTTTAAAAGGAAGGGGGGGGGGGGGAGTTACCTGAATCTATTATGACATTATGCATCATAACTTCGAAACGAAATAAGTTAAAAATAACTTCTCATATGAGAAATATTTCGGTGTTTACACTGTATGTTTTCTCATAGCCGACCACTCATAAGAAAAAACATACGTTAAAACATAGCAAAACATAGGACTTTTTCAGAATAGAACGCCGCGCCGTCTATTCAGCTATGAGAAAACACAGAACATACGAACGAAAGGTGGCGAACATACACGAAGATAGTGGTCAAAGTTGAAAAAAGGAAGGTTAGAAAAAATAAATGTATAAACATTCATATAAATTTATTAATTTCATATTAATTTATTTTAGAAAATAATGATTTGATAAGAAAAAATCGATTTAATGTAATAAATAAATTTTATTGTTAAGTTAATAATTTTTTTATATCTCTTTTTCTTCCTACGCACAATAAGTGTTAACTTCACTCAAAACCAAACAAACTCTTACGTAAACTCTTTTACAAACTCATAATGGTTTGAACGCAAATCTTGAAAAACATACAGTTTAGCCAACCCCGAGAGAAATCGTATGTTTTCTCTTATGAGAAGTCCTGTGTGAAAACATAGAGATGTAAAACGACTTTTACCCATATCTTTTCTAGTTTTAAGAAAGCGTCACAGGTGGTCATAACCTGCCGAGTAATGGGATAGGGAAGCTTCAAGAAAAATTAAGAGAGGAAGTCAGGAAAAGCTATTTATGGCCTTACTGATAGCACAATCACCACTTGAGTTTTCTCTACAAATTGCCAAGGCAAAATACAGAGCGATTTACGAGCCCTAAGAAGGCAAGAAATTGAGCTGGTCAATACAACGTGTAAAGTTTTCAAAAGGTTCGATCAAGAGTCCCTCATTATAAAACGTTTTGAACTCACATAAACATATTTAGAAAGAAGATCTGCAAAAAAACTTGAACTCGGATTTTATTGTCAAGTATAAGCGCATTGCGCTGTCGACATCCGCTATTTACGAGTATGTATGACTAATATTAAGTGTTATAAAGAAAACAAGAGCGGTATTGTACCCACTAACGGGTCACAGCACTTAGTCAACACCTGACTCTTGGTATTTAGGTGAAATGTTATGTTCTGCAATCTGGCAAAACTAAAATCCACTAGGTGCTTGAAAATATGATTCCCTTATGAGGATATACGAATTGTGAAGATAATTAAAGAGAAAAATGAGGCAACCAGTTTAAGTGCAGGTTTATTATGCCCAGAAAGACCACCCTCAACAAAAAATGTATTCTTGATTTTGATAAAAGTAATAGAGGTAGTTAAAATGGTAAGTCAAAAAAAATAGAAACATCAATTAAACCCTAACTAACAACTAGTAAAATATTTTGCCATCATTGTATTTATGTAAATGATATTAATTTAACCGAAAATAATACAAATTTTAAGTGCTGTTTTATTTAAGAAAACCATGTATTAGGAAATTTCATACATGAAACAACAATAATTTAATCATCTACACAGAATCGTTCATGCTAAAAACTATCATCATTTCACGGCGTGCATCAGCGATACACAAAATTAGTTATAATTAAGTTGAACTTCAATTAAAAAAGAAAACTTAAAAAAATTCCTTATCTCAAGTATATTAAATATTTGAATTTTATATAATTTCGTCTAATGGTACAATTATAATGTTTACAGCAAATTACTGAAAGATAAATTCAAACTAAAATTTTAAATCCACAGAAACATAGAAATGAGGCCATTGGCCGCAACACCAACTGCCCATGATTAAATTAACACTTCAATTATAATTAAGCAATCTAATTCATTTAAAAATTCAAATTTGAACTTCAAAAGCAGACATCGTTAAAAGCCCTTATCAAACTTTTCAATTTGACGTATCAATGTGAAGTGTAAAGGTCAAGTAGTTCAATTTATCCGACAAACAACACGCATTTTTTCTGATTACTTCTTTTAGATTAAAGTATTTATTTAATTGATGAAGTGGAATATAGTGTTGAAAGAAGAATTTATTTTCAGTTCATTTGCATAAATATGACTTAATAATACAATATTCTGTTCAATCTCTTGCCTGGTCCCACTCAAATAGGGAAAACTTGATGGAAAAAATTGATGTTATTATTAAAATTTGGCGAAAGGCGTACTATTAAACATACTAAAAGTTCTGAACGAAATCTGTTGCGATCGATCCCGCCATCTTGGCAGAATAATGGCGCTCCTGTTCAGTTTAAAAATAAAGATTGTAGAATTTTCTACAAAAAAAGGCTCATACATTTTTTTCGTATCTATTCTTATTAGATAGTACAACCAATTCAAAAAACTGTGAACAAAATTAATATGGATAATCAAGATATGCCCAGCCTGAACAAATTTCCACAAAAATTATCAAGAGTTAAACATTCCTAAATTCAATTTTTGGCAGATTTTTCTAGGGTTCAAAAAACTGGCTGCAACAACAGGTACTGTCATGTGCAAAGAACTCATTTAGTCCAAGCAACGAAATTGAAATAATGCCTCAAGCTTGAAAAACCTCTTGGCAAGTTGAAATTTGGTCGACATATATTTTTTGAGCCTGAGAATGAACTTCCCAAGTCTTCTGAAATGCCCTGGCAGCTTCTTCCTTAATAGTGAATTTTATTTTCCCCAAAGTGGTTTTTCACGTAAAACTCTGGATTTAATTTTTAGGGAAAATTATCATCAGTCCAAAATTAAAGAGCATACAATTTTTTATATAGTGGAGTTTTTAAAAATGTTCCTACCAGTTCAGGCGAGATAGTAAAACAAATCATTTGAATTTGCAACATTTGCAAACCGTCCAAAATTTCTTTAAAATCCAATGTCGGCTTCTTCCCTAATTTGGGGATTTTAGCCAGGCTAGCAGTTTTTCGCCCATAACTCACTTAATTTCAGTTTACGAAAAAAAAAACATAAAATTCCCTACAAAGCAGTTTTTCAAAATTTATTTACGCCCTGAAATAAAAATCAATTACGAAAGCCGAAATGAGTTTTATTTTAAAAAATTGAAATTTGATAATAGTTTTTGAATAATTATTATTTCGAATAAAATGCGCGTTTTTGAATTGAATACTGAAATATCTATTTTGTAGACAATTTTGCGCTCTTCAATGAAGATAATTTTTCTTACAAATGAAATTAAGCGAGTTATAAAAAAAATGCCTCGTTGTAGTAAGGAAAGTTACGGTAGCGGAAAATGATAATTTTTGGCAATCTTATCTTCTGACCAAAATTTTAACCAGCTATTATTCCAAGTTTTCTGAATACACCAGTGAAAATTAAAATATTTTTCATTGTATGGATCAGAAGATCTTAGAATACAATGTATAATGAACATTTTCATAAATGTTTACAACAATTTACTGTTCAAATTCTTAGATAATGGTAATTCAATAGTTTGCAACTCTCTTTACAAAGGTTTACACCTGGTTTTCTTTTCTTCTTGGTGCTGATTACTCAGCCGTTTTACTGATTGCTCAGTTTTTCTCTTTATTCCTTGGTGACTTCCGTCGTTATCTCTATGATTGGGCGAGTTAAAGTTCTACCCATACTTTTTTCCGAGAAACATCGAACTACAAGTGATGGATAAATTTTCCGAAAAATAACAGATTTCATTATTTAATCGCAGCCTGAATTTTTCTACTTAAATTTCCTTCATTATTATCATGTTTACGTTGTTTTTTTTTTTAGTTTATAAAATACAACTTCTTCAAAATATTGAAATGTATAAAATTTGATAATAAAGTTTACACAATTTGCAGGATATTGTACATATTTTTAACAACCCAAGTTCAACGTACGACGAAGTAACTCGAGCTGAAAAAAACTTTTTTCTATGTGTGCATGGTACCTGCAACCGAGACATCTTCAAATAGACATCGATATAATGTCTTTGTGAGATCAACAGCACTCTTTCGGTATATCATCAGATCGAAAACTGGCATGGATAGGAAATGAATTCCCAAACTTTGAGGTTGGAAAAAATGAATGACTTCCTCACCCCTGTAGCAACACTTATTCTAGATTTTTTTGCTAACGTTGATCTCCTGTAATCGCAAAAGGGGTACTTATATTGTGGAGCAGAGCCGTAGCAAGGGTGAGGCGACAGAGGCTTTTGTCTCAGGCGCCATCGCAATGGGAGCGCTAAACCTTGACAAAACCCAATAAATAATAGTTTAAAATTTTCAAAAAGATAAGAATCTTTTGGGGGGGGGCGGATTACTTCAGATACGAAGTAAATCCTGAAACCCTGTCTTGTAGGGAATTTTCTCCTCTTTAATTTTGGTCCAATAAGACAGGGAATTTTAGGAAAGTTGATTCCAACCCTCGCGTTCTTCTTCATTTCCCTTAAACTGACTCGGTAACCGGTAAAAATATCACGTTATTATCGCGACAATTATTCAATTATGTTCCAACCGATAAAAATTATCTCCATATCCAGGGAAGGGGGGGGGGGTATTGCGTTACGTTACCATGGAAACGGTGGTTCTGACATACTGTGCATATTTTATATAAGATCTTCAGAAGTTCCCAACGATCAAAATCGATATTGCATGACCGGGGGGTCTGGGGGGTATGGAATACCCCCCAGGTACACTTGCCATTATTCAGAACCATCAAAATTTATTATTTTTCGTTTAATCTTTTGCAATTTTTGTTTGTAATCCGGGAGGGGGAGGGCAGCAGATGATATTTTTCATAACTATCCCAGTACCGTTCTTCTTAATACCAAGGGAAGTAAAAGTGAAAGTTTTTCTTTCGCAATAAATTAAGTGTACCTGGGGGGTATTCCATAAGGGGGAGTTCTTGATCATCCTTCATTTGTTTACATTACTCTAAGCCAACTCCGTAGCAAGGGTGATTGCAATGGGGGCGCTAAACTTCGACAAAACCCTATAAATAATAGTTTAAAATTTTAAAAATAATAAGAATATTTTGGGAAAGGGGAGGGGGCACATATATTGAAATTTGCCTCAGGCGCCAGAAGAGGTTTCTACGGCGCTGTTGCGGAGGCAGAAAAACAGAAATGAATGAAATTAAATTAATTTTGGTCTGATGGTAATTTTCCTTAAAAATTAAATTAAGCGAGTTATACATGAAAACCCACGTTGGAGAAACTAAAATCAACAATGGGGTACCAACAAAAAAAATTGTTAGTGTTTTGTGTAAGTAAATACAATCCTTAGGATGTTCTTTGCCATGTAATGTGGTGAGATTTTTCTAAAAGCGGCTCATTTCAATGTCATTAAATAATGAAATTCAAATAAAGTTGAATTATTTATTAAAACTGTGACGTTGTCACTAACATTAGTTAGTAGATCTTGCTTAGAGTTGGCGTGCAAAGCGGCATTGTTCGTGTTGTACGGCTGCTGTAAATCATAGCATTCGGCTTTTGGACATTAAGAAAACTTTTGTATTACTTTTTGCAGACGTAAATCTACACATTGCAACTTAGCAAGATCTGCTAATCGGTGCGATTCTGATTTGCACATGGTTATATAATCATATTGTTATGACTAGATTGCTATCCTAAGTTATAACCTTATAACCATCTCCGTAACAATATTACCGAAAATTGCTATTTTGTTTAAACACGCATAATCATGATTGTTATAATGTAAGCATAACCAAACCTTGTTATAAATAGTTCAAATGTACCGTAAAAATACTACAAATATGACACATCGTTCCTTCAGTTGTGATTTAAAAACTTTAATGTTGTTTTGTAATGTATAAATAGGTATACTATATCAAAATAAATTTTTATTCAAAATTGGGTGGGGATTACCTAACCCTGGTCACTCCAAATAAATTGAAAATTTCCTATTGCAAAGAGGAAGGTTTATATTTTATAGTATACTGACATAATTTTCACAAGCGAAGATATAATCAAAATTTTGAGTAAATCGATTTTGAAGTTTGCAAATTTACATGTAAAATTAACGAGATTCCCGCGCGTCGCTTATTAACACTTGAGTATTTTTGCCTTCATCCCGGTTTGCTTGATGGGTGGCGCCTTCTCGTATGTTTAGCTCTGCCGCGGAGCGGCGTACGCGAATGAAAAACCGCCCGGAGGCCCGTAGGGTAGGTTTTTTGTTGCGCCCAATTCTGGCCGTGCCAGATTATATTTATTACTAATATCCACTAATCACACCCCCAATCTATCTGAATTTCAAAGAAAAATTCAAATCGGAAACCGGGATGAAGGCAAAAATACTCTAAGTGTTAATGAGCGACGCGCGGGAATCTCGTTAATTTTACATGTAAATTTGCAAACTTCAAAATCGATTTACTCAAAATTTTGATTATATCTTCGCTTGTGAAAATTATGTCATTATACTATATAAACCTTCCTCTTTGCAATAGGAAATTTTCAATTTATTTGGAGTGACCAGGGTTAGGTAATCCACCCCAATTCACCTCCATCAATCGCCCATTAAATCTGTTTATCAAATTGAAGAATCTGGAATATTTTTTTTATCCTTTAAACTTTTTATGACGCAATGAGCATTTAAATTTTTGTTTCATAATATAACGAATTGCGGGTTACAATTTTTTATTTGTTTTGACTTTTTTAAATGTTTAAATGTGAAATTATTTTTTTTATAAAATTTTGGGGGACGGCAAATCGGCTCAAATAACCTTATTGTTACAAAATAACCAAATGATTATCATAACAAGATTGTTATGTCAAATCAGAATCGCAACGAATGACGTCACAGATCGAAATGAGCCGCGTTTAGAAAAATCTAACCACATAACATGGCCAAGGTTATCCTAAGGATCGCATTTACGTAAAAAAAACTATTACATATTTTTAGGCGGTACCCCATTCGGGAAGATACCGCCACGGGATTTTAGAGGTCTTTTGGCGAGACTCACATACATAATATGTCCATCAAATTTCAACTTACGCAGATTGTTTTCAAGCTCAAACCGTTTGTTTCAATTTTGTTGCTTGGAATAAATCAGTTCATTGCGCATGACAGTGCCTGTTGTTGCGGCCAGTTTTTTGTTTTAGATTATATGATGACAAATGAAACATCTGACATCTAACTCCTTATCAGAGCGTCACTTTTCATTTTGTTTAGTTTTTGTTTTAGACTAGATACGAAAAAAATGTATAAACCTTTTTTGTAGAGAATTCTATAAGCTTTATTTTTTGTATGAAATATATTCTGATGTCGCTAATGGTTAGCGTGATATAAGCAAAAAACTGAATAAAAACGCCATTGTTATAAGATGGCGAATCGAGCGCAACAGATTTTGTTCAGGACTTTTAGTATATTTAACAGTACTCCTAAATGAACATATTTGTCAAATTTCAAAAATATACCAATTTTTTCTGTCAAATGATTAACTTTGTTCCTATTTGATGAAATCCATATTTACCTATCTATCCCAAGTAGGTACTTGGGAGACAAAACGAAAATTGTTTTATATTGATTGAAAAACACTACTGATATGATTTTTTACATACATCACCTAGTGCATTTTGATGAAAAAATTGATAATGCAACAAAATTAATTATAATTTGACCTTGAACTTACTGATTTGTACAATTGTACAACATTTAAATTTGATAAATAATCTAACCCTCAATGGTGAGTAGCAAAGTCTAATTCTAAACATTGCTTGGTTTATGACAAGTAAATAATATTTAGAAGAAATTAAATGTTTGCATCGTAATTGCAAAAAAAATTACCTGTATACTGCGAGTCGCAAATTCTACACCTATTGTCGATTTCGATTCCAAGTTAAATTCATTTCTAGTAAATCGAGCTAGTAGATTACTTTTTCCAACCCCGGAATCACCAATTAACACAACTAAAATAAAAAAATCATTAAGTTAGTAGGTAGAGAAAGTAGGTAAGTTACTTTAAGATGCACATAATAGCCAATAATGAAAGGTTAAGGTTGAATGTTACAATTAGAAGTCAAGTAGAACTAATGTAAGCACTTAGCAAATCCTATAATCACGGAAACTGTATAATAAAATGATCGGCTACTAAAATAGCACATCGGTGGAGATTTGAAGAGGTGAAATAATTTGGAAGTCAGAGTTTGGTAAACAAAGGACTTAATTAAAACATGGGGAAATTAATGAAATTAATTAGTGGACAGGAACTGTTACCTAAAAATGAATCACTCTAGGTGATTAGGAATTATATTTGGAAATGATTTGACATGAAATGGAATTTTTTGTCCCTTGGCATATTAAGCAAGGATAACAATTAGTTGATGAAATTCGTATTTAGTGCACGGCATGTCATCAACAATAGAAGAATAGAGATATTTGCGAATTGATTAAAGATTTGACCCTTGGCACTGTTAACTAGGAGAATGAATGACACATTATGTGGATACGTCAAATGTCAGTTCACAGGTAAGAAAAAAACTCATAAGCAAACAAAACTATGGGTGAGCAATAATAATTAATTTCGTACCTTTAAATAAATAATCGTACTCGTCGTCTCTTGTACTCATTTTGGTTCTATTAAATTATTCCTTTGCTAAGAATAAAGGTTCAATTAAAAACACAATATTATTTAATACGATGATTGCATTTATAAATCACTAATCAATATCCAAAATGCCACACAAACAACTCTATCACAGTCGCATTTTTTCAACCAACGTTAACTTTTTATTACCGATTACACTTATAATTACAGAATAAATACAAAAATTCCTCTAAATACAGAACAAAATGGAACCTTTGTTATTTCCTTCTTTTCTATTGTATACGCCCCTTCTTGTCTGATTGATGACATATTGCGCATGCTTTAACTCTTAAAATTTTACTAAAGCCTGTTTTACAGTAATAAATATCTGCTTCATTCGCATGAGTTGCGTTTCTGGTCAAAATTACTTGACGTCATGCATGTATGTATGATAATAACATGATAATTAAATTAACTTATTTTTAAAATAGAATCAATTGATGAGATTAATTTTCATTCATGACAATAATTGCTTTAATTATCACCATATGATCGGCACATTGTATGAAAATAATACGCAGCCTCTTTAGATAAAAATCTAATGGGTTCAGTTACAAAAGTTTATTATAATATAATAAATTAATTTTATTAGAATTTTATCATTATTACCTTCGACTTAGCCATCTCAGTACGTGATAGCCATAGTTGTGCGGCGTAAAGGCCGCACTGAGGAGGACGGGTCAAGAGATTAATTTAGCGTTACAAACACACAGATAAAATTTCATTCTTATGATCCTCTTCTGGATTCTGGATTGTTTGGGGAGGGCAGATTTTCACTGCAAGCACTCAGGCCACACATCGGGCCCATTATGCTACCTCCAGGTAGCCCATCGCTCCTCTAAGTCTCAAGCCATTCCACATTTAGGATGTACTCAAGTATCTTCGAGGGCAATGTGCCACTCATACTGGCCATGCTAGGCCAGAAGTCCCCCAGCATCATGGATCCTCTTTTCGAAGCAAGGGCAGGGCAGCTGCAAAGCAGGTGCTCCGCCGTTTCATCTGCTAAGTTACAGCCCCGACAAGTTGGGCTGTCTACCAGTCCCATCGTGTGAAGATGTTTATTTAGTTTGCAGTGTCCCCTTAGGACTCCTGCAATACTTCTTAATTTTTCTCGCGATAGCTGCAAGTAGTATTTGTGGTGTTTACGCAAGGGTCCACGTATTGCTGCCCTTGCTTGTCGGCAGCCTTTGGTATTTTTCCATCTACTGGTATGCAGTTTGAGGGTCTCTTCTGTAAAAAGGGTGTTGAAGAGCTCAATGGTCGGCGTTACGAATGGCTCAGGTCCACAGGGCAGTTTAGCAGAGCCAATTCCCGCCAGAGCATCTGCCCTTTCATTGCCTTCGTTTCCTTGGTGCCCTTTGACCCATCTGAGCGTTAGGACATTGTTGTTTATCGATATTTCATTTAGCGTCCGTATACATTTAAGTACCAGATTTGAGGTGATCCTATGACAGTTGAGTGCCATAAAGACCGCCTTGCTGTCGGTCAATATATGTATTTTTTGTACCGGATGTTCTTTTCCCGGACTGTATTTGCGCAGTGAAGTACGCTCATGAGTTCCGCTTGAAATACAGTGGCATATCTTCCCAGCGATAAGCTTTCGTTTATTTTCAGTTCAGGAGAGAATACTCCCGCACCCGAGCCAACTTTATTTTTGGAGCCATCTGTAAACATAGTTATGTCTGACTCGAAGGTTTCTATTTTGTTTAATAGGATGTCAAATTTCCTATTAAAAATATATTTTGGAGGGGTACTATCGGTCTCAAGGTCACAGATAAAATTTCATTTTTATGATCCTCTTATTCTGGGCCAAACTCAGTCCACCCTCACCCAAGCTACGTAAAATATCCGCTGAGCTACGCATCGTTCTGTTATTTATATCTTTTTTTTTTGTACTGTGTTTACTTAGCGGATTGATCGCCCGCATTTAGGTCGTCCGTAGAAGATGTCTACTATTTTATTTCCGACTTTTCAACACCCCTCGTCACAGTCCCCCCCCTCCCGGAACATCATATGGTCACAAATCAAAGACCCCTCATTTGTTTAAAATCGAACTTGAACTTGACCTAAATAACCTATTCATTCATTTAAAAAAAATTTCAAATTTTTATGGCTGTAATAAAAATTGGAATTAAACAAGCAAGAATTTAGGTAAACTTTATTTTATAACCTTGTAAAAATATTCAAACACAATTTTCTTAGAAATCTCAAACATTTTTATGCGGACGTTACATTTGTTCAAGTCCCTCCCCCCTGATCACATTTTATAAACCACCCTCACCCCAAAGGCGAGACGACCCCTTATAGCATTTTTATCTGGTAAATTTAGTGCGCACTGAGGCAGCGCCGCAGCAAGCTCTTCTGGCGCCTGAGGCAAATTTGAATAAATGCGCCCCCCTCCCAAAGGATTCTCATCACTTTGATAATTTTAAACTATTATTTATTGGGTTTTGTCGAGGTTTAGTGCCCCCATTGCGATCACCCTTGCTACGGCGCGGCGCTGAATTAGAGTAATGAAAACAAATGGATGCTTATCAGGAAATCATTTAGGACCGGGGGGTCTGGAATATCCCCAGGTATACTTAATTTATTGCGAAAGAAAAACTTTTACTTTTACGTCCCTCGGTATTAAGAAAAACGGTACTGGGATAGTCAGTTATGAAAAATATCACCTGCCCCCCTCCCGGATTACAAACGAAAATTGCAAAAGATTCAACGAAAAATAATAAATTTTAATGGTTCTGAATAATGGCAAGTGTACCTGGGGGGTATTCCATACCCCCCAGACCCCCCGGTCATGTGATATCGGTTTTAATCGTTGGGAACTTCTGAAGATCTTATACAAAAAAAGACGGACAGACACGGAGCCAGATCATAAGGCTTCTTGTTATACTTTATATAGAAGCCTAATAGTGCACTGGGTACCCAGTTCTTAGACCTCTATACACACAGAGTATTTCCAACACGATTTGAAACGCTCTGTATGATTTTGAATTATGCGGACGGACGGACAGACGGACAGACACGGAGCCATATCATAAGGCTTCTTGTTATACTTTGTATAGAAGCCTAATATGCATAGTATGTCAGAATCACCGTTTCCATGGTAACGTAACGCAATACCCCCCCCCCCCCCACCCGAATATGCAGATTATTTTTATCGGTAGGAATTTTTCTTTTCAATTTAATTATATTTGAATAATTTACTCCATGATAATGTGATATTTTTGCCGGTTACCCAGTCAGTTAAAGGGAAATGAAGAAATACGCGGGGGTTGGAATCAACTTTCCTAAAATCCCCTGTTTTCCCCTAGTCATTGCACCAAAATTGAAGAGGAGAAATTTCCCTACAAAACGAGGTTTCAGAATTTACTTCAGAGGGAATAGTTATGTAACCATTAGCGGCCTGAACAAAATTTCTTCAGCTACACACTAAAGAACAGGCTTATATTTGTCTATTAAAACAAAAAAAAGGGTGAACGGAGTAAAAACAACCCCAATATCGACTTTTGAAAAGTACGGGAAATAAGCATCGAGTATGCGGCAGACCCCGGTCGATGTCACATCGTTCGCCCGTGGTCCCTTGAAATTGAGTGAAATTTTTTCGCTCCGATTTGAATTTTTCTTTGAAATTCGGATAGATGGGGGTGTGATTAGTGGATATTAGTAATAAATATAATCAAAAAAATGAAAAATAACCCGTGTATTGCCGAAAAAGTGAAAAAATGTTAAAAAAATTAAATAAACATAAACAATTATGGGGAAAACCTAGGCCCTTCGGGGCTACGCCCCGGGGCCGGTTTTGATGGCGCAAATTACTTTTTTACTCCGCGGCAGAGCTAAACATACGAGAAGGCGCCACCCATCAAGCAAACCGGGATGAAGGCAACCGGGATTTTAAACCCCCAAAAAATCGCATACAACAAAAAATAATCGATGTTACATGTACGAGAGACGAGCTGCATCTGCCGGTGCGAACCTTTACCTTTACCTGATATGTATTTGATGGAGCATCCCGGCATGGCCGGCCTTCTCCTTCATCTGAAAGAATACATTAATGACATTGGAAGTTGTAGAGACCGGTGGGTCTCTGGGAATTGGCGCTTGGCGGACTGACTGGTTAGAAACCTGGGCTGTGACTGTGAATATGAGATATGTGAAGAAAAAGAAATTTTTTACGTTTGCCGATATAGTAGAGTCCCTAATTCGAAGAAATAAATTATAATTTCTATTGATGACCTCGAAGTGAGTGGCTTCTACTTGGAACTAGTCAGAATTGGCAACTAGTGGGATTGTAGTGATACTATGGGGGGTGATTTATCGAAGCTTGTGGAAATTGATCGAAAAATTACACAAATCTAGTGAATAAATTCACTTTCGAAGAGAATTTGTGTAAGTTAAACCTGTGAACATACATTAGTCTGTGTGGAGGTGCCGGTGCGAAATACTCTAAGTGTTAGGGTCATTCATTGCGCACGGACTGTCAACAGAATGAGCGACGCGCGGGAATCTCGTTAATCTTACCACTGAATCTCGTTAAATTTGCTAACTTCAAAATCGATTTATTGAAAAGTTTGGACCCCGTTCACCCTAATACTTTTGGCAATTTGCTATATTAACCTTGTTCTTTAGTGTGTAGCAGAAGAAAGTATGATTCGAACGCTAATGGTTAGGTCACTTTACCCAAATTTTTATTCAGAATAAGAATTATTCAAAACTCTTTTCAATTGTTTTCTCTGGATTTTCTTTTTATTTCATAAATACTTAGTATGATGTAGGCAAATTTTGTTAATCTATTTTATAGAGAATTTTGTACACTTCAATCTTGATTTGATCATAATTTTCACTAAAAATGAAAGTAAGCGAGTTATAGACGAAAAACTACTGTAGAGGATTAAAATCCCCATTTTGGGAAAAGGCTAGCAGGGAATTTTAGGCGATGTTGCATATAAAATCGTGATCTAATTTTGGAATTCAGTCAAATTTGCGCCCCCCCCCCAAAAGATTCTTATCTTTTTGAAAATTTTAAACTATTATTATTTATTGGGTTTTGTCAAGGTTTAGCGCCCCCATTGCGATGGCGCCTGAGGCAAACTCCTCAGTCGCCTCACCCTTGCTAAGCTCTGCACTGAGGGTGCGTTGAAAACATTATTATGTTCCTGCGTATTCTCAGTATACATTCAGTACGCCCTAAATTTGCTAAATAAAACGCTATTACTTTCTCCCCTCTTTTTCACTCTCCGCCCAAGCATCGTGCACTTTTCCAGTTTTTTTTTAGTTTACGTAGGGAGGTGAGAATCTCGTCCGAGACATCAGCCCAATCGGGACTGGTACTTAACCCACTAATCTCACCCTTCTACCACCGAGTACCGGGATTTCACTGGATTTCACCTCATGGCTATTCTTCCGTTATATTCGGTGTTTGTTCTTCGTGCGCGAGATCACTGTCCATTCTGGGTTAATGTAAGTCGTTTGTGAGGGCTTGGTCGGGCCGCTACGCTGCTTCATTCGCTTTCATGATCTCCGTTACGAAGCTTGCTGCGATGTTTCAGGCCTCTTGGTTGGTAAGCATGATGGAGACCATATTGTCGACGGTGGCATCGGTTCCTATGACCGCCGCAGTGGATACGCGTTGTTTTCTCCAGTTTCCACAATGGAAATGGGTATGGTGAGCGACTGGGTGAAAAGATACGTGATCTTGTCGTAATATTCTCTGGAAACCTATGGTTGGAAGGTTGAGTCTCCAGGTCCACTGGCCACTGTCGGCCGCTTGCCATCGTTCTTGCTAATGTGTCTTCTATGGCCTCCTGTCCTCCGTCATATCTCGCAGCTCGCTTCAGCGCGAGAAGATCGACCGCGAGCGTCGATGAGGCTATCTAAATATATAAAAGAGCTTGTCAGCGTGTTCGCTATACGTTCCTAGACCCTTTGACCGATCTCAACCAAATTTTGCACAGTTATGGAGAATACATTTGCGCGGGGAACAAAGTTATTCGCGTTTTTCGATTTTTTCGACACACCCTATATGGATATTTACCCTTACTTTACCTGGCAAACCCTTACTTTACCTGGCCATGCTTGCTCACTACGCTTTCGCTAGATGATGCTTTTAGCCGATTTTAAATAAACGCCGTTACCGTTAAGTACCCAAGCACCGTAAATACTGGCCGTGGTAGAGGCCAGCAATTCGACTTGCGTTCATTATTAACCAACAGAAGCAACAACGGCCGGCACTTCCAATACGGAACGGCCGGTCTATAGTTTTACTATAGTCTATACTAGCTGGCCCTTAGCCATCTAGACCCAGAATAGATCCGAGAAGGCCATAGTTGTTCGGCCTTCGGCCTCACAGGGGGAGGACCATAATAGATCCGCGAAAGCCATAGTTGTTCGGCCTTCGGCCTCACAGGGCGGACCATAATAGATCCGTGAAGGCCATGGTTGTTTGGCCTTCGGCCTCACAGGGGGAGGACAATAATAGATCCGTGAAGGCCTATTCCTTATAATAGATAATAGATCAATGAAGGCCATAGTTGTTTGGCCTTCGGCCTCACAGGGCGGACCATAATAGATCCGCGAAGGCCATAGTTGTTCGGCCTTCGGCCTCACAGGGCGGACCATAATAGATCCGCGAAAGCCATAGTTGTTCGGCCTTCGGCCTCACAGGGCGGACCATAATAGATCCGTGAAGGCAATGGTTGTTTGGCCTTCGGCCTCACAGGGGGAGGACAATAATAGATCCGTGAAGGCCATAGTTGTTCGGCCTTCGGCCTCACAGGGCGGACCATAATAGATCCGTGAAGGCCATAGTTGTTCGGCCTTCGGCCTCACAGGGCGGAAAATAATAGATCAATGAAGGCCATAGTTGTTCGGCCTTCGGCCTCACAGGGCGGACCATAATAGATCCGCGAAGGCCATAGTTGTTCGGCCTTCGGCCTCACAGGGCGGACCATAATAGATCCGTGAAGGCCATGGTTGTTTGGCCTTCGGCCGCACAGGGGGAGGACAATAATAGATCCGTGAAGGCCATAGTTACCTGAGTTACCCTGAGCAATCGGGGACCGGTTTAAATGGAAGGTGATGGGTGAGATGTTCCTTCTACCACTGACCACCACCGCCTCTGACTTTTCCGGGACCAGGGCGAACCCTTTGGTGCTCACCCACTCCGACACCGTCCGAATGGCATCGTTAGCCTTGGGTTCGAGTTCCCGGGCGTCCCTGTCCACCACGAGCGCCTCAAAAATGTGCCTTCTATCGGCGCAATTGAAGACGTTCCTTAATATCCAGAGTGGCCAAGGCGCAATACTGGCTTGTACTCCGCGTCCACCCTTTGCCTCTGTCACGGTCTTCGTTATCATCCTAAATGCGTCCACTGTGGATCTTCCTCTCCGACGTCCAATTTGGTTCTCGAAGAAACCACCACTTTTCTCCAGGCCTTGCTTCAACCGATTCAGTATCAGCGCCGTAGCGAGTTCTTCTGGCGCCAGAGGCAAACTTGAATATATGCTCCCCCCCCCCCCCAAAAGATTCCTATCATCAACTATCATTTTGAAAATTTTAAACTATTATTTATTGAGTTTTGTCGAGGTTTAGCGCAGTTTAGCGCAGTTTAGCGCCCCCATTGCGATGGCGCCTGAGGCAAAGCCTCGGTCGCCTAACCCTTGCTACAAGGCTTGCTTAGAGTAATGAAAACTAATGGATGCTTATCAGGAACTCATTTAGGCTGCCAGGACCGGGGGATATGGAATACCCCCCAGGTACACTTAATTTATTGCGAAAGAAAAACCTTCCACTTTTACGTCCCTCGGTATTAAGAAGAACGGTACTGGGATAGTTATGAAAAATATCACCAAAAATACGCTGCCTCCCACATTACAAACAAAAATTGCATAAGATTCAACGAAAGACGATAAATTTTGATGGTTCTGAATAACGGCAAGTGTACCTGGGGGTATTCCATACCCCCCAGACCCCCCGGTTGTGTAATATTGATTTTTATCGTTGGGAAATTACGCATAGTATGCCAGAATCACCGTTTCCATGATAACGTAACGGAATCCCCCTCGAATATGAAAACAAAGGGATGCTTATCAGGAACTCATATAGGCTGCCGGGACCGGGGGGTATGGAATACCCCCCAGGTACACTTAATTTATTGCGAAAGAAAAACTTCCACTTTTACGTCCCTCGGTATTAAGAAGAACACTACTGAGATAGTTATGAAAAATATCACCTGCTGCCCCGCCCCCGGATTACAAACGAAAACTGCAAAAGATCTAACGAAAAATAATAAATTTTGATGGTTCTGAATAATGGCAAGTGTACCTGGGGGGTATTCCATACCCCCCGGTCGTGTAATATCGATTTTTATTGTTGGGAACTTCTGAAGATCTTATATAAAATACGCATAGTATGACAGAATCACCGTTTCCATCATGGTAAGGTAACGGATAGTTTGATGATAACGTGATAGTTTTATCGGTTACCCAGTCAGTTTAAGGGAAATGAAAATGTACGCGGGGTTCGAATCAACTTTCCTACAATCCCCCGTCTTATCATTGGACGAAATTTGAAGAGGAGACACCTTGTTTTGTTTTGTTCACCATCGATGGTAAAGTTTAAATGTAGGAAATAATTATTCAGAATATGAATTATTCAAAACCTTTTTCAATTGTATTCTCTGGATTTTCTTTTTATTTCATAAATACTTAATTTATTGCCTCCAAGATCGTGTGATTTGACACCTCCAGATTATTTTCTTTGGGGATATATTAAATCCATGGTTTATACTAACAAACCAACAACTCTGGAAGAATGGAGGTCAATATTCAGCAAGCCATTTATGAAATAAGGCCAGAAATATTGGAAAAAGTGGTCAAAAATTGGACTGATCGGATGCGCTTCGTAACGATTAGTCGTGGTGGTCACATACTGGAAATCATTTTAAAATCATAAATGGCATTAAATTTACTTTCATAAAAAAATAATAAAAAATAACATTCCATCAATTTTTTAATGTTTTATTTTAATTTGAAGTTCTCATGCAGCTAGAAAAACACCTATATTATGGAATAGTATTCTTAATATTCAAGTAAAATACTAGGTTCGACTCCTGGTGCAAACAGAACTTTGTAATCTGAAAACTACGGTGTTTTGGAAGAAACAAAAAGAACGAGGTTCTTTTAGAGAGTTTAATTTTGCTAATGCCTATTTTGGGCACATGATGTATAGAAAACAGTAAATTCACAACTTTACGACTTTCTTCAGTAAATTTACGCTTGTTCCGGTCCGAGACTGATATTGAAAACTGATGAGCTGCTTTCAGATACCAAACTAAACCACTCAAGCAAAAAACTCCAATTTCCGAGTTATTATCCCGCAAAAATACCTAATGAGTGCACTTTACAAAAATTATATTTGAGAAGGCATAAAACAAATTCGAAACTGTCTACCTAATGGAAATTATGGCAACCCAAACAAATCATTGTTGCAGTAATCAACGTTGCAAACAAACGTAAAAAGTTTTGCTTCTACATTTTTTGGCAATTATCCAAATTTTAAGTTCAATTACCAGTAATTACTTTTTAAAACTATAAAATGGCTTGTTGTCCACCTTGTGGACCATGCGGACCGTGCTGCCCTCCATGCTGTCCAGCCCCCGTATGTCCAATGCCGTGTATGCCCGGTTGTTGTGTTCCAGTTCCGGTATGCCCATGTGGTCCTCCACCAGTATGTCCAATACCACCGTTGGTGGTTCCTTGTTGTCCAGCACCATGTGTATATGTTCCAGTTGTTCAGCCAGTTTGTTGTCCTCCGCCATGTCCCCCACCATGTCCTCCATCCGTAAGTTATATATATATCATTATAAATTTCGAGTAGCATTTAATATTTTATTTTTTTAGTGCGGTTGTTGAATTCTGTATATACACGAAAGAGAAAAATCAAAAACGAATAATATATTGGTGGTTTATATTTTTGTGCTTCCCAAGGAAATAAGTCTAAGAAAAATACCAAGCGATTGCTGCAATAATCTTTTGAAAACGCTTTTAATATTAAATTTTTGTCGTCTTGTTTTCTATGTGTAAGTGATAAGTAGTAAATAAAATATTTTTGTTTAAAAAAGCTGTAATTAATTTTTCTAGTATTTCTATTTATTAAAATCTGGTGTGGTGCCTGCTTTGCAATTAAAGGTACATAATTGGGGCTTGGTGCGATCGCTAGTTGTCGTCGATCACGAGAACCTAAATTTCAAAATATTTTTAGACATGAGAATTCTTTAAATTATAATTAGGAAGGTCCATTAGATCTACCAAATTTACTACTGGTATGCCAGGATGCTGGTGTTTCAACAGTTGAAATAAAAAATTGCGCATTAGTCCAGGCAAGGCAGGTTTTTAGTTGCAAGCTGAATTTTGGCAGAGATGTACATTGGAGCGTTCTAATGAACCCCCCAAAAGTCCCATAAAATCTCACTCCGGCGTCCCCCACAATCGGGGGTTTTAGCTACCCCAACGCGATTTTTTGCCGATAACTCGCTTATTTATGCTTGTATGAAAAATTATGATGAGACCATAATTGAAGAGCATAAAATTCTCTATAAAATAGTTTTTTTCAATTTTTTCCATGACACACCAATACTTAAATTATTGACCGAAAACACGACCCACCCTTAAAATGGCACAATATTGATTCGTTGCAGGGAGAGAAATGTTTTCGGGCACGGGAAATGCTTTTAATAATAAATTAATTGAAATTGTGGCCAAGGTTGGAAAATGAAGAGAAAAATAGATTTTTTCAAAATTTGCCAAGTTATAGTATCTTCCAAGTAACGAAACCGAAATTTTGGTTTGAGCTTACAGAAGGTCCGGGCAAGCTGAAATTTGGCAAAGATGTATATTGAAGTGTTATAATAAACCCCCAAAATGTCTCATAAAAATCCCAATCCGGCGTTCCCTCAAATGAGGATTTTAGCCCCCTAAGTGCGGTGTTTCGCCTATAGCTATGGTGACCATATGTACTTATTTTAGTAGGACAGTACTCTTTTTTAGAACGATGTCCTATGTACTTAAAAACTTCTCCAAGTACTTACAAATGTACTACTTACTTTTTGTACACCCGCCGGGGGGGGGGGGGGTGCCACCCGACGCTGCCCCAAACCTCATGGTTGTTTCCTTCAGTGCAACCCCAGAAAAAAAAGGTCATCAATCGTAATCGTCGTATATTTAGGTACGCCGCACAGTGTGGTGAAATGGGGTTTTTGTAAATCCTTATAGTATATCTACTCTATATATATAAAAAGATAAGGGTTTTTATGCAACGCTTTTATGCAACGATTTCATGCAACGATTTTATGCAACGTTTTCGATAATAGGATAATCTGACAACCAATAAAAAATTCTATTATATAAGTCAAAGGGAATGCAATATAAATTAAAAACCAAAATTGGTAAACATCGATTTATTAATTTAAAAAGGTAGTTCTCCAAGATTTTCTTCGTTTTAAAATATAAGGTTGGTAATCCCTTATCCATAAAACGTTTTGCAATTTCATTGGCTATTGGTTAAAAAAACAAGGTGGAACTCGCTTTAGCGGCAGTTCTTAGGCTTCTATACAGCTACCTTTCTGGTGTGGAAAGTTGTCTTTATCTGGTTATTTTTGATCGCCATATAATGTAACACCACATAATCAGATAATCTGCACCAATTAAATTTTTTGCGATTGGTAATTATCATTTACTATATAAGTAATAACAAACAAACTTTTCCATTCTATTCGAAACTTTACTTCTCTGTAATGTACGGTCCTTTTTTTGAGGTGGACCAATCCTCTCCTTTCTCTTTTATTTATAACTTAACTTCACTTACCACATCAATAAAAAATTATTTTTTCACATCAAAGTAAAACAAGTAGTTTATATAGGGAGACCTCTTCGAAAATATCTTTAACTTAGTAAATTTCTTTCGAACATTTGCGTATTTATAAATTGCATTAGCGAATCGAAGCAACGGATTAACAGATTAACGTAATACTATATAGACGAAGTATTTAAAATATAACAACGTATCAGTTGATCAACGTTATGATTGGCTCTGAAACATGCGGACGGACACGAAGCCAGACCATAAGGCTTCTTTCTATACCTTGTATAGAAGCCTAAATAAGGCTTCTTGTTATACTTTGTATAGAAGCCTAAAAGTAGCGCACTGGCTACCCAGTTCTTAGACCTCTATGCACACAGAGTATTTCCAACACGATTTGAAACGCTCTGTATGATTTTGAATTATGAGGACGGACGGACGGACATACGGACGGACAGACACGGAGCCAGATCATAAGGCTTCTTGTTATACTTTGTATAGAAGCCTAAAAGTAACTAGAATTTTTGTTGGTAAAACCGTGTAAAACTAGCTTTAACTGATTTCGCGGAAAAAAGTTAACCTTAAATACATACCAAAAACAAATGTCAATAATAATTATAACCTACAATATTGACACATAAAAATATTACTTATCAGTCTGTTACCTATGTTGACAGCCCAATATTGCTCTGTTAACTTATCAGACGACTTGACAGACTGGTAACTGCTAACAGTCATTGGTGAATACAAATATATCACATTAACAGACTGTTATTGACTTGACTCTCTGTTAGCAACTTAACAGAGCTTGGTGAATACGGCTGTAAATGTCACTGATTACATTTTTGCTTGGAAAACCAAAAACACGTCTGGAATAGTCGACTGTTTACTCGCGACACCGGCAGGCCGCTTATGTTAAATTAATAATTATTATTAATAATATTAAAATTAATTATTAATAATGAAATTATCATCTTAAACCTAGTAAAACACTTAAATATTAGTGGGATATTCTAATGTTTGAATATGCCGTAGTTGGTAATTTGTTCGAGAGAAATTCGTCCAACTCAGCATTTGTACGACTGAACATTTAATCGACAGGGCATTTTCAAACAAATTTCTGTCGCACATAACGCTGTCGAACAAATTACCTAGAATCGAGTATTCGAATACTCGATTTCCCAGCCCTCGTAGATATAACACTACCATAACACACCAGCTACAAGATTTTTTTTTAATTAATTTGATTTTGATTAAAAAATATTAGTTTTTTGATATCTATGATATCAAAACCCTAAAATAGCATCGTCCGAACCAAGTAACGTGATATAACATGCTTCGAAAATATTATTTTTAAAGCATGGTATATAAGTTACGTTCGTAATATAGATTGTACCATAATTGCTGATTTTCGATGTGATAAATACTGAAGAAAGATATGATTTCGCGCTATGCTGAAGAAAAATTGGTCACAAAGTTGCTAATGATTGTAATTTTACATACAATTTCTTAACGGTGTGGATATATTGTTCAAAAGATAAAAATACAAATAACGGATAAGCAGATAATGCAATAAATGGATAAACAGATTAACGGATCAACAGATCAGCGGATCAATGTATCAACGTATCAATATATCAACGTATCAATGTATCAACGTATCAATGTATCAACGTATCAATGTATCAACATATCAATGTATCAACGTATCAATGTATCAACGTATAAACTTATCAACGTATCAATGTATCAACGTATCAATGTATCAACGTATCAAAGGATCAACAATTTACTATATAGGTTACACTTTGTATTTAAAATTTAGGTAATACTTTTGAAAAGGAATCGATATAGCAAGTACCACTAATTTATAAACATGAACAACTCAAGCAATTATTCTAGCAGCGACTTTTCCGATTCCGATTTTGATTCTGATGAAATCAATACAAAACATCATCTAACCTGTAATAATAATAAATTGCATTAGCGAATCGAATCAACGGATTAACAGATTAACGCAATACTATATTGTAACGATATTTTGCGCTCGTTTAAATTGCCCCTTGGGTAGCCAGGGCTGAGGACGTCTTGTCGAACACTTTTAAAAAAAAGTAGCGCACTGGCTACCCAGTTCTTAGACCTCTATACACACAGAGTATTTCCAACACGATTTGAAACGCTCTGTATGATTTTGAATTATGCGGACAGACGGACGGACAGACGGACGGACAGACGGACAGACACCGAGCCAGATCATAAGGCTTCTTGCTATACTTTGTATAGAAGCCTAACTAGTAAATCATATCCTTGGGACAATACCTTATCTTCACTTTATTCTGGCCGTTAATCCCTGCGGCAGTTAGACCAGTAAGCCACGTATCAAAGAATAATTGGATCAACCGACAATCGTATCATGGTATAATCGTATCAACGGATCATCGTATCAACGGATCATCGTATCAAGGTATAATCGTATCAACGAATCATCGTATCAAGGTATAATCGTATCAACGGATCATCGTATCATCGTATCAACGTATCATCAGATCAATTTGCTTATATAGGACATCGCCCTATGAGTATAGTAGATGTAACAGTTTGGCTAATTTTTCGCGCGTTAAGTAAAAGTAAATTACGGTATTAACAATGGCATTAATCGAAAACAAATCTGCTTTCAAAACTGTAAAGAATGTGCAATTTGGTATTTTTAGTCCGGAAGATATTCGTAGCATGTCTGTCGTCCCATAAGGTATAAATCATGTAGAAATTATGGAAGGAAGTCTTCCAAAAGTGGGCGGCTTGATGGATCCGAGGATGGGAGCGTTTGACAGCACTTTACCATGTCAAACATGCGAAGGCGACCGGGACACTTGCCCCGGTCACTTTGGTCACATCGAATTGGCCAAACCTATCTTTCACGTTGGCATGATTAACAATGTCAGTTCTTAGACCTTTATACACACAGAGTATTTTCAACACGATTTGAAACGCTCTGTATGATTTTGAATTATGCGGACAGACAGACGGACGGACGGACGGACACGGAGCCAGATCATAAGGCTTCTTGCTATACTTTGTATAGAAGCCTAAAAAGTTGTTATTTTTGGTCGCCATATTATTATAATGTAATATCAGATAATCTGCACTAATTAAATTTTTACGGTCACAATCACAATTTCGAAGGTTCTGATTAGATTTGAATTATGCGGACAGACAGACGGACAGACGCGGAGCCAGATCATAAGGGTTCTTGCTATACTTTGTATAGAAGCCTAACAAGTAGTTTATATAGGGAGACCTCTTTGAAAATATCTTTAACTTAGTAAATTTCTTTCGAACATTTGCGTATTTGTAAATTGCATTAGCGAATCGAAATAGCGGATTAACAGATTAACGCAATACTATATAGACGAAGTATCTCTTATTATAAAAGGCCAAGTCTTTCTTTCTTTCTGTCCGTCCCACGGAAATACCCGAAGCAAACCGAACCGAACCGAACGCACAACGTATCATCGGATCAACGTATCATCGGATCATCGTATCAACGTATCATCGTATCAACGTATCATCGTATCATTTTGTCTATATAGGACAGCTATTTCCAAAAAAGCATTATGTGAACTTCCATAATGGATAATGAAAATTTTGAGGTCCATTTCCCCAGCCCCGCCCATCGCGAATTTTGAATCAATTTTGGTGTCAATCGTTTGTGTGTCGTTTGTGTTCGTTTGTGTTTTCATTATTTTCGTTTGTGTTAGCACCGTTCGCGAAATATCTTCAAATTTACGTGGGCGGGGCTGGGGAAACGGCAGCCCCGCCCATCGCGAATTTCGGGTCGAATTTGGTGTCAATCGTTTGTGTTTCGTTTGTGTTCGTTTGTGTGCTCATTATTTTCGTTTGTGTTATCACCGTTCGCGAAATATCTTCAATTTAAGTGGGCGGGGCTGGGGAAATGCCAGCCCCGCCCATCGCGAATTTCGGGTCGAATTTGGTGTCAATCGTTTGTGTTTCGTTTGTGTTCGTTTGTGTGCTCATTATTTTCGTTTGTGTTAGCACCGTTCGCGAAATATATTCAAAATCATAACCTAGGTTTATTTCCCCGGCCCCGCCCATTTTGAATTTTTGCTCGAATTTGGTGTTAATCGTTTAGTCATCGTTTGTGTACGTTTGTGTTTCTATTCCCGCCGTCTCAATATCGATTTTCAACTAGCTGGGAGAAAATGAATTTTGTCAAGCTCCGAGCAACAACCGCCACATTTCGAAATTATAGCAATTACGTTATTTAAGAAAATTGGTGTTATTTTAGTTGTAAATTTATAAATATGGATAGGTTTCAACTTAAAATAATAAAAACCATGTTTTGATGTAAGGAAAAACAAGTACATCATAGATAATAGTATTTAAAAAATGGTCTAGAAATGGATCAGGACCGTCCTTAAAAATATTAGCCATGATGTCATGTACGTAATATCTCGCCATCTTTATACGATACTTTTTTGATAACATTGCATTATTCATAATAAAAATGAATTTTTGTTATACAAACAGAAATAATATATTAATAAATTAATAGTTAATTAGCAAATAAATAATTATTACAATGTATATATAAGATATTCACAGTTCACAACGGTAGAAGAACGTATGCTCCTGTTTCGTTCCGTTTGTAGATCGTCAAATTTTTCCCAAGAATTTAGATGCGCTCTCCAACAATAAGCTACATAATGTCCTATTGCTGACGGGGATTTGCTTTTCGGTGGAAAAAAACTAATAATTCCTTTCAACTTAAAATGTTTTTCTAAAATATTTAAACACAAGGGAACATTTGAAAGCGGTATTGAAAATTGGGAATCGTACGGTGCCGAATTGTTTACAGGTTCTATGAATAAATGAGGACCAATCGTAAAACTTCTAGGAATAAATGAAACACCACAAGAGCCGCATTTTACTGGATCTTCAAAATAATTATTCATGATCTGTTGCAATAATTCAAAATTTTCAATACCTAAATTGGCTACTACAGTTTCCCCAGGTCGTTTATTTTCCCAATCGGAAGATGTACATTTTTTAATTTCTGTAAAACAAGGATACTTCATATATAAATAACTTTTTGAGTAAATAATTCGCAGTACAGTTAGAATCGATAGTTATACCTTCTCCAAGTAACTGTGATCGTTTTTTTCGAATATTTCCAAAAGAATTTCCGCCCTTTTTCGATAACATTGTGTTGTAATTCCATCTCGTATCGCGTTCTGGATCAATTAGAAATACAGATATTCTTCAGAATTAATATTTATAAAATTGGAGTATAGGTCACTGTCGGCATAACTCGAAATTAAAATTTGTGTTATCGTATCAAAAGTGCAAGTATTTGTGAAAGTATAATTTCGATTTTTGATAGTTACAGCTTTGAGACCTAAAGAAGTACAATTTTTTAATAAACAAATGACGGAACTCTTTCTTCGACTACTGTCGTTGTATAATGATATTGTTGGGTCAGCGTCTAAATAGTTTGGTTTTCTTTTCTTTTCCTTACGGTTGACAACTTCTCCACCCCAGTTCTTTTCAGAAGTTTCAGGTATTCCATCATTATTTTTCTCCATTTGGGAGCGTTCAAGTATTACGTAACGCAATTTTTGGAGATTTTTGACCCCCCTCCCCCCAATGTAACGCGCCGTAACGTTTTTATGTACCCCCCTAGTAAAACGTTACGTAACCACCAAGTGACCATTTTTATACCTAAAAGTCACAATTATGTGGCAAAACAATGTTACGTAACGCGTAGTTCAAACCCCCTCCCGCCCCTGTAACGCATCGTAACGTTTTACAAATACCCCCCCTCCCCCCAAATTCGTTACGTAATACTTGAACGCTCCCTTTACTATATAAATAATAATAATCAAACCTTATTCCATTCTGAACTTTACTTCTCTGTAATGTACGGTCCATTTTTTTGGTGGTTCAATCCTCTTCTTTCTCTTTTATTTACAACTTAACTTCACCAATCTCATCAAGTCACTGCTGTGGTTATAGTAAAATAAATAAAAATGGTTTTTATTGTTTTAAGTTGAAACCTATCCATATTGATAAATTTACAACTAAAATAACACCAATTTTCTTAAATAACGTAATTGCTATAATTTCGAAATGTGGCGGTTGTTGCTCGGAGCTTGCCAAAATTCATTTTCTCCCAGCTAGTTGAAAATCAATATTGAGACGACGGGAATAGAAACACAAACGTACACAAACGATGACTAAACGATTAACACCAAATTCGAGCAAAAATTCAAAATGGGCGGGGCCGGGGAAATAAACCTAGGTTATGTTTTTGAATATATTTCGCGAACGGTGCTAACACAAACGAAAATAATGAGCACACAAACGAACACAAACGAAACACAAACGATTGACACCAAATTCGACCCGAAATTCGCGATGGGCGGGGCTGGCATTTCCCCAGCCCCGCCCACTTAAATTGAAGATATTTCGCGAACGGTGATAACACAAACGAAAATAATGAGCACACAAACGAACACAAACGAAACACAAACGATTGACACCAAATTCGACCCGAAATTCGCGATGGGCGGGGCTGCCGTTTCCCCAGCCCCGCCCACGTAAATTTGAAGATATTTCGCGAACGGTGCTAACACAAACGAAAATAATGAAAACACAAACGAACACAAACGACACACAAACGATTGACACCAAAATTGATTCAAAATTCGCGATGGGCGGGGCTGGGGAAATGGACCTAAAATTTTGAAAATCCTGCTGCAAAGCGACAGCGATTGAATCGTGAGAGAAAAGCACGTACAAGAGCTAATAACACAGAAAAACAGCTTCGATCACAGCGACAAGCTGACGCTCGGTCTCATGCGATACGTCGACAACGTGAAACTTTGGAACAAACTCAAGCGCGGCAAGCTGCTGACGCTCGGTCCCATGCGATACGTCAACAACGTGAAACTTTAGAAGAAACTCAAGCGCGGCAAGCTGCTGACGCTCGGTCCCATGCGATACGTTGATCCGATGATACGTTGATCCGATGATAAGTTGATACGTTCATCCGATTGGTTATGAAATTATCCGTTATGCGTTCGGTTCGGTTTGCTTCGGGTATTTCCGTGGGACAGACCGAAGGAAGGAAGGAAGGACTTGGCCATTTATAATAAAAGATTTTTCACCTATATAGGAAATTTAAATACGTTGATACGTTGATCCGATGATACGTTGATCCGATGATACGATGATACGTTGATACGATGATACGTTCATCCGATTGGTTATGAAATTATCCGTTATGCGTTCGGTTCGGTTTGCTTCGGGTATTTCCGTGGGACAGACAGAAGGAAGGAAGGACTTGGCCTTTTATAATAAGAAATGAGAACAACATTAAATAAATAAACAAAAAACTTACATATATTTTTTTAAATTAAATTAAACTTAATCAATATTTAAAATTTTTTTACTTATTTTAAACTAGATGATACCCCGTCCGAGGACGGGCAGCTAGAAGGACGGGCAGCTACCCAAGGTAACTTAAGTTGAATGAAGATTAAGGAAAGCTCTCAGTGCAATCCAAAAGCCATATGACCTTGGGTAGCTGCCCGTCCTTCTAGCTGCCCGTCCTCGGACGGGGTATCATCTAGTTTACAATATAACAACGTATCAGTTGATCAACGTTATGATTGGCTCTGAAACATGCGGACGGACACGAAGCCAGACCATAAGGCTTCTTTCTATACCTTGTATAGAAGCCTAAATAAGGCTTCTTGTTATATCGTACTTTGTATAGAAGCCTAAAAGTAGCGCACCGGCTACCCAGTTCTTAGACCTCTATACACACAGAGTATTTCCAACACGATTTGAAACGCTCTGTATGATTTTGAATTATGCGGACAGACAGACGGACGGACGGACACGGAGCTAGATCATAAGGCTTCTTGTTATACTTTGTATAGAAGCCTAAAAATAGCATTTTAAGTTCCAATATAAATCCCAGAACATTTCATTTCTTAAATCTGTGGTAATTCTCATAATCTGAATCTTTAGTAGCAACCTAACAAATATTCTATATAGGTATAAGTAAAATTTTGTACAGAACGTGTGGCTAGAAAGTCGATTTTAAATTTAAAACAAATTTTATTTAATTATTATATATAACGATGTGTTTACAATCACAATTTCGAAGGTTCTGATTAGATTTGAATTTTACGGTTATTGCTATACTTAATACTTTGTATAGAAGCCTAACAAGTAGTTTATATAGGGAGACCTCTTTGAAAATATCTTTAACTTAGTAAATTTCTTTCGAACATTTGCGTATTTGTAAATTGCATTAGCGAATCGAAACAACGGATTAACAGATTAACGCAATACTATATAGACGAAGTATTTACAATATAACAACGTTTCAGTTGATCAACGTTATGATTGGCTCTGAAACATGCGGACCGACACGAAGCCAGACCATAAGGCTTCTTTCTATACCTTGCATAGAAGCCTAAATAAGGCTTCTTGTTATACTTTGTACAGAAGCCTAAAAGTAGCGCACTGGCTACCCAGTTCTTAGACCTCTATACACACAGAGTATTTCCAACACGATTTGAAACGCTCTGTATGATTTTGAATTATGCGGACAGACGGACAGACGGACGGACAGACGGACGGACGGACGGACAGACACCGAGCCAGATCATAAGGCTTCTTGCTATACTTTGTATAGAAGCCTAATTATTTTTTCACATCAAAGTAAAACACGATTTGAAACGCTCTGTATGATTTTAAATTATGCGGACGGACAGACAGACGGACAGACACGGAGCCAGATCATAAGGCTTCTTGCTATACTTTGTATAGAAGCCTAAAAGTACACAGCAGTATCAACAGATCAACTTATTAACAGATCAACGTATTTAAATTTCCTATATAGCTGAAAAATTATGAAAATAAAATATAACTTATATTTGGTGTGCATTGAAAATAGATAATCTGCACTAAATATATTTTTGCGGTTGGTATTTATCATTTACTATATAATCAATAATAAGCAAACTTTTCCATTCCATCCGGAACTTTACTTCTCTGTAATGTACGATCCATTTCTTAAGCTCGATCAATCCTAATCTTTCTCTTTTATTTACAACTTAACTTCACCAATCACATCAAGCCACTGCTGTGGTTACAATAAAACCGGATCAACGTATCAACAGATCAACGTATCAACGGATCAACGTATCAACGTATCAACGTATCATCGTATCAACGTATCAACGTATCATCGTATCAACGTATCAACGTATCATCGTATCAACGTATCAACGTATTTAAATTTCCTATATAGGTGAAAAATTATGTAAATAAAATATAACTTATATTTGGTCTGCATTGAAAAAAAAGTTGTTATTTTTGGTCGCCATATTATTATAAGGTAATATCAGATAATCTGCACTAATTAAATTTTTGCGGTCACAATCACAATTTCGAAGGTTCTGATTAGATTTGAATTATGCGGACAGACAGACCGACAGACGCGGAGCCAGATCATAAGGGTTCTTGCTATACTTTGTATAGAAGCCTAACAAGTAGTTTATATAGGGAGACCTCTTTGAAAATATCTTTAACTTAGTAAATTTCTTTCGAACATTTGCGTATTTGTAAATTGCATTAGCGAATCGAAACAACGGATTAACAGATTAACGCAATACTATATAGACGAAGTATTTACAATATAACAACGTATCAGTTGATCAACGTTATGATTGGCTCTGAAACATGCGGACGGACACGAAGCCAGACCATAAGGCTTCTTTCTATACCTTGTATAGAAGCCTAAATAAGGCTTCTTGTTATATCGTACTTTGTATAGAAGCCTAAAAGTAGCGCACTGGCTACCCAGTTCTTAGACCTCTATACACACAGAGTATTTCCAACACGATTTGAAACGCTCTGTATGATTTTGAATTATGCGGACAGACGGACGGACAGACAGACGGACGGACAGACAGACGGACACGGAGCTAGATCATAAGGCTTCTTGTTATACTTTGTATAGAAGCCTAAAAGAACCAATCATTAATTTGATTTAAAATTGTTATTCAAAAACGTTCCATAAAAAGTTTGCACATAAAGTTTTATGTTTTACTTATATGGAGTAAAAGAGTACGGATTATCTGACCCGTAATCAGATAATTGCTTTCTTCGGATCACCGGATCATTGGATCACCGTATCATAGGATTATAGCCTAATATATATTGTTGTGTCCACACTATATCTTAAGAGCCGCGATCAACAGCGATCGACGCGGACGAGATGTGGTTTCAACATGTCAAAAGTTTAGTTTAATTAGCGTAGTATTGTTTAGATCGTTAAATAGTATTGTATTGTTAATTTTAAGTTGTTGTTTATTGTTTCGTTGTTATGTTTTTAAGACATGCACGTTTTTAGAAATGTTGATTAAAAAAAAAAAAAAATAAAAACAAAGAAAGAGGAGAGTAACGGTGGAGATAAAAAAATAAACAAGTTTGATTGGGACGTGAGTGTCCACATAGAAAAACGGCGGTTAGTTAAATTCGTTCAAAAGATAAAGATTAAAAAAGGAGTTATTGATTTGAGAGCGTACGGACGGACGTGTTGAAAGTTCCTTTCCGAAAGTTTAAAGAATTGGGAATTGAAGTGATCAACGGGAGTTCGGGGTGTGATGCATCATCGAGCATATAATTAAATATTGATTATCCGATCAACATTTAATCGCATTTAATTAGAAGGCCCAAGATTAATTGTGAGTGGAAACTTCGCAAAGACGAAGTTTTTCACAAAGTATTTTGACACGGACTTAGGTTCCGTTTTTCCTACGGGGAAAGATTTTGGAATTGAAATTGGACTGGAATTGTCTCAGGTCAGAGACCTAGCCATTGCAGGTTACCATTTGGACCAGGCGATAGATACTTGATCAAGAAGAAAGTGAATGTGCGTCTGCTGTTGTGCGATACGCCCAGCCGGATCACCATAAAAAAAAATACAAGGTTAGGATTAGATTTAATTATAATTTTAAGTTTGTGTTTTGTCTTAAATTTGAGTGTTACATTTCCAATTTTAGTTTAAGGTGTTTCATGTTTTTTTGATTTAAGTGTTTTTAATAAATATGAATTTTGAAATTGCATCTTTGTCTGTGTTGCTCTTTGTTGGTCGTGACTCTTAAGCAAAAGACGAACCCTGAGATTGAGTCTACCAATAGGTAAGTCTGCTCTTATTAAGTTCATAACGCAACAAATTGCCAGCCAACGAGGGGCAAGTGCGCGGAACGCTACAATATATTTATAGGACGTTGATGTCTATATATTAAGTAAGTTAAAGAAGTTGTACTATCACGATCACAATTTGGAGAATTAAGTACTATAAAAGTAATTGAAGTAAAAAATAATTTAATACTATTGTCCAAAAATTACTACCATTCTACCTTTAAATTCAATAGCTGTTCGAGAGTTAACATCTAATCATTACCTTTCAACTTTGATCATATCACAAAATTTAATGAGATCCTGACGGTTAATACATAGTTTCGGCTAGAGATGAGGACTCATTTAAAAGTTATCTTTAACCAAAAAAGGATTTTACGTTTTCCGACTGTTATAATTAGCGGAGCTTCTTTAATTCTAAGAACAGATGGAATAAAAGCAAACAAAGGAGTGCGACCACAACGGGATACATCCTCAGATACTGAAAGTACACAGAAAGAAAAAAAAGACGAAAAACATCTACTGAACGTTCGAGAAAACACAAAACTCGACAGCAACAACTACAAGAGAAATAAGAACCTTCACAATCAAGACCACCAGCAACAACTTCAACTGAAAGAAGCAGAAAAAGAAGAACGCTACAGCAACCATCGACAGATCTGGCTACTGTTTTAGAATCGGTACAATTACAAGAGGAACAAGAACCTTCAACATCAAACCCACCAGCAAAAACTTCAACCGAAAGAAACAGAAAACGAAGAACGCTACAGCAACCATCGACAGATCTGGCCACTGTTTTAGAATCGGTACAACTACAAGAGGAACAAGAACCTTCAACATTAAAACCACCAGCAAAACCTTCAACTGAAAGAAGCACAAAAAGAAGAGCGCTACAGCGATCATCGACAGATCTGGTCACTGTTTTGGAATCGTAACTCCTCATGATGCGGGTGAAATGACCGAGAAATGTTCAAATTGTTATGCTATTTTTTGGAAAAATGAATTTCGCAAGAAAAGTTTTTGTCATAATGGAAAAGTTAAACTGTCCAAATTATCGCCAGGATCCAAATTGGATACTGGCGATACATCTGCAAGCGGATTACCATTTGTACTACATAGACGACAATTTCCGATAGTGTTGGCATTCGCTATAACTATAAATAAATGTCAAGGGCAGAGCTTTGACAAAGTTGGTATAACTGTCGATAGGCCTTTGTTTAGTCACGGACAGTTATATGTAGCATTATCAAGATGTCGAGCAAAGGATGGAATACAAATTCAAAGTACAAGCGACATAACAAAAAAATGTCGTATGGAAAGAAGTTTTATAACTCGCAAGATTTCTCATTTATATGGAATTACGAGGTGGCGAAATGGGGGTGGCCAAGAAGGTCATTGGCCGAGTAGTTAGAGCAATCGACTACTGATGCTAAAGGCATTGGTTCGAGTCCAGTAGGAGTCAATTTTCTTTCGGACTTTCTTTCCTCCAATGAACCGTCTTCGTGCTTCGGAGGGCACGTTAAACCGGCGGTCCCCCTGATTTGAGCTGATCTAATATGTCAAACAGGGTAATAACAAAAAATCAGCCCTACTCCCCATCGACTACGCAATCGCGGAACTTCTCAGAACTCGGTCATCGAACGGACGTCCCTGGTTCGTGGTGCCGGCCATTGTTGGGGAATTTTGGTCGGTGGTGAGGGCGAGAGACCGCCTAACGGCTGCGGTCATACTTAGCAGTGTCGACATTGTGGGTCAGGCTGGGGGTGAGCAACACAGTGGAAGCAGTACAATGGGTCCGGTAGAGTGGCCTAAGTGCGTGCAGGTTAATACTTGCCACTCCCCCTCCCCCGAAATCCAAAATCCAATGGGGGTGGTTCAACCGTAAACCGGCCGGGAATATTGGGCTGCGAAGCGGCCCAAGGGGGTTGGGCCGCCGAAGGCGGCCAGGGGGGCGGGGCCCCCTAGTATTATATAAAAATGGATGTATGTGTGTATGTATGTATGTTCCCTATAGACTCCTAAACCGTTTGACCGATCGAAACCAAATTTGGCATAGTTATTATGTAGGTCCCTGCGCATATTTTTGTATCGAAATAGTGCAAAAATTCGCAAAGGAAAGGAAAGTTGATTTTGAGTAGCCTGCCTTCCTTTAAGGAATCTCGATAATCCATTCATGCGCGTCCCATAGGGACGCGCATGAATGGATTATCGAGATTCCTTAAAGGAAGGCAGGCTACTCAAAATCAACTTAAAAACAATAATGAATGCTGACAAACTATCAACCGATCGACAATGCAAATACGCGTGCACGTGCTTTACGTTTCTATTTGACCAATCTTAACCAAATTTGGTGTAGAACTTATTTACAACGCTACGAAAAACATAGGCTACTTTAGTACCTTGGAGTGAGGCCGAAGGCCGAACAACCACATCCGACACGGTCTAGATGGCTACAGGCGGCCGGCAGGCCGACTGTGCCAGCTAGTCCTTAATAGAATAGAAGAAAACAATAATTTTTGTGTTTTCCCACAGAATATTGCATAAGCCACGATTCGAAATGCTAAAGTTCGTCATTTTAAAATAGTTTTCAATTGTTTTTAATATCTTTCTGTATCGTCCGTTCTGCTTATGTATTGTTTACATGGGCATTTGGGAAAAATTTATTGATTTGTTAATCCAATAATACTTTCGGTAAAAATTGGACAAGTCTCAGTAAAAACGCTCGTGTGTTCGCATCTGCAGCTGAAATTTGGAGGGCAAGTACTAGAGATACCAATGATACCACAAAAAAAATTTCGGTGTGTCTCATGCGTTCTCACACAACTAGAAGTTTAAGAGAAGTTAACATTTAAAAAAATCGAGTTGTTAGGTCGAAATTAGGTCTACAAACCGTTAAAAATGTAATTCTTTGTTTTGTTTTGGCACTTGTGTGCTAGTAACGAGAAACAGAATTAATATTTCAACTTGAAAACTGAAAAAAATCAATGTATTTCCGTTTTTAAGCAAAGTTAAAGTACCTATTTATGTATAAGGTACATATATAGTTATGTATATAAAATAAAAGGTTGACTTTGCCCCAATTTTCGACAATTTCCAAGAGTATTTTTTATGATTTTTTTTGTATTCCTGAATCCACGGGATGTTCCTAGCAAGAAACTATTATTAAACAGACCAAATGAATTACTTTAAAAATCACCATTTGTCCGCCTCCACCACCACTGTGCGCCGTTGACCTTTTTTTAGGTATTTACCGTGTTTCGCCGAAATGTACTTTTTTTCATAAAAATGATATGGTCACCATACCTATAGCTCACGTATTTTTACTTTTACGAAAAATTACCATTAAACAAAGTTTAATTTGCAGTATTTGCAAGTATTAGTGTGCCATGGAAAAATATGAAAAAAAAACTATTTTATAGAGAATTTTATGCTCTTCAATTATGGTCTGATCATAATTTTTCATACAAGCATAAATAAGCGAGTTATCGGCAAAAAATCGCGTTGGGGGAGCTAAAATCCCCGATTGTGGGGGACGCCGGCGTGAGATTTCATGGGACTTTGGGGGGTTCATTAGAACACTCCAATGTACATCTCTGCCAAAATTCAGCTTGCCCGGATTTTTTGCAAACTAACCTTCCTTACTTGGACAACAAAAAAAGTTGTCATTTTATGCTGAACACTTTTGGACTTGACAACATCATTTTTGATATCTTCCAGTTATTAGAGAAAAACTGGTTAAATGGTGGCCCAAATATTTCGAGCATAATTTTGTTAATATATCTACTAAATTTCAGCTATAATAGCTAGCATAAAAATATTCTTGACCTTTCTTAAATCACCATGTAGATTTTTTAGTTGTTATTTAAAAGTGCCAAAATTAGATGTCGACTATTTCCATATGAAAAAACCCCATATCCCTAATTTGTAAACCCAATAACTTTGTCAACTGCTTGACCTTAAAATATCATATTTTTTATTTAAATATAAAATAAATAGTCGGAGTAATAAAATATTTAAAAAATAGTTATTTAGTTTTCTAAAAAAATTAGTGCCCCTCTACTGTAAGTGTTTTTTATCCCTTTTCATGGGGTAGCTCTCCAAAAATAGTTTGATGTAGATAATAAATGAAACAATGATATATTTTATAAAGAAATGCTTTTATTTTCTAAATAATAGCAGTAGTACCAATATTCTCAATTCTCACACGCCAGTCTTAAAATCACACAATTTAACATAAATAAGGCTAACATAAATAAATACACATAACCATAGCGCTTTTACACTTTTTCAAA
This sequence comes from Podabrus alpinus, assembly GCA_932274525.1. NCBI lineage: Eukaryota > Metazoa > Arthropoda > Insecta > Coleoptera > Cantharidae > Podabrus > Podabrus alpinus. The sequence goes on along the minus strand of OW026453.1, from coordinate 75,115,367 downwards.
CAAGTAAAACTCTTTTATTATATTATGTACTACTTCACTGTTAAAAACATTTATGTATACCTTATACAAATTTATTTACAAAATAGTTTATACAATAATAAATTTTTGTCAATTTAAGATAAAATATTTATATTATTTTACATATGATACAAATTATATTTTAAATATAATCTAACTTTTTCTTTTATAATAATTTATTGTTCAATACTACATGACATATCCATAAAGCAAATGCTAATAACAAATGCACCATTTTTAGTGCTTTAAATAAATACATCACACAGGCTTATGTTAATCAATTAAAAACAAATTTGAAAAAAGTTAAGCAATACATAGAAACTAAAAAACGATAAATACATACAAAAAACCTTACGGATAGTCAGTAAATATCACATTTAAAAATGTATTAACAATGTAGCACCATATTTCAAAAACTAATATAATAAATTTTTGCAAGCTTGACAATTTTAGATTATTTTTTTGTTTGTCATAATTGTACTATTTTTTTAATTATTATTGTGAGCCCCCCTCCCACTGCGCGATATTCAAATGTAACACATTAACTGCAATCTACTAGAATTATTATTTATTATTAGGCTAAAATCAAAAGTGAAAGTACGTTATTATTTTTGGCATTGTAAATTACAAGGTTTATTTTGTATGATGATGATGAATAGATAACTCCCTTAGCATTATTTATCACATGTTTTATGCATATATAACATAGACTATATAACAAAAACAAAATTAGTTCTGAAAATGTACACATAACTTAAATATTCTAATAAATATAAATGTTGAGAAGGTTAAAGCTAAGTGCGTTCAGTACTTTTGGTGTCGACAAAATATAGTTAAACCAAGCTTCCTCTCTCTTCTTGCTTTTATAAACGTATGAGACGGCAGTTAACATGTTAACTAAAACAAGTTAGCAATGCAAAGTCTACTAGTTTCTTTGATTACTTTGGCTTAAAACAATTGACCAGCATATTTGTTTTTTCTTTGTATAATAAATAATTGTAACGTACTTGCAGGGCAAATAAAATACGTATTAAAAGATGTTATTGTTATAAATAAACAATTAAAATTATAAAAAAAAGCCGAAGTAACCCATTTGAAATTAAATTTCTGGTTGAATTATTCGGCACATATTTTTATTTAATAAATTTACCATTCAAGTACGTTACAAATGCGCTTAAAGAAATTTATTACCTTTTCACAAAAGCATATTATACAAAGATCGAATGTTCTTTAGAAGACCACTCTTACTATAAACCAATAAAACAATCGATGAGGTTCCACCCCATAACAAACACCGTGACTTTCATACATAAACAGGCCCCTGATTTTCGTTACTGTCGTCCAAATTAATTCTATTAAAAGCGGGCCCACCACCATCATCAAAAAACCTCCTAAATGTGAATTCGAAAAAGCCATGAAAAGGTTTATTATCGTCTATAAATTCGTCAGACGCATTCGAATCCATCGAATTTGAATTCCATAACTTATCAGGATCAACCGGATCGAAATTCGATGTGTCTGTTGGATATTCAATTTTGGGAATATGTGGAGCCAATTGTCTCCTCAATCCTTTCTCAAAATCTATGCCATAAAAGAACGGATGCGCTTTCACTTCGCTCGCATTTTTGCCTAACCTTTTATCTGCACTGGTGCATAATTTTAGTATCAAGTCGGCACCTTCTTTAGAGAGATTTGCTTGCTTTGGTATATTTAATGCTGTTTCCCAATTGATTACCTGTAATAATAATTGCATTTATTTATTTGAAGTTGTAAAAAATATAGGGGAAAAAATACAAAATGAAATAACTTCACCCATATTATGACTTCACCTCACTCACGTAGACTAAGAAAACCATTTCAAGTGGTTCAGAAAGTAATTAAATGGTTGCTTGGTAATCTTTAAAAAATTATGTCATTTTTGTGCAATCATTCTAACATGTTGGTAGTTCAAAATTATCATTATTTAAAATTTCAGCTTAAATTCTTAGATTCCTTTTTAAGGGGGTTACCTACTGTGAACAGTCGTTTTAAAGCTGATTTTTAGGAATTAAATTTGAGAAAACTGTTACAGCTATTGAGCTAAAATTTAGGATACTTATTTATTCACATTTAAACTAACACCTAAAATTTTTGTAAAGCTTTTTATTGAGAATTGTACAAGGTAGAGATCGACGCGTAACTCATGTTTCAAAATGACGCGCCGATCGGGCGCATCGCTTCCGACCGATCCAGTTATCTGAAATAAATGAATGTTTTAAATTCTTGTTCTATATGAATGTGGCTCCAGTTGGAACCTCGAAAATTTAATTTAAACAAAAAATGACAAAATGGCGAGGATTTAAAAAAAACTTCGATTTTTACAACAAAATATTTACTTTTCACGGCCTGCAAAATGGTAATTTTAAATATATTTTGGATATTTTAGGTTCTGACTGGAGCCTGAAATATATTCTAAATGCCTAAAAAAAATCAAGTTAATCCGCCAAGTAGTTTATTTGGAAAATGTGCGCCCGACTTGAGAAATGTAGTTTTGAGATAAATTTGAGTTTTCGTGCTGTAATGAGGCGGATAGTGGTTGATATTCGTAACCTACCCTTAATCGCGTATACTAGGGCCATACAGAATACATTCTTCGGCTTCGAAGAAGTGAAATTCGGCATATATTTCTTCTTTTATGGCAGTTCTCGCCTCTTTAGAATAGTAAGACGCTCGGTGATTAGACAGTATGATGCGCTCGCCGCCTCTTTTATATGCGTAAATTTTGGCCTTCTCGCCGATTTTTACAGAATATATGTACGAATATCTCGGCTTTTATCCCGTCTTTCTTTACAAAAAGACGTGTACATATTTTTAGGAGCTCAAAAGTCACTGAAATTTTCCTATCAAAACTTTTTTTTTATTAAAGAACCAACATATTTTTGTAACTCATATTATTTTGTCAGGTTTTACTGAAAGTAGTTTATTTTGAAAACTTTTAAAATAAAAATTAGCATAATAAATTAGTCAAAATAGATTAAAAAAACAAACAATTTTAGGGATTTTGAACCTAACATTATTTGTTTGTGTAAGAAATGTATCAGTCGAAAACCTTGTATAGTAACTGTACCCATAAAAAACATAGCAGTAAATTAGTTAACAACCCCAGATGTTCCTGGGGGGGGTTTCAATTTGTAAGAAACAACTTTTAAGCTCCTTTTTCACAATCAATTCGATTTTAAGGGTGGACTAAAACGTCGATTTTTAATAATTTTCTTTTTTAACAATTTTTTAAATTTTTTTGGACTCCTAAAGACAATTTATTACAAACAGCTACAACTTATATTTGTTAAATTTAGTTTTGTATATTTTGTATAAAGTACAAAATACAAACAGTAATTCAGTTTTAAAATGTAATTATGATTTAAAAAGTTTTAATAATGAAATCCATTACAGAAAATCCGTTATAATTCGGGTAATTTGATGAATTTTACTTTAATATATTTTGGACACATTTTCAAGACCCCAAACTATAAAAATATGTAATAAAAAAAAAATCGAAAAAATTTATCGATCACAGTAGGTTCCCCTTAATGGGGAAGCTTTTGTAGGAAGGTCTACAGGTCTATTTTTTTTACACAGAAGTGGGGCCTAATTGTATTGACACACCGGATATCAACTCTGAGATTTACCCCTTTTTTTTACAAAAATTATCCAAATTATGAAATTTAAAAAAAACGGCACATCTCAACGCTAAAAATCTTTGAAAGGGGACCAAATAAAAATTTCGAGTTTTAGGGACAGTTCTTATGTGTTAATTTTTCAAATCAGGACGGGAATAAAGTTAATGAACGGCTTCATAGGCCATTAGCCATCTAGAACGTGTCTGATGTGGTTGTTTGGCTTACGGTTTCTTAGGGCGAAGATCAGGCGGCTGCTAGGCATAATTGCATTTTTTTCAGAAGTAGCTTTTTGATTTTAGAAACAGGGCATAAACCTATGTTTGAAAAAATTACATTTAAGGTGTCTTTTCATTTTCAGATGAAGAGATAAGATCACCTAGATTCTTAAAATCATCTTCTTTTACTACAATAATATTCTATTGTAGCACCTAACACATAAAGACTATCCAGGGATGAAGTGTAGAAAATGATTTTTTTCTTTACTAAATGTTAAACTTTAGTTTTTCTAAGTCCTTGAGTGATATTTTTTTATGGATTATTAGTAGATCATAACCATAATTTTCAAAAAATTGACAGTAGCCATCATCTTCCAGTAATATTTGCCCACTACTGGGCAGACCTCTTTCTCTACCACATAGTGTTCAATATGAGAGGACCGTTTAAGAGCGCGCTGCGGAAAGAGAGAGAGGGAATGATGTTGAAAGAAGCCTCTAATCTTTTGTACAAATTTAAAAAACTAAACGTCGTATCAATGTAATTCTTTTTTTATATTAATAAGAAAAGACTATTGAAGGCAATAACCAATTTTGAGCGCTTTAAATTAAAAGTAAATAGGTTAATTTAATTTATGAAAAAGGACAATTTTGAATTTTTATGACAACCGATCTTAATGAAACTTCGTTATTGCCTTCTGCAGATCATTATAAGGACAAAACCTGATTTTGAAGCGATTTCATCATTAATTATAGAAAACTTGTACAAAACTTGTAAATCAAAAAGTGCCCTTAGTGGAGTTTTAAACTATATAAAATCAACTTAATGCACAAAGGGTTCAAGGGTTCCCTTAGATATGGCGCAAATAATTTTTTTAAATTTTTTAAATCTCTACAAAAGATTAGAGGCTTCTTTCAACATCATATCTACTGCTTCCCTCTCTCTCTTTCTGCAGCGCGCTCTTAACGTAGATTCCAAATGACTAATACCAGAGAAGGGTGTTTAGTCGGGCGGTGGTAAATGTGCCACCAGTAATGTTATTCTACCTGCTACGAATTTAGGATATTAAAAGTACACAGGTATTTGTGCCACCGGAGAAAACGGCATCTACCTGATGCATCTCCTACATGTAACATCGATTATTTTTTGATTTTACACGATTTTTTGGGGGTGAAACGTAATAGTTTACTGCCCCATACCGCAACTATACTTTTTAATGCTATTACGAGGGTCTCTCACATCCCGGTTTCATTTATCCCGGTTTTCTTGATGTGTGGCGCCTTCTCGTATGTTTAGCCTAGTAACCAGAGTCAAAACCGCCCTGGAGGGATGCAACGCGGAGCGGAGCGCAGCGGCGCCCCGTAAGGGTAGGTTTTGACGATGGATCACCCTCCTTATCGAATGCACACCCCAAAATTCGAACGCAAAAAAAATTTAATTTTTTCACTGTTAGTGGCACAAATACCTGTGTTTATTTAAAGAACCCTTTTGGTCGGTGGCACATTTACCGGTACCCTTTTCTGGTCAGGTACATTTGGTGGCACATTTACCTCCGCCCGTTTATACCACGCTGGTCAATGCCAGTTGGCAAGAGAAACGGTTATAGAAGGAAAGAAAGTCAGGAAGATTAGGCACTTCTTGGACTCGAACCAGTGCCTTTAACATCAGTAGTTGATAGCTCTAAGTACTGGGCCAATGATCGCCTCTTGACAGTAGTACTTTCAGGTAATTATAGATATTTGCAAATTTTATATCACAATACCTTTTACAGTATTATTTTGAGCAAATGAAAATATATTTAAATAAATGAAAACAGATTTGGAGCAAATTAAAACAGATATGGAACAAATGAAAATAGATATGAAACAAATGAAAACATTTGGAGCAAATGAAAACGAATTTTATGTATCCTATAAAAGTTTGTATATCCAAGAAGATGTTCTAAGCATTCTATTAAAATTTGTTTTCATTGTTCCACATCTGTTTTCATTTGTTCCATATCAGTTTTCATTTGTTCAAAATTTGTTTTCATTTATTCCATATCTGTTTTCATTTGCTCCAAATAATACTGTAAAAGGTACAAATACACATGCATATACTATACACATTTGTGACATCAATTTTTCTTCTAATATTCATCTTGCGCAGTGACGACGTATTTAAATTACTTAGTGAGCACACCATTGCAAGTAGATTGTTTTGAAATCCAAACAAAGTGGAAAATGGATTTGATAACTGCTTGCCTGTTCGTAAAACTCAATCATATCACAATGTTACAAAAAAAAGTGCAACAATCATAAGGTGCAACCACCACAGAAAAACATAATTGCGTGCATAATTCGAAGAGAAATGTTACCTCAGACACACCAAGGTTACTTAAAAAATGAAATCAACCTTTTCTTCCTAAAAAATATTTTTAGCTAACCTTGAAGTGTGCACTTGTTTGATATTTTTGTGTGCTTGTAATAACTCTGCTTGTGGGTCAAATCTTAAACTCTAATTTTTTTTATCCGCAATACCATTATAATATTATACTGATGGGGGCTGAAATTTCAAATTTTTATCTGGTCCTCCAACAGAGAAATTTAGCGTTTTCTTAAATTACCAAATTTGGAGCATTTTTAGAAAAGAGTGGAAATCTCAGGAATATTTGGCGTTAGTAGGTAGATGACCGTGGTGGGGAGGGAGGAGAAAGCCTCTCATGATTTTAAAGATACAAAATAGTAAGTTGATAATGAATTTTTACCAAATACTTTATTTTTTGACATTTCAACCCCCCTCCCCCAAAGGAGTTTATGGTTACGCCAACGAACTAAATCCCACTTGTAAAAAAAATGACTGGTAGGCTCTCTCCCTTTCTACAAAACCTTCCCCTTAAAGATGGGATTTATGACGTCACGACTTTCGTTGTCTATTGTGTCCAAATTTCAAGTCAATTGAGCCGGTAGTTTTCGAGATATACAGTAGCGGTCAAAAAAACTGCATAGGTTTAAAATTTACAAATAGACGTAAATAACAGGTACAATTCTAAGAATAACCGTTCAATTAGGGTTAGTATGCAAAATAAGGGTAGTAGCAGGTAACATTCTAATCAGTAGATGCTATATTTTTTACAAGAACAGTCGATTTTGAAGAGTTTTGTAAAAATATGGCAAAGTATAAGCAATTAAGGCTGTTCGGTAGGAATCAAAAATTATATGTTAAGTTGTTGATATGTTGATTTTATAGTAGTACTCTTATAAAACAATGTATTAACAAAAATCACACAAAAGGTAGTGGACGACCGCAAAAACGTCAAAATCGCAGGACAGGATTTTGACGCGAATGTGTTTAAAGGATCGCTTTAAAACGGCTGTAGTTATAAGAATGGAGTTCGAGGATTCATCTGGAGTCAAAATTAGTGTCGAAACAACGCGAAGACGGCTTCGTGACAGTGGTTTTTACGCAAGAATTCCTGCAAGAAAGCCACATCTTACTAAAAAAATGCGATGTAGTCGTTTACAGTGGGCAAAAACTTATCGAAATTGGACTGTAAATTACTGGAAGAAAGTGATATTCTCGGATGAGAGCAAATTTAATTTGTGGGGATCCGATGGTATTCACTATTTGCGACGGAAAGTTGGTGAACGATTTAGCGATGAATATCTCCAGAGGACCGTGAAGAAACCAGGGGGCCAAATGATCTGGGGGTGTTTTTCTTTTCACGGAATGGGAAAACTTCATTTTGTGGAGGGAACAGTGAAGGCAGTTGACTACGAAATAATTTTAACTATCTGTTTGCTGCCATCCATTAATGAGTACTTCGCCAGGGTATCACAGTGCATTTTTCAGGATGACTCAGCTCCATGCCACAGGGCTAAAAGGGTGAGTAATCGTTCAAGATGTTTGCTTAAACTGTTATCTACGAAATGTTTACTATACAGTGTCAAATAAATAAAACGTTTCTTTCAGATAACTAATTTTAAAGCAGAAAAAGGGATTATTTCGTTACCGTGACCAGGAAATTCGCCGGATCTGAACCCTATAGAAAATTTGTGGGTTATTCTTGGGGCTAAGATCAACGAGAGGAAACCTCAGACTAACCAGGAACTGAGAAATGCTCTAAAGCAAGCATAGTATGAGGATATTTCTAGACAAACTATCGAAAATTTAATTTCATCTATGCCGGCACGTATTTCGGCTGTGATAAAAGCAAAGCGGGGGGGGGGGGGCACGAAATATTAAATATGTTTAAAACATACTTTTGAGGAGTATTAAAAAAATATATTTGAATTACAATAGCATGTTGTGAAAGTTTTATTTTTATTGCTTTTTAATTAACTCTTCCTAATTAATCACCATTTAATAGATTTAATTAAAATTAACAAAATTTTTGTAAATTATGTTAGAATCAAATATATGATTTAAAATGAAGTCATAATCAATCATTTTAATCAGAAAAAGTAACAGTGCTAATTTAAAATAATACATTTTACCCAATTAGACAAAAATTCTGTTTTTGTTTAATTAAATAGGCTATGCAGTTTTCTTGACCACTACTGTAGTTGCAGTTGCCAGGTCGAAAAATGTACATAGTAAAAACTTTTTGTTTAGATTTAATTATAATTATTTACGTCAACAAACTGAATTTGGCATTTAAAAAAATTTATTGTAGTTGAACTCAGTTAATTTTTTGAATTTTAATGGGTTAAAAATTGTGCGCAAACTGTCGAGTTTATAACAAAAGCAAAATACAATTTTTGAAAATTTCCCGGGGAGTCACATCCCTTAAATTGCAAAAAAATATTGTACCCTGTAAGACAAATGTGGCCGTCACACGAAAACAAAACAATAAAATTTAAAAAAATGATCATTTTCAACTATCAATATGTTAGGGTATTTGCACAATAAAATCAAATTTTTCAAGATTGTCAAGCAATTAGTGTTGGACTACTTGATGAATGACCCCAGATGTAACCACAAACAAAGCTGATGCAAATAAATTGATAATACCCTCTATTATATTTATTTTTATGCTTCTATGCAAGAGTTTCTTGATCAACTACTTTCATTAGATTATATTGCCCTGCTAAGCAAGAAGGGCGTAACTACATAGTACATAACTGGCAGTTTCGAGTAATAGAAGTTTTTATATTTTGCACCTCAAATAAAAGTCCTCGTATTTGACAGAAAACTTTGCAGATACGATTTTTTATGTTAGTAAATTAAGACTATTTTTATTCTAGTCCAGGCAAGGAAGGTTTTTAGGTTGCAAAAAATCCGGGCAAGCTGAATTTTGGCAGAGATGTACATTGGAATGTTCTAATGAACCCCCCAGAAGTCCCATAAAATCCCACGCCGGCGTCCCCCACAATCGGGGGTTTTAGCTCTTCCAACGCGATTTTTTGCCGATAACTCACTTATTTATGCTTGTATGAAAAATTATGATCAGACCATAATTGAAGAGCATAAAATTCTCTATAAAGTAGTTTTTTTTTCATATTTTTCCATGGCACACTAATACTTAAATTATTGGCCGAAAACACGACCCACCCTTAAAATGGCACAATATTGATTCGTTGCAGGGAGAGAAATGTTTTCGGGCACGGGAAATGCTTTTAATAATAAATTAATTGAAATTGTGGACAAGGTTGGAAAATGAAGAGCAAAACGAATTTTTTCAAAATTTGTCCAAGTTATAGTATTTTCCAAGTAACGAAACCGAAATTTTGGTTTGAGCTTACAGAAGGTCCAGGCAAGCTGAAATTTGGCAAAGATGTATATTGAAGTGTTCTAGTAAACCCCCAAATTGTCTCATAAAAATCCCAAGCCGGCGTTCCCTCAAATGAGGATTTCAGCCCCCTAAGTGCGGTGTTTCGCCTATAGCTCACGTATTTTTACTTTTACGAAAAATTACCATTAACCAAAGTTGAAGAACATAAAATTCTCTATAACTTGTGGCGCTGCAGTAGGTAGTACTACAATACATACTGTAATAGGCAAATTAAACTTTGTTTAATGGTAATTTTTCGTAAAAGTAAAAATACGTGAGCTATAGGCGAAAACCGCACCTAGGGGGCTAAAATCCTCATTTGGGGGAACGCCGGCTTGGGATTTTTATGAGACATTTTGGGGGTTTATTAGAATACTTCAATATACATCTTTGCCAAATTTCAGCTTGCCCGGACCTTCTGTAAGCTCAAACCAAAATTTCAGTTTCGTTACTTGGAAGATACTATAACTTGGGCAAATTTTGAAAAAATCTATTTTTCTCTTCATTTTCTAACCTTGGCCACAATTTCAATTAATTTATTATTAAAAGCATTTCCCGTACCCGAAAACATTTCTCTCCCTGCAATGAATTAATATTGTACGATTTTAAGGGTGGGTTGTGTTTTCGGTCAATAATTTAAGTATTAGTGTGCCATGGAAAAATATGAAAAAAACTATTTTATAGAAAATTTTATGCTCTTTAATTATGGTCTGATCATAATTTTTCATACAAGCATAAATAAGCGAGTTATCGGCAAAAAATCGCGTTGGGGGAGCTAAAACCCCCGATTGTGGGGGACGCCGGCGTGGGATTTTATGGGACTTTTGGGGGGTTCATTAGAACACTCCAATGTACATCTCTGCCAAAATTCAGCTTGCCCGGATTTTTTGCAAACTAAAAACCTTCCTTGCCTGGACTAAAAAGTAGCAAATGAATTTTTTTTATTTTTGAACTGTATGGGTGTTACATAATGGGTTTGATTTTTATAAAGATCTTTCTAGGTCCTAAGGATAAAATAGGAATAAAATATTGTATGAAGTGAAAGCATTTACAGGTCAGGGAGTCGCAAATGCGCCAGCATTCCACCTCAATTCAAACAAATTTTTTATTTCTACTTTCTTTTTAATTTATTTTAAACTCTTTATTTATTTATTAATCAAAAACTTTTAAAGAATATTGTTAATTAAGTGTGAGCCTACCTTATACTGTGTTTCTGCAGGCGAATTGGCAAGAAAGGGAGGACTACCAACCAACATTTCGTAAAGTATAACACCCACACTCCACCAATCGCACAGTTGAGTATAACCGGTTCGTTGTAATACTTCCGGAGCTATATAATTAGGAGTTCCGACTAGAGAATGAGCTAAACACCTCTGGTGCTCTTGCCTACGTCTCCTCTCCAAAGGTTTCATACTTTTACACCTACACTCTTCATTACTCCATTCTTCCATTGGTTCCATAGAATCCTGCCGACTGTGTTCTCCTAAAAGACAAAAGACTTGTTATATTAACCAACAAACCAATCACTTTGAAACCCACCATTAGGTTGATAATATTTTGAATTATGAGTCCATCGAAAGCCAGTACATAAACCAAAATCAGTAAGTTTTATATGACCGTCTTTATCTATCAGAATATTATCGGGCTTGATGTCACGATGAATAAAACCCATTTTGTGAACACTTTCGACTGCACAAGTCAATTCGGCAATGTAAAACCTGCAATAAAAATTTTATTACATCCAAACTAAAAAATTTCAAACTATAACACCATACCTAGCCAAATCTTCTTCGAAAACCCCAAGTTTAATAAGCAAAGACATTAAATCACCACCCGGAATGTAATCCATAACAAAATAGAGAACATCACTGTCTTGAAAAGAATAATACAATTTTACCACCCATTCGTTGTCGGCTTCCGCTAAAATGTCGCGCTCCGCTTTCACATGAGCCACTTGGTTTCGCTTCAAAACATCCGCCTTCCTTAACGTTTTCATTGCATACAAATGATTCGTATCGATTTTACGAACCAACGTGACTTCACCGAAAGCACCGACACCGATGGGTTTAATTTTCGTAAACATGGTCTTATCCATTTTTGCTCTTTTCAATCTAATGTAATTTGATTCTTTCTGAGACAACATTTTCCTCATCTGGCATTGGGCGTCTGGACTCAATCCGATTTTGGTCATTTCATTTTCAAGTTGCATTCGTCTGTAAACTCTCTGTCGGTATGCTTTGATTACGTTTTCGATGTGTTGTTCCATGAAAAATTTGAACGCTTGAGGCGAGTAATTTTTCACTTTACCATCGCGTCTTTCTTCTTCCTTTTCTTTGCTGATCTTTTTTCTTTCGGGAATAGGAGATTGATGCTTTATTTTTCTGTATGGCGGTAATTGCGGTGGATGTTCTTCCTTGTAATCACCATTTCCGTTAGTTATTTGATTATTTCTGTTTTTAGAATTGACTGAAGACGATACTGTTGGAAAGATAATGTCATTAAATGGATTAAAATATGGTGTGGTAACTTACATGTTGGAGGTAGTGGAGGTGCACCCGAGTCGGGTACCGAATGAGCAGGCGAAGGTCTCCCTTCGCTAGATGATGCAGAATGTGGACTGTCGGAACGTGAAGCGACATTATCTGATGGTACAGCTGGCGAGTATTTTCTTTGCAATGGCGGATGTACTTGCGGCGATGATCTTGGCGAGCCCATCGATTCGATTGTGGTGAGTTGTACAAAATTATCATCTGGCACGTTTGAGTATGGCGGCGGAGGAACTGGAGGATGAGCAACGCCTCGTTGTACCGCCTTTGCTTTTGCTTGCATTGTACTTGCGTAACTAGGAGGTTCTGTGGTAGGTATTGGCATGGAAGTGTTAGTAACGGCAGTAGAAGACACAACGTTAGTTGGTAATGGAGCGGCAGGCTTGGGCATGTGTACTTGTTGCTGTTTTTGCTGAATTGAGGCAGTGTATGATGGAGGAGGTGCCGCTGTGGCAGGTGGAGTGGTACTGGTAGGTGATGCAGGAATTTGTGGTGATGTTGGAGCTACAGCAGTTTGTAAAATTGGCTTCTGAACTTGCGTACTTTTGACCGATTGCATTATAATTGGTGGTTGAGTTTTGGCCTGTCTTGCAACGTAGGCTTGAAGCGGTGCAGGTCTAGCTAATGCGGTCGGTGTTGTGGCAGATACAGGTATAGGACTTGGTGAACCAGCCGAAGTGCCTCCAGAATATATTCCAGAGGAAGGGCTTTTCCGAAAATCCTGTGTAGGACTTTGCCGATTTTGTATTGATGCTGAATATGATGGCGGCGGTGGAGGAGCTGACGAAAGTGATTGTGGTATGAGTGGATAAGGTGGTGGTGGTTCGGCGGTAGACGAAGTGCTACTTTGATACAAACTTAATGCTTGCATTTGTTGTGTTAATTGTTGTTGAACTTGAGGACCGTTTTGAACTACCATTGGCTGACGTCCCGAACCGGATGAAATACTACTAACAGGACTGGTGCCTCTTTGCTGAGTTACTGGTGAATTATAAACTGGCACGGCAGGAGGCGGTCGAGCAGGTAATGCAGGAGCAGGTGACATTCGCTTGAAAAGCTGCTGAACGTTGCTAGGAACTTGTTGATATGCAAGATGTGGTGGAGGAGGCGGTGGCGTATTCCGAGGAGGGGGTGGGGGCGGTGGTTCACTAAAACTACTAGGCGAATATTGACGACTAACAGGTGCATGAAGTTCGACCAATCGTGGACTATCAGATCTTGAGCTACCAGCACCACTGTCAAGTGCTGGACTACCACGATGTAAACTTAACTCTCTTTCTATGCTAGGTTTGCGAATTAACTTAGTGAAACCTCCTTTACTGCTTATATCTAATTGTTGCTTTACTAAGAAATCGATAGCTCCATCTAAACGAAAACCAGAATACTGAAGAGCTCTTATGGACGACTCCTATAATAAAAGAAGCATTATACTAACAACATGTAAGTCGACCGCATCAGATATGCTGCTCGAAATCGAGTTATTCGATATTCGCATGCAAGCAACACTTGTTCGGGTAACCACTTGTGTGGGTGACCGACTTACAAAGAACTGCGGTCAGCCGTGTTTCGGAGGACACGTTAAGCCGGCGGTCCCCCTGATTTGTTAACGAGACCAAGTTACAAAAAAATTCGCCTCCACCCTCATCGACTGTGCAACGCTTTATCGGACCTTCGTCGTACGCCAGGCTGGACCTACGCGATGGTGGCGGCCCGCGGGACTCTGGAAGAACCGGGGGACGTGCCAGTACCGGGACTCATTGAGAAACCGGGGTCGTGACCGCTTGTTGGGGGGCGTTATGGTGACGTAAGGCCGACCAAGCGGTTCAGCACAAGACCCCTGGCGCTGCTGACGTTGCACAGTCTGGGGACGAACGGGGAACAATAAGCTTCTGCTTCAGTGCAGTGGTGGTAAGCACCACACCCGATAATAAATAATAACATTTAATATTTAAAAAATTAAATTAACACGAACCTCTGTATATCCCATATTAAGTAGTTGTGCTAATATTTGTCTTAACTGTTGTAAATCTCTGTCGGTGCCGTTGTTACCAGAAGTAGAACTGAGCGAACTAACACCACTAGTTGCAGAAAGTGTAGAAATGGTGCTAGCTGCACTGGAACCAACCAATTCGTTGCTGCTTTTGGCAAACGGCAACAACGAATTGTGAATTTCCTCCATCGCCTTCTGATGGTAGCCCGACGAGCGGGCTGGAGTTGTGGGGTTCATGTTGAGTTGTGGCCGAGGCTGTTGGCCCATACTGGGCCTCAGAAATCAATAGTCACTTCACATGTCGACCGCTAAGTTGAAGACACTTGTGATATATTTTTAACATTGTAAAGAATATATAAACGCTATCAAGTTGATCCAAACTTTAAAGGCTTTTCGTTTAGAATGTGGATATGTCGCGAAGTTATTAATATCTGCAAGAAAAAAAAACTAAAAATATTGCGCAGCACTACTTAAATTAAGTTTGATTTTGAAAAAAAAAATTTTTTAATTAATTTTTAAAATAGTTCTTTATATAAAAATAGAACAAATAAAAATTGAGTGTGCAGAGACAGTTGCGATATATTCAGCAATCAGTTCATAATAAATTGCAATAACTATGAAATTATTCATTAAAAATTTTTCAACTCTGACAACGCATTCCTGATCTCTGAATAACGTTTTGTGAGATACCTTATAAGTGAGTGAAAGTAAAAATTAATAACAAAAATATTAATAATAAAAAAAAATTACATATTTCGTTTTAGAAAGATTTAAGATTAATTTTAAATATGTGTACCTTTAGGTACAAATACTTAAGCATCACATACAATGTTTTTTTATGCAAATATGAGAATTTTAATCCCGGAAATGCAAGTATTCAAACCAAACTCTCTCAAGCTTGATCGAGTTCTGCCAGAAATTTTTTATTTTTGTCTAAATTACTGGAACGATTGAAAATAGAATTACGTTTTTCAAACTTAATTATATTATTTTCATTAGTAGAAATTCAATTAATCTTATTAGAAAATCGCAGCAACACAGATGTGGCTTCAAGTTCAAAGGTTATAATTAAATTTTGTTAATAAGAGATAACATAAATATTTGCAAATTGCGAATATTATAATCTTGCTGCGTTTAGCAGCTTTTTTAATAAATTAAAAAAATCGAAAAATTGCACTGTGCATATTTGCAAAAATTGTGTAATTATAAAATTACTAATTTAAAGTTAGTTAAAATTCAATTTGAAAATTATATTGTGTGTTCATTTAAAATAAATCTGCCCTAAATATTTTATGATTCGGCCCTCGCTACCATCCACCAGAACTTAATAAGTTCTGTGTAATCTTAAATAGCCATTGCGATTCTGCAAATTAGATATATTAGAAAATGCAATATTTTGGGATACAGAAAATCGCAGAAAATTAAAATCAAATCATACGATAGTAGCTGTTACTGACTATATGTAAAACACACACAGTTTAACGTGGAATATGAACCACAGCACAAAATTTTGAGAACTAGCGGGAATCGACCTTACGACCAACTCCCCAGCGAAGTTAATAAAAATTAAACTAATTAAAAATTTTTTAAATATGATTCAAATTGTTTACTTTAAAAATATTTATTATTAGCATTGGACTTTAAATAATAAATTATAAAACAACAAAAAAATACCTACATATAACAGGAAAACAATAAAATTTCAGTTACAAAAGCACACTCACACTCTATTCGTTCTAGATAAAACATAACAGTTAAAAACGGGGGGCGGGGGGGGGGGTCAAGTTGGACATGCGAATTGATACCCGGCTATGCTATGGCAGCGTTCGGTTTGGCATTTTTGTCGCTTTGAAGCTCCGTCAAACGCATTCTGATAGTTCGATTTGGAGATTCTTCACGCTTTCAAACGCTTCATCTGCGCTCATCTTAAACAATCCTCCGTATTATTTGAGGCGCCAATATAAAATCCGCTTTAACTGAGCAGATTACATAATCTTTTGTTATGTACATATTTGCATACTTTGTTACATAAATATAAAGAACCCCTGCAGTTTTATTTTGAGATGTCGACCTGTCGAATGACATGCTGATATTATTAGTAAAGTAATAATCATAATAGGTTTTATTGTCACTGAACATTTAAAATATTTATGTGTGAAACAAGAATTTAGTTAGTCACTCTGTTTACCCTAATCCGATGAGTTGTAAATTATCGCAGTATGCCTCACCCAAGAAGAAAACTATGCAAGTACTTTGTACTCAAACTAAACATACATAATAATAAAATTATAGAGGCATATGATTATTTTTAACCATATTATATTTTTATGAAAATTCTGAGTTTTAGATTATTCGGATCCTGGATCCGAATCCCCCGCCCCAAATTAGTCCGAATAATAAACAGGGGTTGGAACGAAATTTGAAAGTAAAATTCCCTGGCTTTGCCCCAGCTCAATTTAACAGCAATCCAGGTCGTAACACCAAAAACCAATAATTATAAAAGCAAAAAGTATACACTAACTTATTTCTTGAGAAAATAAATAAAAGAATTTTAAACTAAAATTGAAATATACCTAGTAGGTAAAGCGCAGAGTTCATACGAAAATAAAGCAAATAAGGTGAACCGTTCCATTAAAAAAACCCTCAAAAAACCTTTCCTCTTTTATTATGCGCGCCAAAGTTGCAATCAGAAATAACAGAAATTTTTTTGTAAAATAAGTGTTGGTTCAGTTATGACGTCGGGAAAAAAGCATGGAAATAACTCTGAAATCAGTGTTTTTGGCTAAAATCTTAGAGTTTGTCATTGAAAACCAGGTGGACATCAGACTCAGACCGGAAGGAGCAAATTTTCCGAAAAAGGTCCCAGAAATCACAGTCGTGGAAAACAGGCTGTTACTAGCAATAAAAACTAAAATGAAATTTTCAAAGAAACGGTGAAGCAACCAGGATTGCTTTTTGGGGGTGGTTAAATCATATTTATTAACCTGAACCTTTATTTAGGGGGGGGGGTGTTGGAATTTCTACAACATAAATTATCTACTGTGAGAAAAAATAGTGATGGATGTGATTTTTTTAGAGTGAATATTGCCTAATTAGGTAGATGTACTTAAGAAGACTGACTCGAGATTTCATGATAGACAAAAAAGTAATTTTTTTATTCAAGAAATATTGAATAAAATTTATGGTTTTTTTTTGGTAGTCTTTTTTTACAGAACGAATTATATTTTCACAAAACAATAAACAACTAATAGAATAACGAACTAATAACAGAATTGAAACTAATTTTGCAAAAAGCGCACAAAATCTTTCAGCTATTTCGTAAGACACTGAATTGAATATGGGATATAAACTGTTATTTTGTAGTCTTCTTCGATGTTATTTGGTAAATTCTGGCTATATTTTGTTTATTGCCTAATGACGCTTCACCCCCCACCCTGTTACGAATCACGGATGCATTTCTGTAATTCCTAACAAGAGGTATATAATAAACAAATTCGGTTTTAGGATTGAACACAAATAAAAATTATTCAATTCTTATTAATCTCGAATAAAATAGTTTTCCAAAGCTCTTCTCTGGTGTGAGAGTGTAATTATAAAGAAATTAAGAAAGCCTAAGTTTTAATAATAAACCCAAAAAAGAAAGAACTTTTTTTAAATTGGTAGCAATTATTTAGACCATTTAACGATTTTTATTTTAATTTAAAAAATGTTTTATTGTGAAAGCCCTAATCTCAGCCCCTCCAAATGACGTGCAATGTAGACTTTTTCTTATACTTAAACTGAATTTTCTATACATATTCGCATAGAAGAATTTTCTAGCCATAATAGGGCCACTATCTGTGAGCTTTCCAAGTTTTTAGTGCATTCTCTTGAGAAAAAACGTATAAGTTAAGATTTAAAGTAACTAGAAATTTTGGAGATACGCCCGGTAGTAGAAAAATCTCGTTTTGCTAAAAAGGCGGAAAATAAATTCTTAATTTTTATCAGAGGATTCTCAGAAAAAAACTAATTAGAATTTTCAACAAAAAATATTGAATAAAAATTATGGTTTTTAGAAAGCCGTATCTGCAAAACTATTTATTGGTATTACAAAATTTAAATCGCTTCGATTTATATTTATTTTGACGCCCAGGTGGCACTGACATTGAGCTATTTGCAAAAAAAATCTGAGAAGCTATACAAGGATTTACAGGTAATTGAGACTAGATTTACATTTTTTTGGACAATTTTAAATTTTATATTTAAGGAAATAACTTTTTTCTCCATGACGAAAGAAAATAATACTTTCTCGTGGATTTATTGCAGAAATTTATTACTTTCCATTTCAAAATCGAGAGGAGGCAAATGGTGTGGTTCGGTCACACAAAAAGAATGGACGAAGATAGATGGTCTAGAAAGATTTTGGAATGGATTCCACCTGAGAAGAGAAAGAGAAGACGACCGAGAAGAAGTTGGAGAGATGTCATAAATGAGGGGATGAAAGATGGTTTATGTTACAATAGAAATAAATGGAAACTGGGGACGGAGAAGCGGTACTAAACTGTAAATAAATGCGTTATAATAATAATATTACTTTCCTAAACACAAGATGCGTAAATCTTAAACATAAACACGAGAACAGAAAGTGTTACTTTCTGTTCACGTTATATCAGGTTACATTTATGTATTTGGATGTAGGTAATTAAATTATAGCAACGAGATTAAATTATGTTGAAGTATTCTTTATTTAATTTTATTGTAATAAAGCAGTTTTTTTTTTAAATTCCGGATATGACTCTCAAGAAAAAGCTACATACGCGGTTCGCACAAAAACAATTCTTTACGTAATTTACAAGCTATCAGAACTCGCTTTTGGCTCTTTCCGACTATTTGTTTGCTCATTCCGTCAAGTATCTGCTTCTGTTGCTTATCCGTAAATAACTATTAAATGCCCAAACGAAACATTTCCGGAAACAATGTGAAAAGTTGCTGAAAACTGTTCTTATATTTTTATTATTAGAATACGTCGGCAAAGTTTGGAAAAACATTTTGAAACACCCTGCATATTTTCACTGCAGGTCTTAACCGTAAATTTTAGAGAAAAGCTCATGGAACAAAAAATGTAGGACATTTTATAGCGACAATTTTTAGTCCTTAAAATGGACACGTTCCCGATCGAGGTTGATGTTGAAAACTTAGGGTTTTTTTTCCAGGCCAAACTAAAGGTTTCAAGAAAAAAAAACGAATTTTCAAGTTACCAGCTTACGTTGCGAAAAAGGGGCCCGTGAGGAAATAACTCGGAAATACGATTGTTGAATTAAACCATTTAGCTTTGCATCAGAAAAGAGCCACTAAATTTTCTACCTTAGCTTCGAACCGGAATAGATCTACAAATTGGCAAATTTGCTGAAGAAGGTCCCAAAAATCACAGTCATGAATTGGTAGTTTTCTATGCATTTGTGGCGGCCCTAGAATTAGTTCACGATATATAGAAGTTCCGCGCTACTTAAACATATCGCCTCGTTGGCGCAGTTGTTTAAGCGCACGTATTCACAGCTGATACGTCTGGGTTCGAATCCCAGTTGAGGAACATTTTTTCAGCACATCATCGTGCTAAATTGGTGACCCCGACGTGATCAACAGACAATAAATAAATTATGATAAATCCAGACGACGAAACCGCAGCGACGCCAATGCACGCAAACGCACAAGAGATCGCTAGAGTGGCAATCAAAATTCCTCCATTTTGGGAACAAGACCCGGAAACGTGGTTCGCCCAGGTGGAAATGCAATTTGCGCTCAACGGCATCACTCAAGACACCACAAAATTTTATTATGTCGCGAGCAATCTGGAACACCGACACGCCAAAGAAGTGAAGGACATAATCCGAAATCCTCCACCCACAGAAAAATACGTGAAATTAAAGACAGAGTTAATCGCTAGATTGTCGGCATCTGAAGACCATAAAGTGAAACAGTTACTAGAACGGGAAGAAATAGGAGACAGAACGCCGTCTCAGTTTCTTCGACACATCCGAGACCTCGCAAGCAACGTTCCGGATACATTATTAAAAACTCTTTGGTTAGGTCGCTTACCAGGTAGCACACAAGCAATCTTGGCCTCAATGGAGAGCAAAAGTCTAGAAGAAATGGGTCGAGTGGCCGACAAGATCCACGAAACAAACCCATCGAGTACACAAATATCATCAGCCGATTCTTCAGAAATCATAACTGGCAAAAGTATACAACCAAGCCAGTTCGACCTTTTGATGACCGAAATCAACCAGCTGAAGACTGAAGTAAGGAGTAGAGGGCGAAGCCCTAGCCGAAGCAGAGGAAGGTCCACAAGCGGATCAAGAGGCCAAGCGAATCCACATTGGTGCTACTACCATAATAGATACGGTAACAAAGCGCGACAATGTCGAGATCCATGTACATTCAACAAGTCGGGAAACTATTCCGGGGGTCAATAAACGCGGCAATTGACCCCGCAACCACACCACACCGCCTAATCGTAACCGACAGAACGACATCCACGAAATTCTTGATCGACACTGGAGCGGACATCAGCGTATTCCCGAAATCAGCTTGCAAAGACAAACGCATGTTACAAGATTGCAAGTTGTACGCTGCTAACAACTCCGTTATCAGTACTTATGGCTTTGTCACGCTCAACCTTGATCTCGGTTTAAGACGTCAATTGGCATGGCGCTTCGTGGTAGCAGATGTAAACAAAGCCATTATTGGTGCTGATTTTTTACATAATTTCCGCTTACTGGTCGATATTTACAACAGGCGACTGATCGACGATAGCACAGGCCTTAAAGTAACTGGTCAACTGATAAAAGGAATACATCATACCATTCGTACCGTTAACTCCGATAACAAGTACCATCGAATCGTTGAGAAGTATCCTGCTATTACAAACCCCAGTATGGTGAAAGCAGTAGTCTCACACCAAACTGTGCACAGGATCGAGACATTGCCCGGACAGCCCATTACTTGCCGCCCAAGAAGACTCGCTCCTGACCGCCTTCGCATAGCAAAGAAGGAATTCGAATATATGCTTCAACATGGCATCGTTCGACCTTCGAAAAGCAATTGGTGTTCTCCACTACACCTCGTTGAGAAGAAAAATAAGGAATTCCGACCCTGTGGAGATTATCGAGCCCTCAATGCAAAGACAATCCACGACTGCTATCCGATACCCCATATTCAAGACTTCGCCCAATTGCTCGCTGGTAAAATGGTATTTTCAACCATCGATCTCATTAAAGCGTTCAACCAAATTCCGGTCCATCCCGACGATATTCATAAAACGGCGGTTACAACTCCTTTTGGATTATTTGAGTTTACACGAATGCCATTTGGTTTACGGAATGCTGCACAGACCTTCCAACGTTTCATACACGAAGTCACACGAGACCTGGATTTCTGTTATGCATACATCGATGACGTGTTAATTGCTTCGACATCACATGAAGAACACATTAAACACCTACACCAATTATTCCAACGCCTACAAGATTACGGAATCGTCATTAATACAGCAAAATGTATTTTTGGTGTAAGTGAAATTACCTTCCTCGGACACACAATCAACAAGGATGGAACCAAGCCCTTACAAGAGAAGGTAGACATCATTCTAACTAGCGAAAAACCAACAACTGTTAAACAATTACGGCGATTTTTAGGAATGTGCAATTTCTACCGGCGTTTTATTTCAGGTTCAGCAGCAATTCAAGGCCCATTAAACAAACTGCTAACTGGAAAAAAGTCTAGCAATACAAAAATTAGTTGGTCCAGTGAAACCGACATGGCTTTTGTCAACCTCAAAAATGCACTTGCAAAAGTTGCCCTTTTAGCGCATCCTTCACCAACCGCACCGCACCGCACCTATGTGCAAAATAGGTATAAGCTAAATTAAACTAAAAGCTGAAAAAAAATCTTCTAGCTCCTAGTTTTCGAGTTACAGCCACGCAAAGAACCTTGCAAAGATACCTCGTTTTTTAGGGTTTTAGTAAAAATAACATACTTTTTAGATTTTGATGTAGATTTTTTTTTGCCTGTCCATCTGACACAAAAGTTGCCCATAAATAAATGACAGTAGATTAAATTCTCTATTAAGCTCTGCGTAGAATAATTTTCTAACCCTAATAGAACCTTAGCTGTGTGCTTTCAAAGTTTATCACTTTTCACCGTATTTTTCAGGTTATTAGGTTTTCATCATTTACTCGTTTTTGGTGCACCCCACGACGAAAAACGATAAGATTTAAATTAACTGAAAATGTGAAAAAAATTAAAACGAAATATTCGTCCAGTCTTAGCAGTTTTGGAGATAAAAGCTTGGAGGCGAGGGGCTTCACAATGGAAGTCTGGTGTACAAATGTTTTGGATTATTTGGAATTCTTTTGGCATTTTTTGGAAGTTCCTTGACATTTTGTTTGTAAATTCCTGCAAGTTCCGTCTTATTGTTGGAAGCCCTAATGGATTATATAGATCTTGACGCATTCTTGGGTAATCCCCCAAAAAAATTCTTGAAAATACGCGAGGTATAGGTGAAAAACCGCATTAGGTGTTCGGCAGTCTTCAAAAATTTCTGACATTTTGTGCAAGTTCAAGGAGGTCCCGTACATTTGGCACAGATTTTTAAAAACTTCTAAAACAAATCAAGACTGCTAAACGCGGTTTTTCGCCTATAGCTCGCGTATTTTCAAGAACGTCATGAAAGAATGACCAAAGAATGCATCAAGATCTACATAATCCATAGGACCTCCAGGAATAACATGGTATTTTCAGGAACTTTAAAAAAAATTCTATTGTTACATTTTTAAATAACAAAAACGGACGATTTGTATCTGAGCAAGTTTGAGGCAGTAACGCAACACAGTTCATTTTTAATATATTCTGATGTCCTTAGGTAAAACTTCCTAACTAACAATTTGATTTTCGGATGAAAAATGACTTTATGCAGATGTTTTAAAGCTCTCTTCATTATAGAGTTGTATTTATAATACTTTCTGTAATGTAGTGGTTATATCAAATAATAATTATAACCATTCAATATCTGTAAAATGAAACAAAATCAGCGTTATAACATTTGCATAAAAAAATTTTTCTCCCGAAAACAAATTAGTTTGTTAGGACGTTTTAACTAAGGACGGAAGTATAATATGTTCTTAGCTTCGTTGATTATATTATTGGAATGGAGTATGTACACAAACAAGATTTTGTGCGAAATTCCATTCTTAGGATGTCCGTTATCATGTGAAATGCTCAGATGTTTTTAGTGCAACTTATTTGTATCATACAACTGCAAGTGTTAATAATTATATTTCATAAGATCCGAAGGTTCTGGCCGACATCAATTTTTCAGTTTAAATAATTAAATTTGAAAAAATTATGGACAACTTAAAAACTGGTCCAGTGGTAGCGAGCCAAGTCAAATTGGAAATGTTTATTTAGAAGCAATTGAAGTCTTCAGAAGAAATTGTTCTGCTCAACAACACAACTTACTATGATTAAATGGAACTATTCTCGACTCTAGCCGACACCACCCTACCAAATGGAAGGACTTCCACACGGAATGCCACAAAAATTTTTAAAGACTAATTACCAATTTTATAGCCCGATGCTATTGATTTTTAATTTTAATTTGAATTTTAAAAACTTCGCAGAAATGTCATTAACTTCCAAATAATTCTTGAAGAATTACACAGAGACTACCATGTGAATTTCTCAAAATATACAATTTTCAATTCGTTTGACTAGTTATAATTTTTTATTTTGGCGAGGTGCAGAATTTGATCAAATACATTGATATGATTTTAATAATCAGCTTTAATTTTTACATGCCCCACGTTGCGGCGTCAAATTGATGTGCATTTTTTTATGTCCCAAAAATTTAAATTTTGTTTTATTAATCGAAATGTTTTATTTATTCAAACACCTCTGTTTTTATCACTACAGGGGGTATTATCAATGTGCGGCCCTGGTTTATTATAATAACCAATTCTTCAATATCAAAAATTACAATTTTACTCCTCACACTACTGTTTTTTGTTCTTCTGTCTTTTCTTTCTTTTAAATCATCCAATCAAATTTACAACTGGTAGCTTATATCGTCTTGCGCTGTATAAAATTTTATCGTTTTCTCGCCTGAGCCATAGGCGAACCAAACATTTTGTAAATACAAAATTTACACTAAAAACACGATAATACAGAAGAACTCGGATATATATTTTTTTGTAGAGCGTTAAATTATCTATAATATTTATTCGAACAATATTTATAATAATTCAGTCGTTTAGCTTGCACGCGCCGTCAAACTCTAAAGCTCGGGTTCCGAAAATCAAAGATTTTGTCGTTTTTTTGATGTTGGACGGAAAATTACTTTCTGCCATTTGGAACGGAATTAAAAATTCAAAAAAAATTACACATCATTTGAGACCTTCAAAGAATACTTTTTAAGGTGCAACCCGTCTTTGTTTATTTTGTATGACTTTTTGATGGAGTCTTAGATGTTTACTGTTATTAGGCCTTAGAATTGATTTAACAGGAATGTTATTGTATGAATCTTATTGCAAATATTATAAGAAAAAACAAATCCTCGTGTTTCATTCCTATGACGAACGTCGACTTTTTTTATCGACATGTAAAATGATCTAACATTGAATTGTTTGTGTGCGTCAATAAAAAATTCTACGTTTATCGTATGAAAAAAACGAAGTTTTTTTTTGTTAAAATTTGTCTCCAATCAGTTGCACATAATAAGATTTCAGTAAAATCAATTTTAAGACCTCGAAACAGAAACATCAATGAATTAAATATTTTTGTTTACAGGGACTTTCAGAGATTCCAAAACATTTGTACATCAGACTTCCGTTGTTTCCACTAAAAATGCTGTGGAAGAACCATAACAAATCCGAAAAATTTGTCTCGGGTAAGATCTAAAGGCGTCTAAAAGGGCAAAATCTGTGACTCGGAATACCTCCAGCGTCAAAATTTCGTAATTAAGAAAAAACACTATTAATAGTAAGTCCTTGTAAATGCAACAATATCGAGCTATAATTGAAGAAATAATACAATTTCCAATAAAATATTTCTATGGTACTACCATAAATAACTTAAATAAATCTGATCTGACAACACATTACTTTCCCATTTACTAAATTCAATTTTATTTTTTAAAAGCGCCTATTTTATTTTTGCATTTTAGCAATAATAAAATAACGTATTTACATTCAAAAATATTTCTACAATGTCATACGAAAAACAATACAAATATGTTCCACCGGGAAGCAGCACTACTCTTTAGTAATTTTCATTCTTTTAAACAATGGATTAAAAATGGACGAATTTCAACCAAAATTTAATCCGATCTTTAGACTGCTGCTTTAAACTAGTGTATGATATTTCAACCCCAATCGGTGCACGCGTTTGTCTGTAATCGTTGACGAAAAATACATTACACGACATCATTCCAAAAATGGTTTTAAACAATTCGTCTGAACGCAGACATCATGGAAAAAAAACTACATTTTATTTAACTCGATAACATAACTTCGTAAATGGGAAGGTAAATATAATTCTAATGTTTTGGCACGTTCTCATAAAAATTTATTTAGGTCGTGGTGGGCGCAATTCTTACTATTAGCCCATAGTCAGAAATATTCTTGAGCCGGGCCTGCTAAAAATTTATAAAAAAATAAGATTGTAGAAGAATTTATTTTTAGCTTTTGGTAACAATTTTGAACATTGGATGTATAAAGAACGGCTAATTTAAGCAGAAGGTCTTTATGATTTTAGGGAAATTTTTCGGTAAATTTACCACTGTTCCAGTCCGAGCCCGATGTGGAAAACTTAGGGGCTCTTCTCCGATGCGAAAATTTTCAAATTATTTTCGAGTTATTTAATGCATTTTTTTTCATTTTAGGCTTCTATACAAAGTATAACAAGAAGCCTTATGATCTGGATCAGTGTCTGTCCGTCCGTCCGTCGGCATAATTCACATCTAATCAGAACCCTCGAAATAATTGTGATTGTAAACTCATCGTATGAAGTATAATAAAAAATATATACAAAGTATTATAGCAAGAAGCCTTATGATCTGGCTCCGTGTCTGTCCGTCCGTCCGTCTGCATAATTCAAATCTAATTTATATATTAAGATAGGTTACAAAAATATTCTGTGCTTTAAGATTGTAATTTTCAACCTATTTAGAAGACTTAATCCGATGATCTGTCCGATCAAGGTATCAACGGATCAAGGGATCAACGGATTAAGTTATCAGATCACGGATCAACGGATTAAGTTATCAAATTAACGGATAAAATTTATTATCATATTTTATCGACTATATTTTTCTGAAAAAAAAACTTAAAAAAAGGCTTCTATATACTGTTGTGACCCGCTTTAAGCCATCAGAAAAGTTAAGAGAGCCAATGGTTAAAGGAAGCACAATCGGGGATGTCTTGTTAATCATTAATTGTTATTTAACTGTTTGTCTATTTTAATGGTTCAATTTTATTTTTCAATGTTAATTTTAAGGCATGTAATTTAAGTTGGTGTTACACCTAAACACTTTAAAAGATACGTAGGCTTGAAGACGCGCACAAAACAACGGGAAAAATAGGGATACCGGAAAAAAATCCAAGAAAAAACAAAACAAGGACCCATATCCAAAGATAACAAACAGGGAACGAGTTAGTTACCGTTTAGAGAGCGTCCAGATAGGACGTGTCGAGTTACCATTTAGAGAGCGCCCAGATAGGACGTGTGGAGTTACGAATTCGAGAGCGAACCGAACGGTCGTATTGCGTTACGAAGCTGAAAGCGTACCGGACGCACGTGTAGTCGGTTAGTGATTCTTGAGTTGAATTAATCAACTAATTCAATTAATTAATCAAATGGAATTCATATGTGCTGCATCATGAAATGCAACGAGAATTATAGATCTTCAGATCAACGATTAAGTTGAAGAACCAAGAGAGAGTATTCCGTGTTTGTCCTAAGGGGAAGATTGTACAGAACCAGCAATTGGACTGGGATTGGTGCAGGTCTAGTCATTGTAGGCGACAATTTGGACGAGGTGATACGAAACGAGCAGAAAGTGACTGTGAAAATAGTGTTGTGTGATAAGCACCACAAAACAAAGGTTAGGAGAAATTTAGTTATAATTTTAAGTTTGTTGAATTTGTGTTTGAGTTTTGATTTTGTTATTTCTATTTATGCGTTCTTTGTTGAAAATAAATCTGTTAGCTGAACCGATTGTGTTTCTTTTGAGCTGTTGCTATAGTTAAAAGTTGTACAGTGGGCGATAAGCAGAATAAAAACCTGAGATTAAGAGCCGCTAGAGGTAAGTGCGTGAGGTTTGTTGTTCCTCGTCACCTGGAGCTATAAAGGGTGGACCAGGACACAACAATACAAAGTATAGCAAGAAGCCTTACGATCTGGCTCCGTGTCTGTCTGTCCGCATAATTCAAATCTAATCAGAACCCTCGAAATTGTGATTGTAAACACATCGTATCTACAGTCATACAAAAAAGTCGACATACTCTCCTATGTTAGCAATGTAAATTGAACATTTTGAAGCCGTTTTTTGACAAATAAAAATCGATTTTACAACAAAACTTTTTAAACATTTTTTGTTGAAAATTTCATTATCTTTAATTTTATACCTATACATTTTTTCATTTTGTCGCCCCGTTTTTGACTGAGAGCGACTGAAACAAAACTTGCGAAAATACAAAAAATATTGTCACCTGTATCTCGGAAACGGTGCAACAAAATAGAAAAATGAAGAGGAATTTTTTTTTGTAAATTTCGTACCCTACATTTTCATTCATATACATTTTTCTATTTTGTCGCACCGTTTCCGAGATACAGGTGACAATGTTTTTTGTATTTTCCCGAGTCTTGTTTAAGTCGCTCTCAGTCAAAAACGGGGCGACAAAATGGAAAAATGTATAGGTACAAAATTAAAGCTAATGAAATTTTCAACAAAAAATGTTTAAAAAGTTTTGTTGTAAAATCGATTTTTATTTGTCAAAAAACGGCTTCAAAATGTTCAATTTACATTGCTAACATAGGAGAGTATGTAGACTTTTTTGTATGACTGTATGTATAATAAAACAATAATTTGTTTTAAATTTATTTATTGTTAACCACAGCAGTGGCTTGATGTAATTGGTGAAGTTAAGTTGTAAGTAAAAGAGAAAGAAGAGGAGTAATCCACCTCAAAAAATGAATCGTACATTACAGAGAAGTAAAGTTCCGAATGGAATGAAAAAGCTTCATTATTATTAGATACTAGCTGGCACAGTCGGCCTACCGGCCGCCTTTAGCCATCTAGACCGTGTCGGATGTGGTTGTTGGGCCTTCGGCCTCACTCAAGGGTATCGCAGCCATACGTGTAGACCGTGGTTGTTCGGCCTTTGGCCTCACTCCAAGGTACTAAAGTAGCCTATGTTCTTCGTAGCGTTGTAAATAACTTCTACACCAAATTTGGTTAAGATTGGTCAAATAGAAACGTAAAGCACGTGCGCGCGTATTTGCATTGTCGATCGGTTGACAGTTTGACAGCATTCATTATTGTTTCTTAAGAGCGCGCTGCGGAAAGAGAGAGAGAGGGAAGCAGTAGATATGATGTTGAAAGAAGCCTCTAATCTTTTGTAGATTTAAAAAATTTAAAAAAATTATTTGCGCCATATCTAAGGGAACTCTTGAACCATTTGTGCATTAAGAGTGCATGTATACCCCGCGAAATATAGGTTGTTTTAGTGCCGTAACATTAACATGATAAAATCAAAACTATATTACTTTTGAATATAATTTTTAAATATTTCAATTAATAAATGTTCAGACTAAGGTTTAACGAGTTTAAATTTCAATTTTAAATAGATATTAATATTATAGTAAACTTAATGTAATGTAATTGAAATTTGATGTTTTTTTGTAGCCATTATATATTTATATTTCTAAGTTATGTAACCGTTATCAAAAAATTTTGAAGCTTTCCACCTTAGAAAAACATGTATACTAGTGATTGCACCTTGGTTTATTTCAATATTTATCTTACTTACATAATAATTATGTGATTGTTGAAAGTCTATTTTCATATAAAAATACAGAAAAATTAATATTTTCGTTGGAATAAATTCTTTTTTTAAATTTCCCATCAATTAGTTAGCCAATCACTTTATTGGGCGTATATCAGAAAGAAGTTCCACAAAATATTCTAAAATTTACTATCGATGACCAGCGACCCTGCACATGCACTCTTAAGTTGATTTTATATAGTTTAAAACTCCACTAAGGGCACTTTTTGATTTACAAGTTTTGTACAAGTTTTCTATAATTGATGATGAAATCGCTTCAAAATCAGGTTTTGTCCTTATAATGATCTGTAGAAGGCGAGGGGTAAATCACCCAGGTAGTTTGGTGTACAGCTCTTGGGTAGTCTGGGGAAGTCTTGAGGTAGTCTCAGGTAGTCCCAGGTAGTCTCGGGTAGTCTCAGGTAGTCCCGGGTAGTCTCAGGTAGTCCCGGGTAGTCTCAGGTAGTCCCGGGTAGTCTCAGGTAGTCCCGGGTAGTCCCGGGTAGTCTCAGCTAGTCCCGGGTAGTCTCAGGTAGTCCCGGGAAGTTCTAAGATAATCTTTCGAAAATTTAGGAAAGCTTCAGCTAGTTTTCCGATAGCAAAGTAAATAATGAATGAATCCATAACGAGAGTTTTATCATTTTCATATTAAAAAAAGGAGCTTTCGAGTTATAAGAGGTTAAATATGATCAATCATTAAACTTTTAGTAGGTACATCGTAATCGATCGTAATATATCAATAAATTATTAATCCGTTGTTAAGATAAAATAACAGTGTAAATTATTTTTAAACAATAAAATGTCGAGGCCCTAGTAGGCATAAAATCAGAACAATTCATAATAGTCCGGTCAATTTAGACATCCGAGGTTGCAATAATTCGCAGCCAGCTGAAAATTGGTAGGATTGTTCAAAACACCATCATAAATGAAATCTAAAAAGTCCTCATCGATCCGACACCTGGAAAAAAATTTATTCGGGGTCAAAGGTCACTAAAACGGGTTTTTCGCGATTTTCAGCAAAACGGTAAGTTTTATCATAAAATTATCCCATTCAAAAATTGTAGATCAGATAATTATCTACAAAATATGTCTAAATACTTTTTTTCCTAAAAGCCACCGTTTTTGAGATATAACGATTCGAAAAGTTGAAAGAGTTGTAATCGTCATAATATGGGGTCCGTTACTTCCCCCCCCCCCGGTTAATATTTTTACACCAAAAGCAAGCACTGGGATCCTTAGAGCTAGCACCCAAATATGAAAGCTGGTAGACCGAGAGCCAGCAAGAAAAACGACGTATGATTAGCGAAACGCTGAAACTTTTTGAGAAGTTAGCCAGTGTTATAAAGAACAGGGAAACGCAAGTATGGCGGCCCGTATGTGTCGGTGTTGCGCTTCGCAATTTTTTGAATGTGTCAAAAAAAACTATGCCCTTGGGGAATGAGCTAAAAGGTAATTCTGGTTTTATATCATATATTCGATAGCCAGAGGATGAAGGAGTCGTATGCCATACCGATGCGGCGTCTCAAACTGTCCGCCATACTGAATTAAACGTGTCATTTATTTTATGTTCTCTTGAAATACTAGCGAAAAGCTAATTTTTTATCCAACCATACAAAAAGATGTCTCATCACCGATTATGACCATGCCATACTGTTTCGGTGTCCCTAAGTACACGCCATACTGATTCAAAGATGTCGAATTTTTCACCAGTCCATGTATCATAGGTCCTATGATACATGTCATATCATATGTCATACAGGTCATATCCTATGATACATGGACTGGTGAAAAATTCGACATCTTTAAATCAGTATGGCGTGTACTTAGGGACACCGAAACAGTATGGCATGGTCATAATCGGTGATGAGACATCTTTTTGTATGGTTAAATAAAAAATTAGCTTTTCGCTAGTATTTCAAGAGAACATAAAATAAATGACACGTTTAATTCAGTATGGCGGACAGTTTGAGACACCGCATCGGTATGGCATACGAACTCCTTCATACTCTGGCTATCGAATATATGATATAAAACCAGAATTACCTTTTAGCTCATTCCCCAAGGGCATAGTTTTTTTTGACACATTCAAAAAATTGCGCAGCGCAACACCGACACATACGGGCCGCCATACTTGCGTTTCCCTGTTCTTTATAACACTGGCTAACTTCTCAAAAAGTTTCAGCGTTTCGCTAATCATACGTCGTTTTTCTTGCTGGCTCTCGGTCTATGGCACCATTATAGTTTTTCCACAAATTCATTTTATTTATTTGCACCTAAATGAGGATTACAACTCTTTCAACTTTTCGAATCGTTATATCTCAAAAACGGTGGCTCTTAGGAAAAAAAGTATTTAGACATTTTTTATAGATAATTATCTGATCTACAATTTTTGAATGGGATAATTTTATGATAAAACTTACCGTTTTGCTGAAAATCGCGAAAACCCCGTTTTAGTGACCCTTGACCCCGAATAAATTTTTTTCCAGGTGGCGGATCGATGAGGACTTTTTAGATTTCATTTATGATAGTGTTTTGAACAATCCTACCAATTTTCAGCTGGCTGCGAATTATTGCAACCTCACTCCTATTTTTTGGTCTAATTTGACCGGACTATAAAATTCTTTATAAGCATAAAATTTGCAGATTTATCAATTTCGATAGTAGTCACAATTTTTAAATAGCCGAACAAAATTTTTTAGTAGTTGCTCTTGATTTACTAATCCGCACAATTAGCAATAGTGCAACGGCATGATTTTGCAATTTTCTTTATTTTATCATCTCCAGGTGCCGCCTCGGTGCCGCCTGTGACACTCTTATTGGGGATAATTACCTATCACCTGGCACCCGAAATCGCCCCAAAATATTTTTTTTATCAAAAGGAACCTTATTAGAGTGTCCTGTAAAAATTTCGCCCGAGAAAGTATAGTCAAAATTGTGAGAAAAATCGATTTGAAAAGTACGGGAAATTTGCATCGAGTATGCGGTCGACACGGGTCGCTGTGTCATCGGTCGGCCGTGGTCCCTTGAAATCGAGTAAAATTTTTTCGCTCCGATTTGAATTTTTCTTTGAAATTCGGATAGATGGGGGTGTGATTAGTGGATATTAGTAATAAATAAAATCAAAAAAATGGAAAATAACCCGTGTATTGCCGAAAAAGTGAAAAAATTAAAATTTTTTTTGCCTTCTAATTTTTGGCTTGGCCAGAATTGTGAGCAACAAAAAACCTACCCAACGCCCCTCCGGGGCTCCGGGCGGTTTTTCATGCTCAGAGCCGCTACGCGGCAGAGCTAAACATACGAGAAGGCGCCACCGATCAAGAATACCGGGATGGAGGCAACCGGGATTTTAAACCCCCAAAAAATCGCCTAAAAACAAAAAATAATTGATGTTGCATGTACGACGGTCGACCTGCATCTGCCGCTGCGAAATATTCTAAGTCTAAGACTAGTTCATAGTGCACGTACCGTCAACAAAATGAGTGAGATTCCACCCGCGCGTCAGTGAAACATGTAAAATTTACGATTTTCAAAATCGATTTACTCAAAATTTTGATAATACTTTCTCAGAATTTTTTTGTTGTAGGGGCCTATATAAACCTTCATCTTTCCATTAGGAAGGTTACAAGTTAGTTCGTAATGAGGGGTGATAGGACATCCTCACCAAAATTTAAGACCATTTATTTGAAAAAGCCTACTTTTCACGACTTTTCATGAAACGATTTCTAAGAAAATTCGAGGTTCTAAATTATCATTCAAACCGTATCTACCGGCTAGTCGATAGGAAGGCAAATTAATTTTAAATTTTAAGTAATTTGGTAAGGCATTTAAATATACATATGAGGTAGTTTTAGATTTTATATGGTAGTACAGAAATAAAAATGTATTTAATATGGTCGGATTGTCTGATGAGATAGTCCAAGGAAGTCTGAGGTAGTCCCAGGAGTCTCGGATAGTCCGGGGTAGTCCCAGGTAGTCTCGGGTAGTCCGAGGTAGTCTCGAGTAGTCCGAGGTAGTCTCGGGTAGTCCGCGGTATTCTCAGGTAGTCCGAGGTAGTCGGTAGTCTGGTGTACACAATTTTTTACCGTGATTTACCCCTCGGTAGAAGGCAATAACGAAGTTTCATTAAAATCGGTTGTCATAAAAATTCAAAATTGTCCTTTTTCATAAATTAAATTAACCTATTTACTTTTAATTTAAAGCGCTCAAAATTGGTTATTGCCTTCAATAGTCTTTCCTTATTAATATAAAAAAAGAATTACATTGATACGACGTTTAGTTTTTTAAATTTGTACAAAAGATTAGAGGCTTCTTTCAACATCATTCCCTCTCTCTCTTTCCGCAGCGCGCTCTTAAGTTGATTTTGAGTAGCCTGCCTTCCTTTAAGGAATCTCGATAATCCATTCATGCGCGTCCCATAGGGACGCGCATGAATGGATTATCGAGATTCCTTAAAGGAAGGCAGGCTACTCAAAATCAACTTTCCTTTGCGAATTTTTGCACTATTTCAATACAAAAACATGCGCAGGGACCTACATAATAACTGTGCCAAATTTGGTTCCGATCCGATATATTTAAGTTATCTTTACTAATTTATTTATTTAAATACAAAATGTTGCCAAAACAAGAAAAATATTTATTTTGCCAAAAATGTAAACAAACTGACGATTAAGTGACTTTGCCATCAGGCGGCCATTTTAACATCATTTGACATGAGACTGGAATGCCTAATAAACATTTTTGTTACATAACCCAACATTATGACATTGACAGATAATTTAAATTGTAGGAAAGGGAGAAAGTTAGATTAAAATGAACAGAAAAGATGTATTTTAAATTGCACTTGCTTAACTAGTGATTTTTAGCATAATGACGCAGGTGCCAATTTATTTGGTTCCAACCAGTAGCAAGGGTGAGGCGACTGAGGCGCATATATTCAAATTTGACTGAATTTGCAACATCGCATCGCCCAAAATTCCCTGTCGCCCTTTCCCCAAGTGGGGATTTTTAATCCTCTACCGTAGTTTTTCGTCTATAACTCGCTTACTTTCATTTTTAATGAAAATTATTATCAAATCAAAATTGAAGAGTACAAAATTCTCTATAAAAAATATTAACAAAATTTGCCTACATTATACTGAATATTTATGAAATAAAAAGAAAATCCAGTAAAAACAATTGAAAAAGGTTTTGAATAATATTCTTATTCTGAATAATTATTTCGTACATTTAAACTTCACCATCGATGGTGAACAAACAAAAAAAACCTTGCTTTGCAGAGAATTTTCCCCTCTTCATTTTAGACCAATGATAAGAGAGGGGATTTTAGGAAAGTTGATTCCAACCCCGCGTTCTTCTTCATTTCCCTTTAACTGACTGGGTAACCGGTAAAAATATCACGTTATCATCACGATAGTTATTCAAATATTTATATTTAAATTGAAAAGAAAAATACCTACCGATAAAAATAATCTCCATATTCGGGGAGGGAGGTATTGCGTTACGTTACCATGGAAACGGTGATTCCGACATACTATGCGCATATTATATAAGATCTTCAGAAGTTCCCAACGATAAAAACGATATTATACACGACCGGGGGTCTGGAATACCCTTCAGGTACACTTGCCATTATTGGCGATTTACATTACCGTTGATGGCGCCACCAGCAATAACAACATGGCTGTGTTTAGACGTATATTTCAAAATTTAAAGTCATATTCTGGTGAAAATTTGCAAAGAGTTCAGTATGGGGTTAAATTTATTGTAATATGTTTTGTTAATTAATTGATTTTGTTATGTTTTGAGCCTGAAGAACGAATTTTTATTTTCATATAATACGTCATTTACTAATTTGAAATTCTCCCGCATGGTGGCGTTTGCTTAATGTAAATTGCGAATTCAGAACCATCAAAATTTATTATTTTTCGTTGAATCCTTTACAATTCAGGAGGGGGGTGGGGGGTATTCAATACCCCCAGGTACACTTGCCATTATTCAGAACCATCAAAATTTTTTAGCGCGTTCCGCAGGGACGCGCATGAATGGATTATCGAGATTCCTTAAAGGAAGGCAGGCTAGTCAAAATCAACTTTCCTTTCCTTTGCGAATTTTTGCACTATTTCAATACAAAAACATGCGCAGGGACCTACATAATAACTGTGCCAAATTTGGTTCCGATTGGTCAAACGGTTTAGAAGTCTATAGGGATCATACATACACACACACATACATCCATTTTTAAGTATATTAAGGATATAGTGAATGATAAATACCAACCGCAAAAATTTAATTAGTGCAGATTATCTGATATTACATTATAAAATTATGGCGACCAAAAATAACAACAACTTTTCACACCAGAAAAGTAATTGTATAGAAGCCTAGGAACTGCCGCTAAAGCGAGTTCCACCTTGTTTATTTTTAATGTTATTTTCCTTCTTGAAATGTAAATTAATTATTTAAAAAAAAACTTTTGATATGCCCTAATCGGCCCTACCGTTAAATAATTGAAAATTACAATTCGCGATGTACAAATGACACGCCACGGTTAAGAACTGCTCGTATTTTTATCAAATTCTAATTTAAGAAACAAAACTATGTATGCATAATTCAAACTTTTTGCGCTTTTCTCTTTAACAATGTCATGTTATTATCATTTTAATTTATGTACGTATTCCTAATATATTTTAATTTGATTGATATTTAATGGTTTGAAAAAAATTGGGTTAGGTCTAGCGAACGCGATTCCATATGGAAAGTGCGTAAGCCTTTTAAATATAATATTTACAAATTAAAAACAGTTGCAGTCAATGCAGATGGAATTGTCAAAATCTTTAAATGGCATTTCGACAAGAGTTCGTAATTTTTTCAAGTTCAATGAAATTGGGTTAGATTATAATTACTAATGGAGAAGAAATTAATTTTACCTGTAATATGCAAGAGATAAAAAAGTTAAAAATCACGTTTGTCCCAGAACACTAATTATTCATCTATATTAGATAAACACATTTTACAAGGTTGATAAACTGTAGGAACCTTGCACACTCACCATAAAAATATTTCAAGATTATTATGAGTTTCATTGTAAAATGGAATGTCAATTTTGTTTGATTGTATCAAGAAAATCTGGATAAAAATAAACTTTAATTAGTAATTGGCGAGTGTCAATACACCGAAGAAATTGTGAACTTGCGCGGAAATAAAGAAAAATTATAATAATTAAAAAATAATAATAACCAGACAAAGCGATTTAATTAATTTATAAAAAAAAATTAATCTATGTAATCCAGAAGCTAAATAAACCAGTATCTGTCAATGTGCAGTGGTACACAATGCCCCGGGCACAGCGCGCAGCTTAAGTTATGTGCCAAATTGCTATCTCACTCGCACCGCATTCCAATCTTGCATTCTTTGGCATTGTAACATGTACCTAATATTTTACTGTCCAGGAAAAGAATTTCCCATAATCGAAATGCATATTTATAGATTATTCAAACTTATTACCTGTCCAAATCTCACACACAGTCACAAATTGTAACTCCCAATAACAAATTTAAAATTTCACAATCCATCTCGTTCTACTTGGAATTTTAACAACACTGCACTCATTTTTTTTTCAATATAATTTTTTAATTGTTACGATATTCGGCTAATAACACTAAAGGCACTTGGTTACTTTAACAAAATACATTTTTTAAAACTAATTTACACTAGAAGGCACTTTAAACTTAAACGAAAACAAAGAAAATTTTGTAGAGTTCAGAATACGGCCATCTTATCGAGTGTCAAATTCCTGAATCTGCCAACTTAACAGTAACATAAAAAATACTACCATATACTTTTATTTCAACATCATTAGCATCATTCGATTTTATCGTCAATTTTACTTGCGATAAACTTATTTTATTTTTAAATAATATTTTCAAATTTTTAAGCCGTGTGGTGGCAGACGTGACATTTTTTAAAAAGTCATTGGCGTAACCGGGTGTAAAGTAATGAACCTTTCAAGAATGACACTTGGAACGTCAAAAATCTGTCAAATAGTAACTTTCGTGATTATGATCAAATTGACGTTTTTTTGGATTCGTATTATGAACGTTTGTATTATTGACTAATAAAATGAAAGCAGCAGTTCTCTTTTTGAGAGTGTCAATGTAAACCAACAATTTAATAATGGGAGTGCCTGCTGCACGGTCCGACCGGTCAATAATTTTTCATTTCAGACCGGTCCGACCGGAAAATAATATTTCATTCGAGAACGGTCTGACTTCCGCATTCAACATTGACTGCTGAGAAATGGAATGTTTAGTTTAATTACATATTATATTAAGCATTTGTTTCTTTAAAATGCGCAGCTATTGAGATATCGCATTTAATATCAAATCAAATTCAGGGAAGTTTATAAATATAGTTGGAACCAGCGCCGCTGCAAGCTCTTCTGGCGCCTGCGGCAAGTTTAAATCGGTACACGACATTAGGGCGACTGTCAATTGGGCGACGTCAATTAGGCGACGGTCAATTGGACACCGGTTTTTTGGGCGACGACTTATTAGGCGACCCCAATTAGGCGACCGGTCAAATAGGCGACCGGCCAAATACGGGAAAGTAGCATCGAGTATGCGGCAGACCCCGGTCGATGTCACATCGTTCGCCCTAGTCCAGTCAGTATAGACTTTGACCCGTGAATAATTATTTAGTGAATTTTTTTTCACAGCTGTCTCGGGGAGGTCACTGGGAGTCTAAATTCAAAATGGCGACCAAATCATGCTTATGCGTATATTCGTAAAATGGTTTTTTAGGTGAAAAACGGTTTTTCTTGAATAACTCGGCCGGTTTTGATTTTACAGAAAAACCGTGGGGACAAAAGTTGTATAAATTTTGATTCTCTACAAGTTTAGTCCTCGCAGTTTTTCTTCTAGGATCAAGATTTTTTGAATTAAACCTGAAAAAAGCGACAAATGCGAAATATTTCCATTATCTCGTTTATTTTCAACTTTACGGCACAAATGAAGATGACCAAACATGTAGAGAATCAAATTCTGAACAATTTCGGTTCCTACCTTTTTTTTCCAAAAATCGATATTTAAGGTCGTACGCCAACCATGGAGAAACAGAGCGTAAACTCTTTTCCGCACCACCAAAGAGGTAGAGTTTCAGGCGCGTTTTTTTAATGACGTGGTATCCCTTATAGGCCTAATCCACGTGTCGATACTTGCGCGGAATAACGAAATGTAATCTGAGAGTCCGGTTGGAAAAGTAGCTATGTCAAGGTCCGCTTGGAAAAGCAGCTTACTCAAAGTCCGCTTGAAAAAGTGGCTATGTCGCCCATTAAATTTTCTAATCTCATGAAATCCATGATGAAACAATTTCGGGAGCGAGATAGCCGCTTTTTTCAGCTAACTTTGAGTTACCTGCCTTTAAAAACGAACCCCGACATAGCTGCTTTTCCGACCGGACTCTGATACATGGTTATTCCGCGCAGGTATCGGTATCTTTTCTGTAGGCGTGAAAATATGGTTCCGGAACTATTTTTTTTAGGTTTCTTAGCTGATGGTCCTGCCAAATCCATATCCTCGGTTTCTTCTTCGGCCAATTGGTCATGTCCGGTTTCACGTACGTTCGTCAAGGTTCAGCGTTGAAGGTGCGGGATCGTCGATGTCGCTGTCAGTGTTACGAAAACAAATTATCTTATCGACTCCTGGTGCATCAAACGTTAACATTTCACTTCCGTACTCTTCTTGGAAACGTTTAATTATTGTCTGATTGTGCGGATGATAGTCTCCTTGTATCTGTTCCTTCAAGTCCGTCATCGTGAATTGACATTCGTCCGAATGATCGTCAATGTACTCGAAAATGTCCCCCATAGCACGGCTTACTTCATCAGAGGCCGGTATGCCTTGTTGTTCATGTACCGCGTTAAGCTGAAACTTCATCCAGCAAACGTGATGATATCTCGCAGAAACATCTTCTAAGTGTTCGACATTACCGATACTCGCCATTACTTCTCGTGCCAAATCATCGTTGCGTTCATTTGAAATGTCCAAAACCTTATTCCGAAAGTCACTGCGTGTAACCACGTGTACCCGACGTCGCTGGATCTTCGATAGCCTTCTCTCTCTCTCTGGATCTGCGTCTTCTTTGCAAATAAAGCAACAATTTCGAAAATCGAATGTTGGTACCTGCAGTTCTGATGCTGGCAACGTTGATGTTGATGGTAATGTAGACGCATCATTGCTTCGTCTACGTGCTTCCGCCAGTTTTTTATTCGCATAACTCTTTTGACACGCTAGGTGCATGACGACGCTGTCAACAATACGAAGCATTTGCTCGTGTTCTTTTTCACCGCGAATAATGCTCGCCGATAAAAGCGTCTGAACACCACGTTTCCTCACTGTCACAACATTATCTTCCGTAGTAACTTCTCCACACACAAAACCTATCGACATTTTATTTAAATACGTCTACTCCAAAGCGCATCAATCGACGAACTGACTGAACTGCGCTTCAGGTGAGGTATATAAAGGAAGCTATAACCGCCACCTTCTTTTGTTCGCACAGCTGCCTATGCCAGGTGCCAGCGTCTGGGGCAGACGCTGAAAAAACAGGTAGAGACTAAAATTTTCAGAAATCGTATTCTATGAAACTTTTGCCCTATTGATTGTACCTGTAAAATTGAAAATAAAGGAGATCATGCGAATATTTCGAAATGGGTACATATTTTCGGGTTAAATTCCGAAAATATCGATTTTTGGAAAAAAAGGTGGGAACCAAAGTTGTTCAGAATTTGATTCTCTACATGTTTGGTCCTCTTCATTTGTGCCGTAAAGTTGAAAATAAACGAGATAAGGGAAATATTTCGAATTTGTCGCTTTTTTCAGGTTTAATTCAAAAAATCTTGATCCCAGAAGAAAAACTGTGAGAACTAAACTTGTAGAGAATCAAAATTTATACAACTTTTGTCCCCACGGTTTTTCTGTAAAATCAAAACCGGCCGAGTTATTCAAGAAAAACCGTTTTTCACCTAAAAAACCATTTTTGGAATATACGCATAAGCATGATTTGGTCGCCATTTTGAATTTAGACTCCCAGTGACCCCCCCCGAGACAGCTGTGAAAAAAAATTCACTAAATAATTATTCACGGGTAGGGTCGGTTTTTCGGATATAATGACTGGACTACCCGTCGTACCTTGAAATCGAGAGAAATTTTTTCGCTCCGATTTGAATTTTTCTTTGAAATTCGGATAGATGGGGGTGTGATTAGTGGATATTAGTAATAAATATAATCAAAAAATGGAAAATAACCCGTGTATTGCCGAAAAAGTGAAAAAATTAAAAAAAATTTTCCTTCTAATTTTGGGGTGTGCATTCGATAAGGAGGGTAATCCATCGTCAAAACCTACCCTTACGGGGCGCCGCTCCGCTCCGCTCCGCGTTGCACCCCTCCAGGGCGGTTTTGACTCTGGTTACTAGGCTAAACATACGAGAAGCGCCACCCATCAAGAAAACCGGGATAAATGAAACCGGGATGTGAGAGAACCTCGAAATAGCATTAAAAAGTATAGTTGCGGTATGGGGCAGTAAACTATTACGTTTCACCCCCAAAAATCGCGTAAAAACAAAAAATAATCGATGTTACATGTGCGAGAGACGAGCTGCATCTGACTATTTTTATATAATTAAAGAGGATATTATTATTATATGCAATATTGATTAATAATAAATTGTGAAATAATAAAAAATAAATTCCGTCGCCTATATGACCGGTCGCCTAATTCGGGTCGCCTAATAAGTTGTCGCCCAAAAAACCGGTGTCCAATTGACCGTCGCCTAATTGACGTCGCCCAATTGTCGTCGCCCAATTGACCGTCGCCTTAATGACGGTGTCCGGTTTAAATATATAAACCCCCCCCCCAAAAGATTCTTATCATCTTGAAAATTTTCAAATTTCGCCCCCGTTGGCTAAGCCTCACTAAGGCCCAGTTGTTCAATATTAGGTTATCTTTTAACCTGAATTATTTTCCATTGCAACAATTCTTGAAACAATCATTTCTTTGGAAAATAACCCAGGTTAAAAAATATCCCAAAACTGAACAACTGGGCTTTAGTACACTTAATTTATTGCGAAAGAAAAACTTTCACATTTACGTCCCTCGGTATTAAGAAGAACAGTGCCAGGATAGTGATGAAAAATATTACCTGCCCCCCCTCCTGAATTGCAAAGGATTCAACGAAAAATAATAAATTTTGATGGTTCTGAATTCGCAATTTACATTAAGCAAACGCCACCATGCGGGAGAATTTCAAATTAGTAAATGACGTATTATATGAAAATAAAAATTCGTTCTTCAGGCTCAAAACATAACAAAATCAATTAATTAACAAAACATATTACAATAAATTTAACCCCATACTGAACTCTTTGCAAATTTTCACCAGAATATGACTTTAAATTTTGAAATATACGTCTAAACACAGCCATGTTGTTATTGCTGGTGGCGCCACCAACGGTAATGTAAATCGTCAATAATGGCAAATGCACCTGGAGGGTATTCCATACCCCCCAGACCCCCGGTCGTGTAATATCGTTTTTATCGTTGGGAACTTCTGAAAATCTTATATAATATGCGCATAGTATGTCGGAATCACCGTTTCCATGGTAACGTAACGCAATACCTCCCTCCCCGAATATGGAGATTATTTTTATCGGTAGGTATTTTTCTTTTCAATTTAAATATAAATATTTGAATAACTATCGCGATGATAACGTGATATTTTTGTTACCCAGTCAGTTAAAGGGAAATGAAGAAGAACGCGGGGTTGGAATCAACTTTCCTAAAATCCCATCTCTTATCATTGGTCCAAAAATGAAGAGGAGAAAATTCTCTGCAAAGCAAGGTTTTTTTTGTTTGTTCACCATCGATGGTGAAGTTTAAATGTACGAAATAATTATTCAGAATAAGAATATTATTCAAAACCTTTTTCAACTGTTTTTACTGGATTTTCTTTTTATTTCATAAATATTGAGTATAATGTAGGCAAATTTTGTTAATATTTTTTATAGAGAATTTTGTACTCTTCAATTTTGATTTGATAATAATTTTCATTAAAAATGAAAGTAAGCGAGTTATAGACGAAAAACTACTGTAGAGGATTAAAAATCCCCACTTGGGGAAAGGGCGACAGGGAATTTTAGGCGATGCGATGTTGCAAATTCAGTCAAATTTGAATATATGCGCCTCAGTCGCCTCACCCTTGCTACTGGTTGGAACCAAATAAATTGGCACCTGCGTCATTATGCTAAAAATCACTAGTTAAACACGTGCAATTTAAAATACATCTTTTCTGTTCATTTTAATCTAACTTTCTCCCTTTCCTACAATTTAAATTATCTGTCAATGTCATAATGTTGGGTTATGTAACAAAAATGTTTATTAGGCGTTCCAGCCTCATGTCAAATGATGTTAAAATGGCCGCCTGATGGCAAAGTCACTTAATCGTCAGTTTGTTTACATTTTTGGCAAAATAAATATTTGTCTTGTTTTGGCAACACTTTGTATTTAAATAAATAAATTAGTGAAGATAACTTAAATATACGGCAAAAAATCGAAAAAACACTTATAAATCCATATAAACACATACAATGTTTGACATTGCCATCAGGCGTCCATATTGAATTCGAAATATGTCACATGATATGGAATGCCTAATAATAAGGGACTTTTATTATAAACACCTTTTCATGAAATTACAGTTTACTGATTATTAAATAAAACTGAAAGATGTTAACAATGTAGATATATTTTAAATAGATGAACTGATTATTTATTCAACTGATAACCTCAAAATTTACCTTTCTGAATTGAATTTTAATACGTGAGTAAAAAATTTAACTTGTAATGTCCCCCACATTATAGCCTCAGGGTGTTCCCCAAGGTGACGTCCTTCCTATTAAATGATTTGATTCTGAATCAACTTTTCACATATTAAATTGATCCGTTAAACTCCTTATAATATTTATACCGTATTATAATAATTATCATGTAGTACTTCTTCAGTGGCGTAGCTAGGGGGGGGGGGCGAACCGCCCCGGGTGCCACCCGACCCCAAATCATCCTTTTTCCTTAGGTGCAACCTCTAAAAAAAAAGCCGAGGTGGGGCCGACTGCCAACACCTCACCCGCCTGGGGGGGTGACACCAGACGCCTCATGGTTGTTTCCTTGAGTGCAACCCCTAAAAAAAAAGGTCAACAACATAGGCGGGGGTGCCACCCATGAAATCCGCCCCGGGTGTCACCCATGCTAGCTACGCCACTGACTTCTATTGAAAAACTTTACGGTTTGGATTCAGATTTAATCGTTAGTTATTTTTGTATAATTTATTTCCTTATTTATTTATTCGTTACTTTTTTAGGTTGGTAACTAAAAACTATAACAAAAAGAGATACATTGTGACCAAATGAATTGACAAACACGGTGTTTTAATGCCGTACTGAGAGTTATGATTTCCCAGATTGTGCGGCCTAAAGGCCGCACTGAGGAACTGGGCGATGAGCTCGATTACTATGAATTACTAGCACAAGCACAAACACTTACTAACAACCTAACGGATTTATTTACAATTACGTAAGAAATTCTTGAAAACCTGCTTTAGGTTTATTTTATTCGCCGCCACCCCCTAAACGCACAAATGCTGGCTGGATAATTCGACAGTAACAAGAAACACATGAGACAGTGAAACAAAAAAATTTTTATAAACAAAAATAAAACATT
Organism: Podabrus alpinus; assembly: GCA_932274525.1. Lineage (NCBI taxonomy): Eukaryota > Metazoa > Arthropoda > Insecta > Coleoptera > Cantharidae > Podabrus > Podabrus alpinus. The sequence continues at coordinate 75,071,346 of OW026453.1, read as the reverse complement.
TTTTTAAGCTGGTTTCCAACCTTTAATTTAACGAATAATCTGTTTTTTTAAGTTGGCCAACTAAAATTCTGTATAAAGCAAATTGGAATAACATTTTTTTTCGAATATCTTTGACATCGATACGATCAACTTCCTAAAGTTAGGCTTAACTATCTAACCCCCCCCTTGTTGTAATTTTTTTCGAGCCATCGTTAACTTTTAGGCTTCTATACATAGAATGAAGCCCTATAATCTGGCCCCGTGTCCGTCCGTCTGTCTGTCTGCATGTTTCAGAGCCAATCAGAGCGCTCCAAATTATTTTATTTTAAGTTGGTAATTAACTGATTAAAATGTCGGTGTCGCTTTTTTGCGTAACGCTCTAAAAAAACCCACACCGTGTGTAAACAAGGTTGGAAACCTTCAAAATTATACGAAATTTAATGGGATGTTTGACAAAGAATATCTCAGAAACGGTGCATTTCATAAAAAAAATTGAGACAATTTTTCTCTCTACACCTTTTCCAGCAGTAATTCAGAAAACCTCACCTACTGTTCAGAAATCGTGAATTGTAATTCAGATTTATCGACTGATATTCGGAAATGTGAATTGTAATTCAGATTTGTCAACTGATATTCAGAAATTGTGAATTGCAATTCAGATTTGTCAACTGATATTCAGAAATCGTGAATTGCAATTCAGATTTGTCAACTGATATTCAGAAATTGTGAATTGTAATATCAATTGATAAATCTGAATAACGGTTGACCATTTCTGAATATCAATTGACAAATCTGAATAACGGTTGACGATTTCTGAATTACTGGTGGAAAAGGTGTAGATTACTTCTAATCAAAATAAGATTATAACATTAACAATTGGTTGACTTTCATTAAAGAGTTATAAATAGAAAATGCAAACATTGAACGATAAGTTTGATGAAGAATATCTCGTAAACAGGGCATTTGAAATAGAAAACTATGAAGTATATTTTTGTAGTCTGAATAATTTTCTTTCTATAAAACCTACAACATTTTAAATTGGTTAACCTCATTAGAAGTTATGGGTATTTGAGTGACTGAAGGTAAGGTAAAATTACAATCACCAGTCGGACCGTCCCTAAACGACAAATTATTGCGCGGTCGGACCGTGTAGTAGTCACTCCCTATAATATTTTGTGACAAGTTAATTTTGCATGACGATATGACGATTAAGTAATCGTAATTTGTATTTTTGTCCAAAAATTTAAAATCAACAATTTTTAATTTGTAATTCTATCTTAAAGTAGGTTAAAACAATTTGAGGTTATGTCATATTTTGAAAAATAGCAGCACACGTTACGATGAAAAACGCCGATTGAAATTTAATTAAAAATGGGTAAGGTAATTTCTACAATGTTGCGACCTCTGAGAGATTATAATATTGAAAATAGAGCTATTAAGGCAATATCAAAAACGAAACGCGAGCCTGCACCTCGACATGAAAAAGACCGGCTAGATCAGGATAGGATGCTGACAGGTATGGTGCTCAATTTTTGCAAGTTTCCAGATAATATCAGTTTGTAATTGCAGAATATTCGAAAGAGTTTGAAGAATCACTGATAAAAAATGAAGCTTTGGATAAAAACTTAAAAAATGTTTTTGTGACTTCGTTTGATCCCGAGGTATTTACACTTTTAGATCATTATTGGTATGGAATATTGTAAATCTTTAAATTATAGCTAAAAGCACCAGCTGACAGTTCAAGTGCAAATAGACCATTACCTTTAGATACCACTCCAATGTTAGAATCTGATTTTGGATTTAGAGAACCTAAACATGTTCCATATGGTCGACTTACTTTACGGTCCGCTTTGGAGCTTATTCAAGTTCATTATAGTGACCCATCAGCTAATCCAATAAGTAAACTAGCCCTTGATTATAAAGTGTCTGAGGAAACGACCGGTAATTTAATTACAGATGGTTTGATTTTTTCTAAATTTTGTATTGATGTTTTAGAAAAGCTTATAAAATATCTTCGAATTCATGAAGTGTACATACCTGAGCAGAAACATTCGAAAGCCAATTTTATAGGTCCTAAAGTTCCTCGAACTCAAGTGTTTACCCAAAAAACTAAACGTTTACCACCTGGAGATCAAAAGGAAGATACTTAGTTGTTACAAAATGTAAAATGTAGATTTAATTTATTTACCTAGTTCAAAATTAGAATAATAAAAAATTGACTGAAATAAATACTCAATTAGAATATACATTTTTCCAATTAAATTAAAATTTAGAAACTATCAAGCTAAGCAAACAACAAAATTAATGCATATTTTCAGACTTTCAATATAAATGAATCATATGCCAGTCTCAATGGCGAATAACTTTTAAAATCTTTTTATTAAACAAAATTTTTGGATAAAAATGGTGTCACTTGACAGAATTGCTTGAGCTCCAATGAGCTTCAATCACCCCCCCCCAATGCAAATTTTCTAATGGAATTTGTGTCAATTGTTTGAGCTTTGTTTGAGTTCTAATAGTTTCTATTCCCGTCTGAGTTTCGAAGGTTTTTAATAAAAATTGAATTCTTTAGAACAATATTGGAAAATTAACACCCAAATTTTGAGCGCTACTTGCTTGGACCGATATTAGAAAAACGTAAAATTTCACAATCTTTCAAACGCTCTAACTTTTTACCTTTGGGGTTCAAACGATGGGAATTGAAGCTCAAACGATTTTCTATTGATTGGCAGCAATTTCATAAAAAAAAATCGGGGGGCTGTCGTTATTTCAACAGCTCCTTCCCTCAAAGTTTTTAAAATCATTTTATTAAACAAAATTTTTGAATAAAAATGGTGTCACTTAACAGAATCGCTTGAGCTCCAATGGGCTTCAATCACCCCCCCCCCCCCAATGCAAATTTTCTAATGGAATTTGTGTCAATTGTTTGAGTTCTAATAGTTTCTATTCCCGTCGTTTGAGTTTCAAAGGTTTTTAATAAAAATTGAATTCTTTAGTAGAACAATTTTGGAAAATTAACACCCAAATTTTGAGCGTTACTTGCTTGGACCGATATTAGAAAAATGTAAAATTTCACAATCTTTTAAACGCTCTAACGTTTTACCTTTGGGGTTCAAACGATGGGAATTGAAGTGCAAACAATTTTCTATCGATTGATGGCAATTTCATAAAAAAAGTCGGGGGTTGTCGTTATTTACTCTCCCTTCAAAGTTTTTGCGATGCATCGGTACAACTGATTTTTAAGAAAGCTCATTGGTGCTCAAACAAAGTTCAAAAGTTTGACACTAATTTCATTAAAAAATTCGCAATAGGGGGGGGGGGGTGAAATGTAATACAATATCGCACTCCTTCAAACGCTCCCATCTTCGATTTTTCGAAAAAAAGCATCTCTACAGCCGCCCCAAAAATTGTTTTAAAGAATTGAATTTTTATTTAAAACCTTTGGGGTATACAAACGATTTTTATGGAAGCTTATTGGAGCTCAAACGTTTGACAATCTATTATATAAAAATGAATGTTTGTCTGTTCGTATGTTATAGGCTCCTAGACCGCGTGACCGATTGCGACGAAACTTTAGGGAGTTGTTGCGGGTACGCCCGCGAAGGTTTCTGTAAAGTTTCATCGCGATCGGACGAACGGCATAGGAATGCGGGACCAATAGCGAAACATTCAACTAATGCCGTCAATAGATGGCGCGACAATTGAAAAACTGAAAGTGCGTTATATATCGTCAACAGGTGCCGCGGCCTAAACATGTCGCTAATTATGTTTCCACCAGTAGTTATGAAAATCTAGAAATTATTTTTAAATAAGTAAAATCAGCTAAAAATAGCTTCCCAAGATTTAAACACGGTCATGGACCAGGTGCTACAGAGGGCTTTGTCGTTTGCCAAATATAAAAATAAAGTCCGAATACAATGCCTTAATCAAAAGTGATTTAAAAGAGATACTTCGGAAATTTGGCAGAGACCTTAACGATCAAACTACATTACGATCAGCAAAGAGAAAAGTCGCGGCCAAAAGCATGAGGCGAAAGTTTTTGTAAAGTTTTATCGCGATCGAACGAACGGTATAGGAATGCGGGACAAAACAGCAAAACGTTCAACTAATACCGTCAACAGGTGCCGAAGGAGAACATGATTAACACTAAACGCCGGCCCTGACTAACCATGGATAAAAGATAATCACCACTGATTATCTCTGAAGAGATTAAGTCGATAAGTTGGTATTAAAGTATTAAAGTAATACCAACTTATAATGGAATACTATATAAAACAACATTAACATTAAAACATTACAAAAATATAATATCGAACAACACGGAACGAAGAAATAACTGAAGATAATTGAATAAAGTGGCAATCGTTCTTACATTTTTATAATTATTTTTAAGTACGGTGAGTTTTGAAGTGACGAACGGCTAGATAGTGCTCCTAATCTATCATATAAGTGTACTGATTGGTGGCCAAAAATCTAAATATATTTTTTAAAATCCATCAGTTATCCCACCCTGTAGTGTACGGAAAGTAGTTGTATTTTTGAAAAGCGATCAGTTATCCCACCCTGTATGTACGGATTATCATATATAATACCACAAGAGACTATCAAATTGTCGGCAATAATTTTTGAAACTGGAACTGAGTGTTTGTCGCCCTTAAAATCACCATGAGTGCTTTAGCACGAATGGTGATTTTAAGGGCGACAAACACGAAGATTCCATGGTTTAAAAATTAACCGACAATTTTATAGTATCGTGTGGAATTCGTTTGACAATTTCGTAAATAAAATTTCAATTTTTTCTGACAACAAATAATTTATAGTATGCGTTTACGTAGTTTCCATAGTTACTTGACAATACAGACCACGGTGGTCGTATTGCCGCGACAATACACCACCGTGGTCTGTATTGTCAAAGGAAGTAGATTATGATTGGTTCAAATTGATGAGATTCTAACATCCTATTGGTTGAATTATTATGAACGAAATTGTCAGATAAATCCACCCAGATTATCAGATTATCCCTTTTTTTTACTATATAAGGAAACTTATTCTAATTATGAAGTGACGAACGGTTTTATTTGTGTAAGTATTATTTGTTTTTACCTTTATTTGTTTTATCTTTTTATTTTATCTGTTTATTTTATTTTATTTACTTTTTGTAATTATTATTTACTTCACTGTTATAATTTGAATCCAACACACTGTTATGCCTAAACGCGCACGCGCATCACTTGGTAGATCTACCAGCGGAGCACGCAACATTCGGCGATTCCGAGCTTCTCAATCAAGTGAGGAGCGACAAGCGAGCAATGAAGCTGATCGTTTACGACTTGCTCAATCGCGTGCGTCAGAATCGGAAGAGCAACGAACAATTGAAGTTTATTTATTATATAGAATAAAAAACGGATTAGCATTGCCAATCTAAAACTTAATCCTGCATATTGGCAGGACATTCATGTTGTCATAATAAAAATAAAAATAATTTATCAAAATTAATATTGCTGGTTCAAGTAGGTTTCTGTATGAATTTTCTCCGGGTTTCAAACCGTGTATCGTATTTACTATTGTAACTAACAATTAATCTGCCTGGTTTTTGTGTAGTTTGTGGTTCTAATAATGTTTCTTTTTTAGGTTTCCATATCGGGATTGCGTGGGCATTTTTCCATCGTGACTTGTTTGTTAAGTATAAGTTTTTCATGTATTGGTTTGGTGTCTTTTTTCTCTTTTCATTTAATCACTTTTATCGATTTTTAGGTTACACCCAAACCTTTTTCCTTGTCGGGTTGTTAATTTATATGATTAGATCTTCGTTTTCAGTTATGTTGATGGTCTTGTTCTCGAGGAACTTACACATCAGGTCGGGTGGTGTTTCTTCGTACAGCTCGTCCAGTTGTGCAGGGAGATGGATGCCATGATAGGCCGCCAGCTCCAACTGTTCTTGCATGTACAAATCGCACTCCCGTATCCGATGTGTAGGTTCATCGAGAATATCGCACGCCGGACATAGTCCGTCCACCGATTTCCCCAATCTCTTGAGGTGTCGGCCGAACTCGCCATGTCCGGTTAGCATCTGCGTCATCTGGAAGGAATTGTTCATTATTTTATTACTTACCTTGGGGATGAATTGGTAGGTAATTCTACCTACCAGTCCATCGTCCCATCTTTGTTGCCATTTTTTTTGGATTATGTCCTCCATTTTTCTTTTGATGTCCACTCTGTATTTGTAATCTTTCGGGTCTATTCTTACCCCCATAAAGGTGGTTACTTTCTTGTTTCTGGCTTCACGCCATGACAGTAATCGTAAGAGTTCTAAGTCGATTGGGTGGATACCTGCCAAAACACCCGCGGCTATGGTCGACACAGTCCTATAACATTTTGCTATCACGCGACAGCAAAATCCATAGCACGATATCAGCCGGGCCAACGTGTGCTTATCCCCTATTCTATGTATCCAGATCTCGCTTCCGTAAGCCAAGATGGGGACTACCGCCCCCTGGTAGATCCTTCGCATAGAGTTCGAGGTGTCCAGGTTCCAACCGCTTTTTGCCATTCGATGCAGCGCATGGACTAGTTTACTGGCTTTGCCGCAAACGTAGTTTACATGCGGTTGCATCGATAGGTTTTCGTCAATAAGGACCCCAAGGTACTTATATTCCCTTACCACCTTTATTTTCTTTCCGTTAAGTCTGACATCTAAATCATAATTATGAACACGCTTCGGATACAAGCACATGCTCTTCGTCTTCGTTTCCGAGAGAGCGAGTTTCATGTCCTTGCACCATCCGCTTAATTCGTTGACGCACGTTTGAAGTTTTTCTTGCAGTTGGATTCGGGAATCCGCCGTGACGACGGTCGCGATGTCATCCGCGTACGCGAAGGTATGAGTACCCTCCTGTTTGTCTTTCTTTAGATAATGATCCAGAAGTGAGTTCCACAGGATCGGGCCGAGGACCGAGCCCTGTGGACATCCCTTCGTGGATCTTTTCCCTACCTTTGAGACCCCGGAGGTGAGAGTCACTTCCCGGGCTGAAAGGTAGCTTTTGATCATGACCTTTAACCTGTGAGGGAGCCCTTTTTCGCTCAGCGAGCGGAACAGGGCTGGCCACCACATGTTATCAAAAGCTCCGGAGATGTCGTAGAAGATTACCGCGAGAAAACCCTTGGCTTTCTTCCGCTTCATCTCCGTAGTATCTATTTTTTCGTAGAATGCCTTAAGGGCGGTTGTGGTACTCATACCTTCCACGAAGCCATGTTGGCACCGATCGTGGTAAAGGGGTATTACTTTCTAGAATTCTTCTTTTCATTATTTTTTCCAATATTTTGCCGAACACCGGCAAGAGGGTGATCGGCCTGTAGTTCTTGATGTTGCTTGTTTCCCCATCTGGGTTCTTGAGTAGGATCTTGAGGACCCCCCTCTGCCACAGCTTGGGGAAATAAGCAACTTTAATGCACGCGTTGTAAATACCCATTAACACGTTTTTGATGACAACATAGAGTTTTTTAAGAAAAGATCCCTGAATGTTGTCAAAACCCGGTGCCTTTCTGGCTTGCGTCGTCCTGATTAGGTCATCCAGCTCGTCGCTTTCGACCTCCCTAATCTGCGCCATGTCCGGCACGCCCCTCAGATTTTCGAAATCCGACCGCATGGTTTGGTGATCCACCGTTGCATCGGAGTTTCGATCGTCGTCGGGGAGTAGACCGTTCATGAGGTAGGTTAGGGTCTTTTCCGGCGTTTCCGTTATCCTCCCGTCCCCGCCACTGAAGGTGGTGAGGATGTTTTTCCCCTTATATTTTCTTGCAGCTAATTTGTAAGTAACCCCCCAGGGATTAGGTACAAGGTCGTCCTCGACGAACTTTTGCCAACTGGCCTGTTTGGCCTTTTTCAATGTTTCCAGGAATTTCTCCTTAGATTCCATCATTGCAATGTACAGCCCGTTCTGTTCGTTCTCAATGCGGTTCCTATACAAAGCCGTCTTCCGCGAGAGATACTTCTTTCGCGCTCTTTCAAGATTGTCGGTCCACCAGTCAGGACGGCCAACGTAGATCTTCTTCATTTGGGCTTTCCTATTTATTAGATCCTGGATCCTTCCGTGCAAATCGGAGACCATGTCCTCGATTTCGTTTTCGGTGGTTAGATTGTCCGACCTGGGGCCGTTTTCCTCTACCCACCGAGTTAACTCTGTCTCGATGGTTTCCGCTTGGATGGTATCCGGGTTTCTATTCCTACTAATCCTGATGGGATTATTAGGTGCACCTATTTCAAATGTGATGGCTTTATGATCAGTGATAATGACATGTTCCGCAATGTCCCATGAGTGGGTTGCATTGACGGTGTCGCAAGTGCCCAACGTTAGATCTATGTTGCTCTTCCTGCCGAGGGAGTCCTCGAACGAAGGCGGTTTGTTAGGTCGATTGAACACGAAGAGCTCGTGCTGCACAATTAATTCCTCCAGTGCCTGTGCCCTGGAGTTGGAATCTACGGTGTCATACCACACCCTTGATCGACAATTAAAGTCTCCGCAAATATAGGTCTTCCCCTTTCCGCAAACACCCAGTGCTTTCCGGAGGTCTTCGAGTGGAATTTGTATATCCTCTGAGGGAGGAAAATACGTGCCTATAAAATAGTAGGTCACTTTGTTACTGAAGGTAATTGACACGACCGTTACGAACTTGCTGGAAACTTGCGGGAGGAAGGAGAACGTGAATTCATTTCCTACCGCATCGTTAACCATGATGCAAGTTCGGAAGTGGTCGCCGAAGATTGCTGCCGTCCGAGTGTTCGGGGAGAAGGGAAGACGAAACCCTCCTGCTGCCGCGGGGTAGCAGTAGGGTTCCGAAAGAATGGCCAAGAGAATTTCTTCCTGGGCAACAAAGCGTTGCGCGTCGGCCGTGGCGGCCTCCGAGTTCCTCAGGTTTACCTGCAAGACTTTGAAGGGCTTACTCATTGACGATATCTGTAAGCGTTAGAACTGAATGGGCATAATCCATAAGTCTTGCCTTGTAGACCCTACACACGTTGGATCCTGTAGTGTGCCTGGCATCGCTATGTTTAGCTCTGACGCAGTTAATACACACATGTTTTGCCCGATCATTCTGTACCCCACAGGCACGTGAGGCGTGTTCCGTGGAGGAGCAGAATGCACATGCATCACTCCCCTTACAATACTTTGCTGTGTGTCCAAAGCGCTGGCACTTATAGCAGCGCGTGATCGTAATGTGGTCATGGATGCGGTAGCTTTTCCAGGAAGCACGAAACTTCCCGTCCTTGATAGCCGCCTCCCTGACCACGGGGTGAACCTCCAGGATCCACTTGTTGTGGGTTTTCCCCTTGGAATGCACCGGGTTGATGCTCCTGAGCCAGGAGCTCCCGGCCGCTGTTGTTGCTTCGGGGTAGTTCGCGGTAAACTCCTCGACCACCCTTTCTTTGGTCAATGATTTATCAACCATCTGTATAGAAATTGAAGGCCAGGTAGCTGAAGGCTCCCGGGCCACCAATTTCTTCTCTTTTAGCAACGAATTGCCGATCAAGTTTTTGAGCGACGGCTGAGAGGACTCAACCATCACTCCGTTGTTTTTTATGGAGTATACTCTGTCTGGCTTGATTTTTAGGTCTGCTAGTTTGATGCTGGTCAGTTGTGTTTTGGTTTCGTCCGCCGATTTATTAGTGTTCCCTTCGTCAGGGTACACTATGACCTTGAATTTCCTAGTGGGCATGCTACGGGGGCCGCCAGCGGCGACTTTCTTAGCCGCCTCCAGGTAATCCCTGGGGGGGTTTTGTTTGTCTGTTTCCGGTGTAGATTTACTTTGAATGACCTGAAGGGTCGGTGCTGTCGGAGGGGTGGTCTTGCTGATGGCTTTGACCACCTCTTCTATGATTGCTTTTGTTTGAGGAGGGGAGGCTGAAGGCGCTCCCGTCCCCATGTTGTTTCTTTTGATGCCGTCCTGGATTAGTTCCTGCGCTATTTCTTCCAAGTGTTTTATTCTTTCGAGGGCCTCATCTCGAACGCTGAGGGCCTCCTTGCTTCTCATTAAAAACCTTCGTATTTCATGGGCGTCGTTTATCACACACTTCGATCTTTCTTTCAATTGTTGGTCGGTCAGCGTATCTGGTTCAGTTTCCAAAGTCTGGCTACTGGCCAAGTCCGGAGTAGACTTAACGGTCTGCTCCGGGCTTGTGTTCACCCTCGCAATGTCTTCTGTATCTTTGGTTTCGTTTTTCTTTTCTTTGGCTTCTTCTTCTTTTCGGTATTCTTCCTCTATTTTTTTCTTTCGATCTTGTTTTCTTTGGTTTTTGGTTCTCTTCTTTTTCTTTGTATCATCACTATCGGTTTCTATTTCTTTTACTTGGGTCATGTCAAGTTCTTTCGCTTTTTCCTTAAGAATCGTATCAAGGTCGTACCCGTCACTTTCCTCGCTCGACGAGGAGTCGGCGGTGTCCATTTGAATCGTAAGTTCTTTCCTTTTCTTGCGATTTCTTTTTGATTTTATAAGGAACGTTTGTTCCTCATCACTTTCTTCGGTATTTTCGGGAGTTTCCCGACCTCTTTTATTTTTCGCGTTTTTTCGCGACTCGTCTATGCTCTGGCTTCTAGTTATTCTGGTCATTTCCGGTGGTTTTTTCTTTGGGTTTTGTTCTTCATCTTTATCTCTACCTTTCACGATGGTTTTGGATTCGAGGATTTTTATTTTTGGATCTTTTTCAACCATATCGTCGTTTTTCCTCTCTCTTTCGCTACAGAGCAACGAACAATTGAAGTTTATTTATTATATAGAATAAAAAACGGATTAGCATTGCCAATCTAAAACTTAATCCTGCATATTGGCAGGACATTCATGTTGTCATAATAAAAATAAAATAATTTATCAAAATTAATATTGCTGGTTCAAGTAGGTTTCTGTATGAATTTTCTCCGGGTTTCAAACCGTGTATCGTATTTACTATTGTAACTAACAATTAATCTGCCTGGTTTTTGTGTAGTTTGTGGTTCTAATAATGTTTCTTTTTTAGGTTTCCATATCGGGATTGCGTGGGCATTTTTCTATCGTGACTTGTTTGTTAGAGCAACGAACAGTAAGAGTCGAAGCAGATCGTTTGCGACTTGCTCAATCGCGTGCGTCTGAATCAGAAGAGCAACGAACTGTAAGAGTCGAAGCACAACGTTTACGAAATATTCAATCTCGACGAACCATATGTACTGACTTGAATCTTGGTGCATTCCAGTACAATGTCAATTACGACTACAGTCTACATCCAAATGTAGTCATCGGCAAAATGGATAAGGTGTGTGGGCATTGCGGTGCACGAAAGTTCAACAATGAAACACCAGGAATGTGCTGCGCAAACGGCAAAGTTAAACTACCTAGTTTGCGTTCACCGCTTGAACCTCTGCTGTCATTGCTTTCGGGCAACTCAGCTGATTCGAAGCATTTTTTTGCATAACATTCGCAAATACAATTCCGCGTTTCAAATGACATCTTTTGGAGCCGATAAAGTATTCCAGGACCACTATATGCCAACTTTCAAAATCCAAGGGCAAATATATCATCGCGTAGGATCACTTTTACCAGTTCCCAACGCGGAACATAAATTTTTACAAATCTACTTCATGGGCGACGATGATGTGCAAGCTAATCAGCGATGCCGTGCGATTCCAGGTGTCAAACGTCATATTATATCAACTTTGCAAACATTTTTTCACCAACACAACGCCCTCATAAAGTTGTTCAGAACATCAATTGATAACTTGCCGGCGGATGATTACGCAATCCGTATAAGAGCAGATAAAACACCAGTCGGACAGCATGCCGGATGCTACAACGCACCTACCGCCAATGAAGTAGCGATTGTTATAGTTGGAGAAGAACGTGATACGCGTGATATTATTCTTCAGCGACGGAATGACTCAATTGTACGTGTTGCTGAAACGCATCGATCTTACGATGCGTTGCAGTATCCCATACTTTTTTGGGAGGGTGAAGATGGATATCACTTCAATATTATGCTAACTAATCCTGCTACAGGTGAACAACTCACTAAAAAAGTATCAGCAATGAATTATTATTCAAACCGCATAATGATACCTCAAAACGGAACAAATTATATTCTGCAATGCCGTCAACTTTTTCATCAATACGTGGTAGACATGTATGCGAAAATTGAATCTGAACGTCTCCTCTTCATTCGATTAAATCAAAAATCGTTGCGTTCAGAGGAATACATTCATTTAGGTACGAGATGCGATTGCGAACGATGGAAACACCAACGACATCGGCAAAAAGGTCATACTTCCAGCAACTTTTACTGGCAGTCCGTGACACATGCATGAATACGCGCAAGACGCCATGACATATGTGCGTTCGTACGGTTGTCCCGATTTATTCATCACATTCACATGCAATCCAGCATGGGATGAGATAAAAGAGCTTCTATTGCCCGGTCAAGCTCCGTCCGACCGACACGATTTGACTGCCAGAATTTTCAAGCAAAAACTCACTAAATTGATGGATTTGATTGTGAAGCATCACATTTTTGGTGAAACTCGCTGCTGGATGTATTCCATTGAATGGCAAAAGAGAGGCCTTCCTCATGCGCACATTCTCATCTGGCTCAAAACGAAAATACACTCAGTTCAAATTGATGATGTCATTTGTGCAGAGATACCAGATCCTCAAGAAGATCGATTACTGTACGATATTGTTACTAAAAATATGGTGCATGGGCCATGCGGTGCTATGAACCCACATTCACCATGTATGGCTGATAACAAATGCACGAAAAAGTATCCCAAGGAATTCATTAATGAAACTCGCACTGGTGATAACGGTTATCCTCAATACAGACGCCGTTCACCAGATGATGGAGGTCGGACAGCTACAATCAGAACTAGAAATGCCGATATTGAAATCGACAACAGATGGATTGTGCCATATTCGCCTTTGTTATCAAAAACATTTAAAGCGCATATCAACATGGAATATTGCAATACCGTCAAATCAATCAAGTACATATGCAAATACGTCAACAAGGGCAGCGATATGGCAGTATTCCATGTTGATAATTCCGATGCGCGCACGGATGAAGTTATTCAATTTCAGACAGGTCGATATATCAGCAGCAATGAGGCTGTGTGGCGCATTTTGAGTTTCCCGATTCACTGTCGGCATCCCACTGTTGTTCATCTTAGTGTTCACCTTGAAAATGGACAAAGAGTGTATTTCACGGAAGAGAACGCACGAAATGTTGCCGCTGCACCGGCGCACACAACACTGACAGCATTTTTTGCGCTGTGCGAAGAAGATGTATTTGCCAAAACATTATTGTACGCGGAAGTACCAAAGTACTATACCTGGAATGCCACATGGAAAAAATTTCAACGACGTAAACAAGGCGCGCGAGTTGAAGGCTATCAAAATATGTATTCGTCTGACGCATTGGGCCGTATTTACACAGTACATCCAAATAATTCCGAATGCTATTATTTAAGAATGCTGCTGATTAATGTCAAAGGTCCAACTTCATTTACAAATTTGAGAATTTGATTTTTTTGATTTTTTTTTGGTTTTTTTTGTTTTTTTTGTTTTTTTTTTGTTTTTTTTGTTGTTTTTTGTTTGTTGTTTTTGTTGAAATTTGAGACCAACATTGGGAAATTACATTGATGGACGCCTCAGTCGGCAGTCATCCTCGACAATTACGAACATTATTCGCTATTATTTTGAATACATGTTCGCCATCCAACCCTAACGATCTGTGGGAAAAATTCAGGGAGAACTTGAACGAAGAAATTTAGCACCGTATTCGTACCGTTTGCAACGATAATACCATTCCATTTTCGAACAACATTTTCAATGAAGCTCTGATAAAAATCGAAGATATGTGTTTAACCATCAACAACAAAACGCTTCTTCGACTTGGGATGGTTGCACCACAACGTTCTACGTATGACCTTTGTGATGCCGATGTACTGAGAGAACAACAATTCAATGCTGATGACTTGCGCGCATTTGTCGAAGCAAATAAACCACTCTTAGTTGCAGATCAAAAATTAGCTTATGACACAATTACAAATGCGGTAGCCAATGGTAGAGGAGGTCTTTTTTTCCTTGATGCGCCCGGCGGCACAGGAAAAACATTCGTAATCGGTTTGCTATTAGCTCAAATTCGCTCGAAAAATGGAATTGCTTTGGCTCTTGCGTCATCAGGTATTGCAGCTACATTAATGGATGGTGGTCGAACAGCGCATTCGGCGCTAAAATTGCTATTGAATATACAATTTTCCCAAGTTCAAACATGTAATATTTCCAAAGGTTCCGGCATGGCAAAAGTGCTGCAAACTTGCAAATTGATTGTTTGGGATGAGTGCACCATGGCACATAAAAAATCACTTCAAGCGCTTGATCAAACTCTTCAAGATTTACGAGCAAATGCAAACCCATTTGGTGGAGCTCTCATTTTATTATCAGGTGACTTTCGACAGACTCTACCAGTCATACCAAAATCAACACCAGCTGATGAACTCCACGCTTGCCTCAAAGCGTCGCATCTTTGGAGACACATGCAGAAACTCACATTAAACTTTAGTCGCTACTAAAGGAAGGTAAGCAATTTCCCTGGTGTCATCATCGTATACTTTCGGTTTCGCAAGGTATGCGGTCGCCCCGAGCGTATGTTTTCGGTTTTCGCAAGGCGTACGTTCCCCCGACAGTGTTTTCGGTTCGCAAGGCACTGTCATCCCCGTTGCCCACCTACGGTCCTCGAAATGCTTTTGGTTCGACAAGACATTAAAGATTAATATGCGCGTACATTTGCAACGCAATGCGTCATCCATATTTTCAAAGCAGCTATTGGACATTGGTGATGGAAAAATACCAGTTCATGCCGACACAAAATGTATTTCATTTCCATTGAATTTTTGTGTCATTGTTCCATCGATCGAACAATTAATTCTGAAGGTTTTCCCACAAATTGCCACTAATTACAAAAATCATCAATGGCTTTGCGAACGTGCTATTTTGGCAGCAAAAAACACCGATGTCAATGCGATCAACCACACAATTCACGAACAAATTGCGGGCGAGTCTGTCACCTACAAATCAATTGACAGCGTCATGAATGATGGCGACATTTTAAATTATCCAATTGAATTTTTAAATTCGTTGGATATTTCTGGTGTACCACCGCACAGATTATCACTCAAAATTGGCGCACCAATAATTCTTTTGCGCAACATTAATCCGCCACGATTGTGCAATGGAACCAGACTAGCTGTCAAAAAATTGATGCCAAACGTCATCGAAGCAACAATTCTCAATGGCAAGTCAAAAGGGGAAGATGTGTTAATTCCACGTATTCCCATTATTCCCACCGACATGCCTTTTGATTTTAAACGACTGCAGTTCCCCGTTCGCCTTGCATTTTCAATGACCATCAACAAGGCACAAGTCAATCGTTTCAAGTGTGTGGTTTAAATCTAGAAAATCCATGCTTTTCGCATGGTCAATTATATGTTGCATGCTCACGAGTGGGACAGCCAAAAAATTTATTTGTTTTTGCTGAAGATGGAAAGACCAAAAACATTGTTTATCCGAAAGCACTTCAATAAACTTTTATGTACTTATCTGCTATGTTTTATATATTACATCAATAAAAAGTTTTAAATATTATTTCATAATCGATTCTACCCGTTTTAGATTGCAAACAATTGTTGCGTTGAATACTTATCGGAGCTGCTAATTTAATAAAAATATTACATTTTAATACATTTCCTCCATATATCCATTTTAATTTTAATAAAAAAGTTTATAAATATTATTATAATTTGATAATCCATTCTACCCGTTTTAGATTGCAGACAATTAAAATTCAAATTTTTGATATTCTCTTTTTCAGGCAAAACAACGTTTGCCGGGTCAGCTAGTCATTTCATAAAAAAAATGGACCTCGCTTTAAGATACAAATAAGAAAAATTGATTTATGAGGACTTTACCAGAGGGTCTTGTTGAGGCCTTCAAAAATTCGCAATTGGGAGGGGGAATGCGAATTTATTGCGCATAGCAATATAATATTTGCGAATAGCAAAATTCAGAAATATTTCAACCAGTCATTTAATTGCTTAATAGCTGGCTTTTTTGCTAACTAATGACGCGTTATTTAGCTAGCTATTTGCTAAGAAAAAGTGGGCCATTTTAGCAGTTTTGCCACAATATAGTCGACTTTTAAACACTATTTAGTTGGCTGTATTAGTTAATGTAGCCATTAACCATAGCTAATAGCCAACTATTAGCTAGTTTTTAGCATCAAAATGCTACTTGGGAGCTAACGTTGAAGTTTTTGGCCAGTAGAATGAATCCAACAATGATAATTATTATTTCGATGAGCGTTGCACGTTCGTTTAACCAACACACTATTGTTTAGGTTCGGTTTGTTCTTTACTGTTTTTGGTAGTATTGCCGTATAAGTTTATTAAATGGTGTTTGATCGTATGCGTTTAGGTAACATAAGGCACTGAATTAGTTATCATTTAGTTATTTAGTTTCCCAATATGGTCGGACCGTTAGTAACGCGACGATAATTATTAATTTACTTCACTTTTTATTGGTCACTTGACCCGTAATATTGTTTTTATCTTGAGAGAACTTTATTGTTTATTCTTTGTTCCTTCTTTTGACAATTTTGGATTATTGACACAATAGATAATGTTCATTTGCACGTTAACTATTTAAATTACTGTTTGATTGTTCGAGATTATTAATTTATTTCACTGGTTTTTAAGTTCACAGTTAAAATATTCTTGATCCGATATTACTTTAATTATTTACCGGAGAGCTGTTCTAGTTTTATCCGGAAAATTAAGATAATTAATTTTTCTTTGGTAGGTAGATATTAGACAAATTTATTAGATACGAGTTGATTACTAGCTCGCTGGCAGACAACTGAACATCTTTCGTTCCCCGCTCGAGTTATTTTTCAAGGGGAAAATGATAAAGGTATTCTTGAAGGAATGCAAACTTCGAGTTTACCATCTAATTATGGACAACCGAGTAAGTGTTTATCTGCAGATGTAGCGCGGTACTCCTTGATATTTACAGAGTCAATAGACCTTTTGCTACATTTTAATCTTTCCGTGTGTTTAATAAATGGAGAGTTACTTTGTAGCATGCTTTATCGTATGAATGTTGAACGCGCTATCATCTTTCGTTTAGTTTTTCAGTCGCTATCACAGGGGTTTTACTTAAAAGAATTGCTGATTGTATTTCTTTCTTAGCTAACTTTGTAATATAGTCAAATGAATACATTATTCTTTGTGCCTATACTTTGTAATAATATTACATTAAAGATTGCTGTATGCAATTTTGCTATTAGGAAGTATTTACAGTGGGACTTCGTTATGCCGAATTTTATATTTAAAATTTATTATTTACAATATGACTTTATAGTCTTGAAATAAAATTTCCTTAATTAAATAGTGTTCTTTGGCCTTCTATTCTAGTTATATACAGGGTATATCGTAAATTTGTGTATGTACAGGGTGCTTCAATATGCAACTACGGTGCACACCGTAACAAACATGCCATATGTGATATGTTCAGAATTTTTTTAGCGCAACTCATTTCAATCTAATTAAATAATCGAATTTGAATCAAATAAAATCGACGAAAATGGAGTGTGATGTCACGAAGACCTAAGTCACTTTTTGGCTTATTTTTAGGCAGAGGTGGGTGTGTTAGACTCTGGTGTCAAGAAGGTTTGATAAATAATATTATCAGCGTTGCTAATCGGCTTATTGTTCATTAGTTGATCCGTTAATCCGTTAATCAGTTGTGAAAATTTACTATATAAGGTTCATTGCAGTATACAAAAATTATATATAAACCGCTTGTTTTCTTAATCAGCACATTATGAACAATAACACAGACGTAACTACTTGTGTGATATGCATTGAGGATGTTAATCAAGTGACGGGATCTATTGACAACTGTCATCACATATTTTGTGGTGATTGCATTAAGCGATGGGCACAAGTTAGTTGCACCTGTCCTATTTGCAGGAAGGAGTTTACCTATATCACCATCGTTGATATGCCAAGTAGGATCGGGATCAAAATTCACGTTGCAAATTTACCATCGCTTCCGCCCAATTACAACACGGAACTATTTGAATCCCGTTATGATTTTAACATATTATACAATTATTATATTAACCTATTAGATAGATATAATAACCTTTTTAATGATCCTACACTGTAATTAGGCATTCCAACCGCATATCAAATGATGCTAAAATGGCCGCCTGATGGCAAAGTCACTTGTTTGTTTACAATTTTGGCAAGAATTTTTGTTTTATTTTGGCAAAATTTTGTTTTTAAATAAATAAATTACTATAAAAATAACTTGAATATACGAAAAAACACTTGTAAATCCATGTAAACACATACAATGCTTGATATGTGCCATCAGGCGTCCATATTGTCCGTGATCTGTCGAGAACAACCAGGTAAAGCGGCATGGCACGGCAGAGGCGCCCAAACTTCATCTATAGTCTATCCGTTTTAAGAATGCAGAACTAAATTGTACTAAAATTGTGATCTTCGTGCGTGATTGGATAAAATTTCTACACGTTTACACTGCCGAAAATTTATTTG
This sequence comes from Podabrus alpinus, assembly GCA_932274525.1. Lineage (NCBI taxonomy): Eukaryota > Metazoa > Arthropoda > Insecta > Coleoptera > Cantharidae > Podabrus > Podabrus alpinus. The sequence goes on along the minus strand of OW026453.1, from coordinate 75,052,729 downwards.
CGATTGATGACTCACGAATATTTTTTTCTAAAAGTTTCTGGCAAATTTAAAAACTTTGTACAAGATAAATTGCTGCTTGATAAAAAAATATTTTTAACTCGATTTTTTCAAGTATCAAATAAGTTACATTTGTTTTTTGTCGCTTATACACTTTAATTATTTGACGTTTCCCTGTGTAAATGTGACTTGCCGTTCAAGGCGACCTCTACTGCAATTCAAAACCAGATGGACTATAGACTATAGTGCAAAGCTTGGACTGGCATGTTTTGATGTTTGAGGTCGTCGGAGATTTATTCAGGTGACAATCTACCTGGGAGGCCCCTCGCGTCCCCTCGGATATTCGGAGGCCCCTCGGATATTCGCGAAAACTTTAATTTCGGCGTCTTTCCAATATGGCGTCGAACGTAGATCTCATAGGACGGAAAAAACTTCGCTTGTTCGCAACACAAATTTTAAATAAAACGATTTTCAGTTTTCCTGGGATTATTTCCGAATTGAAATCTTTAAGGACTGGTCTATAATGGGGTACTGGATACTGACACATAAAAATTTTGTGCAATCTATGAAAACTCGATCCTTAGCATGCCATATATGTTCAGAATTTTTTTAGCGCAACTCATTTCAATCTAATTAAATAATCGAATCGACGAAAATGGAGTGTGATGTCCCGGTGATCTAAGTCAATTTGTGGCTTATTTTTAGACCAAAGGTCTCCTACGTAGTAAAAGGTTACCAGTTCTGTAGCTAGGGGACTATGGATTAGTTAGTAGCTATTGCCGGAAGACGGGCAGAGGTGGGCGTGTTAGACTCTGGTGTCAAGAAGGTTTGATAAATATTATCAGCGTTGCTGATCGGCTTATTGTTCATTCGTTAATAAGTTAATCCGTTAATCAGTTGTGAAAATTTATTATATAAGGTTCATTGCAGTATAAAAAAATTATATATAAACCGCTTGTTTTTTAATTAGCACATTATGAACAATAACACAGACGTAATTACTTGTGCAATATGCCTTGAGGATGTTAATCAAATGACAGGATCTATTAACAACTGTCGTCACATATTTTGTGGCGATTGCATCAAGCGATGGGCACAAGTTAGTAGTTGCACCTGTCCTATTTGCAGGAAGGAGTTTACCAATATCACCATAGTTGATATGCTAAGTGGGATCGGGATCAAAATTCACGTTACAGATTTACCATCGCCTCCGCCCAATTACAACACGGAACTATTTGCATCCCGTTATGGTTTTGACCTATACAATTATTATACTAACCTATATAATAACCTTTTTAATGATCCTACACTGTAATTAGGCATTCCAACCGCATATCAAATGATGCTAAAATGGCCGCCTGATGGCAAAGTCACTTGCTTGTTTACATTTTTGGCAAAAATTTTTGTCTTATTTTGTCTTATTTTGGCAAAATTTTGTTTTTAAATAAATAAATTATTAAATATAACTTAAATATACGAAAAAACACTTATAAATCCATGCCATCAGGCGTCCATATTGTCCGTGATCTGTCGAGAACAACTAGGTAAAGCGGCATGGGACGGCAGTGGCGCCCAAACTTCATCTAGTGCAAAGCTTGGACTGGCATGTTTTGATGTTTGAGGTCGTCTGAGATTTATTCAGGTGACAATCTACCTGGGAGGCCCCTAAGCACCGCCTTTAGAGGTTTTTCTGTTGGGAGAGCGAAAGAGTAGGAAAGAATATTTGTTATCTCCGGTTTTGGGGTAAATGGCAATGCCGTTGGAAGTAGTTTTAATTTAACTAAATTTGATCTTGTTGTTGGAGATTAGTTTGTTCGTGACCGGCCAGTTCTCTTTTGTACGAATGATAATTGGTGTAATTTTCATAATAGCAGTTCGAGTAATTAGGGGGGGACCTGGGGTTCGGGGTTGCAGGATTTGGGTGGGAGTCTTAGACCTCACCTGGTATCATTTCGCACCGTCTTCATCCGTCCATTCGCTGTTGATGTCGTCATGGTTGGCACATCTTGCTCTATCATCCAGGTGTCTGAATGAATTTGGGGACAGGATGCCCTCCGAGGAAGAGGTTGGAGACGCCACTAATGGTTTCTTGGCTCTGCTGTTTTATCCACTGAGGTCTGGTATTTTTTCTCCTGTTTTTTGGGACCTTAAATGCTGGTTCGAAGGTGGTGGTTGAACAGCTAGCGCTTGGTTCCTGGGTTTGCATAAGCTCCACGCAAGCCTGGAGTTGATCCACTTTTTCGCACGACATCCTTTGCTCTTCCTGTAACTTTGCCAATAACTCCATGCTGGGACCGAGCTCGGCCTGTGCTCACTCCAGTTCTACTGCGTCCAGGTTGGTCGCTGGGGCTTGCGATTCTTCCTGCCCGTTATGTGGATTAATAAATTCAGAGTTTGGTATAAGTACAGTTCAATTCGGATAACAAATTAATTAATACATTATGTTACTTTAACCATTGAGAATTATAATAAATTAAACATGAAATTATTTTTACTGTAACATAAGCTTTCGGTAGTGTATGATATATAAAGGGTCTTTCATTAAGAGCGCCCCATTTTGTTTTGTAAATAAAACACATTATTTATTTGAAAATTATTGAAATTTTTATCTCTTATTATAAAAGTCTTTCTTTCTTTCTGTCCCACGGAAATACCCGAAGCAAACCGAACCGAACGCATAACGGATAATTTCATAACCAATCGGATGAACGTATCATCGTATCAACGTATCATCGTATCAACGTATCATCGGATCAACGTATCATCGGATCAACGTATCAAGGGATCAACGTATTTAAATTTCCTATATAGGTGAAAAATTATGTAAATAAAATATAACTTATATTTGGTCTGCATTGAAAAAACAGATCAACGTATCAACGTATTTAAATTTCCTATATCGGTGAAAAATTATGACAGCTATTTCCAAAAAAGCATTATGTGAACTTCCATAATGGATAATAATGAAAATTTTGAAAATCCTGCTGCAAAGCGACGGCGATTGAATCGTGAGAGAAAAGCACGTACAAGAGCTAATAACACAGAAGAACAGCTTCGATCACAGCGACAAGCTGACGCTCGGTCTCATGCGATACGTCGACAACGTGAAACTTTGGAACAAACTCAAGCGCGGCAAGCTGCTGACGCTCGGTCCCATGCGATACGTCAACAACGTGAAACTTTAGAAGAAACTCAAGCGCGGCAAGCTGCTGACGCTCGGTCCCATGCGATACGTCAGCAACGTGAAACATTAGAAGAAACTCAAGCGCGGCAAGCTGCTAACGCTCTATCCCATGCGACACGTCAACAACGTGAAACATTAGAAGAAACTCAAGCGCGGCAAGCTGCTAACGCTCGATCCCATGCGATACATCGACAGAAAGATAATCGATACCAAAGTCAAGCAATTCAACTCCAAATAAGAGCATTGAGATTTGATGAATCTCACGTTACTCGACACGATTGTGGAGAAATGAATTCCATCTGTCAGTTCTGCGGCTCCAAGAATTTCGCCAAGGAGCGTCCAGTTGATAAACAATTTAACAACTGCTGTCATAAAGGAAAAGTGAAGATTCCGCAACCGCTCGATCAACATGGGAATCTATTGTTATACTAGATGATACCCCGTCCGAGGACGGGCAGCTAGAAGGACGGGCAGGCAGCCAAGGTCATATGGCTTTTGGATTGCACTGAGAGCTTTCCTTAATCTTCATTCAACTTAAGTTACCTTGGGTAGCTGCCCGTCCTTCTAGCTGCCCGTCCTCGGACGGGGTATCATCTAGTTTCATTCCCAAGTAACGTTTTAAGCCTGTAAAACGCCTGCCAGGTGCTTGCCAAGTAAAATCTCACAGGTTGCTGTTGCTGTAACAAGCTTGTCACAAGCTTGTAACAGCTGCTGTCTGAGTAAAATGGCGCTTGTGAAATTGCTGTCACAAGCTTGTGGCAAACTTGCGCCAGGGCTGCCAGTATCTTGTCAAGTTGCTGGCAAGAACCTGTCACAGGTTCTTGACAGGAAACTGTCACATGTTCCTGGTAAAAAACTGTCACAAGTTTTTGGCAGACACCTGTGACAGCTTTTTGCCAGGAACTTTTTTTCTGAGAAAGTTTTCATGCAGGCTTTTTTTATAAAATAAAAAAATTTCGCGTTTGCCATCATGTGCACAAAAATTAATTTAAGGTACCGTTATTAATTTGAAATTTAAAAAAATTTAATTTTTGAAACTAGTATTTTTTTCTTGTATCTTGTTGTAGTCACACACTCATTGTGAACTATTATTTTCATTGAATAACCTAATTCACTATTATTGATTGTCCATGTTGTCCTCCGTGCGGTAATCTGAAAATTATTTGAAATTCTATATAAAGTGTACAATTTTTTTTACTTACTTGTCCTGGTTGGGATTCGAACTACCGCCTAATCGTCGTATTTGGTTTGAAGCCCATGGCGATGACAACTAAGCTACCAAGGTGCTTATGAAAAATGACAATGATTATAGTACAGAATAAGTAAGAAGATTACACGTGGTGTTATAAAATATTATAATGTTCAGATTAGATCAATTACTATATAATTATGTATTATGTATAGTATATAAAGGAAAAATGTAGATTAATATTTTATAAATTAATTGTAACATAGCTTTTTTGGATAGCTTTAAGAAGAAATGGAAAATTACTGTTTAAAAAAAAATAGTTCTAAATCTAAATGGTCGAAAAATGATTTAATGCAAGTAATGCAAACATTTAGAAAAAGTACTACATTCAGAAGACGTGATAAAAATAATACAGAGGTAATAACCCTCGTATAGCACGCGATTTAAGTAGAGTACTAGATAGGTTTCGATATTACATACACGTGGTAAATTTTGCGACAGCTCCTAATTGGTTTCCATACTGTAGTATCGAAACCAATTCGATACTTAATTAAGTTAACTTAATTAAATTAAACAAATTAAATACATTAAAATAATATAATTTTAATAAATTGTGCTATTAATAGAAATAAGAACAAATTTTGTCCGTTGAGTTTTTATCTAATAGGTAAATACATTGCAAAAATTTAAACGGGTTATTTGAAAAATTATTATTTTACAGAATTTTTATTTCTATAAACAAATTTTTAACAATTTTAAAAATTCTATCCATTTTGCGAAAGTATTTCAAAAATATTAGTTAAATTTTACCGTTATATTATGACAATAGAACACCTGTATTATATTCAGGTACTTTGTGGATTAAGATTCCTTTTAAAAATATTTCTTTACATTAATTTTAAGAAAGCATTATACCTACATTATGTATTTATTAGTAATTCTCCATAGTTGAAAAATTAAAGGTGTATAGAAACAGTGGCGTACCTAGGGGGGGGCGGGGGGGGCGGTCCGCCCCGGGCCCCTTTACTAAGGGGGCCCCACCCAAAAATAAATAATTCCATGTTTCTCAAGTGAGCGAGCTCATTCGTGGCTCAGTCGTTCAGAGAGCGTCGGTTTCGGAGCTGCGTTGCGTCGTGCTGAACGTCGTAGATTCAATTGTTCGAATTCGGGCTCTTACGATAAAACTTTTTCTCAGTTTAACATTTTTAACAGTAATGATAATTGATGACCTCGGACTGCACGAGTTTGTTCCCTTATTCTATCTATTATTTCTCTGCACAGGGCAATAGCTTATGGAAGACGGTTAGATTAAGGCAAAAAAAGGCTAGCCACATTAAAATGTTTTTTTTTTGAGGGTGAGGGGGGCCTCCAAAATAAATCCGCCCCGGGCCCCAAGTGGTCTAGGTACGCCACTGTATAGAAATTTAAAAGTTTATTATTATCTAACACGTTTATTTTTATTTTAAAATTCCTCCCTGAAAAACAATTTACTATTATATAATCATAAAAAATTGCAATTCAAAATGCATTGAGAATGCAATTGTTTTTAATAATTCGTATTAGCCCGAAAATTTAATTTTTAAATTTCACGTGACGTCATTTTAATACGAGGTTTTGAACATTTAGTTAATAGAGAAAAATCTAAATTAATCAATTTAAATAAAAAGAGTTGAAATAAAATGTAGTTGTCGCAAAATTGGAAACCTTGGAAAACTATATTTTAACACGTTTTTTAATTTAGAAATTCCTCCCAGAAAACACTATTTAATATAATCATAAAAAATTGCAATTCAAAATGTGTTGATGTGAGTCATGAGAGATTATAGTAACCCTTAATTTATGCAAGTCATGCACAGATTGCCAACAGATAATACAATCTGCTCATAATTTTTAAAACATCACAATTTTAGAACAGACCTGGGTAGCACAGTGAATAAAGTGTTTCCTTCATAAACCTGAGACAAGCGGTTCGAATCTTCTGGTAGGTGATCTTTTTTTTTCGTATAACGAATCCAGAAAATATTATTATGAACAGAAGATAAATATCTTCAAATTTGGTTTACAAACCTTTTTCGAAATTGGCTACATCATTAAAAATAAAATTCACATTGGGTTGGTGAAGTAGGTATATATATATAGTTTTCCTTTGTTAGTTCTTTTTAATAATTTCCCTTAGCCCAAAAATTTAATTTTTAAATTTAACGTGACGTCATTTTAATAGATTTTGAACATTTAGTTGATAGAGAAATAAAAATGTAAATTAATTAAAATTAATTTAATTAAACAATTTAATTAAAAAGAGTTGAAATAAAATGTTGTTATCCGCAAAGATGTCATCTGTCGACTTGCAGTAATTGAGAACTTAGCGGGCGGGATACTGTCTGAATACACTTTATATAATAATTCCGTTTGCTGTCCAAAAAAGTTTATATAGTAACCTGTGCAAGAGTCTCTGCCAAGTTTTTGTCACGACTACCTTACAGTAATTTGTAAACGAGTACCTGGCAAGCGTTTGTAATAACAAGCTTATAGTAAGCTGGGAATGAGTTCTTGTAAGGCCCCTGTTAAAAGAACTTTACAGCAATCTGTAAATGAGTACCTGTCAGGCCCCTATAATAACAAACAGACAGCAATAGCCCAGTAAACTGTAAACACTGCTTGGCAGGTGTCAGCCAGGTGTGTGCCAACAAATCATAGATTTCACAGGTAAACGCCAGCAAAAATTGTTACTTGGGTTATAAAGTACAATGGATACCATTAGTTATGAAACAAAACATCATTTAAATGTCCACCACGGAAACGCTGGTGTTATGTTAAAGTAAAACCATGCATTAATATAATAATTAAAAATTTCAAATATGTTACGATAGCCTGACTCACATTCGATTCAGCAGTCTATCGCATTCCTTTTAAAGTTCAATAACTGTAAAATTAGCAATAAGCAATATTTTTATTATAAATAGTCACAATTGTAATTATAGATTATTATTATGCTGTATGTCTAAAATCGATGTCAGTCGTAATTTTCAATAAATTTATTTAAGTAATTTTGATTTTTTTAAAATAATTTTGTTAAGTGAAATTAACTGGCGCAGTCGGTAGGATACTCAGAAGGGCTTTAGATCAAATTCTCTAAAATAACCCTTTTTGTGTTAACAATCAACTGAGAACCAACATTAAATTTTAAGTGATAAGAAGAAACAAATAAAAAGTGCAACAAGAAGAAACAAATAGAAGACAATCAATCAATCCAATAAGAGGGAAGAAGTTTCGAAAGATTTATAACCAAGGGATGAAGAAATTCACAACGTTCTTCATTTGCTTAGCGTAAGTTTTTGCTCATTATTATATTTCCTTTATTCCTTCCTGAATGTCAGAAGCAGAAATAACCGAATTATTCAATAATTTAACCCTATCATCGGAATCAATTTTACAAAGTATTCCAAATATTCTATCAAACGATCCCCCTAGTAATAATTACGAAATGGCACAACTAGATAGATTTAACTGCGAATTAGTACCAAAATATGATGGCAATCCAGCGACTTTATCGATATTTATTAATGCATGTGAACATTTATTGAGAAGATTTGGTACAACAAATTCAGATGATGTTGTCAACGGACAACTTATACAAGTTATACTGGGCAAATTCGAAGGATGAGCACTCACATTAATTGCTAGTCGAGAAAATTCAAATACCTGGGGTAACATAAAAAAATTATTATTACAACATTTTGGAGATCAACGCGACGAAAATTGTCTACTACGTGATCTGATGAGCCTCAAACCATACAAAAACGAATCCTCATATCAATTCGGAATGAGATGTCAGGATGTACGAAGCTTACTTTTAACCCATCTACAATTACATGAAGCGGACCCAAACGTCAAGTTGGTAAAAACGAAAATTTACGATGATTTATCACTCCAAACATTCCTTCAGGGTTTGAACGGTCAAATTGGCCTAGTTGTAAGATTAAAACAGCCACCCAATCTAGAAGCGGCAATGGCGTACGTAACAGAAGAAGAAAATTTCATGTACGCCCAAAATAAAACAAACATCTTAAATTTCCAACGGCAATATCAACCGATAGAAAAGAAACAACCATTTCATCCAACTCCAATGCCGAGTGTCAACCCACCTATGTTAACCAATTTTGGACAGCAGCCACTACAAACCCAAAATATACTTCGACCACCCGTATTCAAACAAGCTAGTACAACAAGGACACCAAATCCATTTGCCTCACAACCTCGAACTTTCGGAAGATTTTCAGGCCCACCAACGCAATCAAGAATGGTCCCACAGCAAACAAATAATTACAGTTACAAGAGAAACTATCAACAACCTAATTATAACGGACCACAATGGAACACATTTAAACCTCCACAACAACGCTACGAACCAGAACCAATGGACATTTCATCTGGGAATACCCGTCGGTCAGGAATACCACAACACCCAAAAGCACAAGAATTGCACTATCAAGATGTAGAACAAGGAGATTATGAAGATACACCCCCATATGAATTAGAAGAAAATTGTGATGAAGTTTACGAAACAGAAGTTTATCCACCATCGGAAAATTTCGACGAACATGAAAATAGCCAAAAACTTTCACATAAACTCCTACAGTACGAACACGACGTAACAAATAATACAATCAACATTAATATAACGACTCTTTCCAAATTGCCATATATTAAGATTCCAGAATTAAAATTAAAATTTTTAATAGATACCGGATCAACAAAATCTTTAATAAATCAAGAAATCGCATATAAATATTTTCCTAATCAAATTAAACACGAATCGTTCCAAATTCAGACAGCTCACCAAGTGAGTCAGCATGACGAAGTAGCATACATAAAATTACCCGATTCAATCGATTCTACCATTAAACACAAGTTCTACCTTTTTAATTTTAACAATAAATTCGAAGGTTTAATAGGTTTAGATTTATTAAACATTTTAGAAGCAAAAATTGATATCAAGAGACAGGTACTAAAAACGAAAAACAAAAGAATACCGATCTATTTCGGAGAAGACAAAGATGAAAATCGCCACCAAATGTATCAAGTTACCATAGAACCTCGAATGAAAAAAATAATACAAGTCCCGGTTAACCAAAACGACCAAGAAGGAGTAATCAGATACCAACAACTTACACGGGGAGTAGAAATACCAGAATGTTGGGTACGTTGTAGGAATAATAAGGCCCTTACAACAATAATCAATTCTAGCGAGGAACCTATTACAATCAAATTCGTCGCCCCCATAAGAGTGGAACGATTAGAGGAAAACATTTTAGTAAATAATATCGAACCCATGGAAGTAGACAGCATACCCGATTACGATAGGTTACTAAATAAAAACATCAATAAAATTAAGACAGACCATATGAATGAAGAGGAGAGAAAGTCGATTAGGAAACTGTGTCTCGAGTATAAGGACATATTCCACCATGAAGAGATACCCTTGAGCTTCACGAATCAAGTAAAACATGAAATCCATCTAAAAGACGAGATACCAATCTACACCAGAGCGTATCGACAACCACCAGCACAAACGGCGGAAATACATCGGCAAGTCGACGAAATGCTTCTACAAGATATCATCCAGGAATCAAACTCGCCCTGGAGTTCGCCGGTGCATTTAGTACAAAAGAAACCAGATGCAAATGGAAATAAGAAATGGCGTATGGTAATCGATTATAGGAAGCTGAACGAGAAAACAGTAGGAGACAAGTACCCACTACCTAATATCAGTAGTATATTAGATAAGTTGGGCCGATGCCAATATTTTACTACCCTTGATTTAGCATCTGGTTACCATCAAGTAGAAGTACATCCAAGAGATATTCAAAAAACTGCATTTAGCACGGAAAGAGGTCACTTTGAATTCAAACGAATGCCCTTCGGGCTGAAGACGGCTCCGGCCACCTTTCAACGTGTCATGGACAGTATTATGAGGGGCATCCAAAATGAGAAATGCTTAGTTTACTTAGATGACATCATCGTATTCTCCACATCGCTACAAGAACATCTGGAAAAGTTAAGAGCTGTGTTCGAACGACTAAGAAATTCTAACTTTAAGGTCCAACTAGAAAAATGCTCATTTCTGCAAAAGGAAGTTACATATTTAGGTCATGTGATTACACCAGACGGTGTAAAGCCCAACCCCGACAAAGTGAAAGCAGTCAAGAACTTCCCAATACCGAAAACTCAGAAGGAGATCAAAAGTTTCTTGGGACTGTTAGGATACTACCGAAAATTTATTAAGGACTTCGCCCAATTGACAAAACCCCTAACCAAATGTCTAAAAAAGGGAGCAAAAATCGAACATAATCAGGAATTTGTGACTTCATTCGAAAGCAGCAAATTAATCTTGATGAACGACCCAATATTGCAATACCCCGATTTTAGTAAGGAATTCATCCTAACCACAGATGCGAGTAACGTAGCCCTGGGTGCCGTTTTGTCACAAGGTCATGTAGGAAACGATCGACCTATAGCATATGCCTCACGAACATTGAGCGAAACGGAACAAAAATACTCAACAATTGAAAAGGAACTCTTGGCCATCGTTTGGGCAACCAAATACTTTCGACCATACCTTTATGGAAGAACCTTCACTATATACACAGATCACCGTCCTTTAATATGGTTATTCAATCTGAAGGAACCCAATTCCAAATTAATGAGATGGAAATTGAGATTAGAAGAATATGACTACAAGGTCAGCTACAAGAAAGGAAAGCATAACACTAACGCCGACGCTTTATCTCGAATACAAGTCAATAATATGGAAGGTAACGACGATGACGATGACGACCTCTCGATGGAAGTCAATCTAGATGAAGCTGAGAACGACCTTAGAATAATCGATTTGGATACAGAGAAAGAATGGGCAGGAGCACCCATGCCTACCATAAGCGAAATCAACAGGTTACTGAACGATCCAAATGAACCGGCAGCGAAAAGCCAAGATGATGGAACTATTCATTCCAACATAAATGACGAACCAGTAACAGCAATTCCTATCCTTAAAGAAGCTATAGATGACAAAAAACACCAATTCATAATTAAGACAATCCACCATGGAGAGTTGAAAGTACAAACAGAAAAACAGAATTCAAAGACCATAAAATACGTAACCATTCCATCCGGGAATAACGAAGAACAAATAATACAACTCTTAAGGGATCATACCCTAGGAAAGAATAATTATTTTCTGTGGTTCGACCAAGAAATCACATATAAACAATTCTGCGTAGTGTACACTAAATATTTTAGTAATAAAGGACCAAAACTGGTAAGATGCACAGAAAGATTAGAAGTCATCAAAGATAAATCTCAACAATTAGAAGTTATAACCTATCATCACGAAGGAAAAAATAACCATAGGGGCATTATAGAGACGACAAAAGCCATTAAAAGAAAATACTATTGGGAAAACCTACAGGATGACGTAGTAAAATTTATTAATTCTTGCGAAACATGTAAACGTACGAAATACGAACGACACCCACCCAGCATTCCAATTATGGTAACAGATACACCAGAACGACCATTCCAGAAAATTCATATTGATACCTTTACAATCGAAAACCAAAATTTTCTGACACTAATCGACAGTTTTGGAAAAATCGGACAAGCAGTTCCAATAACAAGTAAAAATGCTACTGAACTTGCGAACGCTTTAATCACATATTTTTCGTACTACGGAGTTCCAGAATCAATAACAACGGATAACGGGACGGAGATAAAAAACGATACTGTACAAGAATTGTTAAGCTTACACAAGGTAAAGGTTCATTTTACTACACCAAGAAATCCACCATCAAATGGGATGATCGAAAGGATGCATTCCACCCTAATCGAGCATCTACGAATTATGAGGGTAGAAGACAAGAAAACACCAATCAAAAATCTAATGTCATATGCTATTATTGCATACAATAACTCAATCCACTCCAGTACAGGTTATACCCCCTTGGAATTAACATTAGGACACACCCAAATCAGAGATCCATACGAAATATTTTTGGACAAAATATTTTACAAGGATTACGTGCACAATCATAGAAATAAATTAGAAACAACTTACGAACAAGTCAAGGAAAAATTACACACTCAAAAGGAAGAAATAGCATTAAGAACGAATGCCGAACGCGAAAACCCATTTAAGGTCGACCAGACGGTATATGTCAAGAAAACTAGTAACATAAGAGGAAAAACTAAGGAAAAATTTGATGGACCTTTTATCATTACGAAATTATTTGACGATAACACAGCGGAAATTAGGAATAAAAATAATCAAATACAGAAGATACACGTTAGATTATTAAGAAGACCTTAATCACGAATTGTTACAGATACAGCTATTATTAACAAATTCTAAATTGCCTATAAACCCAAATTTGGAAAATATCCACGAATTTCACAAAATCATAAATATTAAAGCCTTTATCCAAAATACCAAAATACATTTCATATTAGAAATCCCAGTCGTCGAAAAAATCGACTATAATTATTTTCATCTATTTTCCTGTCCAATATTTAATAATCCTTTATACTCAATAATCATTCCCAAAGCCAAATTCCTTGTAATAAACGAGCAAAACTTCGCATTAAGTAACCAAAGATGTAAAGATATAAATTTTAACAAATTTTTGTGCAAATTGGAAATTAACCAAATCGAAGAAAAGTCACCTTGCGAAGTTCATCTTATTCAACACACAAAGAAATACCAAAATTGTCAGCAAGAAAGTTTAAGTTTGGCCCACACGAAAGTCCAACAGGTCTCTAGTAATCAATGGATGGTAATAACAAAGGGAGAAGACGTAATCAAGAAAGAATGCGATGCAACAACAGAAACTATTTCGTTAAATGGAACATACTTAATATCACTAAATGGTAAATGCAGGATCAAAATACAAACAAAATTACTAACGACACAAGAGAAACGACTTAAAAATAACTTAGTGGAAATCCCGAAGTTAAAATTCGAATACACTAGCAACAGACACAATAATGTCAACATTACCTTCAGGCCAATCGAATTGGAACCGATAAATTTGGACGAAATTAAAGCAACAGAAATCAAATTGCATCAAATCGAGGAAAACATTGAAGAAACATCCCAAGCTCCTGTGTACTTCCATCAAGCAAGTGGATGGACCATCATGTTATATATGTTAATTTTCATTATTTTAATCACATATGTTTTAGTTAGAGTTTTTAAGAAGAAAACACCATCCGGAACAATCAAAGAGAAACCAATCGAACAGAAACCAATCGAACAGATCGGACTTCAAAATTTAAGGATACCCTAATTTTGGTCCTAGAGGGGAGGTGTTATGTTAAAGTAAAACCATGCATTAATATAATAATTAAAAATTTCAAATATGTTACGATAGCCTGACTCACATTCGATTCAGCAGTCTATCGCATTCCTTTTAAAGTTCAATAACTGTAAAATTAGCAATAAGCAATATTTTTATTATAAATAGTCACAATTGTAATTATAGATTATTATTATGCTGTATGTCTAAAATCGATGTCAGTCGTAATTTTCAATAAATTTATTTAAGTAATTTTGATTTTTTTAAAATAATTTTGTTAAGTGAAATTAACTCTGGCAGGAATGAAGTCGTTGAACCCAATTTTCCATTACTCTCTCACACAAATCAGGTCGTATGTCAGCAATTACTCGTTCAATATTGATCTGTAAATCGTCTAAATTTGCTGGAAGATTGCTGTAAACCAATGACTTAATGTAACCCCAAAGAAAGAAGTCCAATGGAGTTAAATCGCAGGAACGAGGGGGATAATTTATCAGTCCATTTCTTGAAATAATCGAATCACCGAATTTTGTTTTCAATAAAGTCATTGTGTCATTGGCAGTATGACAAGTGGCACCGTCTTGTTGAAACCACATGTTCTGCAAATCAAGACGAACCAATTCAGGCCATAAAAAATCAGTCAACATTGAACGATAACGATTTCCATTGACAGTTACCGCCTTATGAGCTTCGTTGAAAAAAAAATAAGGTCCAATGACTTCTCCAGCATAAAATCCGCACCAAACAGTAAGTTTATAAGGATGTAATGGCAGTTCTTGATATTCTTCAGGTTTATCACCACTCCAGATACGGCAATTCTGCTTGTTAACATAACCGTTTAACCAGAAATGAGCCTCATCGCGGAGAATGATTTTCTTATGAAAATCTGCATCATTTCCGACTAACAGATCGCGAATTTTCATTATAAATTTGGATTATTTGTAAACTTTGTTGAAGCGTATACCTTTCCATGATTAAATGGTAGACATTGACAAATACGACTGTCAATGTCAAAAATAAAAAATGGCTGCCGTTCGTAAGTAATGTCGATTTAAAAATGGGGCGTTCCTATTGCAAGACCCTATACTACTGGTTATCATCAGACAAAGAAATATTTAAGTACGTCTTGCTACACGCTGGCTTAATTCAGTGTGGACGACGACCTTTACTTTTAGGCTTCTATACAAAGTATAACAAAAAGTCTTATGATCTGGCTCCGTGTCTGTCCGTCCGTCCGTCTGCATAATTCAAATCTAATCTCTTCTTCTTTCTTCTTCTTCGCTTTCCTCTTGTCAGAGGAGTCGTGATCATTATTCACTCGCTCAGTTCGCTCCCCCACATCCAACTCGTCGCACTATCTCACGCCATCTCTCTCTGTTGCGTGCCTCTCTCGTGGCGTGCTGCAAGGAACCGCTGGTTACTTCCTTCACCTGGTCCGACCATCGCTTCGGGGATCGTCCTCTCGGCCTGGTACCCTCTATCTTACCCTGTATTATTATCTTCTCGAGGCCGTCACTATGTTCTCGCGTTATGTGACCAAAGTATCGGAGTACGCGTTGGTATACTATTTGAGACAGTCTCTGTGGTTCTTTAATTTCTTTAAGAATGGACACATTTGTTCTTCTCGCGGTCCATGGTATACGGAGCATTCTTCTCCAGCACCACATCTCAAGTGCGTCAATCTTTCTTCGGTCCTGCATCTTTAAAGTCCAAGACTCCGCACCGTACAGTATTATTGGGAAGATTGGTGTTTTGACCATCATTTTCTTGGTTCCAAGAGTGACGTCTCTATCTTTCCATGTTCTTTGCAAACTGCGAACAGCATTTCTTGCTATTTCGCTGCGTCGCCTTATTTCTTGCGTGCTTCCACCTTCGTTATTAAAGAGCACTCCCAAATATATAATATATATTGGCTAACGACAGAGTATTGAGAGACTTGTTGGATTTCAGGGCTATTGTTCTTGCTTCGGTCTACTATCATTACCTTTGTCTTGTCTATATTAATTATCAAGCCACATCTGCGGCTCTCGTCTTCTAGTTGCTTCATTAGTAGGGTCAGTTCTTCTGCTGAGTTGGCAAGGAGTGCGGTGTCATCGGCGTATCGTAGATTGTTTATCTTTTTTCCTCCAACAGCAAAGCCGTCATTCCATCCTTTCAGGGTCCTTCGCATAACATACTCGCCATACAAATTGAACAGCATTGGGGACAATATGCAACCCTGCCTCACTCCCTTTTCTATCTTGCATTGATTTGAGAGTCTATCATCTACTTTAATTCTCGCTATATTGTTCATGTATATCCCTTGGACCAGGCTAGTGATGTGGTGCGGTACTCCCATTTCCGTCATTATCTGCCATAGCATTTTCCACTCGATACTATCGAAAGCCTTGCGATAGTCCACAAAACATATCTCTTATTATAAAAGGCCAAGTCCTTCTGTCTGTCCCACGGAAATACCCGAAGCAAACCGAACATCAACGTATCGTCGCATCGGATCAACGTATCATCGGATCAACGTATCATCGGATGAACGTATCATCGTATCAACGTATCATCGGATCAACGTATCATCGGATCAGTTAATCCGATTATCCTACTCAAAATTACTATATAAGCAGAATTACATTATAACGAAATAATAAGTGTTGAACGTCAACGAAAAATGTTTTCAGGTGAATTAATAAAGGATGTGGAACAGGCGCTAAAGAGGGCCTTATCGTTCGGAAAATAGAGAAGAATTCAAACGAGCTACTATTAATTCGTTGAAGGAGGCACTTCGTGAGTTTAGCAGCAATGGAATGCGTAAAATTGATTTAAATATTGCGAAAAAAAAGTGGCGGCAAAACGTATAAGAAACAGAAAAAGAGTGGAGAAACTGATTGCTGGCGAACAGAAAAAGAAAAAGGAAGAAGCTGAGGAATTTTCAATATCGCTGCGTGATTTTGAAAATTCCTTACTCGAAGAGGAAGGGGAGGAGGAAGTAGGAAGTAGTAGTAAAACTTAGTTTTACTACTACTACAAAGAAACGCTCGAAATCAACAACAATATCATTCGGCAATTAAATGGGTAGAGTCAGATTTATCACAGTTCGGACTCGATCATTACAGAGGACAGTAATGATCTTATTAAAAATTATTATCCTCCAGAATTTCTCAACAGCCAAACGCCATCAGGAGTACCTCCACATGAATTAATATTAAAACGCGGAGCTATAGTAATGTTGATTCGAAATTTAAATCCCGGAAAAGGGCTGTGTAACGGTACCAGGATGGTCGTTCGAAATATGCATCGGCGTTCCATTACGTGCGAGATAATTTCAGAGTCGCACAGAGGGCAAATTGTTATCCTTCCTCGAATTGACATTGCACCTACACAGTAATTTGCCCTTTACTCTTAAAAGACGCCAGTTTCCGATAATTCCCGCTTTCGCCGTAACGATAAACAAGTCGCAGGGGCAAACATACGAACATGTCGGAATTAGTTTGACTGAACCGGTATTTTCACACGGACAACTCTATGTAGCTCTCTCGCGATCTCGACTTCGACAAAATATAAAAATCCTAATTAAAGACAATTCTAGACAAGGACAACTTAGAGCTACAGACTGGTTTACACAAAATGTAGTGTTCCGGGAAGTTTTTGAAAGACTTTAAAATTAAGCATTAATTAACCATACGTTTTCAAAATTCATGGACAGACGTACCACAGAACCACAAACCTGTATCCACCTGAAGGACAAACAAGAAAGTTCGCACAACTGTATGTAACTAGATGATAGCCCGTCCGAGGACGGGTATCTAGAAGGACGGGCAGGCAGCCAAGGTCATATGGCTTTTGGATTGCACTGAGAGCTTTCCTTAATCTTCATTCAACTTAAGTTACCTTGGGTAGCTGCCCGTCCTTCTAGCTACCCGTCCTCGGACGGGCTATCATCTAGTTGCTGTGATATTTTGTTAAAATTGAGATTTTTATGCTTTGCGAGGGTTTTTGCTTGACTCGGGTATGCGGATTGTCATGTTTATGTTCAAATTAGAACAAACTAAGATTTGTGCAATTTTATTAATTAGCGTATATGCAAACTTGAATTGATACAAGAGTCAAAAATGAGGTGACTTTGACATTCCCTGGTCCATGCAGCAATAAATATCTCGAAAAATGTAATAAGAGATATTTTAGAATACTCATAAAAATGGATTATACATTAATAGTAATTAAGCAATTAATAAAAATTAACAATGCCTATAGCGCTTTGAACAAAATGATTGATGTTAATAATAATGCGCAAGATCGAAGCTGAGCGACGTATAAAATAAAATTTTGAGAAGGATTCGGTCGTCGAGAGTCGGATCGAACGCAAGTCTGAGTGCGTTCGAGATAGTTTCGAGGTTATGGAAATTTTGACGACCACTGATGATTGATAAAGTTTTGGGAGTATAATTTGGTCCTAGAATTAATTTAAGTTTGGATATTGGTAAATGATTGGAAGATGAGAGTATTGGATGATTACTGATTTACATGGAGTTTTTCGCTACATTTGGTTAGAGAATTGATTTGGATTATAAATTTTGGTGGTATCAACTTTAAAGCCGACTCATATAGTTCAACTGCTAATCGTTAATGGTCATATTTAGGAAAAGGAAAAGAACCAGATTGTGAATAGTTGGAATCTAAACGAAGTCATCAAAGAACAGTAAGTTTGTAACTTTGTGTTTTAAACTATTAAAATAGAACGGTTGTGCGGAATAAATGCGCGTATTAAATATTTGACTGTGCATAAAGTTTCGGTTAAGACAATATAATTTCGGGTTAGATTTTAAATATTGTACAATTTAGGTAATGTTAATTTACTTTGTTGAATTTATCCATTTTTATGATATCAGGAAAGTGTTAATAAATTCCAAAATTGTTACATGGTACAGGGTTTGTTTTTTTTTATTTAGAAAAAAAGAGAAGTTTTCGCAAAGTTGGTAAAAAAGCACAAATAAGTAGGTAATATTATTGATTTCGCGTTTTCGATAGGGGATTTTGAATGTTTCTTTAGTCCGGAGAAAAGGGAAAACTCTACGCTGTCAAGCCGAGGCAAGAAAAGTTGCGCGCGATATAAAAAAGTAGCATTATATCATAGCAATATAATATATAGTGGTTTGTTATATTCTCTTGCCTTTTCTATTATTTGACGGATGTTCAGAATATGTTCGCGTGTGCCTCGACCTTTTACGAAGCCAGCCTGCTCTTGAGGTATCTGCCAGGACAGGTATGGTTTTAGTCTATTATTAATTATGCATAGCATCACTTTGCTGGCGTGCGATATCAGTGAGATCAATCTATAATTGTCACATACTTCCTTTGATCCCTTCTTGTGCAGCGGAATGAAAATGGAGCTCGACCAATCTTCCGGCCATCTTCTTGTCCTCCATATTGTTATATATTGAGGTGGTAATATATAATACTTTTACACATATGCCCATAAAGCGTTCCAATAATAACTATTATTTACACAATGATAACTTCTTTATTCATATAATACAATTTTACATAGTACAAGTTAGGTATATCAACTACAAGTCTCCATTACCAGGTCAACTTCAATACTCTTGTGGTTACTAAACAATTAGACCAACATAATCTACATGTATAACTGGTTGACTACACCACACATATTATCTGGCATATAGTATGCATAATATCCACACCCGTTTCCCCCATCGCCTGAATGATCTCGGAAGTAATCGTGTCAATACCTGCAGCTTTATTGCGTTTCAACCTCTTTATAGCGTCTTCCACTTCATTTCTCAGTATGTCTGGTTCTTGGTCCATATCTTCAATTTGGAGTGTGGACGTGTGTGTACTTTCTTTCTCGTCTTTGAAGAGTTTTTCGCAATATTCTCTCCACACTTCCATAATCTCCTGTATGTTTGTGACTTTGTTTCCTGCAGCATTTCTAATGACCCATGATCGTGGGGAGAAACGTTTTGTTATTTTCCAGATTGCTTTAAACATGTCACGCGTACTATTTCTGTCTGCATGGATCTGTATTTCTGTGCATATTTCTTGAATGTAGTTGTTTTTGTATTTTCTACATGCTCGTTGTATGTTGCGATTTAGTTCTTTGTATCTATTATGTTTTTCGCGAGTGTTGATGCCTTCCTTTCTTAATTGTCTTCTCACTTCTATGATTTGAAGAGTGTCGTCTTTTATCCATTGTTTTCGTTTCTTGGGTACTTGTGCTGCTAGGATTTCTTTAATGGTAGACTCAATCATTTGTCTAGCGAGCTTCCATGCGTGTTCCGATGTTATTTTTGTGTCTTTGATGATTTCGCTTCTTTTGTATTTATCGTTTATTCTTTTGGCAAACTCTTCCTCATTTTCACTGCTTATAATCTTTGATTCAACGGTCTTTTTTCGCACTGTTTTAAGCTTTAGTCTAAACTCATCCACCAAAAGATTATGATCACTTCCGCACTCTGCACCAGGGTAAGTTTTCGCGTTTCTTATTGATGTCCTCCATCGTGATCTTATAAGTATGTAATCTATCTGATTGCGAAATCTATCACCTGGTGATCTCCAAGTATATTGTCTGCGGATGTGGTTTTGAAACACTGTATTTGCGATTGTTAGGTTGTTATCGACGCAGAAGTTTATCAATCTCTCGCCTCTTTCATTTCTCGTGCCCACTCCATGCCTTCCAACAATGTTTCTGATGTGTTCGTCATCGTTCGTTCTTCCTACCTTTGCATTGAAATCGCCAATCACAACCAGCATCTCTCTATTTGAAATGCCCTGTATAGCTTGTAATGATATTTTATTTTCCCTGTCAATTTACGTTTTCCCCGCGAAAATTTTGAATTTATAAAGTCCGCCATCTAGCGTTGACGAGAGTAGTTGATTGTTTGACGTCGTGTGACGCGCGCACAACTACAAGTGGAGATTGACAAAATGGCGTAGTAAGACGAACGCTTGTGTTTTGTGTGTGGTTGTAAACTTAGTAAATTACCGAAATTGGCGTAATTCTTTGTTCGTTGATCTGGGTGTCGATGAAAAGAAACCGTCCGTTGTGACAATTATTACGTTCGCCAAGACTTGGTTATATTGAATGCATATTTGGTTTTATGCAATCAACAGCTTTATGCAAATTTACCTTACTGGAGTTTTAACGACAAAACTAATCACCACGAAATTCAATCAATCCGTTGAAGTTCTTTGCTACAAAAATTAGGTTCGATTTCTTTCTTAAATTGTGGAAGCTGATGAAATTTTGATGACGCCGCGTCTTTTGTTGGCAACATTCCTGAATACAGGGTCGCACTCAGCAATATGGTCAATGTGTATTTATTGTTTATGTTAAATTTTGCGTAAGTACTTTTTATCAGTTTATTTTAATTAACCCCGCTACCGATTCTAAATATTACGAACAATTACGTCAAATTAAATATAAATTAATCATCGCTTATTCTACCGGTTTAAACAATTGAACTCAGAGTGAAGTGTTTTGCTCATTCCTTTAGTTTTTGTGTTTCGGAGTTGCTATTCAACATTTTAGTTACCTTCACGTCACATTTTTCCAACGTTATTTGGTTTATCAAATGTTCATAGTTTTAATTAATTATAATCATAAGTACTAACCCTTTTATTTGGTTTTCGAACGTGGAATCGAGGTGTTGTTTTAGTGGGACATTACCCAAGTCAATTTCATCTCGATTCGACTTACCGAAACCTTGTTTATGTTACATTTATGTTCTTTTATGTGTTTAGTTTATATATACAGTGTGTTGAACATTTTATGTTCACCTTTAGCATAAGTATTATTATTCCTTATATCATTATTTTATTATTGTGTATTATTAGCCATAAGTTATTTAAATCTGACAACTACTTACCGTATTTATATTTCATTATTTTACAATCTCATCAACGTTTATTATTATTAATCTACAAAAATTGTCAAAATCTCTGTCATTATTATTCACATATTGAGTTTATTAGCTTCACCAAAATTAAGTCTTTTAATTAAAATATTGTTACTCGTTATTGGATATATTTTATTTCACTCTCGACTCCCCCCCCCCTATTTCTATATAGGTAAGTTGTGAATTACTTTTGGGGTAAGTTTATGACAAATTCAGTGGCGCCCTAATACCCGATTGTGACTTCCCTTGATTTTGCCGTCCCGGATTGTTATTGGAGTGATTCAAGCACCACGACCCACGCGATTGAGCTAGCGGCATCCAATACAAATCCAGGTAGGTGCCACACATTCACCTGTGTGATCACAGTTTGTTGACGGAACCAATTTGGCCCGTTACAAGCTGTCTCCAGTTCTCCATAGAATTCTTCAATTGTCTCTTCGTCCGCTTCTGCTGTAGGTGCGTATACTTGTATGATGTTTGTTACGATAGGTTTCGAGTTTATCTTTATGCATATTATTCTATCGTTTATTGGGTTATAGCCCATGACACATTTACTTAACCTTCTCGATGTCACAATTGCGACGCCGTTCCTACTCTTGGTGTCTTGACTGGAAAATAGACATTGTTTCCGTGCAATGTCGAGTAGTGGCCCTTTCCCCTCCAATGGGTCTCAGAAATATCGGCAATATCCACGCGATTACGTGCCAGCTCTCTCTCCACAATACCCGCCTTTCCAGGTTGCAGCAGTCCGCGGACATTCCAGGTTCCCACCCTTAATGTGTCCTTGTGCGTGAGCCTGATGGTGGCGATGGTATCAATTGCGTCCTCACTCATTGCACTCCCCCCCCCCCGGAGATCCGATTGGGGGAGTTTTTTTTTCTTCAAATCTAATCAGAACCCTCGAAATTGTGATTGTCAACACATCGTGTGTATAATAAAATAAAAATGTGTTTTAAATTTAAAATCAACTTTTAGGCTTCTATACAAAGTATAACAAATCAGAATTTATATACATTGTGTTATGTTATTAAATTTTAATATTCTTTTTCGAACTACGACAATTTTCTGTCTCCAAATGGTGTTATATTCAATTGTATCCCACGGTCATAATTTTTATTTTATTTCAACATTCACAGAAACTACCCCTATTATACTAATTTATTTTGTTCAGATTTTGACAAGAAGTAAACAATTTTAAAATTAAAAAAGTGTTCTGAGAACACATGCTAGATACAAAATAATTTTAGTGAATAGGAGTATTACAAGAAATCAATTAGTTTCACAGAATTTTTAGTCGCCTGAAGTCAGTTAACGTCATATCGCACCATTTGGAGAACAATAAATTAGTCTATTTATTGTCAGGTTTGAACGGTTTATCGTCACGTTATATCTTGTTCAATTCAATTGTCAGTTACGTATAGAACCAATTTCTGTGATTGGCTTTATAAGAAATATGTTAAGATCATTGGATCCCCTATTTTAAAAAAAGATTTCTTAAACTTTAAAAAGAAAAGAATCAGGCATTAAGTTGAAAATCAACTTAGTCAATTTTATACAGTTCTAACTATTTGTTTCAAAGTTAATCAACGACTAGAATAAAGCAATAATAAGTTAATCAACAAATGAGATAAACCAATAATAAGTAATCAACAAATGTGCGAAACGCCAATATAATAAATAATTATCTTCGATAAAAACGCGTTTCTAATGGTAAAAAAGGAGATAACTTGAATTTTTCCTAATTGAAGTGGAGCGAGAAAATTATAAATTAATAGTTAATAAATTTGCGCGACGCTAATACACTAATTTAGTTGATACAAGTGCGAAATAAATAAATAAACAATCTGAATTAAAAATATGTTTCCAATTGTGAGAACAAAGAATATTTTAAACTTTTACGTATTGGAATAGTTCAAACAATAAGAACTGGCAACTAATGAAGATTATTCTAAGTTATCACATTCCAAAAACTTACCAAGGTAAATTTTTAATTTAATTTTAAGATAAATAATGATGATAGGACATTCTTTTTTATAATTTTTAATATTAAACTTTTAGTTAAATTATAAACGCCACTTAGGCATACTTTCATAATTATAATTGTTTTTGTACAAATTAATTTTTATTTGTTTATTATATTTAAATTTTTGTAGTTGTTATGCTTTTTATTCTTCATATAACCTTTCCTTATTTAGTGAAACTTATAAACATAAGAGCCTGAGATAAGTAAAAACCGGTGAGTATTAGCCAGGGGATAATTCACATATGTGAGATTATAAGAATCTCTGATTGCCAATTAAAGTCAGGGGTTCGCAACAATATATAGGTTATTATATAACATATATAATCATTAAGAGCAGCAGAACGTAAATTTAGCATTCCAAATCAAACTATAAGTCTCTGGGGTCATAAAAATAATAATTATGGATCAGCAGAGACACGACCAAGAACAGGATGACCACGAAAAACAACCAAAAGAGATGATAAAATGATCGTTCGTGAAGCAGTAAAAAATCCTCGTCTAACGACTATACAAATTTTTCAAGATTTTAACAAAATTCGCGAAAATAAGATACATGTTTCGACAGGGAAACGTCGACTACATTCAGCTGGACTATTTGGCAGACGTCCTGCTAAGAAACCACTTATATCTAAGAAGAATCGGATAGCCCGTCTCAAGTTTGCTAGAAGTCATTTACACTGGAAAAAAAAAGATTGGTCTAAAATACTTTGGAGCGACGAAAGTAAATATAATTTGTTTTCTTCGGATGGTATTCAGTATATTCGACGTCCAAAAAATAAAAAACATGATATTAAATAACGTGACCAGACGTACTGCTTAAAGCAGTACAGTACTTCCTCGAGATAGTCTGTACTGTCAAGAATTTTGTAATGTTTTAAAAGAAAATGATACATTATTTAAAAAATGCATTCAAATGAAAAATATTCGTCCAATGTACTGCTTTCGCGTTTAAAAAATCTGGTCACCTTGTATTAAATATAAAGTTCCCACCATAAAGCATGGTGGAGGTAACATCATGGTGTGGGGCTGCTTTTCCCGTTATGGCATTGGATCCCTACGCAGAATTGATGGTATTATGGATCGGTTTATGTATGCCGACATATTGAGGGATCATATGTTACAACATGGTAAGAGAAAATTGCCACGCGGATGGATATTTCAGCATGATAATGACCCAAAACATACTTCAAAGCATGTTAAGGACTACATGGGAAAGGCAAAAATCCGCCTTTTAGAGTGGCCCAGTCAGTTTCCAGATTTGAATCCCATCGAGCATTTGTGGGAAGAGCTCGAACGACGAATAAGAAGTGAAAATTATAGTAATACAACTAAATTATGGGAAGCATTACAGAGAGAATGGCTAAAAATATCATTAGAACGTTTAGAGAAGCTGGTTGACTCTATGTCAGTGGCGGCTCGTTATAATGAGCCAAAGAGCCATGGCACTAGCTGGGCAAAACGGCCTTAAATTTTTTTTTTAATTTTCAAAAAATATTTAATTTTGTTTAAAAATTGTTTCATCCTAAAAATTTTTCTCACATTAAAGCGTAAACATAGTATAGACATACTATTTATGTAATTTTTATTTCATAAATGTGCACTTTACAATAAGATAAATTATCAACACCGAGCCAATTCAATGTGGCTACGCGACTCCAGGCCACTACTGTAATTGTAGCGCGATGCATATGGGTACGTGATAGCAATTCTACCTACATGCGCCGAGTGTTCCGTATGTGGCTACCTCCTATATCTCTGATTTTATTATGTGCAATTATTAATACCGCGTTGAGTTATAAAAATAATTTGTCTGATATGAATTAATAACATTTTAAGCAAGCCTTTTTTTTAAATTCAAAAATTGGGTAGACCATTGCCTGATTTGATTATTTCAAAAATGATTTTATATAATATCCTGCAATTTAGTAAAAGTGCTTTTCCTTATTTTTTAAATTTTAGAATAGATGTTATATTTTAATTATTATTATGCAATCTAATAACGTCAACGTTATTAAAAACGTTATCTCAATGTTATAAATTTCAATTACAATTCTTAAAATATTTTTTATACTAATTTAATTTGGATTTGTTCAACTTGCTCGTAACGCAAAATTCTTTAATTTAATAAATGTAATAAATATTTTATCTTGAAGTATGTTCTATTTAAATTGTTGCATTTCCGGCAAGCTGATTTTTAGGAATTAAATTTGACAAAACTGTTTAAGCTATTGAGCTGAAATTTAGGATTCTTATTTATTCATGTCTAAAGTAACATCTAAAATTTTTGCAAAGCGTTTTATTGGAAATTATACAAGTAATAGATCAACGCGTAACTCATGTTTCGAAATAACTATCCCATCGGGCGCAATGCTTTTCACCGACGTATAGTTATCTAAAATATACGAATTTTTGTACATTTTGTTCTCTATGAATGCCAGGCTATGGTCGGAACCTCGAAAATGTAAAATTAAAAAAAAGGACTAAGTAAATTGCGATGATTGAAAGAACAAAATTCTTTTGAAAACATTTTAAAATAAAAATTAGCATAATAATTAAGTCACAATAGATAAAAAATCAACAATTTTAGGGATTTTGTATCTAATATTATTTATTTGTGCAGCAAATATTATGTCAGTTGAAGACCTTGTATTAACTGCACCCATAAAAAACATAGTAAATTAGTTATCAACCCCAGACGGGGAGTAATCCCGCAATTTGTAAGAAAAAACTTTTAAAGCTCCTTTTTCACAATCAATTCGATTTTGAGGTTGGACTAAAACGTCGATTTTTAATAATTTCCTTTTTTAACAATTTTAAAAATTTTGTTTTTGGTTTTTTGGACTCCTAAAGACAATTACAGACAACTACAACTTACATTTGTTAAATTTATTTTTGTATATTTTATATAAAGTACAAATAAAGTAGGGTAGGGTGGTCAACAGTGGATCGGTGGTACACAGTGAAACACTCATTTATTAGTTAAACCATTGTATGTATGCGCTTGTGCGAGATGTACGTGGTAGCCAATGTGATCCCTCATTGACTCATTTCACAACTGAGAGGTTCCGTTGATGGTCGGATGTTCACCAGTTACATTTGTGGTTTAAAGCCTCCATTTGTTATTAGCAGGTAAGTATTTTTGTGTAATTGGATCAGATCTTCTATGATAGAGTTCTGGATGTTTTCATTGTTTTAAGAAATAATTAACGCACGTGAGGACACTTGAATAACAGGTTTTACTCAATTTGTTTTGTCAAAACCACGGTTTTAAAATTAAATGGTGGGTTGGTCTACAGTGGATTAGTGCTACATGGTTAACAGTGGATCATGATCAACTGTGGACCTATATTAGTACCTGGCCAAAAAATTATAAACTTTTGTTTTTTGCAAATATATTTTGAATTACTTAATGGAAATTTCCAGAAAGGCGAAATGACGTATTGTGTGTATAATATTTATTATGCTTATCTCACAATGTAATAAAATACCCTGTTGTTTATATTATATATGCAATATTTTCTTATTTTAGATTCTGGTGCCCCTTTGACAGGGATATATTCTCCAGTGATGATTTCTTGCCCAGCACAGTGACAGATCGACCGATTCCAGCCAGCCTGATTCCAGTCCAGTCTGCAATCCAGTCTGAAAATGTTGACCAAACGTCAGTTCCTCCAGTTGATGTGTCAATAGCTACTGTTACTGTTGACGATATTGAATTGACGTTGCGAACACCTGAATTGACTGAAATTCAACCACTACTGGTACAAAAGGAGTTCATAATATTGGCGCAGGTAATATGGTATCACACGATGATGCTGTTGCTGTACCATCCATTTGCAACAGTAATTTTGTATCACCAGAACAATTCAGGCCACTGAAAGCCAAACCTAGAACCAACAAAAGAAAACCAAGAAAGCTAGGAAAAAGCATCATAGCCACCGACACTCCAGATAAAAATGAAATAACAACGGCCAGAGAAGCAACTAAAAGAAGAAAAGAAGCCAAAGAATAAAAAGTGAAGCGTCAAGTTTTGCAAAGTGATTCTGAAGAAGACTATGATGAAAAAGTATTGTGTCAAGATTCTCACAATGACAATGATTGGTTTGAAGAAGACGAAATGGAAGTTGATGAAAACGTGTTGACTGAAGAACGTTTAGAACAACCCTTATCTCGTCAAGCAGAACAAGAAGAATTTGTGCTCGTCCTATTTTGTACAAAAAAGCAAAGGGTTTTCTACACTGCGAAGGTTTTGGACACCTTGAACCATAATATGGAATATTATGTCAGCTTTTTAAGATTAAAATTTAAATCGCAGCAACAATTTTGTATGCCAGATGTGCCTGACCTGGCGTTTGTCAAAGAACAGGTTGTAAGATTCACTAGGGGACGGTCTTATTATAAGTTCTCAGTTGATCTTTCTCTATTGAAAATGTGCTAATTTTTTTATTTTCCTATATTTTTATCTCGAAAATGTATTTTTTCTGTTTCTCTATAATATATTTTTTTCGAAAATATATTGTTTTTCTATATTTTTAGTTTGAAAATCTGATAGTTTTTCCATTTTAAAATATGTGCAATAATCGTGGTGGCTGATCCACTGTTAACCGTAGGCCGATCCAATGTGGACCACCCCTGGTCAACACTGAATCATTATGCATTTAAAATTAAATATTTTTTTCATAGTTTGTTTGTAATACAACTTAGTTTAAATTACCATATTTCGATAAGATTATAGTCCATGTTACTCTACCCAAAATTTCAAAAAAATTCATGTATTATTTTTCAAGATATATGGGTTTGAAAAATTGGTGATCCACTGTCGACCATCCTACCCTACAAAATAAACACCATTACAGAAAATCCGTTATAATTCGGGTAATTTGATGAATTTTACTTTAATATTTTTTGAAAACATATTCAAGACCCCAAACTATAAAAATATGTAATAAAAAAAAATCGAAAAAATTTATCGGTCACAGTAGGTAACCCCCTTAAACTGCTATTTAAGTCTGTATACAGAACTGTATACAGTTCCAATGGATTCAGAAATAATCTCTTTCGGTTGGACTTAAATTTATGAACTCATCAAAAGAAAAAGTTCTGGCACCACCACTGTAGAACCCCACGAGCCGCCATCGCCACTGCTCTGTGCAATCACGATGTAAAGCTGTTATCGCTGCAAAAGGCTTTGCAACGAAGTACTAAATGTTTTAACATGGAATATGTTTTTACGGTTGTTACCTCGTAAAAATCGACACCAAAAACCGACATCAAAAACCGACACCAAAAACCGACACGAAAAATCGGCACCACATGTATAATTGAAATTTATAGTTTATAATTTGAATATAGAGTAGATTATCGAATAACATCATCGCATTCACAATAATGAATTTTCAATAACAAAATTTTTATTACCAAAAATTTAAATCCGAAACCGATCGCAAAAAGAAAATTTGCTTATATAGTAAATTTTTATTACGAACACAAAAATTAAGGGATTATCCTATTATAACCAACACGGTTACACAACTACGCCGCACTTCGGAAAACAGTAAGAAGAAGAAACGAGATAGGCACCCCTAAATCTCGAGGAAAACTATGATAAACGGTTTAGTACCGAAAACCATGTTCCATGTTAAAGATATTAGTCGGAGACTAAAATAGAAGGAACCCGGGGGTCCAGGGTTCCTTCATTTTTAAATACTTATATTAAAATATTTAATCTATGTTAGAAGCAATGGAAATCCTACGAAAGCCGACCCTGATCAGTATCTGGAGACACTGATCAACAAGATGGAAATCATACAAGAGCCGGTCCTGGCCAATGGAAATCCTACGAAAGCCGACCCTGATCAGTATCTGGAGACACTGATCAACAAGATGGAAATTATGCAAGAGCCGGTCCTGGCCAATATGAAATGAATAAATGATTAAATGTGTAAAACTTACTTTTATCTAAGTTATCCAGTTGGTAACCTACTCTAACTGGATAACTCAAGTAAAAAGTAACTATAATTAATTAAGTTTGTCAGAACGTAATAAAAGTGATATTCGATATCGGTGAGTTGTGTTTAATTTTATTTAATTTTATCGCCCATTCAAAGCTCGCGCTAACATCTATATATTTTGTGACGTCACAATTTTTGAAATCCCCCCGCCCACCATCGTCTTCAATCAGTGAAGAAATATCATAAAATAAAGAATGAAAAACGGAATAGCGTTCGGAAGAGATGAACGGATCATCGAGCACAAGATTGTGGCAACACACCGGGTACATCGAGAAATGTGGCAAAGACGAGGAGTGGACGAATCAGTAAGATTCCATTAAGATATGAGGACTTTTACTTAGAGGGAAGGATGTAATAGATGGTCATTATTCACGCTAGGATTTGGCCTATACGGCCGTCCCTGTATATTTGTAATATAATTGTTTGTTTCAGTTGGTTATGCCATTGCAGGGTTACCAATTTTTAAAATTATGGATTTCCTAATTACTAATAAATACTATAAATCAAATACGTCAAACAAATGTAAACAAAAAGGGTTGACATATAGACGGGAAACCATGTGGAATTAATTGCATGATGTTGACACGAGAAAATTCATTAAAATACATACAAAATTTTTTACTGTATCCCTCTACAGTATAAATCGAAAATTAACGAGATATCTTGAATTGCTTATTAAAAATTTTAGGAAGGTAGATAGTATTAGATAAAATTACTAATAGTGGTACATATTGCCACTGTGGAACATCAACGGTTGACATATATACAAAAGGTGAGCAATATACTTTCGTGGTGGTCCGCTGTTTCTCGGAAAAAGTGTGGTAGAACTTTACTCACCTTAATTTCAAACCCCGTAAAGGAAAACAATGTTCAGCTGACTACGAGCAGCAAGACAGAAAACGAGCACCTATGGTGCTCACAGCTACCGTAGAAACGACTTTGACCATCATTTTTGGCTTCATTTTACACCAGTTTGATATTAACTATAATGTTATAAAAGCTGCCTCTTCAATTAATTGTTAAGTTCCATGCAATGAAATATCAGCAACGAAGTAGATTAAAGAGATACTATTTTTATAAAAATTCGAATTATATGGTAATTCAATTATTTCTTCTTATCCATCCCTTATGGACTCTACCTCGTTGATGGAAGGGTTAAGACATTTTAATTATAATTCCGCGGTAAATGTACATCATTTATTTCCCAATTCCAACACTCGTGATACACTAATTCCAAAAATTCCATGTTATTCACGGAAGAATAAGAGCAAGATGTGAAGAAAGCGTGGGAACATGTATGGGGTTTTGAAACTGATATTGCAAAGAAAGATTCGGAAAGAAAAAGTCGTCATACCTGTAGAGCTGCCATTTTCGGGGTCAATATGCTTATCGGCCTCCTGAACTGGTGGGAATCGACTATTTCGTATTTCCCAAATTGGATTACTACGACAGAAGATTAGATATTCTTGGTGATCTTACGTATAAAGTCTCCCGGTGGATCTGGCGGTTGGTGACGAACCAGGGAGGGGGCGTCCAAAGCCCTGCGTAGGAGCCGGTTCATCTGGTAACTGGATGCGAATGCCCATGCCGGGGTTGCATAGGTGAGGATAGGTCTGATTATGGCTTTGAACAATCTTATCTTGAGCTCCGTCTTTAGATTTCCTCGTCGGCCAATCAAAGGAGACAATGTTGCCATTAGCGCTCTCGCTTGGTTTACTCGGTTGTCTACGTTCTTTACCCAAGTAAGCCTTTTGTCCAGGGTGATCCCAAGGTACTCAGTGGAGTTTGTGCATGGGATTTCTTGAAAAGGTGTTGAATAAGTCCTGGTTGAATTTCTGCCTGTAACATTTTAAAGATTAGTCCGTTGTGCAATACTTTGTCGAATGCCTTCGCGACGTCTAAGAAGACGGCAGCGAGGGCATTTTTCCTTTTAAGCACCCGGGTAACCTCCTTGGTTACATGCAGAATCTGGTGGGTTGTGAAGTATCCGGGACGGAAGCCAAATTGTTCGCCTTAGACGATAATCTTTTCCGTAATTTTATCCTTTAGCCTGGTGAGGATTATTTCTGTACCAGTTCGGAACAACGGCCTAAGTCCATTTTTTTTTCACTTTTTGTGATATATATTGCGATGTTACATATGAGATTGATTCATTTGAGAGACACTTTTATTGTTTAAAGGATAAGCTGGTATGAAACCACTATTTGGGTTAGTTAAATAATTTGTACCAGGATATTACAAATGCCTATATTTTGCAAGCTGTTTTGTTCAGATACCAAAAGAGCAGATGAAATCTTTTCAAAAAGGCATCGATCCCTGAAAATGTAAGAAACAAATCATGAGTTATTCATAAAATTGATCAACTTCCAAAGAAACAAGTTAAGTAATTCATTTGTAAAGTTAGGTAAATGAATGGTATATTTTGTGAAATGAAAATATTCAGTGAAGTTATGGAAAAGGACAGTTTAATTTTGGAAAAGAATAGAGACGAACGAATGCTTACTCTCCGAATAATTGGGGGAAAAAGAAGAATTATTTGGGATTTTGATGGGGACACTCACAGTGTGTCCGTCGAAACGTGAGGACGTATTTTTAGTAATCGATTTTGATGGAGACTTGCTTCATGTCCGTAGAGAAGCAAGGACGTATTTGGTATGAATTTTGTTAATAGACTCGCTTAGTGTCCGCCAAAGCGGAAGGACGTGTTATTTTTAATAATTGATTTTTGGATTCGTAAATTGTCCGTCGTAACGTGAGGACGGATTATTTTTGAGTTTGATTTTGGATTGGAGATTGGAAAAGTGTCCGTTGAAACGAAAAGTCGTAATTTGAAAAGTTCTTGATTTTGAATTGAAAAGATTCACATGGTGGAAATTATATTTTTTTTGAATATTTTTGTTAATTTTGAACACGCAAGAATTCGTTAATGGAAAGTTTGGTTACCGCTGGAGTTTTTTTTATGGCTATGGTTGTATGGTATGAAGAAAAGTCAAGGAGTCCACATCTACACGAGTCCGATACATCAAGTTTCGTTCGTTCGTCGACAGAAGCAGCCGGTAAGATAGACTGTGCACACGTAGTTTTGGTTTCTTTTTACTTTCCGAACCCCTAGGTAAGGAAAGTATTGTTATCAGGCAAAATTTGACCCCCCAATTTTTTGACAGATGTTCACATTTTGATGTCCCCTGAATCCATTTTTATCATTTTTGGAAGGATGTCTGTACGTGTGGGTGTGTGTGTACGTCTGTGAACACGATAGCGTCTAAACGAAACAAGCAAATCATTCCAAATTTTGCATATAAGCATTTTCCTGTCGTAGGACGAAGCCAGATGAAAATAAATTAAATCGTCTAACGGGAAAGGGGGGTTTAACTGGAGCTATTATGACATTATGCGTCATAACTTCGAAACGAAATTAAATATGTAAAAATTTTAATAACAAAAAATTACCGCTATGGAATTTTCTACATTTTTTGTCCTACAACTTTTTCTCTAAAACATACAGGACGTTTCAAAAATTTTTGTATTTGTAAATAAAATAATAAAACGTATTCTACTAATGAAAATAAGATGAAAAGTTTCTAATAACATGGGTCCAGAAATGCTTCGTTTGCAAGATATAGGCATTCAAAAGTTTTTTTATTCCTATTTTGGCAAAATATAAAATTTTTCATCGATTTACTTCTGAAAATATGTACCTAACCATTTTATTAAAAAATCTGATGTAGCCATCGCATAACTTTCCGAACAGACGCAAATTTTTATATTATATTTTTAAATAAAATGGTTACATAATTTCAACAGTAAATCGATGAAAAATTTCATATTTTGCCAAAATAGGAAGAAAAAAACTTTTGAATGCCTATATCTTACAAACGAAGCATTTTTGGACCCATGTTATTAGAAACTTTTCATCTTATTTTCGTTAGTAGAATGCGGTTTACTATTTTATTTACAAATACAAAAATTTTTTACAAATACAAAATTTTTTGAAACGCCCTGTATATTTTAGAGAAAAACTTGCAGGGCAAAAAATGTAGAAAATTCCATAGCGCTAATTTTTTGTTATTCATATTTTTACATATTTAATTTCGTTTCGAAGTTATGACGCATAATGTCATAATAGCTCCAGGTAAACCCCCCTTTCCCGTTACACGATTTAATTTATTTTCATCTGGCTACGTCCTACGACAGGAAAAAGCTTATATGCAAAATTTGGAATGATTTGCTTGCTTCGTTTAGACGCTATCGTGTTCACAGACGTACATACACACATACATACAGACATCCTTCCAAAAATGATAAAAATGGATTCAGGGGACCTCAAAACGTGAACATCTGTCAAAAAATTGGGGGGTCAAATTTTGCCTCATAACAATACTTTCCTTACCTAGGGGTTCGGAAAGTAAAAATATAATATAAAAATTTACGTCTGTTCGGAAAGTTATGCGATGGCCACATCAGATTTTTATTTAAACGATCGTTAAACATTTAAAAACTCGGATTTTATTAGTGCGGATAACACGGGGGGGGGGGGGGGGACGTTAGATTTAGGTTGAATTTGTATGTAAACTTAATTTGTTTATTAAATAATGTCCATGATTTGTTTCACGAATAATTTGTCTTAGAATAATAAATGAACAAGTTTTTTTTGCTATTGAAAAGAGTTTATTTGATATTGTTTCATTTCTTAATTTACAGCTAAAGGTATAAGTTATCTTGTGGTACAAAATCGATTCATTATTTTTCAGTAATTTGATGTGTTACGTAGTCCGTAACCCAATGAAAGTGTTTAATCGAATCCAAGTTACGCCCGTAAGAAGAGTCTCATTTATTTATTTATTTTCTATGTAGCTTATCACGGCAATATATCAAAAAGTTCGTTTTTGAAGCTATGCTTCTTATCGCACGGGTATTGCACGTGTATTTTGCACGGGTATCGCACGGGCAGTTAACTGAAAAAAATCGTTCGTCACACAAAATCGTCACACAAAATCGTCACGGAAATATGTAACGCAAATTCGTCACACAAATTTCGACCGCGACTTTCAAATTTCAAACTTCCCTTCAAACACCATAACTCCGGAACCGAGAGGGCTAGGACCCTGGGAATGGTGGCTATGGATAGGGGGCGGAAGTGGCAACCGCCCCCGACCCCACGCCGCCCCCGCCGCCTCCAACCGGTTTTTAGGGGAAATAGTTTTTTGACAAAACTAAAAAAATTAAAACATTTTTTTTTAAATTAAACCCCCCCCCCTCCCCTTTTCGTGGGTCGGCAAAAAACGTCAAAAAAATTTTCAAAATTTTTATTTTTCAAAAATTTGGAGCTAGTTTTAGTTTTTTCACAAAATTAAAAAATTCTCGCCCCCCCCCCCTTTCTCCCTTTTCGTGGGTCGGAAAAAAACGTCGAAAAAATTTTCCCGTATTCTTATAAGCAAATTGGAGGCCGAAGGCCGACCCGTATTCTTAAATGCCAGTGGGAGGCCGAAGGCCGACCCGACCCGTGGTCTCTAAATCAAGTGGGAGGCCGAACGCCGAGCAGTATTCTTATAAGCACGTTGGAGGCCGAAGGCCGACCCATATTCATAAATGCCAGTGGGAGGCCGACCCGACCCGTGTTCTCTAAAGCCAGTGGGAGGCAACCGCCCCCGACCCCACGCCGCCCCCGCCGCCCCCGCCGCCTCCAACCGGTTTTAAGGGAAAATAGTTTTTGACCAAACTAAAAAAATTAAAACATTTTTTTTTAAATTAAAACCCCCCTCCCCTTTTCGTGGGTCGGCAAAAAACGTCAAAAAAATTTTCAAAATTTTTATTTTTCAAAAATTTTGAAGCTAGTTTTAGTTTTTTGATAAAACTAACAAAATTTAAAAATGCCCCCCCCATTCTCCCTTTTCGTGGGTCGGCAAAAAACGTCGAAAAAATTATAAGAAATTCTTATAAGCAAGTTGGAGGCCGAGGGCCGACCCGTATTCTTAAATGCCAGTGGGAGGCCGAAGGCCGACCCGACCCGTGTTCTCTAAAGCAAGTGGGAGGCCGAAGGCCGACCCGTATTCTTATAAGCACGTTGGAGGCCGAAGGCCGGCCCGTATTCTTAAATGCCAGTGGGAGGCCGAAGGCCGACCCGTGTTCTTGAAAGGCAAGTGGGACGCCGACCCGTAGTTTTATAAGCAAGTTGGAGGCCGACCCGACCCGACCCGTGTTCTCAAAAGCAAGTGGGAGCAAGCATAACTCCGGTACCGAGAGTGCTAGGACCCTGGGAATGGTGGCTATGGATAGGGGGCGGAGGTGGCAACCACCCCCCGACCCCACGCCGCCCCCGCCGCCTCAACCTCCAACCGGTTTTTAGGGAAAATAGTTTTTTGACAAAACTAAAAAAATTTAAAAAAAAACCTTTTCGTGGGTCGGCAAAAAACGTCGAAAAAATTTTAAAAATTTTTCACAAAAAGGCCGAAGGCCGAACAACTGTGGCCTTTACGGATCTAGTATGGTCCTCCCCCTGTGAGACCGAAGGCCGAACAACAACTGGCAATCACGGACTAGCAGTCCAGACAGCTGAAGGCATATAAATATAATCTATTATGGTCCGCCCTGTGAGGCCGATGGCCGAACAACTATGGCCTTCACGGATTTATTATGGTCCGCCCTGTGAAGCCGAAGGCCGAACTACTATGGCCTGCACGGATCTATTATGGTCTTCCCCCTGTGAGGCCGAAGGTCAAACAACTATGGCCTTCACGGATCTATTATGGTTCGCCCTGTGAGGCAGAAGGCCGAACAACTATGTCGTTCAAGGATCTATTATGGTTTGCTCTGTGCGTAAGAAGCATAGCTTCTGTGGACGGTCCGACGACCGCTCTCATTTTTTTGCGCTTTATCGATCTGTATAAAAATCTCAAAAAGTGAAAAAAATGGACTTAGGCCGTTGTTCCGAACTGGTACAGATTTTTTCAGCAACTTTTCGTATTGTCGGGAGGAAGCTGATCCATAAGAAACCGATGTTACGAATTTTAATGTTTATCGTGGTTGTTTCCAGGTTGGTGAACCCTGCGATTGGGACTTCGTGGTGCTGCAAAGTCTTCTTTATGTAGATTGCAATACCTCTCTTATTTGCGTGCGTGCGATCGTTTCTGTACAGGTGGAATCCGGGTATTCTCTCAGGTCCATTTCGCCAGCCCCCCCCATCGCGAATTTGGGGTCGAATTTGGTGTCAATCGTTTGTGTTTGTTTGTGCTTCTATTATTTTCGTTTGTGCCAACACCGTTCGCGAAATATAGACTTTTAAAACTTTATAAACCTCCGAGCAACAATCGTTACAACAAACAATAACTTAGGAAGAAATAACTATCAGCCGAAATGATGGTATTGCTGTGCAATGTTACAGGAAACGAGCGGAAATTCTTTTGGGAATATTTCAAGGCCGATCACAGACACTTGGTGAATGTATCGCCAGTGGCGTAGCTAGCATGGGTGACATCCGGGGAGGATTTAATGGGTGTCACCCCCACCTAGCCTGATGAACTTTTATTTTTGATGTGTCACCCCAAAAACCAAAAAACGATGTAACTTTAGTCAGGAAATTTAAATAATTTGGGGTCGGGTGCAACCCACACCCAGGCTGATGACCTTTTTTTGAGTTGTCACCCCTAGGAACCCAAAAAACCAAGAAACGAGGTAATTTTAGTCAATAATTTGGGGTCGGGTGTCGCTCCCACCTAGGCCGATGACGCTTTTTTGATGTGTCACCCCTAGGAACCTAAAAAACCAAGAAACGAGGCAATTGTACTCAGGAAATTTAAATAATTTGGGGTGACACCAGACGGGTGACACCCGGGGCGGTCCGCCCCCACCGCCCCCTAGCTACGCCACTGTGTATCGCAGTAAATTCTAGTTGTACCGCAAATTATTTACTAACTCAATTATTTAGAAAATATCCTTCTTTCACAGAAATTAGAAAATGCTCTTCCTGCGATTTCGAAAACAGTCGACCCGGGGAAACAATAGTGGCTAATCTACCTATGGATAATCTTCAACTTTTACAACAAGTCATGTTAAGGTATTTCGAAGATCCAGCAAAATGTGGTTCTGCGGTAATCCGTCTATAGCGCGAAGTTTCACAATAGGTTCTCATTTTTTTAATAGAAACTGTAACCAGTTCTATACCGCATGAATCCCAATTTTCAACAGCTCTTTCAAATGTTCCCGGAATTTTAAATATTCTAGAAAAACAATTTCATTTGAAAGGAATTATTAGTTTTCTCCCACCTTAAAGAAGAAATTTGTCATCCTTAGGACATTATATAGCTTATTGCTGGCGATCCCATCTAGGTATTTTGGAAAAATACGACGAGCTTTTAAAAATGAATCGCAAATCCAACATACGGTCTATACAAATGTAAAGTACATTATAGTAATTTTTAAATTTGTTTGTAGATGAAAATCATAATTTTAAATAAAAATATTTTACGAAAACTGTTACAATGTACTTTATTTCTTCCTAAGTTAATGTTTGTTGTAACGATTGTTGCTCGGAGGTTTATAAAATTTTAAAAGTCTATATTTCGCGAACGGTGTTGGCACAAACGAAAATAATAGAAGCACAAACGAGCACAAACGATTGACACCAAATTCGACCCCAAATTCGCGATGGGGGGGGGGCTAGCATTTCGCCAGCCCCCAAACTTATTTTTAAGATATTTCGCGAACGGTGTTGGCACAAACGAAAATAATAGAAGCACAAACAAGCACAAACGAAGCACAAACGATTGACACCAAATTCGACCCCAAATTCGCGATGGGGGGGGGCTAGCATTTCGCCAGCCCCCCAAACTTATTTTTAAGATATTTCGCGAACGGTGTTGGCACAAACGAAAATAATAGAAGCACAAACAAGCACAAACGAAGCACAAACGATTGACACCAAATTCGACCCCAAATTCGCGATGGGGGGGGGGGGGCTGGCGAAATGGACCTTATTCTCTCTTTTGTAGCTTGTTTAAGGAACGTTTCGCAGACCATGATGATGTCCAAGTCGTGGACTTTTGGACGCCGTCAAACCGTTCACGTTCCAGTAAGCCGACTTCAAAAGATGGTACTCTTTTTCTTCCTGTATGATGAATTTGCAGTTAACTTAGTCGCGTTGGGGGTGCTTAAAAAAGGAAATTGATATAACAGGTCTGTAATCTTGTAGAGTTTTAGAGATGCTGCTGCTAGTCCTGCTGCGATGGTCGCGAAGGGTGTGGACGTTATTTCTATCTTTCCCTCATTATTTGTTGGGGTTGTGCTCCAGGTGGTTTCTGGTGTTTCCTCCCTGCTGGCTTCTCCGATCGCCCTGTTTGCGCAGGATTGGGTTGGTCCTGTGGGGTTGGAATCTTGATTGGGACCGGTGGCGGCATTCCGTGCCTCAGCTTGCTCAGGAATTTGAATACTAAACGTGGTCTTTGTAATGGCGCTTAACTGTTCAATCGTTAAAGCCCAATCTAATCGTCGCTGAAGTCTTGACAGGAACTGCTAAAAAGGAAACTGTTTTTATTCCGCGCATAGATTTAGTCCCAACAAGTACAGACTTGCCATTTGTTTTAAGACGGCGACAGTTTCCAATTAAACTTGCCTATTCCACGACGATCAACAAGGCTCAGGGACAGACGTTAGAAAATGTAGGAATATATATGCCTGAACCGGTGTTTAGCCACGGTCATCTCTATATAGCAATGTCAAGAGTACGGAGATCTGAAGATAAAAATAGTTGATGGAAAAGAACAAGGGAAATTGATTGAAGGTTCACAGGCAGTGTACACGAAAAATATTGTGTACAAGGAAGTACTAACGCAGTAGGCAGTGCTAAGATTTTATTTACTACAATAATTGTTTCTTAATTAACAAACAAAAAATAATTAAAATTAACGTTTCAACGCGAGGATGAACAATTAAAATTGGCAATATTAGGAAACAATGTTGTTTTTATTTAGATTATTAAAATAGAGACCCATCGGCACCGTCTAGCTGCCCGTCCGTGGACGGGCCTTCCAGCTAGTATGTCTATAACTAAACATCCCATTTGGACATTGCTGAGGGTAGACGCATTAAACAGTGCTTCTTTTAGAACTGTTGGAATCAGTGTTGTCAGATTTTAGAAATTTAAGGCGCCAACTCGTTGCCGAAAAAACGCCCAAAGGCGCAACTAATTGATCACGTGGCGCCAAAATTGAAATTTATTGTTATTTTCTGTAAGGGGCCGTCCATTAATTACGTAAGGATGATTTTTGTAATTTTGGGCCCCCTCCCCCCGCCACGTAAGGATACGTAAGATTGTGGCAACCCCCCCCCCACATCTTACGTAAGGATTATTTAAAAGAAAATTAATTTTGACCCCCCTCTCCATCCCTTATATTTATAAAATATGAATAATAATATATTATACTAGCTGGCACAGTCGGCCTACCGGCCGCCTTTAGCCGTCTAGACCGTGTGGGATG
This sequence comes from Podabrus alpinus, assembly GCA_932274525.1. Lineage (NCBI taxonomy): Eukaryota > Metazoa > Arthropoda > Insecta > Coleoptera > Cantharidae > Podabrus > Podabrus alpinus. Next base: position 75,012,596 of record OW026453.1, on the reverse strand, counting down.
TGGTTGTTCGGCCTTCGGCCTCACTCAAGAGTATCGCAGGCATACGTGTAGACCGTGGTTTTTCGGCCTTCGGCCTCACTTCAAGGTACTAAAGTAGCCTATGTTTTTCGTAGCATTGTAAATAACTTCTACACCAAATTTGGTTAAGATTGGTCAAATAGAAACGTAAAGCACGTGCACGCGTATTTGCATTGTCGATCGGTTGACAGTTTGACAGCATTAATTATTGTATTTTAAGTTGATTTTGAGTAGCCTGCCTTCCTTTAAGGAATCTCGATAATCCATTCATGCGCGTCCCTATGGGACGCGCATGAATGGATTATCGAGATTCCTTAAAGGAAGGCAGGCTACTCAAAATCAACTTTCCTCTCCTTTGCGAATTTTTGCACTATTTCAATACAAAAACATGCGCAGGAACCTACATAATAACTGTGCCAAATTTGGTTCCGATCGGTCAAGCGGTTTAGGAGTCTATAGGGAACATACATACACACATACATCCATTTTTATATACAGTCGACTCCGGATATAGTGAACTTGAAAAATGCTTAAAAACTGGTTCACTATATCCAAGGTTCACTATAAAAGGAAAAATAAAATCTCCCATGTTTATTATACGTGTAACATATTGCTGTGATATTTTGTTCAGATTATGATTTTTGTGCTAATTTCTCGATAAGGGATGATTTTATGTCATTTTTTTTAAAGGTTGGAACACTCATAAAGTCCCTTTCATTTGATCAGACCATAATGGGTAGTTGATTAATTGTATCTGATTTCTCCTTGATCTGAAGAATTAACTAGCTGCTTTGACTCAGAAAGATGAAGGATGCATCCGCTATTAAAACTCTGAAAGATAAAAAGAATTAGCTTGTAAAAAAATAAATATTGGTTATTGTAGTATTTAATTTTAAAAAATGAAATAACAAATTAAATTGATTTATTTAGTTGTGAACATAGGATTTTTGAATTTTAAAATAAATGGCGGTTCGCGGGAAAATGCATGCGCGAGTGAAACCGTTGGTGTGGGTAATTTTGGAAAGATTGATAACGGAATGGAAAAGAAGTCTCGTTCCGTCCACGAAATAGGGACGACGGATTTTTGAGATCTCGCTTCGTCCATGAAATGGGAAGGACGTAATTGTGAAAACTTGGTAAACGTTCACGGTGACGTTGAGATATAACTTGAATTTCGTCCATGAAATAGGGACGATATAAATTGAAAATTTGGTTAACGTTCACGGTAATGTTAAAACGTGCTGGAAGTTTTTCTTTGAAAGAGAAGATACTCTAATAATTAATTTAATCAATCCGACGGTATTTATAATTTATAATTGAGAATTTAAAAGTTGGAAGAAAGTTAATTTATGAAAATTTTGGAACCAATGGAATTTGGATGGTTATAATTTTTTGATGAAATTAAAGAAAATTATCATAGAAGAGATTAAGTTTACTTACCTATGATTGATCGTGGTCCAAGGAAGGAAGTTTATGGAATAGTTCTTCTTATTTGATGTGTCCAAGTTAAAATCAGGAGCGGCTTCCAATCACGGCGATACCAATCTTTCACGTGCGACGATTTAAAGAAGGAGAGAGTGCGAGAGGACATAAATTCTCCGGTAAGAAACTTTGTTGTGCGTTGCATTTTTACTCGCGTATAGACGAATTTGTTTATATTTTAAATTTGGTTGCGCATAAACTTTGGGGTGGTATTAATATTTCTTGTACGATTTAATTTGTTGATTATGAGAAAAACCAATATTTGTTTCTGAGAATTTTATTGTGTTGAATAAATTCATTTGTTTTTCAATTGGTAGCGTATGAGTTTGATTTCAAATTTTTGCAGTTATAGATCAAAGAGAAAAGCAGATGCAAATTTGATATTTTCTTTCTATCAAATAATCTTTATGAGAAAGATTGTTAGTGAGTTAATTTATGAGAGTTCCAATAGATTACATGAACCTACCTTTTGACCCTGAGATTCTCATTGCTGATCAAGGAAATTTTAAATTAGAGAAAAAAGTGCTGTTATTCAACCCTCGCTATAATAAGATAAAAATTCAGTAATTAACACAGCAATATGTATGTATTTTATACGGTCAGATTTAGATGAAATAAGTTTATTATTAGAAAAAAAAACATATTTTAAAAATACTAAAAAGACATAATAAACTACTTAAGATAATCAGATATTTTAGTTTGTACATGAATGTTATTAAAACTAATATTAATATAATTTTCAAGGTCACAAAAACCATTCCAAACTTTTTCTGGAACTTCGCGTGATTGCAAAAAAATGCGAGTATCGGTAATTTTCTGTGTCATTTACAGTAGAATCTGCAACGCTACTGAAAATAAAATTAATTTACTCAACATCTGAAGTTAAAATCGGGGAACTACTGGGAAACCACCGAAAAGTTTATTATAGGTAAACACGTACGTTAAAATCGAAGAATTGCCAGGGGAACCCCCGGAAAGTTTACTATAAACGGAAGTTTTATACCTTACGTGAATAAAATTCGGTTCACTTTATCCCGAAGTTCACTAAAAGTGGGTTCATTGTATCCGGATAAAAAATGTATTAGTCTTATGGGAAAACTTTACGGTACCTAAAGTAGCGTTCACTATAGCCGGAAGTTCACTAATAGCGGGTTCACTATATCCGGACTACACTGTATTTAGATAGATAATAATAAATACAAAAATTTAAATTAAATTTTTATTTACATAGATGAAAAACCGTTCGTAAAGATCACCAAAGTTTGATGCCATTTTCTATAATTCACACTATTATGCCACTATGTTTAATGATTTTTAAGTACTATATATTTCAATATATGATATTTCCATTATACCTGGATATAATTACCAACATAAAAAGAAAAAATTATATTAGATTGTTAAATTTAATTTAAAAAAATATTTTAAGAAACTTACGTAAGGAATACGTCGGACCCCTCCCCCCTTACGTAAGGGTCCGTAAGATATCCAATACCCCCTCCCCCCCAAAAAACCCTTACGTAATTAATGGATGACCCCTAATCGAATGCAATCAACTTCATGGGTGACACCCGGGCGGATTATTTCTTGTTGATGACCTTTCTTTTTTTTGGAATGTACAACGCGCATGCTCGGCTTTCAAATTCAAAGTTGATTATGTATCGCAATAAACCGCAACTACATTTCTCAGAAACCGCCCAAATTGCGGTTTGCGGTTTTTGAAAAATTTTTATCGCAAATTATCTTCCAAAGTCGCCCAATTTGCGGTAAATCGCCCAATCTGACAACACTGGTTGGAATGTCATAAATGCCCATAGGAACGCCTGGATGCGATTTAAGCTATTCTAATATTTATTTTAGTTAAATTTTACATAAGTAATTAGGACCTAAATTTCATTTGATAATTTATAAAATAAATAATAACAACCTTCTATACAGATAGGAACAGACAGATAGCAAAATATTACAAACGAAATTTTAATGTCGTAATCCCACACTTGTTTCTTGAAGCATATGTTGATGGTTGTCTATTATTGATTTACATAGCCCTAAATTGTCGATAACATTTTGTAAAGTCCAATGTTTCCTTAACATAGCGTGATCTAAATTAAAATAACTGTGACGGATACATTGTACACTGGTGCAGTTGGCCACCGAATGCAACTTTAATCCGATTTCATGAATTAACGTTTTTAAATACATTTCATATTCATTTACACAATGTATTTCTAAAAATAAATTAAGTTTTCTTTTAAAAGATCATCAATGTTAGCTAAGCCATACTAACCTATTGTGAAATCAGGAGGTTTAAATTCGATACATTTAATTCCATATAATAAGGGTATTTTTGAATCTTTTGGTCTTATCGGACCTTGAACCGCAAGCTCGTATGCTGTCTGAGATTGCATGTCTACACCAGATAATCTAATAAACAGACCAACTAAAGTAAAAAATACTTGATTTTAATTTAAAACTTACTCAAACATTTTCTGTTGATGTGCTCCTTGCATAGAGGCTAAAAGTTTTTCTAGGGTGGTATACTTAATCGATCTATATGTAGATCTCTCAACTGGTCTACCATCTTTAAAATTGTTATCAGTTGCTATACCTAACTGCCCCTTTACCCGATAAGATCTTATGTGTTTACTTAAACGAATATTCATTGCTGTCGTTGTCCCCCTTTGTATACCGACCACTAAAATTCAAACATTAGGATAACTAAATAATAAAAATACAACAACGTCTTACACAAAACACCGCTGGTTTGTTTGCCTAAATACGAAGACCAAGTAGTTTTAAAATCCTGCGGTACATAATGAGGACCGGTTACTAAAGGATGATCGGCCAAATTTGGTTTCACAACAACTTTCAATCCTTTTGAAGAATCGCCCTCCAAAGAAATGTGATCACTAAGAGGACGGTGTGTCATTTCGTTCAACTCTGTAATAAAAACACAGTTTAAATTTTTAAAATGCGCGCGAATTCAATAACGACGCACGCGTAGTATTTTAAGCGATTCTGAAATAGCTCGACGTACTTATTTCCTGGATATTAATTGGTAAGTTAAAACTTCATTAAAATCTAAAAATTTGGTAATATATGCAAGTTAGGTTTATTTACCTGAGCTCAATTTGTATGTAATAGTTTCTAGCACTTTACGGCACGATACATCTGCCGGTTTGTACACACAAATTATTCCTTGTAAGGCTTTCCATACTGGTTCGGCTTTAATTGTTGTCGATAACATTGTTGTGACTTATAATTATGTATAATAATGTCACTATTTGTTGCTTCGTTTATAACAAATACTTTTGAGGTTATGCGTTTTATTTATTTTTAAGTGGCAGTGTCGCAACTAACGCTAACTTGAATTGACGGAATAGTTCCCTAATTTAGTGTAAGAAAATTACGAAAAAAAAATCCTAAATCGGTCTTCGGCGATTTTTTTAGAGAGAGTAACCAAAATTATAAAAAGAACAAAGCAAAATCGAGCTTTTTGAAATTTTCAAAAATGTGTTCTATTTAACAGTGCTGGCGCTCAGCAACTATTCGACTTAGAGAAAAATGCCTTAGATAAAAGTTGTAGTAAATTTTGTTCTCCATAAGATTTATAGCAGTCATTTTCGTCCTAAAGTTAACTGGTGAGGAAATATTGCAAAGAAACATTTTATTTTCGCCATTTTTGTTAAAATGGCGGCACTTCCTGGCGGTCGCCGAGGTCGCCTACTCAGAGTTTTTATTATGACTCCATACCTTAAAACATATCCAAAAATCAGAAGCCCCTGACCATTTTTAGGAAACTCTTCTTTTCATGATTTTGAAGATGTTAAAATATTTTAAGTGTTATTAATATTTTTAATGAGTTTAATAGAAAATTGTTTAAAAATATTTTGCCGAAAAACATAATTTTGACTCCTTTATAGAAAATTTCAACTTCTCACGAAGAATTCTGTAAGAAACTCACGGTTTCGATACGACGATTTTTAGTACTTTAAAGTACGAACAATTACCTAACGAAATCCGTCGAAAAATTGTATAAGACCGATTTTGGATTTTTTTGATCAAAATGTGGCAAATTTTCTCACACTAATTGACCCATTAGAGATACAGATTTAAAAATTGAATAAAAACGAAGAAAATACAAATTATTTACATCGTTTCTATTCTCGCGAAATTATACAAATAAATTGCATTATTTAAATGTATTATAAAGAATTATTTAAATTTTTGTACATAATTACGATGAATTTAAATTTTTTTAAAAGATAAAATTCTTTACAATTTTTATTGTTAACGTTTAGATTGAGTTAAAATACCCGTAGCCCTGTTGCTATGCGGGGGGGGGGGGGGCTGTCGTCACAGGTAGGCTGTACCACCACAGGGTTAGAGTTTAATGCTCTTTTTTTAAGGTACATTTCTCTGACCCCCTTCGCGACGTTTTTAATGAAATTAGTGTCGAACGTTTGAGCTCCAATGAGCTTCAATTTCCATCGTTTGTACTCCAAATGTAAAAAAGTTAGAGCGTTTTAAATATTGTAAAATTAAGTGACATTTCACTGCCCCCCCCCATCGCGAATTATTTAATAAAATTAGAATCAAATGTTTGAACTTTGTTTGAGCTGCAATGAACTGCTATAAAAATTGTTTGAACCACACGCATTGCGAATTAAAAAATTCTTGAAGGGGTGCAATGTCACTCAATTTGATAATTTTTCAAACTCTAACTTTTTTTACGGGGAAGAGTGCAATAAACTAAACCACCCGAAAAAAAATTTCGTGTGCTACACACCAAAGAACATGCTTATATTAGTCTATAGAAAAAATATTTTGGGAGAAAACCTTAAAAACAACCCCAATATCGACTTTTTAAAAGTAGGGAAATTAGCATCGAATAGGCCGCGCCCCCTCAGGCAGCTACGATAACTCGCATCGAGGTTCCGTTCGGAACGGGTGAAATATTTTCGCTCGGATTTGATTTGATTTTCTTTGAAATTCGGATAGGTGGGGGTGTGATTAGTAATAAATATTAGCAAAAAAATGGAAAATAACCCGTGTATTGCCGAAAAAGTGAAAAAATTAAATTTTTTTTATTATCGATTTTTGAGGTGTGCATTCGATTAGGAGGTTTATCCATCGTCAAAACCTACCCTTGCGGGGCGCCGCTCCGCTCCGATCCGCACCCGTCCAGGGCGGTTTTGACTCTGGTTACTAGGCTAAACATACGAGAAGGCGCCACCCATCAAGAAAACCGGGATAAATGAAACCGGGATGTGAGAGAACCTCGAAATATCATTAAAAAGTATACTCGCGGTATGGGGCAGTAAACTTTTACGTTTCACCCCCAAAATATCGAATAAAACAAAAAATAAATCGATGTTACATGTACGAGAGACGAGCTCTGCATCTGCCGGTGCGAAATTTTCTAAGTGTTAGGGTCATTCATTCTGCACGGACTGTCAACAAAATGGGTGAGATTCCACCCGCGCGTCACTGAATCGTGCAAAATTCAAATTCGATTTATTCAAAAGTTTGACCACCTTTCTCCCAAAATATTTTTACAATTTGCTCTATTAACTATGTTCTTTAGTGTGTAGCAGAAGAAATTTTGATTTGGGTGGTTTAGTTTATTGCACTACAACCAAAAATTTAATTAAGTAAAAAATTGGTACAAGCGATACAAATTGAAGCTCATTGCAGCTCAAACGATTCCCGATCGATTGACACTAATTTTTATTATGGTCTGGCCATAGCCTATCACGCTGCGTTATTTTTAAGTTGGTCACCACGCGGTCACCCATTCTAGTACATACCGCTAGCAACCTTGCTTGACGTTCCGTAATCTAAATTATTAATACCAACTGCAAACTTCATTAATGCAAATTCTCTGATATTTCATTATAATATGGCGATAAAAAATAACTATAGTCCATCCGTTTTAAGAATGCAGAACTATATTCAAACTATATTGTACTAAAATTGTGAACTCGGAACGTGATTGGTTAAAATTTGTACAGGTTTACACTGCCAAAATTTTATTTGCGATTGATGACTCACGAATATTTTTTTCTAAAAGTTTCTGGCAAATTTAAATAATTTGTACAAGATAAATTGCTATTTGATAAAAAAATACTTTTAACTCGATTATTTCAAGTATCAAATAAGTGACATTTGGTTTTTGTCACTCGTGCACTTTAATTATTTGACGTTTCCCAGTGTAAATCTGACTTGCCGTTCAAGGCGACCTCGCCTGCAATTCAAAACCAGATGGACTATAGTTAAGATCAACTTTACAAACCATAAAGGTAGCTGTATAGAAGCCTAGGAATTGCGGGCATCCGAGTTCCACCTTGTTTAAAATCGGAATGACGTCTTTTTTTTCCGTTTTTGTTATTTTCTTTTTTACACGTTTTTGAAAACGTTTAAACAATCAGCGTTTTGGGTATGCAGGTCAATTATAGTTCCATTAGATTTACCACGGGCGTAGTTCCTAAAATATTGGGTTAGGTGTAAATTGCCCTCCGAGCAAAAAAGTCAACGCTTAAGCTCTCCTCTAAACTGCCTTCAAAATTGGTTATGGTATTAATGGATGACGGGAGTTTACATGCCGGATTAAGAAAAGAAATTGCAGTTCTTCTTCATTTTTCTCTTTGCAGAGGAGCCGTGGTCGTAGTTCACACTCCTTTGTTCACGGCTTCATTTACTCCGGTTCTGGGCGCTTCTTGTGGTCTGCTGGATCATAGCATTAGTTAACTCTTTCATTTGATCAGTCCAGTGCTTCGTGGATCTTCCTCTTTGTCTGGTTCCTTCAATCCTTCCCAGGACTATCAGCTTCTCAATGTTGTCATCTTATTGTGGGCTATGTGAGCGAAGTACTTCAGTATGCAAGTTTAGACTACTTGCGATAGTCGCTGTTGCTCTCTTATTTGTTCCAATATTGAGACATTTGTTCTTCTGGATGTCCATGGCATGTGCACAACTCTTCTCCAGCACCACATTTCGAACCCGTTCACTTTTCTTCTTTGGGCAATTTAAAACATTAACCAACAATATTTTGATTATTTTCTTTTTAATGTTTAGGGTAATATCATTGTCTTTCCATGTTTTCTGAAGGCCTTTTGCAGCTCTTCTGGCCATTTCGCATCTTCTCCTTATTTTCTCCAAGCTCTTCTTTCATTCTCCTCATCATCTTCGCCAACTCTTCAGCCGAACTCACCATCAAAATCGTGTCCCTCCTATTACGAGATCTCCCGTCCATCCGACCCTTCTCATAATGTAATCTTCATATACGTAAAAAAAGAATCGGCGATAGTATGCAGCGTTTTCTAACCACCTTACGTACAGCACGAAGCCTCGACAGGTATTGGTCTATTCTTACTAATGATGTATTTTGGCCAAAGAGTCGTTTTGTAATAGCGATAAAATTTTGGGAGACCCCCATCTCGTTTAGTAACTGTCATAGTGTGGTCTATTTAATGCTGTCAAATGCTTTGTGATAGTCAATGAAGCAAATATATGTAGACGGGTTTATTGAATTCACGGGATTTACGTTCTGCAATGAAACCAGCTTGTTGTGGTGGTATTTCTCAGGATAGATACGTTTTTACCTGTTAGTTGATAATGCTTAGGAGGATCTTTCCAGCACGTGACATTAACGCAATTGTTCATCAGTAGTTATCATACAGTTCTCTTTAGCGCCTTTTTAAAGTATTGGGACAAATATGGACTCTGTTCAATCCTTTCTCCGGTTGCCCACACTTTTTGGCATATATCATATATTATTTGGATGCTATTCTCTCCCATCTCCTATAAAACCTCTGCTGTGATGTTATCTGTCCTGGCGACTTGTTCAGTTTGAGTCTATCTATTGCTCTTCTTACTTCATCTCTTATAATTTCTGGTGAGATCTAATAAGATCAAAACAAATTTGTCGTTGTTGAAATGCTCTGGTTGTCTTCCCAAACGGTTAAGTTGCATTAGCCCAACCCTGTATGTGGTTATGATTGAGGTTCAACCCTCAACGAGGGACTATTGTAATGAAGTCCTTAATACGCGACAGAATTGGAATTAGGGCTCCCATTGTTACATTAATGTACTTTTATTTTATTGAAGTTATGTTAATCTAATTAGTACATTTATATTATTTAAAAAATTATAAAATTTAATTGTGGTCATCCATATATTACGGCACGCGTGGAGCTTAATTATGTGGCGAAATTAAAAAAGTATTTTAAAAACTAAAAGCTGGACATTTATTAAGTATCCGATAATTTTTCTGAATAGCAAAGTGCTTTGGCTATAATGTTTCAACAAAAATTGTTTTATAAGCAATCGTACAAAAGCAAAGTCCTTAATATAATAGGGGAGGGACGGGCAAAGTGTAGCGTGTGGGCAAAGTGTAATTTGGATTTTAAATCTTTGTCTTTTGTCGGTCTTTCGATCTATTATCATATTTTGGTACTTATTAGTTGCCACCTCTAGGTAATAAATAGTATGGTCGCGCTCTATCAAACAAGCGATAAAATGTTTAGCTTTTAGTATTTTTATCAAAACATTTTTTTCACAAAAGAAAACGATCCTCATCTAATCCAAAATATTGATTAGGGAAAAATAACCAAAATTCTATAGAATTTTATTCCCACAAGTTTGTTTATGATCATTTATGCGCTAAAGTTTAAAATAAACAAGATGATGGAATGATTTATTTTCCTCACCTTTTTTCTGCTTCAAGTCGAAAAATATCGATTGTAGACGAAAAATGGCAATAACCAAAGTTGTAGAGTATTAAATTTCCTACAAGTTTGGTTCTGATTATTTTTAGTCAAAAGTTGAAAATGGGCGAGTTATTTAATGAAAACAAATTCCCCCTTAAATTTGTAATAGCTGGCACAACAGCAGTAATTTCCCGAAAATCTGAATTTAGACTACCTATGACCCCCGCTACGAATAGAAAAACAACATTGTGGAATCGATTTAATGTAATTTAAAGAATTCGCTTTATACATAGAAATACACTTGATAGAGTGGAATTTTTAATCAGATATTGAATATTTTATGTATCAATATTCAATAACTTGACCTATAAACCAGACTTATTATTTTAATATATTTTGTAATTAGTAGTCATTTGCCATAGGATCATATCTTTAATATTATTATTAGAAAATGCATTTTCTGATATATTTTTGATAGTAGTGTTATCTTTATTATCTCATTAAGTATTTAATTCCCAAAGTAATAGGTGGTATTGATTGATTTGTGATTATTATTTTTTATTAGTTTACTCTAGTTTCCATATTGTTTTACTTAATATTTAACACCGTTTGTGTACGTATTAAATTTTTGTTTTATCAATATTTTATTTAAATTTAAACAGTGCCGTGCATTAAAACTTTGCTATGGATTTCTGATATTCTGAAAGGTTCTACTATTTTAATAAAAACTCAAAATTTGTTGACTTTTTGCGATCTCTTCATTTACTGTTATGTGTAAATTTATTTTGCAAAAGTGACTATTGATTTGAATTTTAACCATAATTTTCCTGTAGGCATCGCTACAAAATGTGACCTTAATTTGCTGTAATAATTAAAATTTTTTTTAAAATCCAGTAATCTAAATTCTAAATCATTGTCATGTTGAAGTTAATAATATAGGTAAAATTTTAATTTTAGGGTTTATGATAAGGTATTTGAATTTGGTGAGAAGTATTAAAATTATGGCATCAACAACTACTGCACTTGACAAAATCCCGGAAGTCGATGTCGATGCTACTGGAGTTTTTAAGTATATTCTTATTAAGTTAACTATACCAAATAAGGAAAGTGGGGGCGAAGGTCAAACTAAATTATTAGTACGAGGTTATGCAGAATGCAATTATCATGGTTTGTTTTAACAGTGACGACTGGAACCACTGGTGTTATCTAATTTGTTATTATTTTAGCTGACATCAACGATGCTGTAACGGAACATTTACAGAAACTGAAAAAGAAAGGTGAAATACCATCCTTTAACACTAAAGTTCTTGGTGGTGGTAGAATCATCCTCGATTCGCCAAACAAATGTATTAAGGTTTACGGATATTCACAGGTTTGAAATTGGACAACATTTTTTATTGTCATTTGAAGTGATAAATAAATTTTATTAGGGCTATGGTAAGGCTGACCATGCGACAACTGTTGCTCTACTGAAGAAGATTTACAGTGATCATGACATTTCTTGGAGCGATGAAGGTTATTAAATAAATGTATTAGTTTCCTATTGAACACAACAGTGATCAATTACTATCTTAATATTAAAATTTTTTGAAAAATAACTTTGTAGAATAAATCTGTTGTGATTTGCCATTCATAGGATTAAATTAACACGAGTCTGTTGGCAATGGAACTGATTTTGAAAATAATGCGGTCAAGTTTTTAACAAAAATATAGTTTTAATATTAATCAAATAGTTGTTTTATTGTTAAATTTACCTTTCCTTTACTTTGCATGAACATAAGTGTATGAGAGTGATTTGAGTTTATCATCATAAGTGCATAAGTTCGGAATTGCCACCAACAGTTTTATAATGGATGTACAACCAAAGTAATATCGTATTTGTGACGATGTGATTTTGACCATAAAGTTTTGTCAATTGCCTATGTTTGCCTACGTAAAAGGCATCATCTTGATGAGTGACCGCTTGTCGGTGTTTCTCTACCAACCCGCACATTGTCAGCATGTCAAAACCTTGCTCGAAAACGTTTCGTCATTGAACATTAAATCTTCCATATTATTCAATGTGATCGAGAGAAGGAAGCTGATGGTCAGGAATGGACTGTATAAAGTTGAAGTAGAAGACGTGATGTCAAAATCAATTCTGAAATCCACATCATCATCCAACCAAACGCTTTCACTGCCGAACTTAGGTCTACCTCAAAAAATGGGGTCCTGATCAAATTTTGAGTTCCCCTCCCCCCAGAAAAAGGTAATTTAAAATTCTTAAAAAATAATAATATAGGGTGCAGGCACATCGAAAGGTAAGCCTAGCAAGCTACCTAAGATGTAAAAAAGAGAATGCTCCCATTAGAACTAATCAAACAAATTACAGCCTGAAGGCCGCACTGTGACTCATCCAAGCTGTATTACGAACAAATAGTAGTTACACAGAACTTTTATTTTATCAATTGCTATTTTATAAAGATTCTGGGTGCTTGTAAGCAGGATTATGAATTTTTCAAAAAATAATATCTAGAAAAAATAACAGTTTCTATTTAACAAAATTTACATGCCGTCGCCGTTGTCCCTCTGACATGAATGACGTCCTAATTTTCCGTCTTCATTTCTCAAAGATGGTAATAATTCAAATGAGGTCACGTGTTCCTGAATTTTTCAAAAATGGTATATTTTACGAGATTTCCACTTTGTTCCATTCTGTGGATGAACACAATTTCACCGTAACTTCCGAATGGTTGAATTTACGAACAAACGATAAGGGAATAAAATTGTAGAGAATATTATTAGCTACTCGTACAAGTATAGAAATCAACATTATTTTTTGACCAATAATACTTCTCGAGATATTAACAATTGAAGCAAAAAATGTGGCATTGATAGTGTTAGAGTTTACTAGCAATATTTTTCTTCACCCAATGAAGAATTCGGTGTTTCAGAGCAGGAAATCAATATTTCGCCATAAAAGAAAACTTTTAAAATTTTGAGTATGTTAGTTATTTTTCATTTAGTTATTACATTAAAAAAGAGTACCTACCACCTTACAATGTAATTAGTTAATTTTTTAAGCAAAACACTACTTGCGATAAGCAACTTGGAAATTGATGGCCACGAAGATTTCAGCATTGAAGATTTTCATACATATAGGTATATCGACGATATTGGCTACGAGGGGGTAAGCGCCCGGAAACATTCGCTCGTGTTTAAAAATAGTGCTTACTGTAATTTTAGTAGTTACTAGCTGGCACGGGCGGCATCCGCCGCCCTTAGCCATCTAGACCCAGAATAGATCCGCGAAGGCCATAGTTGTTCGGCCTTCGACCTCACAGGGCGGACCACCTCGCCTCCAATTTAAAAAGTGTCGCAGGTCCCCCGGTACAAATATTACAAATTTTTGCACTTTTCCAAAAAGTTATTTACAATTTTGCCAATGTTTTAGACAACCGAAGAAGAAGTTTAGAGTACGTTTTTGTGTTATAATTCCCAAAAACGGTTTGCCCGTCCATTTCCGGCGTTAATATATAATTATCGAAGCGTAATTTTTTTTCGAAAAATTTGCAAGGCTATCCCATTGAAAAAATAATTTTGAAATTATTCAATTATTTAATTATTATTTAATTATTTAATTATTCAATTTCAACGCTTCCGTTGCGTCTTCAAAATTAAAGATCGGCCGGTAAATAAGAGCGCTACATACGTCCAAAGTTTTTACACAATTTTCACTTAAATGGGTCTCTCACAAAGAAACGCCGGATAATTTAGAAAAAGCAATCGGAGCTTCGGATACGGTTATGAACGGTCTTTAATTTAGCACATGACGACGGTTGACGAAAAACGACAAATAACGGCAGCATTTTCCAATTAGTGTCGTCAAAATTGAAAATCAAAATCAGAGGCGATTTAGGGCAAAATTTAAAATATGCAAAATGTGTATTTTCGTTGCGAAGCAAAGTTTTGTCGAGAAAATTTCATTCGACATTTTCGATTTATATTTGTCTCGACGTATTAAAGGCAAAAATAAATTTTTAAATCTTCCGCAAAGAGGTGGATCTTCCGCGAAGAGGTGGATCTGCCGTTAGGTTAGTGTTAGTTTTTGATATTTCTTTAGAAAACCAATTAAAAACAAATTAATCTTCAGGTAAAGTTAAATCTTCCGCAAAGAGCTGGATCTTCCACGAAGAGGTGGATCTGCCGTTAGGTTAGTGTTAGTTTTTGATATTTCTTTAGAAAACCAATTAAAAACAAATAAATCTTCACGTAAAGTTAAATCTTCATGTAAAGTTAAATCTTCCGCAAAGAGGTGGATCTTCCGCGAAGAGGTGGATCTGCCGTTAGGTTAGTGTTAGTTTTTGATATTTCTTTAGAAAACCAATTAAAAACAAATTAATCTTCAGGTAAAGTTAAATCTTCCGCAAAGAGGTGGATCTTCCACGAAGAGGTGGATCGTTAGGTTAGTGTTAGTTTTTGATATTTCTTTAGAAAACCAATTAAAAACAAAATAAATCTTCACGTAAAGTTAAATCTTCATGTAAAGTTAAATCTTCCGCAAAGAGGTGGATCTTCCGCGAAGAGGTGGATCTGCCGTTAGGTTAGTGTTAGTTTTTGATATTTCTTTAGAAAACCAATTAAAAACAAATAAATCTTCACGTAAAGTTAAATCTTCATGTAAAGTTAAATCTTCCGCAAAGAGGTGGATCTTCCGCGAAGAGGTGGATCTGCCGTTAGGTTAGTGTTAGTTTTTGATATTTCTTTAGAAAACCAATTAAAAACAAATTAATCTTCAGGTAAAGTTAAATCTTCCGCAAAGAGGTGGATCTTCCACGAAGAGGTGGATCGTTAGGTTAGTGTTAGTTTTTGATATTTCTTTAGAAAACCAATTAAAAACAAAATAAATCTTCACGTAAAGTTAAATCTTCATGTAAAGTTAAATCTTCCGCAAAGAGGTGGATCTTCCGCGAAGAGGTGGATCTGCCGTTAGGTTAGTGTTAGTTTTTGATATTTCTTTAGAAAACCAATTAAAAACAAATTAATCTTCAGGTAAAGTTAAATCTTCCGCAAAGAGGCGGATCTTCCACGAAGAGGTGGATCTGCGTCTTCTTGCACAATTCCGGCGAGTTCTGCGACCTATATAAAGTGCTCCGGTCGTATTCGCGGCATTCAGATTAATTTGTTAGTGGGTTTCATTTTTCGAATTAAAGCCGCCATCCCCGCCATCTGTTGACAGTATTTTGAATCACTGACAGTACGTCAGAATATATTTCGATTTTTGACAAATTAAATTTTTTGCTTGCAAGACTTGTGATTTGATTTATCGAAAAAAGCGAATAACTTTTTTCCCCGCTCGAATTTCTTCTTCATTTATGCACGAATAGTTGCGCCTGGAGCTACAAAATAACTGCAAAATTTGGTGGAGATCGGTCCAAGGGTCTAGGAACGTATAGCGAACAAACAAACACGCAAACACGCAAGCAAGCAGATCTTCTCTTTTATATATTTAGATACTGACCAAAAATATGAAATTTATTCACCAAAAAACAAAATTATACTGACCAAACACTATTTGATACTAATATTTAATTATTTATGCTGATCAAAAATATTATAGTATTTTGACTTTTATTTAAAAAAATACTTAGCATTATTTGATTAAAAATACTGACTAAATAAATAAGTCTTTGTATTTTGCTTATTCTGAATAATTTGTTCTTGTAAATGCAGATTTCCTGAGAACTAATTTTTGTGCGTAATTTCGATTAACTTCTGTTGGGTGAAAAACCGAAAAAAATATAAATATAGATCTTTATTTACAAATTATTGGTTAAAATTACAGTAACAGTTATTTACAATAATAAAAATATTATGATTAGTAATAGAACAAATACATCTAAAAATAGGATAAAAAAGCTGAACAAAATACATGGGGCGGTCCTTTAAAATGGACGGTTTCACAGTTAAGCGTTTCAGTTTTGCTGTAAAATTTCCTATTGAGTGAAAAAAGAATCGTAAATATAGAACTTATGTACAAATTAAGTTGAAACTACAGTTATGACTATAGCAAAAGAACAAATAATGTACATCCAAAATTAGGAAAAAAAGCTAAATAAAAAACATAGGGCGATCCTTTAAAATGGACGGCTTCACAGTTAAGCGTTCTTGTTCTGTCGTCAAATTGGTGAGGTTTAGTTTTGTGCCTTCGGTATAAGCCGTAATCCTGGCAGCAGCTAAATGGGCATAGTAAGTGGGTGCCGGATAACTGATAGATCGTGAGCAGCGTGCAAACATGTGGCAAAAATAGAACGACATTTGTTCCAGTTCATCTTCAGTGAAATCGCTATCGTCCCATAACACGCGATATTTCGTTGGACGAGCAACTCCCTGAATACTGGCATGGGAAACAAGACAAAAATCCAACGCAGTGGGATGCGTTATATCGGTTATCCACACAAGTACCCACAGGAACATTTAAGTTTTTGTCTCGCAAAGCATCTCTTTCGTTTGTTGGGAAAAATCTAGTATGGTGACGTTTTTGCACAACCAAAAAGGTGATTTTTGGTTTATACATCCCATCCGCTTGTAAACGCATACAGGCTTTTCTCGGTCTAGTACAATTGGGCGCGATCGATTGGGCGCCATCGATTGGGCGCGATCGATTGGGCGCAACGACAACTGGGCGCAGCGACAACTGGGCGCAAATACAACTGGGCGCAAATACAATTGGGCGCAAATACAATTGGGCGCGAGGGAAGATTTATCCATTACATATTACTTATTATAACTGATAGTACGAATTTTTTTTCTAAAAAACTATTATTTACGTAACTAAATCTAGAAATGTTTATTTAGCCAATAAAAAAAATTATAATTAAAAATTTAAACTAAATGTTTTTAAAATGTTTATTCCTTCTAACTTCCACTAAAATTTAGAAATAATGTTTATTTAGCCAATAAAAAAAATTATAATTAAAAATTTAAAGTAAATGTTTTTAAAATGTTTATTCCTTCTAACTTTTACAAATAATAACAATGCCTATTAATATAGTACCCAACTGATCAGGAATTCATTTCATAATTATGGGAAATGCCTCGCAAAAAGTCTATAACACTTCTATTCGCGTAATCCTCTACTAGATTCTTGATGCGCGAATCAGCCTCCAAGTAATGGAGGCTGATAACCTTATGTTGTTAGCAGGAGATTAAGGTTATTGAAATTTAAGAACGGCTTAAATACAGGGCCAGCGTATGCCTGTTTGGCGCACGGTTATTTTTGAAAATTAAACCAAACTTTATCATAAAAGGTTGATCGTTAGCTTTTGTTCCATTGCTGGCGGCCGGCAATGTTTTCTCCAGATTTGTGGTCAGTGTATAATCGCGTCGTAACTGACACGGGAACAAACAATCATACTGAAGCGGCACATAGACGATTAGAGGCAGAGCTAAGTATGGATCTAAGCTAAGTATGGAAACATTTGGAAATTAATTTCTAGTTTAAAAGTTATTCAACGTGGGCGAGATCTGTTTTCTGAAAAATTAGTTGCCGGAAACAATCCACCTATTAAGAAAAGAAAATAGTCGGAGGCTGATGCGCGCATCAAAAATCTAGTAGAGGATTACGCCACATAGGGGTC
Organism: Podabrus alpinus; assembly: GCA_932274525.1. NCBI lineage: Eukaryota > Metazoa > Arthropoda > Insecta > Coleoptera > Cantharidae > Podabrus > Podabrus alpinus. Next base: position 74,994,766 of record OW026453.1, on the reverse strand, counting down.
GTCCATAAATTACGTCACGCAATTTTAAGCAATTTTTAACCCCCTCCCCCCATCTCCACACTTCGTCACACAAACCTAGACCCCCCTCCAAATATTACGTCACATATTCTTGACCCCCCTCCCCAATGTAGTTTTATTGACTTCTTAGTAAATTTTACAATCGGTTTCATTTTGATTTTTATAACAATTTATTATAATAGATTTATGACGGCTCTGTATATTTATACATATATATACACGTACAGATTACCAACTAAAATTAAGTTTTTTAATCTTTTTACGTTTTTTAAAATTTTAAAAATCATTTTGAAAGTTCAAAAAATAGTATTTTTGAAATACTTGTTAGAAGAAGGAGAACATGAGGGGCCAAATTATACGAGGGCCGGTCCTGACCAATGTCAGGACGTTAGAAACCAATTATTGCATGTGTAAAACATACTTTTATCTTAAGTTGTCAAGTTGGCAACCTGTTACTAACTCGACATTTCAAGAAGCTTTTACGTTTTTAGAGAGAGAGAGAAATAAAAGCAATAATAATTTTAGTGACGTCACAATTTTTGAACCCCCCCCCCGCCCCCCATCGTCACAAGGGTCGGAACCCCCTCCCCCCCTAGGAGCGTAACGTAATTTATGGACGACCCCATAGAAATATTATAGACTTTTTGCGGGGAATTTCCCATAATTACGAAATGAATCCATGATTAGTTAGGTACTTTATTAATAGGCATTTTTATTATTTGTAATTGTTAGGACTAAACATTTTAAAAACATTTAGTTTAAATTTTTAATTATAATTTTTTTTATTGTCTAAATAAACATTTCTAGATTTAAAACATTTTTATACGTAAATACCTATTAGTTTTTTATAAAAAAATTCTTACAATTAGTTATAATAATTAATACGTAATAGATAAATCTCCCTCGCGCCCAATTGTATTTGCGCCCAATTGTATTTGCGCCCAATTGTATTTGCGCCCAGTTGTCGCTGCGCCCAGTTGTCGTTGCGCCCAATCGATCGCGCCCAATCGATCGCGCCCAATTGTCGGTCACCGGGCTTTTCTAATTGCTTGAATTTCGTTGTTAGAAATGTGTTTAAATTGACCTTCGGATACACCATCGCGAAAAAACACAATTCTCTCAGGTTTAACTTGGTTTGTAGCTTTGTAAAAATACAAAAGGTGTTCTCGGGTGATTTCCTCCAAATCTTCAATTATTTCAACATTCGGTGGTTGAAATCGATAGCACATGTTGTACTTAAAAGCAGCACAATCGTGGGAAGCCGTAACCGCTGCAATGCTAGTTTTATCTTTAGCATCGGGACTAGGATGGGTTACATTTGCTCCCATTATCATGTACGGTCTTCTCATCCACTCTAACCTATCACGAATTATGTGATTTGTGCCTTCCAATTTTGCGTTAACTTTTTGCAAAATATTAATCACCGTTGAAGACATTTTTGTCATCGTTTTAGATTTAACGCATTGCGTTAAGCAACCTACCCTTAGTTCTGCAGCTTGTTTCACATGACCGTAATATAATCCGTTACTGGGAATTATTACAAAACACAACTGTAAATTTTTTATCTTCTCAAACATTTCCGCTATGTCTTCTACTTCTCTTTTATACCTTGGGGTTAAAGCCAGAAAAGGCCTCTGAGGTAGCGATATCTTCATCCCCACGTTTGCAGATTGCGAAATTATCTGTAAGCACAATAAACATATTAGAAAATGAAGAAGAAACAACATTTTTAACTTACCAATTTCACAAAATCTTCGATTTGTTCCATCCTGGTGTAACGATCCATATTGACCACCGTCCATTGCGACAATGTGGCTGACGTATAAAATTTTTGGGGTTTCCAAACTCCTTGAACAGGTTTAACGGTCGTTGTTCCATTATAATTAAGAGAAGGTGAATCCAAAACTCGAGCATCAATTTGTGCAAATTTGTCATCTACCGTAATTTCAAATTCGCGGATGCAGGAATTTTGGTTGAAGTTCGCGGTGCCAATAGAATCTATTATTTTATCCTTTCTCACTTTCGTCGAGGAAGCAGTTTGTTTAATCATCTTAGTTTCAAATTGCTCAGGCAATTTTTTATTTATAACTTGGCTTTCGACTATAGTGCACAATTCCGCTGGTAAGAAAATCCGCGTCTCTCGTTTTTTATTGCCTACCCAAACGCAAGGCATTTTTGGATATTTTAAGGTGAACCGTTTTACCTTATAAAAATAATCATTAACGGTAATTTTTTTCCCATGGGAAAAAAACATAAGTTCATCTGCTGCCTTTTCCAACCCATTTATTCGATATTCTCTTTTTGATGATGGATTATTGGGAATTTGGTATTCGATCTTAATTGTTGCCAAAAAGCGACTAACTGTGATTTCGTTCTTTTTTTCCAAATTTTTTTGTAATTGACTTTCATTCAAATTGCACAATTCTTCAATCACCTTGATTAAATTCTGAGACTTGGCAAACGCTTTGTGTGCTACGTCAATGTTTAGATATAGTTTCCATCCAATTATGGCTGATTGATAAAAACCATAGTAAACTTCCATGCCACCACCTATGTTTAAAAGTTGATCTTTTGGTTTTGTAAAATAAGATCGACCAACTTGTGTAAATGTTAAAGCGGGCGCGCTACGTAATACAATGTCCAAACACTGTAAAACTTCTTGTGGTGTTGTCATGTGATAATTCCCACTTGCAGTTGAGGTCACAAATTTTTCTAACGGTGTCATATCCACATAATTTGTAAACCTTACAATTACCTTAAAACTTCTAGTACGATCCTTTTCTGTAACTTTTACTTCACTGAAAATTTCTTTATCAAATGGCAAATCACTCGAACTGTACAAGTTCTTAGTACCATCAAATGCGGGATAGCGATCTTTGTAACACTGCTGACGAAAGTTTTCCATCACCTAAAAAGAGTTCTCGTTATAGTTTTCTCTAGAACATTAATCAACACTAAACAGTAAGTCCCCCATAATCAAACATAGCAAAAAAGTAAAAGTATGTTGTAGGTAGGAAAGAAGGCCGGTGTTCAGAAGTGGACAACATAGGGGTTTAAAATTACTAACTATTAAAAATTTTACTGACCTTTCTAAATAAATGTTTTGGCGTGTTTGGCGTAATGGAAACATCGTAATGAACTGCTCGTTTTAAATTCTTGAAACTTAAAGCTAAATGATTGGTTTCGATTTTAATGGGTCTTCCATTAACTCCACTTTGAGTTTTCCGTTGAGGAATGGCTAATTCGAAACCTTCCACCGATCCATTCGTAACTGGCAATGCCTCGTCACGAGCACCACGTTTGATCAAACTTGGCTGATTATTACCTGGACAGCTTAAATTGGACGCAGCAAATTTTTTAGTCACCGCACTGAAGTTACCACTTCTTGGTAGCGACTGCTGTGACTTTTTGGTTGCACTTTCTGGAATCAGTGCTTTTGACTTTTTTCCTCTTTTCGTTTGTACTACAGAAAAGGCATCGTCGTTGTCACTCTGTCCATTCGCGCCGTGACAAATTTCTGGTTCATTTTTATTAATTTCATTTTCTTGCTCCTTTGATGTTCCTGCTTGGTCAACAGTTTTCTTTTGACCTGAAAATAAAACATCGTTTGTAAAAGCCATCGAAACTGATGAAAGGTTTTGCTATTTACATGGTTCGTTTGAGACGATTCTAATTTTCAGTTTATTTTTATATTGTTACCTTTTGATTTTAAATTGTACGAGTTACTATTTATGTAAAGGTTTGAGCAGTGAGTTTGATAAACTTAGAAGACATAAATATGATGGGGTAGCACTTAGTGCGAAATTTCAAATTAAACATTAGTGTAAATGATTTTGATTCAATATTGAAAATAAATATAAATTAATTCAACTGTCCAATCGCGAAAAAAAGGGTTTGCGTGGAAAGAACATTTGGTAAATGATGTGTGCGAAGTTAGCCTCCAAATATTTGAAAGTTGTTTTATATTGTTGCAAAATATTTTTTCGCTAATTGAAAAATAACGGGAAAATTGCAAAAAAGGATTTATAGAAAAATAACATCTTAAAAAGCTGTAAGAGGTAAAAACTATTAACAATAAAAAATTAAGAAATCCTGCATTTTATTTAATTCTGCAACATCAATAATGGAAAAAATATTTTACAAAAATCTAACTAATAAAGAGGTGTTTTTACCTATTAGTAGTTTTGGAGATATGCTTGGCAGAAAGATATTTTTTGGGAACACATTGTAACAATTATATAAAGTTAATTCCGATATAACTGTGGATTATAACTTTTATTCATGAGATTTCATTGAAAAACACTTAGGCCAAAAACTAAATGTTACAATTTTCAACACAAATGCAATGAAAATCAAATATTTTTTTAGAAAAATGTGTCTCTGTGTATACCAATTGTGTTGAATTTTCACATCAGGTGCACTGAAATTGAGTTGTTTGTAAAAACTAAAAAATTATAATATTAAAAAATGATCACCTTTGGAAGCCGAAACTAAAGGTACATTTGGGAGAAAAATGTGGTTCCATATGAAAATTACCCAAAAACCACGTTATACAACGTTATACAAATGAGTTTTCATGTATATGATTGAAATAACGTGTTTAGTTGAAATTTACCAAAAATAAACATGGAATAATCGTTAAAATGCCGTTCAAATCAGCGAAAATTGGATGTGTCTTTTTTAACCGCAATATACACGTTTTGTGATAGTTTACAGGTCGATTTTTGATAGATTTGAGTAACATTTTAACGTTAATTTAATGTTACTTTTGAAAAAAATTCGAATAAAAGCGGAGTTTCTTGAATGGGGTATTTCGGAAACTTTAAAAGCTAGGACCATATTTTTGTTCAAGTTTTGCTCAGGATTTGATTCAATTCAATTTGGTAATATTTAGCTTTGGTAAATAAAAATCTGTGTAATAATTTGTGTTTCAAATTATAGATATTTTAGTGGAATAGATGATTTTTATTTATTACCAAAATAAATGAGAAATGAGAGAAAAATTCTACCACATTTTGGCTTCCCAAAGCTTCATATCTACGGAGTTTGGGAATTAGTCCAGTCATTAGGTACTTTTACCATAAATATTTTAGTTTATACTATAATTATTATCAAATTCGTTGGCGTGTTTTTACATCAAATATTTCTTTAATGAAAATTTAAAATTTAAAGCTTAAAACACGTGAAATTCTGAAATGAGAGCAGATTATGCGCGGAAAAATACCAAATCGAATTATCAGAATGTGTTGACGGAGCTTAAAAGCGAAAAAAGTGCCAGACCGAACACGGCCTAAATTATAATTTTTTTTTGCGCGACTATGCTCTATTTGGTTGTTTACCGCGTCTGTTTCCACAACAGTAAGTTTTGTTTACTAGTTGCTAAGGATAAGACGACGGTAAGTATTTTTTTCCACTACTAGTCATATAGGCTATCATTTTTACTTAGGTTAGTCGATCAAGAAGTGACACGTTTTCAACTAGTGGTGAATAAATTTTCCATTATTAACCTAGGTTAATAATGAACAAAATGACATTTTTTGATAACTTGGCGACTATTTTAAAGAAAAATGTTGTTATTAAATGATTTAGAATAACCAAGAAATGCTAATGAATTGTATTTAAACTATTTAAAACGCTTTTTTAATACATTAATTTAATTTTAAAAATTAATTATAATCGAATTAAATGTGACAGCAAGTGACAGCGCCATCCATTGTTAATTTGACGAACCGCGATTTATTTTATTTAATAACCTAAATTTGTCAACAACTGTCAAATCAACTGTCAAATCAACAAAACAAAACTGTCATTTGAAATAAATATTTTAAATTTGAAAATTTTTTTGTAAAAAGAATTTTAAAAAATGGTAATAAATCTAGTAGTGGAAAAAATCGTATATAAACCACGGTTGTGAAGACCATTATTGCCTCCGCGCCTTATATTCCTCGGTGCAAAGCACCTCGGAATATAATCTTGGCGCTAGGGCAATAATGACGGCCTTCACAACCTTGATATATAATATACTATTTTTGTGCGACTATGCTCTATTTGGTTGCTTACGGCGTCTGTTTCCACGACATTAAGGCAACTTGATATAAAGAGAATAACATATTTTTATTTATTAAAAATACACATTTAAATGTTTTTTAATAAATTTAGTCGCGCAAAAAACGTCATAAGCATCTCGAACATTAAGGACTACCTATCTCAGACAATAATTGGAGTCGTCGCTTCGCTCCTCCTCCAAACAATTGTCTTCGATCGGTAAAATGTCCATACTGTTCTTGATACTTAATATACTATTGTTTCTTCAAATTTGAATTTAAATCAAATTCATTCGCAATTTTGCCACCACGCCTTCTCTAACCCAACTAAATTGCAAAAGCGTTTGAAGCTCCGAAATGCGCGAGGAAAGGGGTGGAGCTAAAGCGTTTGGAAGCGCGCAAAAGTCGCAGACCGAACGGTGAAAAAGTGTTCGACGGCGTTTGAAGCGAAAAAAGCGCCAGACCGAACACGGCCAATATGACATTAATTCGTACAGTCTACACTAAAAGTTTTTGTCTTGGAGAATTTCATGTACTTTGTCATAAGCCAAAAAAATTATTTTTCGTCTGGACTGTACCGACAGAACTACCTTAATATTGATTTTATTTTCCATTTATAATGTATTTAATTTAAGAAATTTTTGGAATAAACCAATGTAGTTAATCTAGATAATGCGCCATAATTTAGAAATTGCTTAATTCGTACTACCACCCAATTACAAAAATTTACATGATTGCTACAGATTTTAATTTCGTAGTTAGATTCTAATAAAAAATTATAAAAATCCGTTAATTTGGCGTAATAAGTAGGCGTCGCGTCTTTCATAACTAAAATTTTTTAAATAATTTTATTTATAATTATTGATAGGAAAAAATTCAGTGAAATCCGTGCGAGGACCGCTTCTACGGTATTTAATTTTTAATATTAATCTTTTTGAAAATAAAAAACGTTTTGTAAAATTTCTTGCCATTTCGCAAGCCAATCAGAGCAAGGCCACATACAAGTGCCATCGCGTCTCATCAGATGTTTCCTACGTATAATTTTCTGAATTTCGAGTTTTGGCACCACAATTTAGAAACTGTTAAATATCTACTACCACCTAATTACAAAAATATACATGATTGCTATAGATTCCTATAATAAATTCTATTCCTCATAAAAATCCGTTAATTTGGCGGGAAAAGTAAGCGTCGCGTCGTCCATAAATAAAATTTCCAAAATGGCGACTATAACCGTTAAAAATTTATATTTTGTAAAATTTAAGCGGATCTAGAATTTGGGGCTAGAAGTGGACCTCATGAGATTGCATAATCGTTCACTTTGTGCATATTTTTGTACTTTTAGTTTCAACAAATTCAATCAAAAGCTTCCAAACATATTTTGAAAGTCCATTTTGCCCGATATTTTAGAACGCTTAAAATGCCCAAAATTTAATTTCTAGCTTTTGTACGAAAAAGACGATATATTGAAATATATTAACAAATCTTACCTTTATTCTTCTTTCCCATTTTGAAACCACTTTTATCAAACACTTCAATAATCACTACAATAAATACGACTTAATCGATCAACGAGTAAGCTCTTAATGCTTATGCGAACCACCCCTCCCCCTCCCTCCCTTCTGCAAGAGCCGTTAGAATATTACTGTTTGTCACCGTGGTTCAACCCGGGAAATTTAAATGTTTTAAAATTATTTATTTATTATAGAGTTTCTTAGGTCAGTAATATTGCTAATGAATACATTTGAAATATAATGAATGTGAGTAACAGGAAAATGTACACCGAATTTACTAGAAAATGTAAATAATATTTACCTTAAAATGTATACAAGCTACAGTTAAGTTGGTACGGATGCGTCTTGTAAAAGGGGGCGTCACCGTTAAGATTGGCGGTAAAATTTGAATTAGCATCTTGGCAAGAGTGTCCAAAATATTATATTATAAATTATTAGCTGGAAAAATTAATATAGATTAATATTTAAAAATGATTAAGCTAAGCAACAATAAAATAAAAATTATTTTATACTTTATTCTTCTTCCATCTTACAGGTTAATTTATTATTGTCATTTTTTATTTTTAAGTAATTTAAATTTTATACCTCATCATGATTAAATACAACCTAAAAATAGTAAGTAATTTTTAATTATCGTTTGTGAAACCGGTCATTAGAGATTTTGCAATGCGAAATTGTTATTTAATTTCTTTCAATAAAATACAAAATTCATTATTACAAAACTTTTCAACTTAAGGACAATTTATTTATTCCTATTTCCGTGAGAAATATTTTTTTAATATTCGCCCATTTGTAATCCCTACAAAAATATTAATTCCTAGAATCTCCCAGCCTTAGACCTCATGTTAAATTTTATAACACGTATCCAAAGTCGATAAAAGGCAGATTTACTGCCCAGAGAGGCATTCTAACACAAAATCGTGATTTTATTTTTGTGCAAAATTTGTTTTATTACATTTTCGTGAATTACCGAAAACTAAATTGTATGTATGTATATATGCCTTACAGGCCTAGTAGGCCCATGGCTTCGTCTGTCACCAACTTCCATTCTTTTCTGTCATGAGCACAATCTCTCCACTCTTCTCTACCAATCACAATCAGGTTTTCCTACACTTCATCCCTCCATCGGTTCCTCGGTCTACCTCTTCTTCTTGTGCCTCCAAATATCACCTTCCAAATGACACTTGGGACTCTGTCTTCGTTCATTCTCACCAGGTGCCCCAACAATCGCAGCCTCTGCACCTTCACGCACCCGACTATGTTTGGTTGTCCATACATCTCGACTATCTCTCGATTTGTTCTTATTATCCATTGACCATCCACATATTTCCCACCGTAAATCCTTCTCAATACTCTTCTCTCCCAAACCTCCAGCATTGTTTGTGCACACCTTCTCAGCGTCCACACCTCTGCTCCGTACATAACCGATGGTCTTATAACCGTTCTATATATTCTTGTTTTAACTGACCTAGACATCACTTTGCTATTGAGAATTGATTTTAGTGCAAATGCGCTTCTTGTTCCCGCAGCCAGTCTTGCTTTAATCTCTTCTTCGTGTCCTGGCTCTCTTGTTATTATCGTTCCCAAGTATTTAAAAACACATACTTCTTCAAAATTTACAGTTTCATTCTCCATTTTTATGCTTATAAATTTCCCTTCTGTAAACCTCTTGTCACTCCAAACCATGTATTTTGTCTTGCTCTCGTTTACTTCTAGTCCTATTTTCCTAGCAGCTTCTAATAGTTTTCGCGTGACTTCTTGTATCTCCTTCTTTGTTCTTGTTATAAACGTCAAATCGTCCGCGAAAGCTATGCATTGGTGTCGTCTTCCAAAAATTGTACCACATCTGTTTAATCCTGCTTTCCTTATTGCACTTTCTAACACAATATTAAACAGAATCGACGACAACGGGTCACCCTGTCTCAGTCCCACCTTTACTGTAAAACTAGCGGACAACTCACCACTTATTATTCTTACTTTGCTTTCAGAGCCATCCAGTGACATTTTTACCAATCTTATCAATTTCCCAGGGATTTCCAGTTCTACCATAATGTTATATAGCTCTTCTCTTTTGATACTGTCATACGCCTGTCTAAAATCCAAAAACATCAAGTGGGTTTCCAAACCAAACTCATGACTAATTCCTTGTATTTCTCTCAAAACGAATATTTGGTCTGTCACCGATCTACCCTGTCTAAAACCGCACTGGTACTCTCCATCATTTTCTCCGAATAGCATTGTAGTTTATCTTTTATACATGTGGCCAGTATTTTGTAACTGACATCTAGCAGCGCTATCCGCACTCGCTTTTATCGCCTTTCTTGTGTATCGGACATATCAGTGCCAGCTTCCAAGATGTCGGCATTTTTTCTTCCTTCCAGACTTTTTGTATCATGTTGATGGTTATTTCTTGTAATTTCTCTCCTCCATATTTCAGCATCTCCGCCTGGATGCCGTCTTCTCCTGCACTTCTATTGTTCTTCAGTCTTGATATTACCTTTCTTATCTCATCTTCTGTTGGTATTTCCACTTCATCTTCACTTACGTCGTCAGCCTCTGTATCTGTGCGTTCACTCTCTTTATCTTGACTTCTTGTTCTATTAGCATTTCCTGAAAATATTCTGCCCATCTTTTTGTTACTCCTTCCTTTGATCCCACCAGTGTGCCGTCTTTATTCCTGCAGAACGTTGTATTTGTTTGGAATCCTTGTTTTATTTTTTTAGCTCCCCGATAGAAGTTTCGTATTTTTCTTTATTTTTTGTTTCGTAATTTTTTTTTATTAACCTTTTGCACTCTTTTCTCTGTCTTGTAGCGTCAATTGCTGACACCTTCGCCTCTTAAGTCCGCTGGACAGCTAGCCACACAGTCGGAGAGCGAACTGGGCGTAAGCTCGGTTAGAATTTGCACGACAGTGCTAGAATACAATCCACCTAGCTGAAAGAAAAAATTAAGATGTTGCGGTTTGGGCGCCGTGGAGGCAATAAAACAAACAAGAGAGGTAAAGGGTGTTTTATTAACCTCCGAAAGTAGAGTACAGGAAACTCCTAACTCGAATTCACAATTTGATAAAAAAATGGTTCACAAATTCCAGACCAGTGGTCCCAAACAGAAGTCTGCCTGAGGGGCTTAATACCTGAAGGGTAAAAAAATTGCTATAATAATTCGACAACAGACGTTGCCTTTCAAATCGTATAATGAACGGCTGCTCGCAGCTATATCCGGATGCACAACAATGTGGGGAATACGCCAATAGCAAAAAAAAAACCCGTACGCAAATGGAGAGTGGTTCGGCAGACAAAAAAATACAGCTCTGTACTTACCAGCTGCTCCAGATAAAAGGTGGTTTGATCAAAAAAAAAGGATATTTTACATACGCAGGTCAGCGTACCCTGCTAAATCCCAAGAGCGCTCCCGACGATTCGGCCTGGCTGTCTTCCCTGCTATATCCAAGCTTGAGGTAAAAATGCTAAAAAATACAAAGCTGCATATATTATCGTACACAAACCAACTCCCCTGCGTGTCTGTTCTATTAATTGAAATTGCTGCCACAATTATCGTGATCCCAATACAGCCACGTCAACACGTCGAGCAAAAAATGCAGGCGATGGTGTTTTTTTCCCCAGGACCCACGTGCTGGAAATTGACCCTGCGTATTCCAATTGACTTCCGGATTCGGATAGGGGCTCTCGAAATAATATTTCCAACGTTTTACCCGTGACTAGGAATTGCCTTGTCGGAACCAGATGTAGACGGCCACACAAAAGAAATATTCGCTACTACTCTCGTTAAATATATTTGAAATCGAAGTTCTCAGTTTTTATCTCCAAAACGGTGAGCAACTTGATGTGCAGGTAGTAATAAAAAACTAATGAATTATTATCTACTAATAATAATTATAGCCGTTAAAAATTAATATTATTTTACGAGTCTTTTTCTAAAATCGACCATTTTCTATCTAAGTCTCACGGCTTATCTCTTTTAGTTTATGATAACTATTCAAGTTATCGCGCGGAACAGTTATACAGGATATGTCGCAAATAACGTTCACTTTTGAACGTTACAGTCTTTTATGAAAGAAGTAAGAATGAAGAAACAAGGAAGAAATATGTTTCTTCCTTGTTTCTTCATTTCGATTTGTCAACATCAGCTGTCTTGCTTTCTCTCTTTTCTTTACTTCCAATTCACACTGGTGATCATACCACTCCTTTTTTTTCTTCGTAGTGCTCACATATTGTGTTTTTGTTGCCTCAAATATGCTTCTTTCTATTGTTGTTCGCAGGTGTTCTGTGGTTTGTCGTATTTCTGTCTCTTTCAATATCTTTTCCATCGCTTCTCTATATTTTCTTCTCTTGTCTTCAGTTTTGAGTTGCATTTGTATTCTATTTCTTTGTTTAGTTCCTTGTTTTCCTATATTCGTTCGATTTACCAAGGCTATTGTCATTTTCACACGTACGATGAAATGGTCTGAATCCAGGTCCGCTCCTCTATACGTTTTAACGCCTTTAACAATATTTTCACTTCTACTCTCTATCAGGACGTGGTCGATCTGGTTTGCTGTATTTCCATCTGGGCTTATCCATGTTACCTTGTGGATGTCCTTATGTTCATAGTGTGTACTCTTTATCTTCATATCATTTCCCATTGCAAAATCGATAAGAAGCCTTCTATTTTTGTTGGTTTCTTTGTGTAAGCTAAATTTACCAATTGTAGGTCGATATGTTTCTTCCTGTCCAAGTTTTGCGTTCCAATCCCCCACTATCATTTTAATGTCGTACTTTGGTATTTTCGCGTACTCTTTTTCCAGCTGTTCATAAAATTGTTCCTTTATTTCCAAATCCCCTTCCTCCGTAGGCGCATGCACATTAATAATACTTATTTTTCTATTATCTCTCTTTAATCTTAGTATGCACATTTTATCAGTTATTGGTTTGAAACCGATCACCATATTTTTCCCTTCTTCGCTCACCATAAACCCAGTTCCCAACCTTCTGTCCTTCCCACTACTTTTGAAAAAGGTATAGTTCTCAATGTCAGTTGTTTCATTATCTCTTTGTTTCGTCTCCTGCAATGCTACTATATCTACTCTATACTTTTTTAACACCTTTAATAATCGTTTCAATGCTCCCGCCACATAAGTTCCTCTCACGTTCCAAGTTGCAAAAAATTTTGTATCACATCCTGTCTATGCCTTTTCTTATAGTTTGTCCTTTTCCTCGCGTTTTCGTATTGTTTTTCAGTCCGGCCTCCTTCACTATTAGTTTTTTTGGTATAGGGGGTCCTCCGTTTTTCACTATCAACCCCTTTTGCTGGTCCCAGTCCCAACGTTCGTGGTTTATGTATATTTTCCATATCCTACGTTTGCTTCATTTCCTTTTCCTCTTTCTTGTTTGGCGTATTCTCTTAAACTAGCCTGCATCTTTTGTTCTTGTAATGTAAGGTCATCATCAATAAAGCTGTTGTTACCTTTCAGTTTATTTTTTGTTCTCATAACAGTTATTTTATCAAAACTAAATTACTGAAATATAATAAAATAATTACCGAACATTTTAATAAGTGATCCAAATATTTTGCGAAGAACTAATAGAAAGATTCGACTATCATTGTGTAAAACGGTCTACATTTAAATGATGAAACCTATGGACTTCTACCTTTAACTAGTGTCGACAACCCCACTTTAAACTATTTGTTTATTTGTTGATAAATTCTTGGGGTAAGCCTTTATTATATTATGTATAATTTTTTAAATGATTTTGCGAATTAGTTTTAAGCTATTTTATTCCGTGTAAATGTTTTATGATTTTTAATATATTGTAGTGAGCTTAGACTCCTAATACTGCCACACGTTGGGCTAGCCAAAATATGCTCTGAATAACCCTCGCTAATGTGGTTACACGTTTTATTATTGATGTTTGTACGAGTGTACAGAAATGTACCCCGTCAATGGAATTGTATGTGAAATTTAGTAAATACAAATAAATGGAAATAATATGCCTCGGCTTAGCTGGTTCGTAGTGCATGTGTCTTACCTTGTACAGGGTGAGTTCGTTCCTTGACCAATACTGTAAATAAATTTATGTCGCGGAACAGGTCAAAATAAATATCCTTCGTTACAAAATTAATAATGTTTTTATTTAGCACACAAATGTAAATAAAGGTTTTGTTATATTAAAAAGTTCTATTATTAAATCTAATTATCAAAATTCTGAACGTTAAATAAAGAAAACACGTGTCGTATGGAGTCCGAAAATTTCACTTAGTTATTTTAAAATTGTACTTTAATGTGCACGTTACCTTAGTAAATTCAGGAATCTTTTTCGTTACTTGAACTGGAGATGGTACAATTGCGCACCAACATACACTCGATGGGTTTATTACCATGAAAAAGTTCGCACTTGCAGTTTGTTAACCTCGTTTTGTGTTGATTTTTAATTCTCTAGAAATATTATCAATCCTTTACGTTTTTCAACTTATTTTTAGTTTTACGTAGGTAAGTTATTAATTTCTTGATTTTTACACTCGTATTTTATACTTTCACCAATTATTTTTACTATCAAATTATTTTTTATTAGGACGATTAAAATTCGCCACCATTAACGTGTGAAATCTAACACAAGGACCTCTTCGATTGTTTTTTAATTTTCTATCTCCCAATTCATAGCCATCTCGATGTTTGAGTAAACGCATTCGTATTGGTTGATTGGAAAATCAATATTATCGAAATTTTCAGGTTACAGGTCTGTACTAAGCCAAATGTGACTCGTTGGAATTTTATAAGTAAAATTTTTATATTTTCAGATTGGATTGACTTCTTCCTAAGTGCTTCGTGGTTGAATAAATAAAGATGCTGGACATGAAATTTCCATTCACAGTTCATTAACTTGTTACACGTCGAACTCACGTAATGATTTTCAAAACTTATTTAAATTTAACGCTAACATAAATTTTTACATTAATCAATTAATTAACAAAATTCTAACTTTTGAAATACCTTTCTTATTACTAAACAATCTTTCATTTACTATAACTAAACATTTTTCAACAAAGACAATTATTAAAAGTTACAATTTAAATTTATTTTATTCAAACCTGCTTTATGTCCTCTTTACAAATCATTTGACTTTGAACTAAATTTCTTGGTATCGGACGAAGTTTTTCTGATTACTTTGATAAGTCACATGCTTTATTAATAACAAAATTTTCACGAATCTTAAATAACGTACTTCCATTGACGTGGTATCTCGATATCGCAATATCCCAAGTAACATTTTACCGTCATAAATGTACATATACGTTACAGAAATTTCCGTAACGGTAAAGCATTGATTTGCCCCTTTTGCAGTTACTCTATTGATGTATCATTTATGTACATATACGGTACAGGTATTTTCGGAACGGTACGGCATTGATTTGCCCCTTTTGCAGTTACTGTATTGATGTATCATTTAAGTACATATACGGTACAGGTATTTTCGCAACGGTTCGGCATTGATTTGCCCATTTTGCAGTTACTGTATTAGTGCATCGTTTGTATACCGATTATGTGTTGATTTTTTATGAACGAGATATTTTGAAATTTACAGTATCGTCATTTAATAATTAAAAAAAGTAATTTTTATAAATAATAAAATTTTTCGTTTTCAAATAATATTTCTGTAATTATTTATATTTATTCAGATTCGATTGTTTTATTACAGACAATTATTTAGTTTTATTCACATTCAAG
Organism: Podabrus alpinus; assembly: GCA_932274525.1. NCBI lineage: Eukaryota > Metazoa > Arthropoda > Insecta > Coleoptera > Cantharidae > Podabrus > Podabrus alpinus. Next base: position 74,979,467 of record OW026453.1, on the reverse strand, counting down.
TTCATTAATATTATTTATTCATAATTTACTGCTTAATTGCTTCCCTGTTATAATATATTTTTGTTTACCTGCCAAGAACCTGAAAAGTGTTCTATAAATGTGATAAATATTTTACTTACTTTTTTCCCGAACCGAAATTCGAACCTGCGTTGGTTAGTACTAATCCGTTTGAAGGCAACCGTTATGCCCACTGCCCTACCTGGGTGTACAGTAGAAACTATGATATTTGTTATTTTATGGTCAATTTTATTTTCAATTCATAGATTAAAAATATTACCTAATATTGATTTAAAATAAATCAAATATTTTGCTTTGGTACTTTAAAATTTATTACATATAAATTATTTTAAATAAAAGTTGTTATTTTGTAGAAAAATCCTACGACGTAACTTTAATTCGAATTGATAGCTGTTTTTTAATTGAATTAAATCTAAAATTTCCTGACTTTTAGTTTCCTGAATTTTTTATTTCAAATTTGGAAATTTTCAAAGATGTTTGATTGCTGTTATTTGCATTTGCGCGGTAGTATTTTATAAACTCGAATTATATTATATTAATGAAGTTATAAACTTTTTCAATATTTAGAAATTCGAAAATTTGATACATAGTTGACTATAAAGATTTATGATTATTATAATAACCGATTCCTCAGCTATAATATTTATAACTTTCACATTATAAGACAAAAAAATATTTTAGAATGTAAGAAGTTTCGATGGCACAATGGTAAGCAGGTACGCTTGGTACCTTTGGCAATCCGTTGAACAGTGGTTCGAATCCCAAGCCGGCAAAATTATTTTAAAAATTAAATTTTTAATTAAATAATTTTTTATATTTTTATTAATAAATATTTAAACACAGTTATTTATTGATCTTTAAACTGTAAAAGGGCCTTTAGTTAATTAGCTAATACAAAACATAAAATATTTAAAATACACGTTTTACATTAGTTAGTTAACTAAAGGGCTCTTTAAATACATTATTAATACTGGGGGCGTAAGAGGTTTAAAATTGTCGTCCCCCAATTTAGAAATATGACCACCCATGCTGACTTCAATAATATCTCATATAATAATTTATTGTAACATAAAATGCGTATAATAATTTGTAACCAATGAGAAACAAGAGTTTTGCTAACGATGAATTTTTTTCGTTCTGATTGGTTAAAACTGTTTTAAAAACGGAATTAAAATTAATTGATATTTACATTCATTATTTTTATAATATATAAGTATGTATTTTAATGTTACTTATTTTTAACATTTCAATATTAATAAAAATTATTAAACAAACGCGTCTCGAAATTTAATTAAAAAAAGGACTTGGGAGAAAAAGACGAATTTTTATTTAGAAAATTATTATATTAATATATGTATATACTTCATAATATTTTATTATGTACTTATTTAACCTGTCATGGACAAATATTACGTTTAACAATATCAAAACCGTGAAGTAAAAATCATAAAATTTAACTAATAAAACATCTTTACATATTATATACCGGAATTGTAGCAAATAAAACATTACTATTTTAACTGCACTTTCAGGTATCAAACCGGCGAAGAAAATATCGTACCGTCCATCTTATAAAATATCTGTACGTGTTAGACATTGCTTTTATAGTAAGAAAACGGAACGATTAAAACATTACCTGAACGGTACTATATGTTCAAATAAATTTTAGTTAATAAAATTTCAATGCCGATCCAATACCGCAATTGCCTTCAGAATAACGGTGTGAAAATATGTTAATTGAAACTATACCTAAACAGTACACTGTAAATATGAACTAAAATTTATATGCCGCTTAGGTACCATTTTGGTACTTAATTTACAGGTAATAATAATTGTAATATAAAATGCGTATTATAATTTGTAACCAATGAGAAACAAGATGTTTTGTTAACGGTGAAATTTTTCTTCGTTCTGATCGGTTAAAACTAATTTAAAAACGGAATTAAAATTCATTGATATTTAAATTATTTATTTTTACAATATATATTTCAATGTTTCATATTTTTCACATTTCAATATTAATAAAAATTATTATATTACGTAATATATTTCATAATATTTTATTATGCACTTATTAAACCTGTCTTGGACAAATATTATGTTAAACAATATCAAAACCGTGAAGTAAAATTCATATCATATTTTAACTAATAAAACATATTTACATAAATATTAAATGCCGGAATTATAGCAACTAAAACATTACTATATATTTAAACTGCACTTTCAGGTATCAAACCGGCGATGAAAATATCGTACCGTCCATCTTATAAAATGCATGTACGTGTTAGGCATTGCTTTTATAGTAACAAACCGGGACGATTAAAACATTACCTAAACGGTACCATTTGTTCAAATATATTTTAGTTAATAAAATTTCAATGCCGATCCGATACAGCAATTGCCTTCAGAATAGCGGTGTGAAAATATGTACATTGAAACTATACCTAAACAGTACACTGTAAATATGAACTAAAATTTATATGCCTCTTAGGTACCATTTTGGTACTTAAATTTCAGGTATGAAAATATATGTACATATTCGTTATACTTCAATGGTATACCGGTATAAAACCGACGTTGATGTTACTTGGGATGTATTTAAATTATTTTTGTGTTTCTTTTGTTTTTATTTCTTACGTTTAGCTAATAACAGCCTACGCCCGATATATTTTTTAATATTTGCGTAAGCTTTTTCGTAATCTACACTATAACCGGACTATAACAGAGTTATTGTTCTGTTTAGGAGGGATGCGCTTCGTCGCTCTCCCCGAGCCAGCCGCCACTGATTACGCCTCAACTATTAATGTTCCGAAAAAAATTAAGACATCTTTTATGTTTATTAAGTGTAATATAAAAAAATTAAATTTAACAAAATTTATGCACTTATAGTAACCGAAAATTTGTTAATCATTATAAATTTTAAGTTATCAAGCTAAAATTAAATTTTATTATTCAATCAGCCAAGTAAAATTTTATTGTTATCTAAATCTTCAAACACAATGCTTATGGAAGTCTATTATAGAGATAACATAATATACAATAGTAGTTCATTATTACCGGATGCTTTATGATTACATACTTATCTAATTTCTCAAGTTAAAACTTAGTTTGCAAGTCAAACTTCAATTTTATTGTAAAGCTTGATTGAAATTGTTTCAAAAGAATTTTTGGGCCAGCTGGGACACCAGGATAGTTTCAGTTTTACCAACTAATGCTGCTGGGTTTGAACCTACAATCTGCGGCGCTTTGCTCTATTTTGCACTGCTAAGCAAGAAAGTCGTAATTGCATAACTGATAGTTTTGAGTAATGGAAGGTTTTATATTTTTATCCTCAAGCAAAAGTTCTTAAAAAGCAGCACACTTACAAAAAATCTCATACTCGTATCTAACAGAGAACTTGGCAAATACCATTTTTCATATCAATAAATGTGATTTACGACTACTTTTTATTGGTACCACAGATTATTTTGTAGTTATGACAAATTTCATAACCTGTTAATAACCTGTTAAAAATGTTAAAATTTGTAGATAGGATCTTCAACCTTGGTGGAAAAAATGTCAGATACGACCTTCTTGCTTAGCATAGCGGTATATTCAATCCATGCATGTTTCTTTGGAAAATTTTAACAGAAAATTTAATTAAAAGCTTAATAAAATAATAAAAAGCCATAAAAAGTTATGGTCGCTTAAAATTAAAAAAATTCAGATAACATGCTTGCGTAATTGTTTTAAATTTTAATACAAAAGCATTTAAGAAAATACGCTTGTCACCAATAATAAATAAATAAACAAAGTAAACGTCAAATGTAACATAAGCGCTTCGGGTAGCGGTAGGTAATTTTTATTTTTTAAATTTCGAAATAAATTACACGAAAAAATTGTGAAAAATATAATTCCTAGATATTTCTATAAATAATTTTAGATTAAAATTGAAAAACATTTCCTGTAAGATATACTACATCTAATAAATTAAAAAAAATATGTTGGCATTTTTGTTTGCTCTACGTTTGTTCTCACATTTTGGTGTTCTAAATCGATCAATCATTTTATTCAGGAACTTTAAGCGACCAAACTAATTGCTTATTAATTTCTCATAAATTATTTAAATCTTTTGGTTAATTGACAAGTGCGAACAAGAGCCATTATGGATATTTTGTCGCAATTGCATACCTTTACTGTGTTCAGACGTTCAAAATGTTCAGCTCAAATTCGATTTATTCGGCTTTATTTCCAATGTATTTGGTTACCCAAATTATCGGTTTAACTCCTTTTAGAATTAATCCAATAGGGTTTAAGCCATCAAAATTGGAGATGACCTGGAGTTTAATATTTATGTGTATTGTGACTATTTGGAGTCTTTATTCACTCGATATTTCAGAAAAAGAAGAAGACGATAGTATAATAGCAGTTGTAACCAATTTTTTTGACATAGTTTTTAGCCAATGTGGAATGATAGCAGATATATTATTTTCTTGTATTTTTGCTCACAATGTAAGTATATTAACCCTTTATTGCCCATGTAATTTTATTAAAATATGCCTTTTTTGAACCTGATTAATTTTTTTCAAAATACTTAAAAAACAAAAAGGGACGGATGAAATTAGAAATCTAAACAATGCAATTTAAAACCACTGGGACTTTTTCGTCCCGGTGGGTGATAAAGTGTAAAGAATTTTTAGGTTTTATACTATACTTTGTTGAAATTTTACCCAAATTTTGTGTTGTAGGTGTTACGTCTACTGAACTCGATCGAAAGTTTTGATAATAATACAAAAATTACATTTAAAAAAATTAATCTCCAAAGAGAATATTCAAAAATTAAAAAAATTGTGATTATTTCACTATTGATAACTTTAATTCTTATTTTATTATTTATTATAATGGCGACCAGATATACTGAAGATGTACCAACATTTACAGCAATTGGCATCGCGATCGAGCTTCTCATTCCAACTATACTGAATACTTTCGTGATTTTTCAATTTTGTATTTTGGCTACGTGCTTTAAACAAAGGTTTGGGTGGATTAATAATGAAGCACGGATTTTACTAGAAAAATTTGAAATTGGAATTTTTACCAACGATAACAAGCTTGCAAAAAGAATTGATCGGGTTCGTCCGTCCAGTAACGTGTAAGAAAAATTATTTTCTTTTTTTTTTGTTATTCGTGTCTTCAATTCTTAAAATTTTTATTTATAAAATATAATATTTCAGAGTAGGATCAGGAATTTGTCAGGATCAAATATTGCATCTTATCGAAGACATCAGAGGAAAGCATTTTCAGTTATGCGAAGACAGTAAACTTCTGAATCGCGCTTATTCCGTCCAAATTTTTATTATATTGTTCCAAGATTTTATAACTATAATAGCAGCTTTGCATTATACTGGTAAAAACATAATTAATCATCGGGATCGAACAGATGCACTTGTTGAATATATGATTTATTCCGGAATTTCCTTCATTTTAGCTGTTATACATATTCTAGTAATCGTAATTTGTTGTTCAAATACAATTTCAGAAGTGTGTCCATTTTTTTTGGTTATTTTAAAGTTTCACGTATTTTAATTTTAGGCTTCAAAAATAAAAATAATAATTAACGAATTGGTTAGTTCAAATGTAATAATTCAATGCTCGTATAAAAGGGAACTTTATTTGGAGGTTCGTATTGATAAAACGGTATTGTATTTTTCTTTCTTAATTTTCTCCTTATTTAAGATTATACATTTTTCTGTGCAACTACTTCACCAGCAAGTAAAATTTATAGCTTGTAGAATATTTAAAATGGAGGAACCACTCATTTTTTCAGTACGTTTGCAAAAATTTGATTAAATAAGAGGTGCCATTTTGAATTGCGCGGTATTTCCGCTCTATAGATTTGAAAGAGCTTATATTAAAAGTAGCGTCATCTACAAATAATGCGATATGATTATGGAACGTTACACGATCGGCGAACGTATAGTTATTGTGAAAACACATTTCCAAAATGGTGAAAATTTTGCAGTTACAATTCGCAAAATTCGTGAAATTTTGGGTAGAAGAAGTGCACCTTTTCTCGTAGCGGAATTGTAAATTTACTAAAAAAATTTGAGGAAACTGGTTCAGTAAGTAACATAAGAACATTTGTCCGTTGTCGTAGTGGCCGTTCTTTTGAAATTTTTCATGCCAACAGAGCCGTGGAGGACATTTGAATGATGTGTTCCTCGTGTAATTCCAATGTTTGAATTTTTCAATTCTACCTATTTTTTTTAATTGACATCTCACAAATTTACAATCTGTTAAATTAACCTTTAGAAAATAGTTGAACTTAGTTCAATGACTTTACCTTCATAAATCATTTCTTACAACAGATTTTATTATAATGGAGCAAATCTATATCTTCTTCTTATTGCCTTTCCATTTTTCTCTACGACCCTCTTCCATATCTTCCTGTTCAGCATTCTATCTCTCCAGTCACTCACACCCATCTGCATCAGATCCTCGATCGCACCCTCTTTCCATCTTTTTCTTGGCTTTTCTTTCGGTCTAGCCACATCAGGATTCCACCTCATTACTCTTGAGATGGTTCTTTCCTCTTGTGTTCTCTCAACATGTCCCAACCAGCCCAATCTCAAAACTTTAACATATCTGACTATTTCAGCCTCCTGCAGGTCAGTTGGTACATATCTCCCTATTCGTTCTTCTTTGATACTGTTCTTCATTCACTATCACAGGGCCTAATAGTATCCTTGAGTTTCTCCTTTTCCGTATATTACTACAGGTCTTATCTGTGTCTTATAAATCTTAATTTTGCTGTTCTTCATAAAGTTTTTATTCTTCAGTAGGTTCTGGTTGCTATAGAACGCTTTACTTCCTGCCATCACTCTGTCCTTCACAATTTCTCCTCTTTCATTGGCGTTATTTATCTGAATTCCAAGGTATTTAAACTTTCTGATCTCTTCAAATGCATAGTTTAGGATTCGTGTTACTTTTAAGTCTCCTCATTTTTCTCTGTTGCATTTCATAAGTTTGAGCTTGTCCCAATTCACACTCAATTCGGCCTTACGAGCCTCTCGTTCTAAATTTTCAAAAGTTTCCACTAGGGATCTGTGTGATCTTGCCATTATAATCACGTCGTCAGGGTACGCCACTATCTGAACCTCACGGTTCGTTATCGTTCCATTGCAGTTGGCTCGTCTTGTAATTCTTGGACGTGTTCTCTCCATCTATTTTTTATTTCATGTTTTCCGTACTTTATTTCGCCATTTTGTCTTTCAGTTCTCTTATTTCGTGTTGGGCTTTTATCTTTTGGTCTTTTATTTTTCTGTATAATTCCCTTGGATTTCTGTGGCTTTCTTTAATTTCTCTCACTACGTCATCCATCCATTGTCTTTTCTTTCTTTTGCATAGTTTCACTGTCTGTTTTGCTTTCTCCTTGTAACCCTATTTATCTGTCTCGTTTTGTGTTTTAATCCACTTAATTCTTGATTTTCTTCTTCGGATTCCTCATTAAAAACCACTCCTTTTTTACGTCTCTCCATTTTTCTTATCGTTTCCTCTGCTGATTTTATTATACTCTCTCTTATGTTCTTCCATTCTTTATTCATATCGTCGTTCCATTCTATGCTGTTAATCTGTTCTTGTAATTTTTGTCTATATTTTCATTGGTATTCTTCAATTTCTAGTTTCTGAATTGCCAGTCTTTCATTTGTTCTCTCTATCTTGGTCCGATTTATCTTTGTTTTGGATCCAATTATTTCCATAATTACTAAGTTATGATCTGTCTCTACGCTTGTGCCTCTGTATGAGTTTGTATCGCATACCTTAAATATTTTTCTCTTGGATACCATTACATATGTGGTCTATTTGGTTTCCTTTATCTCTTCCAGGAATAATCCAGGCTCCGTGTGTTTAGTTTTATGTCTGAAGTTTGTAGTTACTATTCTCATATAGCATATTTCTGCTAGATTGCATATTTTTTGTCCATTCCCATTTGATATTTCGTGGATAGTATTTTGTCCTGCTATGCTCTTGATGAATTCTTCCTTATTATCACCAGATCATAGTTTCTTGGAATTTTTTTTATCTATTCGTATGTTTCTGATTTTCTTCTTCATCTGCTTCTTCTGTTGACGCATATACGTTTATAATACCTTTTACTCTAATATACGTTAGTCTCCCATTTATTGGTTTGAAGTCCATTATGTAGTTCGCTATATTATTTTCAATTATAAAGGCAACTCCGTTTTTGCCTTGTTTCTTTTCTCCCGAGTACAGTAATATGCAGTCTCATTTTTACCTCACCACTTTCTCTCCATCTTATCTCTTGCACTGCCGTTATTCCCACCCAGTATCTCATGAGATAATTAGCTACTTCATACATCTTTCCAGGTCGTAGCATCGTTCTCATATTCACATGTCGCTATTCTCTCCGTTTGTTTCTTTACATTCTTTCTACATTTTTACTTCCCCTTTTTTCCGTTTATCCTTGTGTTTCGATTCTTCTTCTCTTTTCCGTTCACTTTGCAATTTTGTCATATTCAGCATATCATCCAAATATGATACCGTACGAGCCGATCCAGCATCACTATTTCCATCAATTTCTACTTTTTTACATGTTGTACAGGGTTCTCGGCTAATCCCAGTTTGTTTGTGTCTTTGTCCCATACATATGTTTTATCATCTATATAATATAGTTTCTGGTAACCGACGTTCACTCTCTTCCCATCCTTGATTCCATTCCTTGCAGCGTCTATTATCTTATCTTGGATCGCTTCTTCTCTTTTGGCCAGGCCGTTCTCTGTTTACAGTGGGACCCTTCTGCTTGTCCATCTCCATCCACCTCTGCTTCTTCTTGAGTTTCCGGTTGGAAGGGTTGGAAGACGCTTGTCAGATGTTCAGCGAAAACATAGTCTTTTTCTTGGTCGCTTCTTGCCCAGTTGCCGTCTGCTTTTCCGATTGACGGCACAAAAGTTGTTGGCCTCTGTAATTGGCTGGCAACTTTCCACAATGAGCAGTGTGTCGCTTTGGATGGTGTTCTAAATAATTTTGGATATATTTATTTTTTATGCCATTTAGAAGATATTTAAGATTTTCAAATGATTGATTTAATTTAGCTTTATCACTTGGATGTCTAGTGATTTGCCATATTCTTCTGAGTTTCCGTTTTTCTACGACAGCTTTGGGAGAGCAATTTGTGTCCTTTATAGTGGTGTGTATGGGAGTAGACAGTCAAGCAGCATTCCGGATAGCAGTTGTTAGGCTTTTCACTGCTACGAAAAGATCCTTTGCGATTTGAGTGGATTAAAGGATTAAATTGACCGATTAAAGGAATCCCAATCGGTATACTTATTAGTTACTACACAATGATGGTGGTCTTTTTCTACTTGGTATACTAGGGGTAAATTCAATTTCCAATTTTATTAATGCGTTTTATAACAAAAATAAAAATGACACCTCTTATTGAATCACCCTTTATAGTATTTTATAACAGGGTGATTTTTCTAGATTATTGGCGCAATTACGTCATATTTAATTATAATTATTCAATTTGAAATTCAACAGGTAAGTTTTTTTGCACCAATACTTGAAACATGAGCAAATTTTTCTTTTAGTTTCACAATTCGGTTAATGAAACACGTTATATGACGTGAAACACAACGAAGCACAAAAATATAGATTAAGTTTTAAAAATTCATAATATAAATTGATTAATTGTTAGCTATGCACTTGATTTACGAAGTTAATGGATCGTTGCGTGTCTAAATGAATTAAATATTAATATACTCATATTATTCATATTATTAAGCTTCCACACATTCGTATCCAACTTTTTTGAAAATGGTCAAACCTACCACATTTTATTCTTCTATATTACCTATGTATACGATAACACAATTAGTAGGTTTAGTGCCTTTTACAATAAGTAAACTACGAATTAAAATATCAAAATTAAAAATAATTTGGTGCATAATAATTTTTTTTATCATAAATTTTTATAGTCTTAAAACTTTTGAAAAAAGTGAAGCCATCAATGACGGATTTATTGCTATATTAACAGATAATTTAGACAGGTTTTTTAGTCAGAGTGGAATGCTCTGCGAAAATTTATTGGCATGCCTTTTTATATGGGACGTAAGATAAATGATTGAAAAATCTTTATTTTCAGCTCAACTATTGCATTTCAGATTCTCTCCTTTTTAAAATTTATCGACAAGTTTGACGAAGAATTTAAGCAGCTTTTCCATACAGATTTAAGAATGGAATATCAAAAAACCAAGTTGTATGTACTTTTTGGTTTATTTTCCACCTGTTTTTTGATTATTTTGTTTGCTTATGTGATTATCAAGGATAGTCCTGAATTGCAAAACTGGGAAAGATATGGAGAATTAACCGCTTATATAGTTCCAACAATGTTAAATGCTTTTGTGTGTTTTCAGTTTTGTACTTTAGTGATGTGTTTAAAACAACGGTTTAGATGGTTAAATGAACAAGTTTGGAAATTCCAGTTCAATGTATCCAAGTACAACAATGATAATTTTTTGTTACCATCAGAGAAAACTATTAAGGAGCAACGTTTATTACCGTAGGTTTACTGATGAATTACAGCTTGCCACATATTCAATATAGAAATGGGAATGAGATTATTTGTAATAATTATTATACTGCTCTACTTTATAACTAGGGGTCATTCCATCTCAAATCAACTGAAGAATTTACCTGACCCCCACCAAATTTGACGAAAATTGGTACACACCATCTTAGTAAGAAATAAAAAATACAAATTTAAGGATTTGTCCAAAAGGGCATTCGTTTCGTTGTTTTGGTCGTTCAAAATGTCAAAAAGTTGGTGTGTAGACTTGTAGGAAAACGGCTGTAACTTCGTCCACGGTGGTCTAAATTTAAAAATAAAAAATGTTCTGTAAAGGTAAATGAACGTTCTATCCAAATATTCAATCACATTTTAATTTTTCAACCCCTAACTGGATTAATTTTATAATATTAACCCTATTTCAACCCCTATTTAAAAAACGATTCTTTTTTTTGTTTATTTTTTTACTGTTTGTTTGTGCAATTTTGCTGAGTATGTATGCCAAATTTTATCATGGGATCTGCATGGGTTTGGTTGCTAAAAATAAATTAAAAATATGGAATGCAAAATTGAATTTTACAAAATAATGTTTGGCAGTATAAAATCAAAATTAAAATATAGGCCAGAAGGAGTTGACTACTATTAAATTTTGGGGTACAAATATATCAGCAAATTTTGCCAATTTTGGGAGCTTTTTTGAATTTTTGAAGATCTTTTTAGCAATTTTTTGGATTTTTCTCCAACCGTGGAAAACCTTTGAGGTGGTGATAAAAGACACTCTTCTAAGACAAATTTTCAAATAAAATATTTTCCCAAGTCCAAACCCTTGGGGGGTACCTTCCTTTAAAGCAATTTTTTGAATTTCTGATTTCAAACGGCCATAGCTCCGATATTATTGATTTTTTAAGGTTAATGGATTAGAACTTTTTTAAAGATCATTCGCTTTTCTACAAATTAGGTTATAACCCCTTATCGTCTAGAATCAACGGATTTCGAGTTATAAATTAAATTAAGGGAAAAAATGTTTAAAAAATTCAGGTTTGTTTTTTTTAAATTTTCTTGCGAACCCCGTATCTCTTAAACGAAACGTCTAAGAGAAAAACTAACGGCCCAAACCGGATAGGGAATTTAACGGGCTACAACTTTTGAAAAGAGCACGCCTGTGTGCTGAAAATGAGGGAGGCCATTTTGAGCATTTATTAAATTAATTTTGTGAATTTATTTTTTTTACCTACACCTTGTTCATTATTTTCAGAGTTTCTGTGAAAACGGTTGGTTGCCCAAAAAAATTTATTTGACGAAAGTTGTAGCCCGTTAAATTCCCTATCCGGTTTGGGCCATTAGTTTTTCTATTAGACGTTTAGTTTAAGAGATACGGGGTTCGCAAGAAAATTTAAAAAAAACAAACCTGAATTTTTTAAACATTTTTTCCCTTAATTTAATTTATAACTCGAAATCCGTTGATTCTAGACGATAAGGGGTTATAACCTAATTTGTAGAAAAGCGAATGATCTTTAAAAAAGTTCTAATCCATTAACCTTAAAAAATCAATAATATCGGAGCTATGGCCGTTTGAAATCAGAAATTCAAAAAATTGCTTTAAAGGAAGGTACCCCCCAAGGGTTTGGACTTGGGCAAATATTTTATTTGAAAATTTGTCTTAGAAAAGTGTCTTTTATCACCACCTCAAAGGTTTTCCACGGTTGGAGAAAAATCCAAAAAATTGCTGAGAAGATCTTCAAAAATTCAAAAAAGCTCCCAAAATTGGCAAAATTTGCTGATATATTTGTACCCCAAAATTTAATAGTAGTCAACTCCTTCTGGCCTATATTTTAATTTTGATTTTATACTGCCAAACATTATTTTGTAAAATTCAATTTTGCATTCCATATTTTTAATTTATTTTTAGCAACCAAACCCATGCAGATCCCATGATAAAATTTGGCACACATACTCAGCAAAATTGCACAAACAAACAGTAAAAAAATAAACAAAAAAAAAGAATCGTTTTTTAAATAGGGGTTGAAATAGGGTTAATATTATAAAATTAATCCAGTTAGGGGTTGAAAAATTAAAATGTGATTGAATATTTGGATAGAACGTTCATTTACCTTTACAGAACATTTTTTATTTTTAAATTTAGACCACCGTGGACGAAGTTCCAGCCGTTTTCCTACAAGTCTACACACCAACTTTTTGACATTTTGAACGACCAAAACAACGAAACGAATGCCCTTTTGGACAAATCCTTAAATTTGTATTTTTTATTTCTTACTAAGATGGTGTGTACCAATTTTCGTCAATTTTGGTGGGGGTCGAGTTAATTTTGCCTATTTTTCAGTTGATTTGAGATGGAATGACCCAAAGGGCGATTCAATAAGAGGTGGAATTTTTATTTGTTAAAATTACACAATTTTGATAATGTGTTTTCACAATAACTATACGTTCGTCGATCGTGTAACTTTCCATAAAATCGCATTATCTTGAGATGGTTTGACGTTTGTCAAATATGATCGTTGTTAAATCTATAGACCAGAAATACTGCGCAATTTAAAACGATACCTATTATTCAATCACCCTTTATTAAATGTGTAGGAACTGAATCATAAAGTACCATTTTACGTTCTAGAATGGGAATTTACAAAAACCGACTAATAAATCTAATCGATACTATTCGCAAGAAACACTTCGATTTATGCAAGCATGGAAAACTGTTAAACAAAACTTATTCCGCACAATTACTTATCATTATATTGCAAGATTTGGTCACAATAATAGCGTCATTTTATTATAATGCGAAGTATATAATTCTTGGTATTTCACTACCAATCGAGTTTACCATATACGTAATAATTTCATTCTCCTTAGCTGTATTGCGTCTTTTTTGCATAATACATTGTTGTTCGAAGGCTACTTTTGAGGTATAGTAATTTTTTTCTCTGAGTGTGGGCAATAAAATAAATTATGTTATATGAAATTGTTTCAGGCAAACAAAATTAATATTCTTCTTCATACGTTAAGCACAATAAAATTAAAAGATAAATTTAAAGACGAAGTTGAATTAGAAGTAGGTGCCCAGTTGCAATAATAAGTTTTATTATTTTTGAAATGTTTTTTCCAGATACTTTTCTTTTCTGTTCAACTGCTCCACCAAAACCTGAACTTTACTGTATGGGATATTTTCGTTATTAGAAAATCATTATTTTTTTCGGTAAATAGGGTGGTTTATTTTTGATGGTTTATTATCACAACATTGGTTATGTAATATTTTGTTAATTTTGCAAGAAACTTTGAATTGATAAAATTGCAAATTGCCTTTATTTATAAGATAGAGTGAAAATTAAAGTTTGGACATTTTTACAAATTACAATTATTATTTTCTTACTTTGCTTTCCCAAAAAAATATTATTTTGACAGTAAGTTATGATGTAAAGTTCAGTTAATTATAATTATATTTAAAAAGCTTAATTTCTTAGCTTTCCAGCAATTTATAAACAATTTTAACTTTTTATCGCAGCAGGTTATGTAATCAGTGTTTTCCTAACTTCAATATGGAATGTTGCTGTAAAAATCACTAAAAATTTAAAACATTTATTTTTAGAAATTCTCTATAAAAATAAAATTTTTTTTATAGATTGTTGGTGGAATCTCTACATATTTAATAATTATAATACAATTTGAAATGCAGCAGAACCTCAAATATGAATAAGCTGGAGATTCGTTTCTGCTTTTTCGAATAGTGATATAGTACAAGGACTGCAGTTCAAGTCTTCGTGGTTAAGGGGCTTTAACAATGGTAATGGGTTTTGGGGTTTAATAAATATGAATTTGAAAATATTATAATAAACTGCTTTTCTCTTTTATATTGTTTTATTTCTTAAAATAAAAAATATGTAAGCATATTTGAACAAAATTACGTACCTATTTACAATGGTTCAAATAATAATCTACTATTTAGCACAGATGATGTTTTAACTATTGGAGCAACCGGCCCCCTTGTATATGGTCGTTATATGGATTTAGTGTGCATATTCCAATTTGCTAAACTTTGCCAGACTCCATGTAGAGGAAACAGTCAGAAGTCTAAAATATCGCAAAATATAGCTAAAATGGAACAAAAAGTAGATCTTCCATTAACCGGCAACCAGATACCCGAAACAAAGAATAAAAAAATCCAAACAGATATTTGGATTTAGAGTATCAGTTTCTAGCCGCTTTAGCACCCCGCAGACCTGACACACACATGCAAGTAAGAAGAAGTTTATACATCTTTCTCACATTGGATTTAGGTAGTCCTGATTTCCTCGAGGCTTCTCAACCGAAATAAAATCAAAATAACTATACATCATAGATCTGGTATCTACTATCTCATATTGTTCTGGTGTCTGAAATGGTTCAGGACATCTTGCTGCCGTTGGATATTTCGCCTTTGGTCATTTCAGCGTCGTCAAATGTGATAAAAATTTCATATGGAGTATAACTATTAAATTTATTTTTCGCACATTAGGATATCCAATTTGTTGATTGGTTTTCAGTAAAAACAATTGTCTGTAATGTTTTGAATTCCATTTAATTTACTTATTCAATTGTTTGTTTGCCACTACTTTATTTATTAATCAGTAGATTGATTATTTATGACACCTATTTAGAACTCACTTGTTTATTTAACACAAAATCATTTATTAATCACTAAATTGTTTATTTATTCCACTCATTTAATACTGAATTATTTATTAATCACACTGAATTGTTTACTTTTTAACACTTAATTGTTTAGTATTACAGCTGGCATTAGTTTGATTTTTAGTTACATAATTCTTAACATGTCACCTCAAATGTCAAAAATAGAGCGTTTTACCTTTTCATTCTGTAGACAAAGTCATAAATTTATGATGCATAGGGACGAAATTCGTTTATAAAGGCCAGGCAATTCTCGCGTTTAAAAATTTTTGACCAACAAAAAAGTTTTTGTCAGACCATTTTTCAAAAACCTTGACGACGAAACAGCAACGGCGATGGTGAGACGTCCCATTCTGATCTGATATTCCATAATTTCTATGAACAAACGTGCAAAGCAATAAGATTGACACCTGTTCTGCAGGAACAACAAAACAAAAATAAATTGTTCCATTATAACAAAATCATAAGTAATGCAGCAGTGGCTTGGTGTGATCGCTGGTTGAGTTACAATGCAGAAATTGTGAGTTCGAATTGCGGACTTAACGGAATTTTTTAGCGCGGCCTTCCGGTGAACATCAACACTATGTGGATAAATTAAGTTAAAAGTAAAAGAGAAAGAGGTGGATTGATCCACCTCACTAAACGGTTCGTGAAGACTTCGCAGACAAGCAGAGTACCAAAATTCCGAATGAAATGGAAAAGCTTTATCAATCAATATCAAAATCATATTATAGAATCGCTGAGTACTGGCCAAATTTTTTTATGCAAGAATCGATATCTAATAGTGGAATAAATTTAGTTTAAAATAAAATTATTTAATGATATCTGTATTTTTAGTTTAACCTAAAACATTGCACCAAAACATTTTTCAGGCACTAGATAGCACAAATTTGCACAAGTACATAAATTAAATTACATTGTAAAATATAATTTGCAAACGTTTTCGTCAAAAGCATGAATATACGGCCTTAAATATAAAGATATATTTTATAGTCCAATTGTCAAAAAAGTGGAAGTGGAAGAAGAATTTACGTGTGAAAAGTGTTTTATGCATTTTTTAGGTTAAAAAAACTATACCATTATGGTATTTTTATTAACAATCAGTATAAATAACAAATTTTAAAACATCAGATAACAGTAAATGCTTAAAGTTAACATTGAGTGTCGCTTTCAAAAACCGAAGTTGGTGGAAATTTTTTGCTACCAAAATTTATTTGATAACTCAGGGACGTTACAATTCAAAATTAAGGCTCATATCATAGCAATATGTAACATAATTCCAAATAATAAGTAGTTATTCTTGCTTTAAATATTTTATAAAAATCTTGCTTCGTTCAAAAATTTATTATTTATTTCTTTAGCATGGCCAATAGCGTTGCTGTACTAACTGGGCTTCGAAGTAAGAGTTTTCCCGTTTCTACAGATTAATTAAACTGTTTTTCTAAACCGCCTTTGAATAAACTTGGCCAAATCTATGATTATTAAAATAGGAATGATAATGTTTCTCGTGAAGATAAAAATATAAAATGTACTTCGAGTTGCATCAGGGCTTCTACAGCTATCAATATTTGAATTTTTGACAGCATTACCTTACGTCAAATTGAATAGTAATTATTAAGTATGTTGTAACAACAGCAACTATCTAGAAAAAATTTAAAAAAATATTAATATTATTTATTTGTTTAATTTTGTTACCGAAAATAATAATGTTACATCCAATGGAAATACTCTCAAAATCGTAAACTTGAGACGTTGATGAAGAAATTGTAAAGAACAAAACAGTATCTACAAAAAAATTTACCTATCTCATGTAAAATATAAATTAAATTTCTTTTTTCATACCTCCAACTGCAATTTTTCTTTGAGTCTTGGTTTTAATGTAATTACGATATCCATTAGCATGTGGAGCAGAATTCCAGTTCTTGCAGCCTTTGAAAAGAACAGTAGATTTATTTCATGTTTTACATATTTATTCCAATTAGTAGATCATGATTATTATAACACAAAGACGAAAAAATGTTATTCTTGTATTTAAAAATCAAAGTTCCACAAAATATATCTCTAATGTTAAAGTCAAATTTGTATCAGATTGTGAAGCAATATTAAATTTTTATTTGGGGTTTGTCTACTTTGTAACATTCATTTGGTTTCAAAATATTTTCTAGCCTGACTGAATGGAAGGGGATATTCTTCTCCGAAATCAAATTGGGAGTCGAGTTATTAACAAAAACATTCGGGAGGGGGGATGTTTTAGCTTGACCGTCCAATTAACTATGTATATTTATATGAGTCTGATCAATTTACAAAATGTCTAGGCCAAAAAGAAAAAAAAGTTGAGTACGCTATAGCATTTATAAGTGGATGTATCGAGCTCATCATCATGGAATAACTCTTGGTAAGTATATAATATAATCTTATCCAGTATTTAACTTACTTCTGAAATTGTAGAAGAACAACTCAGAGTCAATCCAATAACTCGAGCAAATGCCGAAGAAATATATAATACAACGTATGCAGAGTATGATATATCAGATATGAATTCCATGTCACTATATCTAAAGATACTTTTACCGGTGTAAAACAAAACCTGACTTATTGTAACGAGATCTTGTAGAAGAATAATTAAAATTTGTAAGGAATAAATTTTGTTCAGATTTTGGCCAGTTTTGCATAATTTATAATGTTTAATCCGGATATCTTCTATAAGCAATACCGTAAATTTTTCCGGTTCTTTTGATTGCATTCTAAAAGTAAATGTAGTGATAAAAATCACGTGTGTGAGGAATACATTTAGATTAACAGGTTTATTAATTTATAACTTACGGTAGTGTTAATTTTGTAGGATAATTAACTTTTTTGTTGGATGATGAAACTGTATGTGAAATCGAGTCTGTAGTCATAGTTTTATGTAATGCTACCATTTTTCTATTTAACCAAGAAAATCTTTGTTTAAAAGATAATACAATTGTACAGAATTGTACGACAATACACGTATTTAACAGACTTGGGAATGTATATGAAAACAGTTCTCCAATTCGATCAAGATACATTAAATCCAAATTTATCTGTATTTGTATCACAAGATACGCCATTATAAATATTCCAATAAGTACAAATCCAATGATGGAATACATTTTTGATTTTTTATATTCCACTTTCACATTGACATCTAGAGAAATTTCTGAACTTTTGTCAAACGCGTCGATGAATTGTAGTATATTTATAGCCTGAAAGTTTTGATGTAGTTATTAATTGTGTTTCTATAATAAAGGAAACCCTATTATTTTACTTTGTTTGAAAATATACAAGCACACAAAATTCCAGATATTAGTCCAATTTGACTGAAATAATTATCCAAAATATAAGTCATATATAGCATAAATCCACTGTTTAATGAATCTTCATGTTGTGTTATTTTGTCGTCAGATCTGCTAATGTAATTGCTTAAAATTGTGAAAGTGTTTATACATATCATTATGAAAATACTATAAGCAAATTTCAGTTTTGATTGTTTACAGCATCTTGAATTGATAGTGAAAGGTGTGAGTCCCAGCGGTTGGGAAAAAAGAAAAATTGGTACCAATGTCGAGTAAAATGAGTGTATCGTTTTTACCATCGTGCGCTACACGTAGAAAGTTTAAACCAAAATATTTGAATCAAAATATAAAAACTGGTCAAAACAGTTTTAGAAAGACCCAATAGTATATTATAATATTTATAGACGTCTCATTAGTCATATATCAAATAACTACTAATATTTTCACATTCGTTCTATGAACGTTTTGGAATTAGTGTACGTAAATAAATTTTGAAATATTTGACTACTTTTTCAATAATATTTACCCGAATAATTTTTCAACCACGCCTTTGTTTACTTTTGTTACAATGTCAAGATACTATGTGTACCACCTAATTATAGGAAATTATATAAACTGAAAAATGAATTTTAATATTGTAGCATATAATATATAGGGTTTTTTTTTAGCTGCATGAGATCTTTCAATAGGGATAAATTTTGAATGAGGTTTGTCAAAGTGACAGTTCTTTAACATTTGTGTTCAAAGAGGTTTGCTTTTTAATCATGAATAAGTTAACACTTGAACAACGCTACCAAATTGTGGAAAATTATTGTCAAAGTCAGAATTCCGTTCGAGAAAGTAATAAAGCTGTTCGCCCATTTTATGGTCGACATAATCGACCTTCTGAACAGGATATTAGTGCGGTGATGGATAAATTTCGTACCACTTCTTCATTACAACATATAAGACCACCAACAGGACAAAGAAATGTGCATACCGACAAAACTATCGCTTCTGTGAGTGAAAGTGTGCAAGAAAAACCAAACATTTCAATTCGTCATCGTGCTCGACAACTTGGACTTTGTATGTCCACTTCATGGAAAATTTTACATCAAAATCTTGGTTTATATCCTTACAAGATCCAGTTGGTTCAAGAATTGAAGCTGAGTGATTATCGATTGCGTCGTGCGTTCGCAGATTGGGCTCACAACCAATTGGAAGTGGATCCATTTTTTTACCGCCAAATTTTGTTCAGTAACGAGGCACATTTCTGGTTGAATGGGTATGCGAACAAGCAAAATTGCCGTTTATGGACTGAGACCAATCCGGAACGTTATCTTGAGACTCCATTCCATCCATTAAAATTGATTGTTTGGTGTGGAATACACGCCAACGGCATCATCGGTCCATATTTATTTCGAAATGAGGAAGGAGCTACCATTACGGTGAATGGTGTGAGATATTGACACATGCTCAATACATTTTTGTTTCCAAAAATCCAAGAGTTAAACATCGACAACTTATGGTTCCAACAGGATGGTGCTACGTGCCACACAGTCACCGAAACCATCGATTTATTGAAAGGACAATTTGGTGACAACATTATTTCAAGAAATGGTTCTATCAATTGGCCTCCAAGATCGTGTGATTTGACGCCCCCAGATTATTTTCTTAGGGGGTATATTAAATCCATGGTTTATGCTAACAAACCAACAGCTCTGGAAGCATTGGAATTCAATATTGAGCAAGCCATTTATGAAAGAAGGCCAGAAATATTGGAAAAAGTGATCAAAAATTGGACTGATCGGAGGCGCTTCGTAACGATTAGTCGTGGTGGTCACAAGCCGGAAATCATTTTTAAATCATAAATGGCATTAAATTCACTTTCATAAAAAAAATAATCAAAACAACATTCCATCAATTATTTAATGTTTTATTTTAATTTGAAGATCTCATGCAGCTAAAAAAACATCTTATATGTTATGCAGTTTATTAATTTACACAACTGTTAATGGCACTTATGTAAAGCTCCATGTAATTCGGGTTGGACGGAAGTGGTCGAAGAAATGAATTTCTCACACTCTTCCAGTAGGGCCTAGAATTTACTCCAAAAATTAGGAGCTGCTACCCATTTACAAGTACCGGTGTCCCCTATTAAACCTAAATTGATTTAAGCTCGTTTGCTTAGCATGTCTAAG
Organism: Podabrus alpinus; assembly: GCA_932274525.1. NCBI lineage: Eukaryota > Metazoa > Arthropoda > Insecta > Coleoptera > Cantharidae > Podabrus > Podabrus alpinus. The sequence goes on along the minus strand of OW026453.1, from coordinate 74,958,702 downwards.
GTTCCTGTTTCTCAAGATGTAATTTCAGAAATACAAAAGCAAGTGAAGAAAAAAGAAAGTCTTGTAAAACTTCTGACTATGCTTATAATGTTATACTTGAAGAAGTTAATATTGCTCTTGGTAATCAAAAAATGGTAAAGCATGCGGAGTGGATGACCTATTTCCTCAATAAAACAAGTTTATGAAATTATGTACATCTTCTCAATTCTCAATTAAATTTAAATTCGCAATCCCGTGCTTTAAATTCGTTGTACGTACGTCCCGAACATTGACAGTTTATAATTTTGATCAATTTATTTATCTTACTTGCAAATTTCTGCAGGGGTCCATCCAGTAAAATCTCCAATTATTCCTTTTTGCCAATCATCCATCAATTTCCGCATCGTTTCCAAATTCCAATCTGTGTATCCAGTATTGTATCGCATCACTTCTTTGAATTTTGCTTTATTTTTTTTCTTTTCCAAATTTTTGTAAAATTCCAAATTTTTATGTGGGCCAATCTTTCACCCTTGATTAACAAAATCACCCTTCCTCGGTAATTTCGATTATTTATTGATAATTTAAATTCATAACATACGTCAGTGAAGCTTGGACGATCAACGAAAAAATAAAAGACTACAGAACAGCATGGAATGAGCACCTCGTCAGAATGGACCAGACCCGATTTCCAAGGAAAATTTTCCAATATAATCCGAGAGGAAGAAGATGTGTGGACCGCCTCAAAAAGAAATGAAGCAACCAATTTGAGTGCCGTAATGGGTCACCGGCCTAAAACCTGAAGATGATGATTTGTATAATTGAAGAAGTATTGAACATGGATTACAGAAGGTGGTAACGAAGAAGCGGGTAGAAAATTAAAAAAAACAAAAATAAAGCAGATGAAGAATTTTATAATTGTTATAAATTCGAAGGATGCTAATAATTAGAAATGGTTTAAAGTAATAAAACAAAAGGTCAAGGAAGATATAAATATAAAATGTACTTCGAGTTGCATCAGTTCTGGCTTCTACGGCTATCAATGTTAGATTTTGTTGAAAGAATTACCTTACGTCAAATTGAATAGTAATTATTAAGTATGTCGTAATAACAGCAGTTATCTAAAAATATTTTAAGATAATATTATTATTACTATTTATTTGTTTAATTTGATTACCGAAAATAAAAATGTTACATCCAATGGAAATACTCTCAAAACCGTAAACTTAAGACACTGATGAAGGAATTGTAAAGAACAAAATAATATCTGCAAAAAAATGTATCTATCTGAAATATAAATTAAATTTATTTTATCATTACCTCTAACTGAAATTTTTCTTTGAGCCTTGGTTTTAATGTAGCTGTGATATCCATTAGCATGTGAAGTAGAATTCCAGTTTCTGCTGCCTTTAGGAAAACAGTAGATAACAAATAACATTTATTTCATGATTTACATATTTATTTCAAATAGTTGATACAAAATCTTACTGCTCTAATGAGAAGCAGTTTGGAGAAGATAAAGTCCACGCAGAAAGTAAGAACCTTCTACTTTTGAATGCGTGGTGCCCTGGTGTTAGGTCAACTAGCTCTTTGATGGAAACGTCGGTATGCGAGGGCCATGGGTCGTGTAAAAACGCCTCGGATAAACTCAAGGAAGCAGCTTTGCAAACACACACAAAATAAACTTAACAATAAAATAAAATAAACATAAAAATAAACAATACGGTGGTCATTGCTTAAAGGCGTAGAGAATTAACGATTCCGGAGAAGCTGGTAAAGTCTTGGTAGGACGATCTGTTGGTCAAGTTTCTTGATCAAATTATTAATTATTTTGTCATTTTGACAAACCACTTCCTATGTGTTGAGAACTATGAGTGTCTCATACTGGAAGAGTAGAATTGGTTCGAAAATATTTTTGTTCGACTATTCTCGAATGGGTCCGATGCGAGCCATTCCTTATCGACAGTCTAGATGTTTTTTTTCCTAGCTGTTCAGTTTTTTCGGTGCAGGTCCAATGCGGGCTGCCCACAGTTTTTTTCGGTGCAGGTCCAATGCGGGCTGCCCATTTTGTACTCATTGATTTTTATCTGAGACAAAATCACACACTATATGGTTTTCAGTAGCTATTGTTAGCTCTACCATTTGGTTTTCGCTTCTGCGGATTTACGATGGCGTTTCGTCAATTGTGTACTAAACCATACAAGTATTATTATTATTTTTTTGATCTCAATCTTTTAGAGATTTTGATTTTTTTATTTTTTTGAAATATTTTAAGCTCATTTTTTTATTAGCAACGCTTAATATTTCTTTCCTACCAAGTACTGCTACAAACTACCTCCACACTACAGTAAATGAATAAGTTTTTTTCCGTCAATTCACAGTTCGTTTCCAGCTTCGCTTGTCTGATAATTTTTTGATTTTTTTATCTTGACCTCCGGTCAGATATCTTACTTCGGGGGTGTGTTACGAAAAATTTTCACTTTTCGCAACAACGTTGAATTTATAAATTCAACTTTTAACATCTAGCGACATATTTCGTAGCACTCTGTATAGCGAACGTATTTGACGGAGATCAAAACTCGCGCATGCGATGATAAGAGGTCATTGGTGGGCGCTCGAACGCTCCGGTCATGTTTTGAAAGTGCTGTGAAATGGTTATCAGTTTTTGGTTCAAAATTTTGAAAAGGGTGGTTGGTTGGAGTATTTGTTTGTATCCTATTTGGTTCAATAACATCTTGAATCATACATTACATAAGGGTGGTTGGATGGAGTAATTGTTTGTACACATATTGGTTCCATAACAGCTTGAACCATACATTACACTAAGGGTGGTTGGATGGAGTAATTGTTTGTACACATATTGGTTCCATAACAGCTTGAACCATACATTACATAAGGGTGGAGGCTGGGTAATGTTTGTCACTGTGGGTTCGTTAACATCTTGAATCCTATCTTACATTACATCATACATTACATAGTAATGTTTGTTCGCTATGTGGTTTAACAACACCTTAAATCATAACATTACCTAACTGGAGGTTGGGTAATGCACTCGCTATTGGTCTAATTACATCTGAGATCACATATTCACATAAAATCCGTCATAATTATAGCATAACATCAAGCTATTAATTATTTCATCGGAATTTATTCCAACGGTTTGAGGAAATTTGTTTAAGTCTTGGTAGGACGATCTGTTGGTCAAGTTTCTTGATCAAATTATTAATTATTTTGTCGTTTTGACAAATTACCCTTCCTATGTGTTGAGAATCATGACTGTCTCATACTGGAAGAGAAGAATTAGTTCGAAGATATTTTTGTTCGACTATTCTCGAATGGGTCCGATGCGAGCCATTCCTTATCGACAGTCTAGATGTTTTTTTTCCTAGCTGTTCAGTTTTTTCGGTGCAGGTCCAATGCGGGCTGCCCACAGTTTTTTTCGGTGCAGGTCCAATGCGGGCTGCCCATTTTGTACTCATTGATTTTTATCTGAGACAAAATCACACACTATATGGTTTTCAGTAGCTATTGTTAGCTCTACCATTTGGTTTTCGCTTCTGCGGATTTACGATGGCGTTTCGTCAATTGTGTACTAAACCATACAAGTATTATTATTATTTTTTTGATCTCAATCTTTTAGAGATTTTGATTTTTTTATTTTTTTGAAATATTTTAAGCTCATTTTTTTATTAGCAACGCTTAATATTTCTTTCCTACCAAGTACTGCTACAAACTACCTCCACACTACAGTAAATAATTAAGTTTTTTTCCGTCAATTTACAGTTCGTTGTCAACTTCGTTTCCCTAATAATTTTTTGATTTTTTTATCTTGACCTCCGGTCAGATATCTTACTTCGGGGGTGTGTTACGAAAAATTTTCTCTTTTTCGCAACAACGTTGAATTTATTAAATTCAACTTTTAACATCTAGCAATATATTTCGTAGCACCCTGTATAGCGAGCGTGATTGACGGAGATTAAACTCGCGCATGCTATGATAAGAAGTCATTGGTGGGCGCTCGAACGCTCCGGTCATGTTTTGAAAGTGCTGTGAAATGGTTATCAGTTTTTGGTTCAAAATTTTGAAAAGGGATGATTCGATTTTGGAGGGTTCCCATCCATCAATACGAATGGTTTTTTGGATCTTGCGCTTCAAACCCTTCATGGGGATGTGACATTCGTGATTTGAGGGATGGTTGATTTTTCCCGGATCGTACATTTTTTGTTGGACCCATGGTCAGTGCTTCCTGTGAAATATTACTTCATTTTCACAATGGTAAGTCATCTGATAATTTTGTTCATTGCTTCGCAGTTACTGGATAATTAATTTAGCCATTGTTATCACTTCACAGTAAAACACAAAACCGACCGCCCGGTACGAGCGCTAACCCAAGAAGTCCCTATCGTTGCATGCGCGAGTTTAATCTCCGTCAATCACGCTCGCTATACAGGGTGCTACGAAATATATTGCTAGATGTTAAAAGTTGAATTTAATAAATTCAACGTTGTTGCGAAAAAGAGAAAATTTTTCGTAACACATCGTAATGGTTTGACTAATACAAATTTCGTGAACCAGTCACAAACTACAAGTAATACTGTATTACCTTTTGCAGAACGGGGAAATGGACCCATTAGGTCGATGGAAAGACATTGAAAAGGAAAACGGACTTTTTTCTCTTTACCCATTAGTCCGTAGCGTGCGCCTTGGGTAAAGAGAAAAAAGTCCGTTTTTTTACGATAGAGCCGGGCATAGCTTAAGCGGTTAAGTGTGCTGACTGCTAATGCTAAGCACCTGGTTCGACTCCAGTCGCAGTAGTAATTTACTGGGAACTTAAGTTGTTTGGATAATATCATTGAGTATATAATATGTTTATAATATGTTTTACGACCGCAATTGTTAGAATTAAGGTTTAAAATATTATAATTGATTATGTTTATAAATAATTTCCGCAATTAAAATTGTTAAGAATTTAAATGGCTAAATTAATTATCCAGTAACTGCGAAGCAATGAACAAAATTATCAGATGACTTACCATTGTGAAAATGAAGTAATATTTCACAGGAAGCACTGACCATGGGTCCAACAAAAAATGTACGATCCGGGAAAAATCAACCATCCCTCAAATCACGAATGTCACATCCCCATGAAGGGTTTGAAGCGCAAGATCCAAAAAACCATTCGTATTGATGGATGGGAACCCTCCAAAATCGAATCATCCCTTTTCAAAATTTTGAACCAAAAACTGATAACCATTTCACAGCACTTTCAAAACATGACCGGAGCGTTCGAGCGCCCACCAATGACTTCTTATCATAGCATGCGCGAGTTTAATCTCCGTCAATCACGCTCGCTATACAGGGTGCTACGAAATATATTGCTAGATGTTAAAAGTTGAATTTAATAAATTCAACGTTGTTGCGAAAAAGAGAAAATTTTTCGTAACACACCCCCGAAGTAAGATATCTGACCGGAGGTCAAGATAAAAAAATCAAAAAATTATTAGGGAAACGAAGTTGACAACGAACTGTAAATTGACGGAAAAAAACTTAATTATTTACTGTAGTGTGGAGGTAGTTTGTAGCAGTACTTGGTAGGAAAGAAATATTAAGCGTTGCTAATAAAAAAATGAGCTTAAAATATTTCAAAAAAATAAAAAAATCAAAATCTCTAAAAGATTGAGATCAAAAAAATAATAATAATACTTGTATGGTTTAGTACACAATTGACGAAACGCCATCGTAAATCCGCAGAAGCGAAAACCAAATGGTAGAGCTAACAATAGCTACTGAAAACCATATAGTGTGTGATTTTGTCTCAGATAAAAATCAATGAGTACAAAATGGGCAGCCCGCATTGGACCTGCACCGAAAAAAACTGTGGGCAGCCCGCATTGGACCTGCACCGAAAAAACTGAACAGCTAGGAAAAAAAACATCTAGACTGTCGATAAGGAATGGCTCGCATCGGACCCATTCGAGAATAGTCGAACAAAAATATCTTCGAACTAATTCTTCTCTTCCAGTATGAGACAGTCATGATTCTCAACACATAGGAAGGGTAATTTGTCAAAACGACAAAATAATTAATAATTTGATCAAGAAACTTGACCAACAGATCGTCCTACCAAGACTTAAACAAATTTCCTCAAACCGTTGGAATAAATTCCGATGAAATAATTAATAGCTTGATGTTATGCTATAATTATGACGGATTTTATGTGAATATGTGATCTCAGATGTAATTAGACCAATAGCGAGTGCATTACCCAACCTCCAGTTAGGTAATGTTATGATTTAAGGTGTTGTTAAACCACATAGCGAACAAACATTACTATGTAATGTATGATGTAATGTAAGATAGGATTCAAGATGTTAACGAACCCACAGTGACAAACATTACCCAGCCTCCACCCTTATGTAATGTATGGTTCAAGCTGTTATGGAACCAATATGTGTACAAACAATTACTCCATCCAACCACCCTTAGTGTAATGTATGGTTCAAGCTGTTATGGAACCAATATGTGTACAAACAATTACTCCATCCAACCACCCTTATGTAATGTATGATTCAAGATGTTATTGAACCAAATAGGATACAAACAAATACTCCAACCAACCACCCTTTTCAAAATTTTGAACCAAAAACTGATAACCATTTCACAGCACTTTCAAAACATGACCGGAGCGTTCGAGCGCCCACCAATGACCTCTTATCATCGCATGCGCGAGTTTTGATCTCCGTCAAATACGTTCGCTATACAGAGTGCTACGAAATATGTCGCTAGATGTTAAAAGTTGAATTTATAAATTCAACGTTGTTGCGAAAAGTGAAAATTTTTCGTAACATAGTATGTAGATCATGATTATTACAATACCAAGACGAAAAAATGTAATTCTTGTATTTAAAATATAGAAAGTCAACAGTTTCACAAAATTTTGCTTTAATGTTAAAGTCAAGTTTGTATCAAAGTGTGAAGCAACATTAAGTTACTATTTGGGGTTCGTCTACTTTGTAATATTAATTTGATTTCAAGATATTTTCTAACTTCGACTGAATTCACGACCGAAATCCGAAATCAAATTTGGAGTAAACTTAAAGCTTTTAGGAGAGAGGGATTTTTTAGCTTGGCCGTCCAATTAATATGAACACCTTCTGGTTTTAAAAATAACATCTACTATATTTACATGAATCTGACCAGCAATTGATAAAATGTCTAAACCAAAAGAAAAACGTTTTGAGTACCTCTTGTACTATGTACTGTTGTGATACGCGCTATCCATGATGAGGATAGAGTCGTACCAACAAGGAGAGAAGTACAGTTGGAGACCGGAGGTTCAAACACATTTGTTTACATGTGTTTGTTTTGTTGTGTCGTTTGAATTTAATTTTAAGTTTGTTCGAGTTACATGTTGTGTAAACGGGATATACAACATGCGGAAATTAATCAAACGTGCAGAGAACCGTCGGCCATGTACAAACAAACCGATATATAAGAAGCTCCGGTTTGAAAAAACAAAATATATAGTAACGAACGTTACATAAAAAGTAAATAAAAGTTTCGATCAAGATCACGAAGCGTGACGGTCGCATATTAGTTACTGCGAGATGCAGTTGTGCGAATAATTGCAATTCAATTAGAATATACTGAAATAATTTATATTCGTGAACGATATACGGTGGTACTACCCAAAAAGATTAATTCCTTGGATAATTTAAGATTCCGCAAGATAGCGAGATACAGAAGGTGTTGGCAACGAAGGTTGTGATCGAGATCGTGTCTCGAAGTTAAATCGTGAAGTTATCCGATATATGAGAAGCAGATTGGAGATTGGAGATTGGAAAGTGGAATTTTGAAGAAAGAAAATAGTGCGCACGATACAAATCACAGGTTAGCTACCTTTTAATAATCAGTGCGTAGAATAGTAGTTTATAAAGATTGTTTGATTGTTTGGGTTCTTGTTATATGTTGAAATTTGTTGATTTGATTAAAAAACTTGTTAACGGAATTCCAACTGTAGTTTTATCTTTGTTGGAATACAGAATTCGTTCAATCAAGAATAAGCTCGTATAAGAAGTGTTGGTTGATTCAGATCCCGACGCATTAATACCCTGAGAAGTAAGAGTCGATTTAAGGTAGGTGTCATAAACCGATTGTGTGCGTACTCGTGCATTCTTCAAAGCACCAGACGCTACATAAAAATGGCACCCAACTAGAGGGCGAGAATTCAATCGTTTAAAGTCACATAAAAGTGGCACCTCAACGATAAGGGGCAAGAATTCAATTAAATGACTTCTCAGAATACGACAGCTTAAGATCCAACAAAGATTAAACATGAATACGCGCAGTAGTGGAGATGTGGACCAGATAATGGCAATGTTGAGAATGATGAGTGAAAAAATTGATGCTGGAAACGCCAGTATGAATGCAAGCATGAAGGAAGATAGAGGAAAAAGCGATGCAAGAATGGGGGAGATGAATGCAAGCATGAAGGAAGATAGAGAAAAAAGCGATGCAAGAATGGGGGAGATGAATGAAAGTTTGAGTGGAAAAATTGATGCTGGAAACGCCAGTATGAATGCAAGAATGGGGGAGATGAATGCCAGTATGAATAAAGGTTTTGATCAGATGAATGAACGGTTTGACCAACAGGAGGTCCTATTTATAATGCAAGGGGAGAGTGAGAAAATCACCAATATTGATAAAAAGGGGGCAGAGGTAATCGCGGCTAACGAGAATTGTGCGGTTAATGGAGTTAACACAGCACAGCAGGTAGAGCCACGCGAGGTTGAAGTACTGTTGGTCAGTGCAATCGGGGGGCATTCCGGGAAGGATGTGAACGCCCGTATTGGTATCGAGACCAAGGTGGAGACGATGGAAGGGTTCATCGGATTCATAAAGCGGTTCAACAGAAGCATCGGGGGAAAGGGGGAGAAAACGCGACCAGCGACAGTTCCGTATGTGGTACGGGAAGAAAGCGACTGGCGCGCGCAACCAAAGGTGATGCAGGACCAGCAATTCAGTTGGAACAGACCAGCATCAGGGGGGTACGATCATCCGCGCATGGGGGCATGCCAGGGTTACGGCGGGATGGATCGAAAAGGCTGGCGACAACGCGATCGGGAGAAAGACGCACCGCCAAAAGACATCAACAGGGATGTCTATCGGATGGCGATCGACACCACGAACCGACCGACGGCTAACACGCGAGCCGCGGTGCATGTATGTTCGGGGTCGTACTTTCCATAAGCGGAAAGGAAGCGAAGGAGGATCAAGTTTAGGTACGCGTTAGAATTCAATAAAAGATCAAGTTTAGGTACGCGTTAGAATTCAATAAAAGATCAAGTTTAGGTACCCATTAGAATTCACAAGTAAACGAGTCAAGTTTAGGTTCACATTAGAAAATAAAACAACCAATTTTAGGCCAACCTTTGAAATCAATCATTAACAATTCCATTGTCGGTAAAACATTGGAAAATAATCAAACCGTCAATAAAATGGAAAAGTCAAATGAACAACCCGATTTAGGCAAAAGTTTGAAATTAATTAATAAATTAAATGTCACTGTCAACGGAGATAGAAAATGCAATTAAATCTATTAACGATAAGACAGGAGTATTTTAGATAAGTACTCAAAAGGCACGAAGACTATCTTGTCCACTATGTTGATGACATTTTGGTATTTTCGGACAACGACGAAGATCATTTACGACAGTTGGAAGAGGTATTAAGCACGTTGGAACAAACAGGGCTTAAACTAAATTTATCAAAATGTCAATTTATGTTGAATCGAGTAAAATTTTTAGGGTTCACGGTAGACCGAGTAGGAATCTCAGTCGACAATGATAGATTGGAGGAGGTTAAAATTTAGCCGCGAATACGGAATTTACATACGTTGCGAAGTTTTCTCGGAGTGGTGAAAAACGTTAGGTTTCTGAACGTCATTGGAAAAAGGTACACGTAGGAATTGAGGACGGGTACATGAAGATATCTTCAATAGTTTCAAGGAAATGTTAGCAATTGTGTGCGCATTGAACCAGTTAAAATAGTTTAAGGGAAATAGATTTTTGATTGAGACGGATTACTCCGTGTTAATTCTCATGATGAGAAAGATAATTTGATCGCGGATGCCTTCAGCAGGGAAGATGAGGGATGAATAAGAGTCGACAAGAAGTCTTCAAGAATCTACAAGAAAATCTACAGGGGTGTTATTGTAAGCTATGCGCTACAATAATAATTTAAGGTATCAGTAGATACTCGACAAGTGAATGCACTGCGAGTGTCAGAAGATATATGTGAAAGATTATATGAAATAGTAAGAAGAAGTTGAAGGACATTTTAGACGCGCAAACAAATTTAAATCAGGGACACGGGGTTTATTCATATAAAAATATTTACAGGAGTCAAGGGAGTCCGGAATTCAGTCAAATCAGGGATCAATGGCTTCTTAAAAGCATAGCGGCAAATGAGCTGTACATAGCGAATAAAGCTATCACCAGTCACTGCCGAGAAAATTTCGCAAACGACGAAATCAAACCCGAGCGCATATTAGCAAACAATGCGACTTATTTTTAACAACAATCGTTTTGTTGATCAAGAGAAAACGCGCATCGAAGTTCGAGGAAGTATGAAGAACGGATGAATAGAAGAATCCGAAAGCGACTGTCATTCAATATAGAGGACAGGGTAGTCGTTAAGAGTTTGAGAACCTCAAACCGGGCGCAGAACATCTGTGCGAAGTTATCGTTGCCATACGAAGGACCTTTTAGGATCCATGAGGTGGTTAACGATAACGTTTATATTTAGGCACAAGTTAGAAATCTTAAAATTTAGGAAAGATTCAAAGAATAATTTTGATGAACGAGATCAGGGGGGAGAAATTCGGGGAAAATTTCACATTAACCTGCTATACCCATACGTTGCGGACCCGCAAGAAGAAGATTCACCATAAGAATAAATTGACTGACTAACAGTACCTCGTACATCGAAGTAAAATAATTTTACACGGGTAATCTCGTGCGCATTCTCAAGTTTATGTTTACAAACCACTGACGCTACAAAGGGAAGGGAAGGGATAAATGTAAGTGACTACTGCAGGATATGCAGGTCCATTAAGAGGGAGGTGTACGCACCAACATAGCCCGAGGGTATGTTAGGGTAAGACTGCACAGTACAGGGAGAACGTAAGAGGCTTGGCTAAAGCCAGTCCAGTTGGGAATAAGACATCGCTGAGTTTGAGGACCCTAAGTCGATGCAAAAGAATAAAAGCGTTAGGAACAGGTGGTGATTGGAGCAAGAGAGAGAATGAATGAAGATGTTAGAGGGAAGTCAGGGTCAATTGAATGGTATGAAAGGGGGTCATGTATGGAAGAAGGGTGTGAAGAATGAATGAAGATGTTGAATGAATGCGAAGATTTACCAAGTTAGTTGCATCGCACTACTGTGGGTAAACTTAGCAGGGGGCATTTGTTGTGATACGCGCTATCCATGATGAGGATAGAGTCGTACCAACAAGGAGAGAAGTACAGTTGGAGACCGGAGGTTCAAACACATTTGTTTACATGTGTTTGTTTTGTTGTGTCGTTTGAATTTAATTTTAAGTTTGTTCGAGTTACATGTTGTGTAAACGGGATATACAACATGCGGAAATTAATCAAACGTGCAGAGAACCGTCGGCCATGTACAAACAAACCGATATATAAGAAGCTCCGGTTTGAAAAAACAAAATATATAGTAACGAACGTTACATAAAAAGTAAATAAAAGTTTCGATCAAGATCACGAAGCGTGACGGTCGCATATTAGTTACTGCGAGATGCAGTTGTGCGAATAATTGCAATTCAATTAGAATATACTGAAATAATTTATATTCGTGAACGATATACGGTGGTACTACCCAAGAAGATTAATTCCTTGGAGAATTTAAGATTCCGCAAGATAGCGAGATACAGAAGGTGTTGGCAACGAAGGTTGTGATCGAGATCGTGTCTCGAAGTTAAATCGTGAAGTTATCCGATATATGAGAAGCAGATTGGAGATTGGAGATTGGAAAGTGGAATTTTGAAGAAAGAAAATAGTGCGCACGATACAAATCACAGGTTAGCTACCTTTTAATAATCAGTGCGTAGAATAGTAGTTTATAAAGATTGTTTGATTGTTTGGGTTCTTGTTATATGTTGAAATTTGTTGATTTGATTAAAAAACTTGTTAACGGAATTCCAACTGTAGTTTTATCTTTGTTGGAATACAGAATTCGTTCAATCAAGAATAAGCTCGTATAAGAAGTGTTGGTTGATTCAGATCCCGACGCATTAATACCCTGAGAAGTAAGAGTCGATTTAAGGTAGGTGTCATAAACCGATTGTGTGCGTACTCGTGCATTCTTCAAAGCACCAGACGCTACATAAAAATGGCACCCAACTAGAGGGCGAGAATTCAATCGTTTAAAGTCACATAAAAGTGGCACCTCAACGATAAGGGGCAAGAATTCAATTAAATGACTTCTCAGAATACGACAGCTTAAGATCCAACAAAGATTAAACATGAATACGCGCAGTAGTGGAGATGTGGACCAGATAATGGCAATGTTGAGAATGATGAGTGAAAAAATTGATGCTGGAAACGCCAGTATGAATGCAAGCATGAAGGAAGATAGAGGAAAAAGCGATGCAAGAATGGGGGAGATGAATGCAAGCATGAAGGAAGATAGAGAAAAAAGCGATGCAAGAATGGGGGAGATGAATGAAAGTTTGAGTGGAAAAATTGATGCTGGAAACGCCAGTATGAATGCAAGAATGGGGGAGATGAATGCCAGTATGAATAAAGGTTTTGATCAGATGAATGAACGGTTTGACCAACAGGAGGTCCTATTTATAATGCAAGGGGAGAGTGAGAAAATCACCAATATTGATAAAAAGGGGGCAGAGGTAATCGCGGCTAACGAGAATTGTGCGGTTAATGGAGTTAACACAGCACAGCAGGTAGAGCCACGCGAGGTTGAAGTACTGTTGGTCAGTGCAATCGGGGGGCATTCCGGGAAGGATGTGAACGCCCGTATTGGTATCGAGACCAAGGTGGAGACGATGGAAGGGTTCATCGGATTCATAAAGCGGTTCAACAGAAGCATCGGGGGAAAGGGGGAGAAAACGCGACCAGCGACAGTTCCGTATGTGGTACGGGAAGAAAGCGACTGGCGCGCGCAACCAAAGGTGATGCAGGACCAGCAATTCAGTTGGAACAGACCAGCATCAGGGGGGTACGATCATCCGCGCATGGGGGCATGCCAGGGTTACGGCGGGATGGATCGAAAAGGCTGGCGACAACGCGATCGGGAGAAAGACGCACCGCCAAAAGACATCAACAGGGATGTCTATCGGATGGCGATCGACACCACGAACCGACCGACGGCTAACACGCGAGCCGCGGTGCATGTATGTTCGGGGTCGTACTTTCCATAAGCGGAAAGGAAGCGAAGGAGGATCAAGTTTAGGTACGCGTTAGAATTCAATAAAAGATCAAGTTTAGGTACGCGTTAGAATTCAATAAAAGATCAAGTTTAGGTACCCATTAGAATTCACAAGTAAACGAGTCAAGTTTAGGTTCACATTAGAAAATAAAACAACCAATTTTAGGCCAACCTTTGAAATCAATCATTAACAATTCCATTGTCGGTAAAACATTGGAAAATAATCAAACCGTCAATAAAATGGAAAAGTCAAATGAACAACCCGATTTAGGCAAAAGTTTGAAATTAATTAATAAATTAAATGTCACTGTCAACGGAGATAGAAAATGCAATTAAATCTATTAACGATAAGACAGGAGTATTTTAGATAAGTACTCAAAAGGCACGAAGACTATCTTGTCCACTATGTTGATGACATTTTGGTATTTTCGGACAACGACGAAGATCATTTACGACAGTTGGAAGAGGTATTAAGCACGTTGGAACAAACAGGGCTTAAACTAAATTTATCAAAATGTCAATTTATGTTGAATCGAGTAAAATTTTTAGGGTTCACGGTAGACCGAGTAGGAATCTCAGTCGACAATGATAGATTGGAGGAGGTTAAAATTTAGCCGCGAATACGGAATTTACATACGTTGCGAAGTTTTCTCGGAGTGGTGAAAAACGTTAGGTTTCTGAACGTCATTGGAAAAAGGTACACGTAGGAATTGAGGACGGGTACATGAAGATATCTTCAATAGTTTCAAGGAAATGTTAGCAATTGTGTGCGCATTGAACCAGTTAAAATAGTTTAAGGGAAATAGATTTTTGATTGAGACGGATTACTCCGTGTTAATTCTCATGATGAGAAAGATAATTTGATCGCGGATGCCTTCAGCAGGGAAGATGAGGGATGAATAAGAGTCGACAAGAAGTCTTCAAGAATCTACAAGAAAATCTACAGGGGTGTTATTGTAAGCTATGCGCTACAATAATAATTTAAGGTATCAGTAGATACTCGACAAGTGAATGCACTGCGAGTGTCAGAAGATATATGTGAAAGATTATATGAAATAGTAAGAAGAAGTTGAAGGACATTTTAGACGCGCAAACAAATTTAAATCAGGGACACGGGGTTTATTCATATAAAAATATTTACAGGAGTCAAGGGAGTCCGGAATTCAGTCAAATCAGGGATCAATGGCTTCTTAAAAGCATAGCGGCAAATGAGCTGTACATAGCGAATAAAGCTATCACCAGTCACTGCCGAGAAAATTTCGCAAACGACGAAATCAAACCCGAGCGCATATTAGCAAACAATGCGACTTATTTTTAACAACAATCGTTTTGTTGATCAAGAGAAAACGCGCATCGAAGTTCGAGGAAGTATGAAGAACGGATGAATAGAAGAATCCGAAAGCGACTGTCATTCAATATAGAGGACAGGGTAGTCGTTAAGAGTTTGAGAACCTCAAACCGGGCGCAGAACATCTGTGCGAAGTTATCGTTGCCATACGAAGGACCTTTTAGGATCCATGAGGTGGTTAACGATAACGTTTATATTTAGGCACAAGTTAGAAATCTTAAAATTTAGGAAAGATTCAAAGAATAATTTTGATGAACGAGATCAGGGGGGAGAAATTCGGGGAAAATTTCACATTAACCTGCTATACCCATACGTTGCGGACCCGCAAGAAGAAGATTCACCATAAGAATAAATTGACTGACTAACAGTACCTCGTACATCGAAGTAAAATAATTTTACACGGGTAATCTCGTGCGCATTCTCAAGTTTATGTTTACAAACCACTGACGCTACAAAGGGAAGGGAAGGGATAAATGTAAGTGACTACTGCAGGATATGCAGGTCCATTAAGAGGGAGGTGTACGCACCAACATAGCCCGAGGGTATGTTAGGGTAAGACTGCACAGTACAGGGAGAACGTAAGAGGCTTGGCTAAAGCCAGTCCAGTTGGGAATAAGACATCGCTGAGTTTGAGGACCCTAAGTCGATGCAAAAGAATAAAAGCGTTAGGAACAGGTGGTGATTGGAGCAAGAGAGAGAATGAATGAAGATGTTAGAGGGAAGTCAGGGTCAATTGAATGGTATGAAAGGGGGTCATGTATGGAAGAAGGGTGTGAAGAATGAATGAAGATGTTGAATGAATGCGAAGATTTACCAAGTTAGTTGCATCGCACTACTGTGGGTAAACTTAGCAGGGGGCATTTGTTGTGATACGCGCTATCCATGATGAGGATAGAGTCGTACCAACAAGGAGAGAAGTACAGTTGGAGACCGGAGGTTCAAACACATTTGTTTACATGTGTTTGTTTTGTTGTGTCGTTTGAATTTAATTTTAAGTTTGTTCGAGTTACATGTTGTGTAAACGGGATATACAACATGCGGAAATTAATCAAACGTGCAGAGAACCGTCGGCCATGTACAAACAAACCGATATATAAGAAGCTCCGGTTTGAAAAAACAAAATATATAGTAACGAACGTTACATAAAAAGTAAATAAAAGTTTCGATCAAGATCACGAAGCGTGACGGTCGCATATTAGTTACTGCGAGATGCAGTTGTGCGAATAATTGCAATTCAATTAGAATATACTGAAATAATTTATATTCGTGAACGATATACGGTGGTACTACCCAAGAAGATTAATTCCTTGGAGAATTTAAGATTCCGCAAGATAGCGAGATACAGAAGGTGTTGGCAACGAAGGTTGTGATCGAGATCGTGTCTCGAAGTTAAATCGTGAAGTTATCCGATATATGAGAAGCAGATTGGAGATTGGAGATTGGAAAGTGGAATTTTGAAGAAAGAAAATAGTGCGCACGATACAAATCACAGGTTAGCTACCTTTTAATAATCAGTGCGTAGAATAGTAGTTTATAAAGATTGTTTGATTGTTTGGGTTCTTGTTATATGTTGAAATTTGTTGATTTGATTAAAAAACTTGTTAACGGAATTCCAACTGTAGTTTTATCTTTGTTGGAATACAGAATTCGTTCAATCAAGAATAAGCTCGTATAAGAAGTGTTGGTTGATTCAGATCCCGACGCATTAATACCCTGAGAAGTAAGAGTCGATTTAAGGTAGGTGTCATAAACCGATTGTGTGCGTACTCGTGCATTCTTCAAGGCATCAGACGCTACAGTACATACAAGCGGAGGTGTCGAACTCATCATCATGGAATAACCCTTGATAAGTACAATATAATCTCATCCAGTATCTAACTTACTTCTGAAATTGTAGAAGAACAACTCAGAGTCAATCCAATAACTCGAGAAAATGCCGAACAAAAATATAATGCAGTGTACGCATCGTATGCATCCAGTTGCATTTCACCATATATAAAAATAGTTCTACCTGTATAAAACAAAACCTGACTTATTGTAACGAGATCTTGTAGAAGAATAATTAAAATTTGTAAGGAATAAATTTTGTTCAGTTCTTGCCCAGTTTTGCATAATTTATAATGTTTAATTCGGATATCTTCTATAAGCAATACCGTAAACTTTTCATTTTTTTTTGTTTGCATTCTAAAAGTAATAATTGTAATAGTGAAAATTACGTCTGCGAGGAATATATTAATTTACATTAACAAGTTTATTAATTTATAACTTACGGTAGTGTTAATTCTGTAGGATATTTAACTTTTTTGTTAGATGATGTAATTGTATGTGAAATTGAGTCTGTAGTCATTGTTTTATGTAACGCTAACATTTTTCTATTTAACCAAGAAAACCTCTGTTTAAAAGACAATACAATTGTACAGAATTGTACAACAATACATGTATTTAAAAGAGTTGGGAATGTATATGAAAGCAGTTCTCCAATTCGACCAAGATAAATTAAATCCAAATTTATCTGTATTTGTACCGCAAGGTACGTTGTCATCAATATTCCAATAAGTACAAATCCAATGATGGAATATACTTTTGATTTTCTATATTCCACTTTCATATTGACATCTAGAGAAATTTCTGAACTGTTGTCAAACGTGTCGATGAATTGTAGTATATTTATAGTCTGAAAGTTTTGATGTAGTTATTAATTGAGCTTCTATAAGAAAACCCTATTATTTTACTTTGTTAGAAAATATACAAGCACACAAAATTCCAGATATTAGTCCAATTTGACTGAAATAATTATCCAAAATATAAGTCATATATAGCATAAATCCACTGTTTAATGAATCTTCATGTTGTGTTATTTTGTCGTCAGATCTGTTAATACAATTGCTTAAAATTGTGAAAGTGTTTATGCATATGATTATGAAAATACTATAAGCAAATTTCAGTGTCGATTGTTTACAGCATCTTGAATTGATGGTGTAAGGTGTGAGTCCCAGCGGTTGGGAAAAAAGAAAAATGGGTAACAATGTTGAGTAAAATGAGTGGTACGTTTTTACCATTGTGAGATACACGTAGAAATGCCAAGACAAAATATTTTAATCAAAGTGTAAAAATTGGTCAAAATAGTTTTACAAATGACGCAACAGAGTGTACTGTGTGTCTCATATAAGTTATCTACCAATACAAAGTAATGTTTTCACATTTGTTGTGTGAACGATTTGAAATTACAATAAATTTTGAAATATTTGATTTGCTAATATTTACACTAATAATTTTTCAACCACGCCTTTATTTACTTGTGTTCTAACGTCAAGATAATTTATGTACCACCTAATTTTAGTATAGTTTACTACATTATAATTATATAGCATAGGTATTTCTATGTAATTCAGCCTCGACTTAATTAATTATGACATCGGGACACCTAAAATGCAACACATTTAATAAAACATCCAAATAAGGACTCCTCAAGTCAAATGAAACACGTACACTATTTAAATACTCAAAATTTCATTCAAAAACAGGTAACGGGATGCACAACTGGGACACAATTTGAACGGCTACGATTTCACAAGATTATGATAATTTTACTTCTTTCAAATAATTCTTCCTAAAAGAAACTTCAAAAGACGGTAAAGGAGGTGACAGCACTTGGTCACAAATGTCCTAATTAACCCTCCAGCACACGGGTGGCCTAGAAATTACACGGGCGCACGGGTGAGGCCTATCAGGCCCATAGTTAAAGGGCGTGTAAAAAATTTGTATCAAAATAAAATAAAAAATTTTTTTGGTAAAAATAAACTTTGATTAGTTCTTTTTAAGATCGTTGAAAAAATTTTAAGAAAAAAAACAGATTTACCTACTTTTTTTATCAATAATAAAAACATTGTTATTTTACATGATTTATTAAAAACGCATTAGAAACATATTGTATAAAGCATATATTATTATGATTCTAAATTTAATGTTTTGTTATACTACACATACTAATCTAAGGTAAAAACAAGAAGAAAATTTCTATAAAAAATGTCCGCCCAAATTAAAAAGCTTCAAAGTAGGGCTTGCTTTGCTTGAAATACATTCACGACAGCATGCTATAATATTATGCTCCATGCACAACCAACACTTAAAAATTTTACAGAAATATCTGGTTTTTAGGTAAAACGGTTGTAAACTTTGGTTTTTCTTCGTTTTCAATATTTGCAATATCCTCGTTTAGTGCTGTGAGCTGGTTTCGAGTAAATTTTTCGCATAAAATTCAATTTTTGGATTTCCACAGAAAGTTACTCGAACATACGGGTGGGGTCTATCAGGCCTTTTTATTTTTTTGCGAAAAAATGGTAATTTTTACAATTTGCACAATTTGATTATATTAAGTCGTTGAACATTTTTGAAAGGTATACAGAAGTTCACAAACGTAAACTTCTTTTTTTCAAAGTTACAGCGATGTTTGTGTATTGCGTGGCCTCACAGGCCCCACCCGTGTGCTGGAGGGTTAAACATCCTAGTGGTGGTTACGATGTAAAAAGGTCACTTGTCCGAAATGGAATGCAATTTATAAAATATAGCTGTAACAAGTTTAAAAATGTTAAAAAATGTTTAGATTAAGTGTGTAGATAGGATTTTAAAGTTAAATAGTGCTTCGATCAGTCAAATAATGCAAATTATGGAAAAATGGAGTAATGACGCAGAGGTTGTAACATTTCAAATGTTACTAATGCCGACCCTGTCGCCATTTATGATCATTTACAACTTGATCAAATTTATTTCTGAATTTTGTATTTTATTTAACGATTTTTGTCAAAAGACCTTTAATTAATTTCTCTATTTTGTATATATTTATTATTTCTAATGAAAAGATCCATAAAATCAAAAGCCATCATTTTAATGCAGTACTAGTTTCATGGCGTATTAAAAGCGTCGGTCGAAGTTACTTGCTTACCTTTTTTAGGCCGAAAGGAGGTTAGCGTTATGCAAGTCGCAGATACTACACGCATTATTTCAGTCTCCAAGTTTTTGATCAATTTTAAAGTAATTATTGATAATTACTACCAGTTTTTTGTGCAGTTACGTTCACCGAATGTCAAGTGACAATTCGAGTAATTTATTTCGACTCAACGATTTTTTTAATAATCGAAATACCGATTTATAAAAATTGGAAATCGATAGACGCCATCACAATTTTTCATCGATAGACGCAGTAGTAAACCGAATTATCCTGGCTACGCGCAATCGAACTAATGGTGTACTGTCAAATAAATATCATAACAAACTTTTGGATATTAAAAACTGAGAAAGACGTTGACGACAATCAATTCAAATCAATTGAGGCAGAAGCTAATTTCAATCATTCATCCATTTGGAAACATCAACATCAACAAAAAGCAGTATCATATTTTATAATTTTATTCAGATTTCAGAAAAGAACTATAAAGTTCGTAGTTTGCTTGTTAACGCTTTGTTTATCAAATTATATATGTGTATGTATTCTTTTAGAACCTCATTCAGAAATTGAATGTACCGAGGGAAGAACTACAGATCTGTGGATTCTAGCTACGTACATTTGTACCCATCAAACGTGAGTAATTGTTTTACTCACTATATAATTTTGGTTCGCTTTGTGTTAACAACTTTTAATTCTGGTAGTTTGCTAACACCTTTCACTATTGCTTCCGTAGCTATCTGTATTTTGCTTTTTGGTAGCATAGTAAAAATAACTTATGATCTGTGTATCACTTCATTTTAGTGTATCGTCACGACTTCGTCAAAACGAGGCTACGATCTTTTCAGACGACCACTCAATTATTTGTAAATATTTTAATTATTGTCGTATTAAGTTTTTCATATTGTACAAAGAGATTTCGTTTAGTTCAAATATTGTCATTTTAAGTTACACAAAGTGTACGTTATTTTCTGTTCACTCAAGAATTTTATTTTTTTATGTTTTCTTATTAAATGGTTATTGAACGATTAAGCATCGGTGTTTGTTTATTAACCTTTTTTGCGCCCCGAGCATTTAGTACCAGTAGCAAGAGAATACCGAACCCCGAACACTCGAACTACACCAGAGTAACCCTCGCTCTACGACTAAGGCGTAAAAAACCACGAGCTAGCCAACCTGTTGAACATCTACGGTTATCAAAGTGGACCTGTAACGACTAACGAGGAAGTGGTTATCCTTGGTTAAATTATTTAAGATAAAGTGGGTACAGAAGAAGTGGCATCCTAACGTTTGCAACTCGTGTCACACTTCCTTCTTATACGAGAAAGTCGCTACAAGGTAGCTTTTCTCAAAATATGGGTTGCAGGTAGGGGTGCGCATTTAATCGATCATCGTAATTCGAATAATCGATTTTTTCATAATCGATTATGATAATTTATAATAATCGATTAATCGATTATAGAAATAATCGATTGTGAAAATAATCGATTGTGGAAATAATCGATTATGAAAATAATCGATTTTGAAAATAATCGATTGTGGAAAATAATCGATTATAGAATACTTTATTTTTTATTGGTAACAGGTTTATTCTATATATAAGAATAATATCTTGTTTTAATAAATACAACTTTTTAAACTTAAACATAATCCCAACCCCAACAGCAATTAGAACGACCGAATTAATCGATTATTCGAATTACGGTGATCGATTAATCGATTATATGCTCATGCGCACCCTACTCATAATCGAGTTATGAGATCATAATCGATTATGAACTCATAACTCGATTATGAATAATCGATTATTTCAATAATCGATTAATCGAAAAAAATCGATTATTTTTTATAATCGATAATCGATTATGAAATTTCATAATCGCGCACCCCTAGTTGCAGGTGATTAAAATCGATTATAAATCATTGATGGAGATTCCAGGAACAAATTTGAGACAAATTTGGACATCCACAACAAAATTTAAGATGTTAAAAAGTAAATTTAAAACCACAAAATTCAATGTTATAGGTTAATTTTACAAAGTTAGATTTAAAGATTGCGGAGAAGTTTTATGAAAAAAGTATAAAGTGTGATATGGCAAAATGTTCAGAAAAAAATCTAGTTTCTGATAACAAAATTTGGATCCGATCTGTTTCCAAAAATTTTGCAATAAAATGCAAAATAAATCCAAGGACGGTTTGATTTTCATGATTTTTTAAAAATCTATAAAAGGCAGAGCAAAAATTGAAATCTTTCACTCATAATTTAACAGTGGTGAGATGCACATCGTGTTTTTCTAAAATTTTATAAATAAGTCAGTCATATTTCAACAGTGATAGGGGCACGTTCGCCTTAACCAAAGTTTTTTTTCAAAAATTTATAAAAGTGTGTAAAGTAATTATAATTGGTGTCAGAATTGAAATAGAAGTGATTTAATAACATAAGAAATCAAAATAAATTTGTGCAAAAATTTAATTGTGTGTGGAATTAATGTAGAAATATAATTAAACTGGAATTTGGATCAAAAGGTCGAAAATTTGGATATAAAAATTGGAATAAGAAAGTCGATTAAAAGTTATTCGTAGAAATAATTACACTTAAAGTTGTAGTTAACAATTTATTAAAAATAACTCATTGACTTTAAAATAACATGTAATGTATTCGTCAACCACCCTTCGAGGAATGTCCCGACCACCCCTGGTTCTTCCTCTTATGTGGGTTCATGTCGAGGTCACCTAGTCGCTCTTCCTCGTTTCATTAACTTTAATCGCCCCCTAGACGCATTTTCTGGTTGCCCATGGGAAATAGCTAACAGCTTAGAAATAATTACACTTAAAGTTGTAGTTAACAATTTATTAAAAATAACTCATTGACTTTACAATAACATGTAACGTATTCGTCAACCACCCTTCGAGGAATGTCCCGACCATCCCTGGTTCTTCCTCTTATGTGGGTTCATGTCGAGGTCACCTAGTCGCTCTTCCTCGCTTCATTAACTTTAATCGCCACCTAGACGCCTTTTCTGGTTGCCCACGGAAAATAGCTAACAGCTCGGCCATCCTACAAAACGGCTCGTCCTCGAGTCGTCTACGTCTCGTCCTAGCCTAAGGGAGGATCTGTAACCAGGTTGCCTGAAATAAAATTTAGCAACACACAATAGGGAAGATGCATACATTTTTTTTATAGCGTAGTTGGATCAAAAATAACTAAATATACTAATTAATGCTATTTAATTTATTTATTTTCGTTTTGATAATAATTTAAAAAATATTTAATTTGAATTGAAGGAAACGACCGCGCAATTTGCCACAGACTTGTGACGTCACATGTTAAATTTTACATTCATTTATATTATTTTTCTGTGGTTTTGTGCTTTGAAAGTTGAAGTTTGTTAGTGTTAAAAGCTGTTATTTATCATAATTAAATCAATTAAAAACAAGAAAGTTAAAAAAGTACTCTACACGAGTAGAATAAACATGAAAGTGAGGTTATTGTTATTGTGCCGGTGACTTCGTTGCGTTTAAGGTCACATGATTTATTTTAAATTATCATTGAATTTTAAAATGGATTATTTATAACAAAATACAATAAATAGAAGTTATTTTTGCTGATTTGATATTTAATATATAGGATTAATCGGAAAATACTGTTTTAACTAAATTTTTTTATTCATGCATGTTCCCCATTGTTCCGTTGAACATTGGCAATTGCTGCTCTATTGCTACATTGAACAGATAAAGTGATCAGCCCGCTCACTGATTCTTAATTAGTAACGATCAGCCCTCTCACTGATTCGTACTTAGGAACGATCAGCCCTCTCACTGATTCGTCCTCAGCAACACACAATGGTTCCATTGAACATTGGCAATTGCTGCTCTATTGTTACATTGAACAGATAGAGTGATCAGCCCGCTCACTGATTCATAATTAGCAACGATCAGCCCTCTCACTGATTCGTACTTAGCAACGATCAGCCCTCTCACTGATTCGTCCTCAGCAACGCACAATGGTTCCATTGAACATTGGCAATTGCTGCTCTATCGTTATATTGAACAGATAGAGTGATCAGCCCGCTCACTGATTCATAATTAGCAACGATCAGCCCTCTCACTGATTCGTACTTAGCAACGCTCAGCCCTCTCACTGATTCGTCCTCAGCAACACACAATGGTTCCATTGAACATTGGCAATTGCTGCTCTATTGCTACATTGAACAGATAGAGTGATCAGCCCGCTCACTGATTCATAATTAGTAACGATCAGCCCTCTCACTGATTCGTACTTAGTAACGTAATTGTTTCGTCAAACAATTACGATTGCTTATTTGTTGTTCCAACGAACAGATAGAATTAGTAACATAATTGTTTCGTCAAACAATCATGATTACTGATCTATTCTTCCGTTTATCTATTGTTCCAACGAACAGATAGAATCGGTAACATAATTGTTTCGTCAAACAATTATGATTACTGATCTATTGTTCCGTCGAACTAGAAGAATCTTCCGAGTCATCAGTCCGTACGGATTCATAAATTTTCAGTTTATCACACGGATAAATTCCAGTGTAAGGCTTTTGACTTCGATAAGATCCCGTTGGATCTTTGACCACGTATCGGTCATGTTCTAATACCCGTTGTATTTCAAAGGGTCCTTCGTATTTTGGGAGCAGTTTTTTACTGTTCCCTTCGTTGTTGGTGCGTACTTTATGTACCAATACTAATTGCCCAACTTGAAATGATTTAGGTTTGCACCGTTTACGATCGTAACGTGACTTTTCACGCTGTTGGATATCTCGAAGGCGGTCTCCTACCAATTTTCGAGTACTGTCCAATTCTTTATCGTATTCGTTTGTACTAACCTCTGTTAACATAAAAGCGTCATGCACCCCTCTAGGTACATAACCATACATAAGTTCAAAGGGACTTTTCCCTGTTGCCTTATTTTTCGTGGTGTTTAAACCCCATTCCACTTTACTAATTTCAGAATCCCAACGCTCTTCGTCAGAAAACGTTGCAGCCAAAGATGCTAAAATTGTTCGGTTGTATCGTTCTACTTGACCATTCGCCCTGGGCGTAGCGGTCGCATTTAACACCAACTTTATATTTAAGTTTTTGCATACAACCGTAAATCTCTTACTCGTGAAACATGTTCCACGGTCAGTTATAATGCGCTTTGGTACTCCAAAACTTGATACGATTTTATTATTTAAAAATTTCTCCACATGAGTTACTTTGGTGTTTGGAACGGCTATCATAATAACAAATTTCGTAAAAGCGTCAACCGCCACCAATAAATAAGAGTTTTTATGTTTGCTTTTTACAAAGGGACCCAGATGGTCCATATGTACGGTATGCATGGGCGTGTTTACTTTTTCAATAGGGTGTAAATACCCAGGTCGTTTTCCTGCGGGCTGTTTGTTATACATACACCCCAGACAAGTGTCATTATATCTTTTTACATATTGCCGCATAGCAGGAAACCAATATGACTGTTTCATTAAATTTAATGTCTTTTCATGCGAGAAATGACCCTTTTGGTCATGATTTAACATCGTAATTTGGCGTCTGGCAGTTTTAGGAACAGCCCACTTGAGCCCATCGTCCGTTTTTTTTAAAACCCGATTATCTTTAATTGAAAATTGATCATGGATTTTTTGTTCCTCGCAATCAACCGGCGTACGTAATAATATTTCATGTAAATACTTGATTCTTTCGTCTTGCAATTGTGCCGCCAGAACCCAATCGTCTTCTAGTAAATTTATATTTAACAAGTCGATTTCTTCAAAGTTAATAGTACTTTCTACCGGATTACGACTTAAAGCGTCTACATGTGCCATTTTGCTACCTGCTCGATACGTTACCGAGAAGTTAAATTCTTCAATCATCAACCACCATCTATCTATGCGCGGTAAAATGTCTCGTTTAGTAAACGCAGTCCGCAATGCGTTACAATCAGTTATTACCCGAAACTCTTTGCCAATCAAATAAACGCGAAATCTTTTTAATGATTGCACTACCGCCAGTGTCTCTAGTTCGTAGGAATGGTACCTTTGTTCTTCTTTTGTCGTTTGGCGACTAAAGTACGCAACAGGTCGCCATTGTTTGTCTTTCTGTAACTGTATCAATATACCAGCTACCCCGTATTTACTAGCGTCCGTATATACTTCGGTTTCCGCGTCTACGTCATATAAGGTCAGACATGGTCTTTCGGTCAATTTATTTTTTAACTCATTAAACGCTTTAATTTGGTCTGTTCCCCATATAAAATCTGATCCTTTTCTCGTTAACATATATAGTTATCGGTTTAGCAATTTGGGCAAAGTCTTTGATAAATTTTCAAAAATATCTTGTCAAACCGATAAATTGTCGCACTTGTTTGACGTTTTGTGGTTCTTTGAACTCTCGTACCGCTACACATTTTAGGGTCCCGGGGCGTATCCCGTTTTCACTTATTTCGTGACCTAAATAATTGATCTGTGATTGAAAGAAATAACATTTACTTAACCGCAAAGTCAAATTTGCCTTCTTAAATAACTTCAATACTTCTTCGAGTGTCTTTAATCCGGTTTCGTAATCCGCGGATGGTAATAATATGTCGTCCATGTAAGCAAAAGCTGACATAAATGGTAATTACCTAACACCTGATTAACTAGGTATTGAAAGACACTAGGTGCGTTGGAGAGCCCAAACGGCATCGATAAAAATTCATAATGGCCATCAGGGGTAACAAAAGCCGTTTTCGCAATGGACTCCTCGTCCATACCGATTTGATAGTACCCTGATGCCATATCAAGGCTGGTAAAGTATTTTTTACCATGTAAATTATCTAATTGATCTTCGATGCGCGGTAAAGGGAATTTATCATTTTCCGTAATTTTATTTAATGCCCGATAATCAATACACAACCGCTCTTCTCCCGTACGTTTTTTAACAAGAAGAATAGGACTTGCAAATGGCGAATTTGAATCCCTTACTATATTATTGTCCTTTAACTCGTTCACCAATTCGCAAACTTTAGCTCTTTTTGCGTGAGCTAACCTGTAGGGGCGGTACACGACGGGTGTATCGTTAACCAGTTTAATTGACATCTTTGCTAAATTAGTTTTCCCTAACTCGGATAAATTTCTCGAAAAGCAATCACGGTACCGATTGAGCATGTCCAGCAAACTTTGTTTTACACTATCAGGCGTATCAATCGTCGTGTTGATATCGTCCATATTTGAAAGGAGTGCTCGATGTAATTAGATTGATACTTACGTCATCAGTGCCGACGGGTACCTCTTCTTGAGTGCACTTGACACCTCTCGCAACTACTTGTCCTTTTCTGTATTGAATTTCAGCTCCTCCCATATTGATGATAGGTAACGCGGCACCTTTTGGATTAATAATACAGCGTGGAATGCCGTAACGTTTATTCTCGTACTCTCGAAGAGTCGCTTCAATGTAAATCTCGTCCTTGTTCGTAGGATCAGCTACTGCAACTTCTACGTGGCCCACATATCCAGGTGGTATGACACTTGCGTTTTCTGCCCAAACGGCTAATTTACAGGGGGTTTGCCCTTCGAGAACCGGAAGCGCTGCATTCGTTGCTGCTAATACCTGCACTTTTTGCCCATTTATAATCACTGCCACGTCGGGATGATTTACAAATGGTTGTCCTATGATTACCGGTATTTCTTGAGACCGGTCTGGAACAACAATCGCACACACGTTAACTTTTACGTCTTTCACTTCTAAATCCACATTAGCTCTTCGCGTAGCCATTGTCATAGCTCCACCAAATCCACTAATAACTGTGGTAGAAGGTGTTATTTGAAGTTTCATAGATTTAGCAACTTCATCTTTTATTGTAATCGCTGCACTTCCGGAATCAATATACCCGCGAGTCTCGATGTCGTTTATTTTGCAGTCTACAAAATACATCTCGTGGGTATTAATTTTTCCTTCGGTTGACGTCAAGATTGTTTTCGTATTTCTACAATCAGCTGTTGCATGACCCAGTAGATTACATTTTTTACAAACTTTTCGAGACAGGGCACACTTATTTGTGTAGTGTCCACTTTGAGAACAATTGAAGCACCTCGGGCCTTCGCCGAGACCGACCGTTCGGTGGTTTTCACCTCGACCTTTTTTGTAACGACGCGAGTATTTGTCATGTTTCATATCATCGCGTTTTCGTTTGTTTAAGTAATTTTGGGGTTCATGTGCATCGATCAGCGATAAATATCTCTCGTATAAACTTTCAGGTGTTTTGTATCTACCTGAGTGTGCCCCATTTTTGAGCGTTACGTCACATAACCCATCGATCACACAAGAGACAACTTTTCGTCCCCTTAACTTACAAATTCCCAATAACTCCATTTTATTGTAATAATAAGTGGCCATTGTTTCATTGGGTCTCTTTGTCCGCTCTAAAAGTATGCGTAACGAGGTCGCGTAGTCCGTATGCTCGGGGAACGCCTTTATTACGAGCTGTTTCCACTCAGTCCAGCTGTAATCTACTTTCGTGAGACTTTCGTACCAACTCTTTGCGAGACCACGTAAACCGTTCTGCATGTGGTAGATTTTCTCTATTTCGTCCCAACCGTGAAGATCTCCTAACTGATCAATTTTTGTTGTCCACCTAATCGCGGTTAAATTGGAACTCCCTGGTTTAAATTCGGGAACGCAATCAGGTCTTGACACGAATCTTACACTCCGAGTAGTGCTGGGCGGTGCAGCACTAACACTCGAAGTTGGCCCCGATGGATTTACTTGTGCTCCTATAAATTTGTCGACAAGCAACTCCAGACGTTGCAATCGCGTATCACTATCATTGGGAGAATAACCGCGACGGCTTTGCGACGGAGAATTTTCACTTGATCGCGACGTCGATGGAATCGACTCAAAACGCGCACGTTTAAATTGTTCTCCAGAACACTCTCCATTCGATTGTGACATTGTTTATAGCAAAGGATTAAACACTTAAAATAAGTTTGTACACCTTAACTATCAGCACGTATGTATTCTTTATCCCACTTCTGAACTAAAAGTTATTCGTAGAAATAATTACACTTAAAGTAAGTTTTAGTTAACAATTTATTAAAAATAACTCATTGACTTTACAATACCATGTAACGTATTCGTCAACCACCCTTCGAGGAATGTCCCGACCACCCCTGGTTCTTCCTCTTATGTGGGTTCATGTAGAGGTCACCTATTCGCTCTTCCTCGCTTCATTAACTTTAATCGCCATGATTGGAAAAGAGGATAAATCTACAATTGAAATTGGAACGCTTATTAGATTAAAGTTAGTAACTAAATTTTTACATTCTTGCAAGGATAAATTGATAAAATTTATTATTGTAAATTGTGGGGTTAGTTTTAAGATTTATTTATGTGAAAGAAAATTTTGCAAATAATTATTAAATGTTTATGAAAATTATTAATGCCACAGGTTTCTTTTAAATTTCACCACTAGTATCACATAATTTTTTAAAAAAACGTTTATGATAATTGAAGTAAGTAAAATTTGTCGGAGTCGAGTGAAGTCATTTATTATAAACAGCAAGGTCTAACACAACAACCAGTAGAAAAGCATAAAGTAATTTCGTTAAGCATTAAAGTTAAACTAAAGAGGTTAATCGTAACAAATATCAATCGTAATTTTATTAAAAGCTAAGCCGGAGCAATTCAAGTTTATTCAATAACATTCAGTTCATTTATTTTAAATTCAGTGAAATTCCTATCAAACATAGACGTAATTATTAACGTGACGGAAGGTCATTGCAGAAATTTGGCTCCCAACGTAAAGGGAAAGTTAGAGGGATAACACTGCAGTATTTTATTATGTAGTTTATTATACAAGGATTTTCAACAAGACTTTGTTTTTAAATACATTTTTACTTTCCCCATACGTATTAACGTATTGCTATGTGCTATCGGAGCTTTACTAGGGTTGCACGTTTTAATATGAATGTCTTGTACGAGTGTACGTAAATGTACCTCGTCAATAGAAATGTCTGTAAAATTATTATTGATGAATGCAATAATATAAATTTATACCTCGGCTTGACTATTTCGGTGAGCACTGACCTACCTTATCTCAAGTTGGGCTCTTTCCTTGACCAAATCGTGATACTGAAATAAAATATTGCTGGTCTTCGGAAATGATACAAAATTATGCTCCGTCTCGTAATGCAAATTGTAAAATTTATTATATAAAATGTAATTAAAGCTAAGCAAATCTTTAAACATCAATTAATAAATCCTTAAAATTACCCCAAACTATAATTGAGGGCCTTAGAATAAAAGGGGTATAAGTGCATTTTACATTATTGTGAGATATTTGCATTCAAAGTTAAACCAAATGTCTTTTCTTTTGTGTTATTTTACTAGGTTAAGTGCGTCTACTGCTAATGCAGGGTAAAAATTCCCAGGAAAAGCTGAGATATATATATAAAGTTTATTATTTCCTTAATAAATGATAAATTTTAATAATATAAAAGTAGAAAAAAAAACTTTATCATAAATGTGCCAAAACTTAAAAAAGTACTTATACCCTTATTATTATATCCTAATTATCAATATATCACTTGCATCTGTTTTGCACCAACAAATATGGACATTAAGGTTTCATATTGTGAATTAATCTCAAATTTAAAAAAAGTGCACTTATACCCCTTATATTCTAAGGCCCTCAATTATTAAGTCGACGCGACGCGGTGTAAAATTTTTATTAATGTTCGCACTAATTTTATCGAAATTAAAGTTGTATGGCTTTACCTTAAGGAATCTGGTTATTTTCTCGTTGTTGAGATGTTCGACCATGAACTGTTGTTGATATCACTCGTGGATGACTTATCTTTTCATAAATATAAGCAGATGTATTTTTCATGTGCGTTTTACCTCGTGTAAATTCATATACGGCTTTTTCCAAAAATATCACCAATCGTTAAGTTTTTCTTCTTCAAATCACTATTATAATACGTAAGTAAATTTTCTTTATAATATTGAACACTTTTATGTCGGTTTTACTTGCAAAATTCACTAATTTAATTTAATTTTTATTAGCAGCTACACAAAACTCGACCACCATTAATTTTATTCAAGAATCAACAACTCAATAATTCCTCAACCAATTGTTTTTCCATTGCTACCTGTATTTTCAAGGCAATCGTGATTTTGTTCCATTGGTCGATGTAAAATCAATATTTGACGTTATAATTTACAGGTTCGGTTTAAGCCCAATGTGACTTATAAAATTTTAATAAAATTTTTTATATTTCAGATTAATTTGAAGTATTTGCACCTCCTGTGATCTTCCAGTAAAGTTTTGAAGAAAATGTTTTTCCCATTTGTGGTTCATTGAATTACGAAGCACTCCGATACGTGTAAAAATTTTCCTTATTTAAGTTTATCGTATTAACACATTTTTATCAACTAATATTTTGAACAATTATTTTGATTTCACATTACATTTCTTATAATTAATTAATTTAATTGATAATTTTAACAAACATTTTTATAAACAGAATTAAGACGTTGCATTTGAATTTATTTTGTTATCTCGTTCCGTGACCTTCTCTTCATATAAATTTATGACGTTAAACCAAATTTTTGGTATCAGATGAAACCTTTAGGTACGTTCGAACAAATAAGTCATGTGCTACCTTTATTAATTAAACAAAACTTTGAATCGTGACGTGATCATTTCTATTGACGTGGTATTCGTCCATTGCAGTATGTATAGGGAAAGTATTGTCATCGGGTTAAAAATCGAAAATTGAAATTTTGGTATTAAATGATTCGTTATGATGCCCTGATAACATTTTCATCAATTTTTACTTTCCGAACCCCTAGGTAAGGAAAGTATTGTTATCAGGAAAAATTTGACCCCCCAATTTTTTTTACAGATGTTCACGTTTTGAGGTCCCCTGAATCCATTTTTATCATTTTTGGAAGGATGTCTGTAGGTGTGTGTGTGTGTGTGTATGTACGTCTGTGAACACGATAGCGTCTAAACGAAGCAAGCAAATCATTCCAAATTTTGCATATAAGCTTTTTCCTGTCGTAGGACGAAGCCAGATGAAAATAAATTAAATCGTGTAACGGGAAAGGGGGGTTTACCTGGAGCTATTATGACATTATGCGTCATAACTTTGAACGGAATTAAATATGTAAAAATATGAATAACAAAAAATTAGCGCTATGGAATTTCCTACATTTTTTGTCCTACAAGTTTTTCTGTAAAATATACAGGGCGTTTCAAAAATTTTTGTATTTGTAAAAAATTTTTGTATTTGTAAATAAAATAGTAAACCGCATTCTACTAACGAAAATAAGATTAAAAGTTTCTAATAACATGGGTCCAAAAATGCTTCGTTTGCAAGATATAGGTATTCAAAAGTTTTTTTCTTCCTATTTTGGCAAAATATGAAATTTTTCATCGATTTACTGTTGAAATTATGTAACCATTTTATTTAAAAATATAATATAAAACTTTGCGTCTGTTCGGAAAGTTATGCGATGGCTACATCAGATTTTTATAAATGGTCGTCATGAAACTAATAAAGTTTTACGCACACGCCTTAAATTTAATTATAACAAAATTTCTTAAAATTAATGTGATCTTTTGCAAATAAATGTTTATAAATTAAAAAGATTTCTGACCTTAATTTGTGTTCAAAAATTCCGCACTATATAGTTAAATAAATTTAACCTCACTTCCTGATTGCATCTTTTTTCTTCCTTGTACTTTGATATTGTTTGTCGTTCACCCACAAATTTTGCTCTACGAATTATCGTTGTGTTTTTAACTATTTAACCTTCGAAAATCCAATTACATCCACCACCATAAATTCCATATTTTTCATACAAATTGGTGAGCATCCTGATTAAATTTTATATTTATCACGTACGTAATATAACCTCCGTTTAGGTTAATCCACATTTACTTCACCCTATTTCGGGTTGTTAACACATTTTATTATGAAATTTTCTGGAACCACCAAATTTACGTGTACATCTTGGTAAAATTTCTACGGTGTTAAGGTAAACAAGCACGTTACCAAGGATATTATTTTCGTTCCTAATTTCCAACGCCTGTTAAGTTTTTATGTTCTAAAGTTTTTATTGGCAGGTAAAAAAATCGATAATTTCAACACTTGATTTTAATTCAAATAATTGTTTTTTTAGGAACGATCCGCAAATTTGAATATGATGCACTATAATTGTTTATTTTGAAGCGAATAATTGTCCGTTTAGTTTGTTGCACCAAATTGTGATAAATGTCATCGAGAAACCTTTTTAAGTGCGCATAACACACTAATCACAAATTAACCTAGTTTTATAACAAATTTTAACTAACATAATTTTTAACTAACAACTTATAACTAACAAATAATAATTATTTTTACATGCTCTAATTTTAATTTCATTTACGATTTAATCGTATTATCATCTTGCCATGATTTTATTAATAATTGCACATTTATTTAAATTTTTCTTTATAAACTTGTTCATCCTTTGACTTGCAACTGCAGCCAAGTAAAGAACATTACAGTATCTTTCAGTCTTGGACGATTTTATTAGAGATAGGGTTCTCTGAAATTGAGTTGGATATTTTATCGTTGAACGACATGTTTCTCGAAACCTTACAATTCTCTACTGTAGGAGTCTTATGGTGGTTAAAATTAAAAATGTAACTGTGCTTTAAGCTTATATATTTAAATGAAAATTGTTCACCCTTCAATCCTGTTTAAACTAAAACTTTTTATAAAATACATTTGTAAGGCTTTTCACTCATGTGAATTATGTGTATTTTAGAAAAATTCGACATATATAACACCAAAACGAAACGTTCCGCGGAATGTGGATCTGACCACAGGATGCTGCAAGCTAGTTTCAAGCTCAAATTGCATAATACAAGGGCAATTGATTCAAACAAAAGAATAAATACCCCCGATTCAAAAGCCATTGAAGAAATGCTGCTAATGTCCGAGATACCGGTGATGAACGAAGATCCGGGAAAGATGTGGATAAACATCAAAGAGTGGATGGTGAAGATTGCAAAGAGATGTGCACCGCCCAAAACTTTCATAAAGAGGAAGCACTGGATAGCTCCATTTCCCCGGCACCCCCACCACAAAACATTCAAATCGGACTTGGTGGAATCGTTTGTACTTCGTTTGTATCGGTTTGTACCGCAAAAATTTTCGTTTGTATCAAAAAAACAAAAAAGTTACAGCACTTTCAAAGTGGGGGTGCCAGGGAAATGCCAGCACCCCACCTCAAAATATTGAAATTGGACTTGGTGGAATCGTTTGTACTTCGTTTGTATCGGTTTGTACCGCAAAAATTTTCGGGTGTATCATCAAGACAAAAAAAGTTACAGCACTTTCAAAGTGGGGGTGCCAGGGAAATGCCAGCACCCCCACCTGAAAATATTGAAATCGGACTTGGTGGAATCGTTTGTACTTCGTTTGTATCGGTTTGTACCGCAAAAATTTTCGTTTGTATCAAAAAGACAAAGATGAAAAGCTGAAAACAAGCTAAGTAGAAAAGTTCGAGACCAACGCGCATACGCCGCTTTCACAGGTGTGGCTTGAGTACACAATAAAAAACTTTTCTCCCCCCTCTATTAAGGAAAATAATGATAGATATTAATATTATTATTTTAATAAATAATAATGTACAATCTATATTGAAGAAAAGTTTTTACGAAGTTATGAGTATTTCAAATTTTAGAGAACTCCGAGCAAGTTACGCTTGGCTACATTTTATTCGGCAGAAAAGATGAACAAGAGTTATTTTAAGTAAATAATTTTATTATGTTAATATAAAAGAAGACAAACTAAATAATTAATAAAATGTACAATTATTAATATATTAAGTAGTTTAAATCAAATATTGACAATTAGTTGCTACTATTGATTGTCTCACTATCTTGGACCGATCTTGTAGGCCGTCATAACGTTCCCATTTTCCAGAACTGTTACGACAACAGTAATAGACGTAGTGACCAATTGCATTCACATTCTTTAATGTTGGAGGTAGAAAACTAATATTGTCTTTCTTATTGGTAATAATACCGATTAAAAGGGATTTTATGCAACGTTTTCGGTAATCGGATAATCTGATAACCAACATTAAAAAGCCTACATAAGAACAAGCAGAGATCTACAATCTTCTTCTTACGCTAGGACTACGTCCTGTATTTCCCAACTATATGCTTCTGTCAGAGGCACTGTTGGTTCTGTGAGCAGTTTTGGTTTTTACATCTCAGGTAGCTTGCTAGGCTTGCCTTTCGATGTGCCTGCACCCTGTTTTTTACTGTTATGATGGCAAATCATTAACACAGGGGGACCGCCTGCTTAACGTGTCCTCCGAAACACGGAGATCTACAATATAAATTAAAAACCCAAATTGGAAAACATCGATTTATTAAATTAACAAGGTGGAACTCGGATGATCGTAATCTTCAACATTTTCTTCTTTTTAAAATATAAGGTTGGTAATCCCTTATCCAGAAAACGTTCTGTAATTTCATTGGCTATTGGTTAAAAAAAGAACCAATCACTAATTTGATTTAAAATTATCATAATGCACAATGCGCATTACGGCTATTCTGCTATTCATCTTCAAAGACGAATAACCTCATACGTTATTGAGGTTATTTGATGAGGTTAACCTCGAGAAACGTGCGAGGGAGCTGCTGAAATCTGAAATTTGATGAACTTTATTCATTATCATCATGTGCCAGCGCTAAAAGTTCTATCTTTGGACGAATGCCTCCTCTATCTGTCGCCATATTTCTCTATCCAATGTTAATCTTAGAAAAAAGTACAGTAATGTCTACAGCGGAACTTATCGACGGTTTGCGAATGAAAATAAATCTAAGTCAATATGGAGCCGTCCCTGCACGGCAGGTATTAACACATTTGTTGAACAAAAGATCCAACCGCATTGAAAATAGAAGAACAGAAGACAACAGAAGAAGAGGAGGAATAAGTAAGAACTGTAATATTGATGAAGATAAAAATTCATAAATTGATTTGGAGTTTCAGTCAGAAATCAAAACTAAAAATTGGGGTGGTCTTGCGAAAGATAGCTGTCGTAAAGGTAAAAAGAAAAAGCCTAATTATTTAGAAAAAGATCCAACCGTATTGATATATAACGATAGCAAAACAAAATCTTCTGTCATCGGGGTACTTCGTAATGGAAATTCATTACATTTGCAGAGTATAAAAATTGGCAATACTTATTATACCTACACTGATAAATACGTGCGCATTTGATAGTATAGTTCAGGTTCTATGTTCTTCGTATGCCGAAAGCTCTAATTATGCGAACTTAATAAATCTAAATAAGTCACATCTGCTAAACGAGCTTGTTGCACATGCTATGCGAGATGGTATCAACGCACAAACATAATAGGAAGCGGGCTTCTATTTTAATCGGTATTATTACCAATAAGAAAGACCTACCAAATAATCACGTCGAAGTGGATGCTGCAAGTAACGCGTATTGCTTATGTAATGCATTATTCAAAGATAAGCCATCAGTTATAGAGGTCCGTACGTGTGTTAAATGTAAGCATAAAATTGAAACGCGATATCCTTCGACAGTGGAAAAATTTTCCAGATAGTAGTGTACTAAACCTTCAAGATGCATTAAATTTCAAATTTTATGAAAATAACGGTAACCTCAGTCAGTGCCAAATGTGCAAATCCCAGTACTAAAAAAAGGTAGTTTTAGGTCAACAAGTGTTGTTTGAAATATGTTGGCCATCTACATCAAATTAACCAATTAAATTAAATATTCCTTTAAAAGAAATTCCCCTTCAAATTATGCTCAACGATACGGTTTACCATTTTCAAGGTGCTATTAGTTTTCTACTTCCAACATTAAAGAATGTGAATGCAATTGATCACTACGTCTGTTACTGTTGGCGTAACAGTTCTGAAAAATGGGAACGTTATGACGACCTAGAAGATGGGTCTAAGATAGTGAGACAATCAATAGTAGCAACTAATTGTCAATTTTAGATTTATACTACTGAATACGAGTATATTAATAATTGTACATTTTATTAATTATTTAGTTTGTTTTCTTTTATATTAACACTAGCTAGCACGGGCGGCATCCGCCGCCCTTAGCCATCTAGACCCAGAATAGATCCGAGTAGGCCATAGTTGTTCGGCCTTCGGCCTCACAGGGGGAGGACCATAATAGATCCGTGAAGGCCATAGTTGTTCGGCCTTCGGCCTCACAGACCGGACCATAATAGATCCGTGAAGGCCAAAGTTGTTCGGCCTTCGGCCTCACAGGGCGGACAATAATAGATCCGTGAAGGCCATAGTTGTTCGGCCTTCGGCCTCACAGACCGGACCATAATAGATCCGTGAAGGCCATAGTTGTTCGGCCTTCGGCCTCACAGACCGGACCATAATAGATCCGTGAAGGCCATAGTTGTTCGGCCTTCGGCTTCACAGACCGGACCATAATAGATCCGTGAAGGCCATAGTTGTTCGGCCTTCGGCCTCACAGACCGGACCATAATAGATCCGTGAAGGCCATAGTTGTTCGGCCTTCGGCCTCACAGACCGGACCATAATAGATCCGTGAAGGCCATAGTTGTTCGGCCTTCGGCCTCACAGACCGGACCATAATAGATCCGTGAAGGCCATAGTTGTTCGGCCTTCGGCCTCACAGACCGGACCACAATAGATCCGTGAAGGTCAAAGTTGTTCGGCCTTCGGCCTCACAGGCCGGACCATAATAGATCCGTGAAGGCCATAGTTGTTCGGCCTTCGGCCTCACAGACCGGACCATAATAGATCCGTGAAGGCCATAGTTGTTCGGCCTTCGGCCTCACAGATCGGACCATAATAGATCCGTGAAAGCCATAGTTGTTCGGCCTTCGGCCTCACAGACCGGACCATAATAGATCCGTGAAAGCCATAGTTTTTCGGCCTTCGGCCTCACAGACCGGACCATAATAGATCCGTGAAGGTCAAAGTTGTTCGGCCTTCGGCCTCACAGACCGGATCATAATAGATCCGTGAAGGCCATAGTTGTTCGGCCTTCGGCCTCACAGACCGGACCATAATAGATCCGTGAAGGTCAAAGTTGTTCGGCCTTCGGCCTCACAGACCGGACCATAATAGATCCATGAAGGCCATAGTTGTTCGGCCTTCGGCCTCACAGACCGAACCATAATAGATCCGTGAAGGCCAAAGTTGTTCGGCGTTTATCTGTCATCTGTCATCTGTCATCTGTCATCTGTCATCTGTCATCTGTCATCTGTCATCTGTCATCTGTCATCCGTCATCCGTCATCCGTCATCTGTCATCCGTCATCCGTCATCTGTCATCTGTCATGCGTCATCCGTCATCTGTCATCTGTCATCTGTCATCCGTCATCTGTCATCCGTCATCCGTCATCCGTCATCCGTCATCTGTCATCTGTCATCCGTCATCCGTCATCTGTCATCTGTCATCTGTCATCCGTCATCCGTCATCTGTCATCTGTCATCCGTCATCTGTCATCCGTCATCTGTCATACATACATACATACTGTTGTGTCCACTATATGCTAGCTCCCTCATAAATGTGTACGTGATACGCAATCAAGATAAGAGGGAGGATATGTCAACATTGTTTAATTAAAATTTGTTCAGTATGAATGTGTTTATTAAAAATTAAAAAATGTTACTAGATTTAAGTTTTGTTTGTGATGAAATAAAAAAGAATAGAGGTAGTATAGTGCGGCCTCTTAGAAGAAAAACATAAGAAAAGAAAAGCAAGTGGTAACCATGCCAAGTGATAATAAAGAGCATGAAGACAGTTGAGAAAAAAACGACAGATAGACGAG
This sequence comes from Podabrus alpinus, assembly GCA_932274525.1. Taxonomy (NCBI): domain Eukaryota; kingdom Metazoa; phylum Arthropoda; class Insecta; order Coleoptera; family Cantharidae; genus Podabrus; species Podabrus alpinus. Next base: position 74,920,120 of record OW026453.1, on the reverse strand, counting down.
TCGTGTTTATGAAAGTTGCAAAATAGTGGACCTACAGACCGGTCGTGTTTAGAAGTTAATAAATAATCGACATGCAGATCAGTTGGGTTTGAAGAAATTAATAAATAAATGATATGCAGACCAATTGTGTTTGAAGAAGTGGATGAATAGACAACACGCAAACCAATCGTTTTGCAGTTCAGAATATAAAGAGAATTAAGTGTTTTGCAGGTCAAAATTATACAATTGTGTTGGAATCACATAAATAGAAGGAGAGTTAATTGGATAGCAGTTCCAAAATAAAGGGTGTTGCAGTATTGGACAAATTTGAATAAATAGAATTGGTGGATTTGGTCCTGCATTGGATAACGGAACGCGAGAAGCAAGTAAGTGGAGGAATATAGGGGAAGGAAGAAGGTGTATAAAGTTCGGCAGTGCGTGAGAATACGTGCGACGAAATTAAGTTCGTTTTACGGAAAGAAACAGATCAAGGTAAAGCTTTACAATATTATACAAAAATTGCAGTAGGGATTCTAAGTTGTTAATTATCTGTTGAGTTTATTTAGTAATTTAATTGTATTGTTGTTTGTGGTTTTATGAGAATGTTTGTTAATAAATTATGTACGATGTATCCTGTCTCTTATTTTGATTGTGTGTCACGTCTGAAGAATCTTCACTAATAAGTGACCTGAGAGCGAAAGAGGACACAAAACGTGGCACCCAACTATAGGGCGAGAAGTCACTGTGAGGACACAAAACGTGGCGCCCAACTATAGGGCGAGAAGTCACTGTGAGGACACAAAACGTGGCGCCCAACGTGGGGCATCAGGTGATTACACGATCAAAAAGAGCAGGTTTAAAGTAGGACACAATAAGTACAACAACTGGCATAATAATGATGAATGAAAGGTTGTGTGATATGATGATGGCACAATTCAGAAAGATGAATGAAGAGTCAAGTAAAATGACTATTAATGCTATTAATGAAAAGTCAACTAAAAATTGTGCTTCTATTAATGAAGGGTTGTGTGAATTAAGACAAGAGGTGAAATGTATGAGTGTGGAAAATGGTAAGAGTTTTGCAGCTATAGATAGAAAATTTGAAAAAATTGATCAACGGTTTAAGAACATTGAAGAAAAATGGGATGCAAAGGTGAATGAGGTTGATGTAAGATTGAATGAGTGTACAAGAGAGAATACGATAGCCGAAATGATGGAATCCATAAGATTCGAGCCGTTTAACAAGCCGGAAGAAGTGGCACAAAAAGAGAAACTGGAGGAAGAAGTGGTGAACGAAGTTAAAACCAGTCAAATGGAAAACGTAGAAACAGTAAAGTTGGACGAAGAAGTTACAATAAAAGAAAGCCCAACACCATCAACATTGGAAGAAGTTATTATAACAAAAGAAAATTCAACGCCATCAACAATGAAAGAAGAGAGGTATTACAAAACATCCAGTAGAAAAGAGGTCCGAAGAAAGTACGTGAAAATTAAAAATTTACGGGCGAAGGTAAAATCGAAATCACGGGGGATGCGAATTAACGGTAAAATGAAGGTGCGAACAAAAGAAAACAGAAATTTAAAACGGTACAATTTGAATTTGAAAAGTGATTTATTTAATAATAATACAACGTACAAAAACTTAAAACTAAATAATTTAATTGCTACAGAATTCAAAACGGATAATATTCGAGTAAAATTTATAAATTATTTACATAAAAGTGACCGCGAGAAACGTCAAAACGATAAATTAATTAAAATGGACATTGACAGTTCGAACAAATTTAATTATCGGGATGACATAAAATGTTACCAAGTGCAACGGTTTAATAAAAATGATACGAATAATTATATTAAAACCATGGGATGTTACAAACGGGTACGATTTAAAGTAACACGGATACATTTGAAATTACAAGAATAAAATTCGGATAATTGGATGGAAATTAATATAACGACAAATCTAAATATGATTTAAACGCAATGGTAAAATGAGATGATTAGGAAAAATGAAGGAGTTTATGAAGACGAAGGAAGAATTTTGTTAAAACGATGAAGAATTAAATGATCAAGATGGAAAATGTTAGTAAATGAAGTTAGTACAAAACGAAGAAATTTGACAATCATATTTAGATCCAAGTTAGAAATTTAACAAGAATCATTTTTAGGCCCAAGTTGGAAATTTGATAACAATCAATTTTAGGAAGAAATTTGAAAATGATAATGTGGTTACGAATAAAAGTTTAGGCAAGATTCGAAAATATAATTTTGATAAATGAGAGGTGAAGGTGAATACTGAGCAATTTAAACATTAATAAATTCGGGACATGAGAGCATGAAAGATGTTATGAAGCAGGAGTGAAAGGTTCGGTGAGATTAAACTGTGTACGAAAATATAGAATACCAGGCATCTTTGCTAACAAGACGTAAAAAAATAAGTTTACCTAAAATCAAAGGGGATCTGCGAAGAACAACCTAAAGGTTGAGTATGAATGTTAGGACAAGATAGTTAAATGGGGAAAAACTGTAGCAAGCTGTGCGCTGTGCAGCAAGTGGGGTTAAATAGAGTCGACCAGAATCTTCAAGAGTCTACAAGAATCTACAAGGGGAATTCTAGGACAAGCTGTGCGCTGTCTAGACAGTATGAATGTAGGAATCTACAAGGGAAAGTCGAGGACAAGCTGTGCGCTGTCTCGACATTATAAATGTAGTTATCTACAAGGGGAAGGGTAAATTATAAAATTGTCCAAGCAGATAAAAGAATAAATGCAGATGGAAGCATGACAGTATAGTAGGAAGATGATGAAGGTAGACATGAATGAAGAGTTAGAGGAACAGTTGAAAGTGTTAGAAAGAAAGATGAAGGGTAGATGAGTAACGGTTTACATATGAGTTGAGGAACCAGTATGGGTTGTAACTTTTCAGTGGGGTAATGTTGTGTCCACTATATGCTAGCTCCCTCATAAATGTGTACGTGATACGCAATCAAGATAAGAGGGAGGATATGTCAACATTGTTTAATTAAAATTTGTTCAGTATGAATGTGTTTATTAAAAATTAAAAAATGTTACTAGATTTAAGTTTTGTTTGTGATGAAATATAAAAGAATAGAGGTAGTATAGTGCGGCCTCTTAGAAGAAAAACATAAGAAAAGAAAAGCAAGTGGTAACCATGCCAAGTGATAATAAAGAGCATGAAGACAGTTGAGAAAAAAACGACAGATAGACGAGTCGTGTTTATGAAAGTTGCAAAATAGAGGACCTACAGACCGGTCGTGTTTAGAAGTTAATAAATAATCGACATGCAGATCAGTTGGGTTTGAAGAAATTAATAAATAAATGATATGCAGACCAATTGTGTTTGAAGAAGTGGATGAATAGACAACACGCAAACCAATCGTTTTGCAGTTCAGAATATAAAGAGAATTAAGTGTTTTGCAGGTCAAAATTATACATTGTGTTGGAATCACATAAATAGAAGGAGAGTTAATTGGATAGCAGTTCCAAAATAAAGGGTGTTGCAGTATTGGACAAATTTGAATAAATAGAATTGGTGGATTTGGTCCTGCATTGGATAACGGAACGCGAGAAGCAAGTAAGTGGAGGAATATAGGGGAAGGAAGAAGGTGTATAAAGTTCGGCAGTGCGTGAGAATACGTGCGACGAAATTAAGTTCGTTTTACGGAAAGAAACAGATCAAGGTAAAGCTTTACAATATTATACAAAAATTGCAGTAGGGATTCTAAGTTGTTAATTATCTGTTGAGTTTATTTAGTAATTTAATTGTATTGTTGTTTGTGGTTTTATGAGAATGTTTGTTAATAAATTATGTACGATGTATCCTGTCTCTTATTTTGATTGTGTGTCACGTCTGAAGAATCTTCACTAATAAGTGACCTGAGAGCGAAAGAGGACACAAAACGTGGCACCCAACTATAGGGCGAGAAGTCACTGTGAGGACACAAAACGTGGCGCCCAACTATAGGGCGAGAAGTCACTGTGAGGACACAAAAATACATACATACATAATCTTCACGTAAAGTTACATCTTCATGTAAAGTTAAATCTTCCGCAAAGAGGTGGATCTTCCACGTTCTGCGACCTATATAAAGTGCTCCGGTCTTATTCGCGTCATTCAGATTAATTTGTTAGTTGTTTTTTGTTAGTGGTTTGCATTTTTCGAATTAAAGCCGCCATCCCCGCCATCTGTTGACAGTATTTTCAGATTAATTTGTTAGTGTTTTTTTTGTTAGTGGTTTGCTTTTTTCGAATTAAAGCCGCCATCCCCGCCATCTGTTGACAGTATTTTGAATCACTGATTGTACGTCAGATTAATTATTTGACAAATTAAATTTTTTGTCAAACTTGTGATTTAATTTTCGAAAAAAGCGAATAACTTTTTTCCCCGAGCGAATTTCTTCTCCATTTTATAAAAAAAAACTGCGCCTGGAGCTACAAAATAACTGTGCAAAATTTGGTTGAGATCGGTCCACGGGTCTAGGAACGTATAAAGAACAAACACGCAAGCAAGCAAGCAAGCAAGCAAGCAAGCAAGCAGATCTTCTCTTTTATATATTTAGATAATCAAATTATTTACTTAAAATAACTCTTGTTCATCTTTTCTGCCGAATGAAATGTAACCAAGCGTAACTTGCTCGGAGTTCTCTAAAATTTGATATAATATTCATAACTTCGTAAAAACTTTTCTTCAATATAGATTGTACATTATTATTTATTATAATAATAATATTAATATCCATGATTATTTCCTTCATTATAATATACGCCAATCAGAACGCGAAACATCTAGGCAACCATTTTATTATAGTAAATATTTACGTTGCTATGGAAAATATTCAGCGGGTAAATTTATGTCAAAAAATAATCACTTCCTAAAATTTTTTCGAACATTATCAACGTGCTTAGACAAACAAACAAAAAAATTACAAAATTAAATGCACAATGTCACGTTTTTCAGATAATTCTCTGCAACATATTGAATCTGCAATAAATAAAAGTGTTCCCACAAATACCAAAAAGACCAAGGCATCGGTATGGTATCAATTTAAAGAGTTTTGTGAGTTAAGAAAATACCAATTACTTGAAGAAACCACCGCAGAAGAACTTGCCGAAATTTTAGCTGATTAGGGTTATAACATGAGAAAAGTAAATGGAGAAAACTACAAAGAAGGTGTAATAAAAACAATGTGGAATATTACGGCCAAAAAATTATAATTTTTTCATTAATTGCAGCAATGTAAATTGTAATAAATAATTCAATCGTTCTAAGATACATTTATTCAAGAAATAATCATGCCGAATATCCCACGTGCTTAAAAATAGCCTGAATAAATTTTGACGTTTTTTGAAACAAAGTTTTGCTCTGAAGAAATATTTCTCGTAAATTTTCCACCCAAAATCCCTCGTGCTACGCACTCGTGATTTTGTTACGTGGAAAATTTACTCGACATATTGCTTAGCAAAACTTTGTTTAAAAACGTCAAAATTTAATAGGCTATTTTTATGCACTTGGGATATTACTGTTGATTATTTTCTTTAATAGAGGAGGGAGAAAAGTTTTTTATTGTGTACTCAAGCCACCCCTGTGAAATGCGCGTATGCGCGTTGGTCTCGAACTTTTCTACTTAGCTTGTTTTCAGCTTTTCATCTTTGTCTTTTTGATACAAACGAAAATTTTTGCGGTACAAACCGATACAAACGAAGTACAAACAATTCCACCAAGTCCGATTTCAATATTTTCAGGTGGGGGTGCTGGCATTTCTCTGGCACCCCCACTTTGAAAGTGCTGTAACTTTTTTGTCTTTATGATACAAACGAAAAATTTTGCGGTACAAACCGATACAAACGAAGTAGAAACGATTCCACCAAGTCCGATTTCAATATTTTCAGGTGGGGGTGCTGGCATTTCTCTGGCACCCCCACTTTGAAAGTGCTGTAACTTTTTTGTCTTTATGATACAAACGAAAAATTTTGCGGTACAAACCGATACAAACGAAGTAGAAACGATTCCACCAAGTCCGATTTGAATATTTTGTGGTGGGGGTGCCGGGCAAATGAAGCTGCACTGGATGTCAGATGAGACGATTCGCTTATTGGAAAAACGAAGATATCAGAGAACCACAGGAGCACCAACACCAGAGAAAACACGTACACTAAAGGATCTAAACATTAAAATAAAAAAGTCATGTAGAAACGATAAAAACAAACACATCGAGGATATCTGCGCAGAACTTGAACTGCACGCGGATCGACATGATCAGCATCAGCTCTACAAAAAGGTAAATATCTGTCACGAGAATTTAAACCACGTACACAGATTATAAAAGATCAAAATGGAGAGACCTATACAGATAACAACAAAATAGTCGAAGTATGGAGGCAGTATTGCTCCGACCTGTTTGGAGAGACACCGCAAAAAGATCCATTAGCACCAGAGCGAAGTGAGCATTTAGAACCGAACATCCTAAGATCCGAGGTAGAGAGCGCAATAAATAAATTAAAAAATCGAAAAGCGGTTAGAGTAGACGGAATTACTGGAGAGCTCTCATCAAGGCGATGGGAGAGGCTGGAATAAAAGTGATACACTCGTTATGTCAAATCATATGGCAAACGGAATATGGCACCGAAGGAATGGTGCGAATCAACATTCATTCCCCTACACAAGAAAGGTTCACCAACAGACTGTAACAACTACAGGTTAATTGTACTAATACCTCATTAAAGCAAGATAATGCTCCACATAATCAACGAACGCCTGAAGAGTTTCCTCTTGCCCCAAATTTCAGAAGAGCAGGCCGGATTTGTTCCAGTTAGTGGAACCAGAGAACATAATATATTAAACGTACGTCAAATCATTAAACAGACACGCGAGTTCTGCGTCCCAATGGTTCTATGTTTCGTGGACTACAGGAAGGCCTTCGATTCTGTAAACTGGAATAAATTGTGGAGCATCCTTGAAAACATGGCCACACCAAGTCACCTGATACATTTAATAAAACGACTATATAACGAAAACTTGACAAGAATACGCAGAGATAAAACGTATTCGCGAAAGTTCAGTATAGGTGCCGGTGTAAGACAAAGATGCATCTTATCGCCAATACTATCTTCTATATATATAAAAGAGCTTGTCTGTTTGTTTGTTCGCTATACGTTCCTACACACTTTGACCGATTTCAACCAAATTTTGCACAGTTATTCTGTAGGTCCAGGCGCAACTATTCGTGCATAAATGGAGAAGAAATTCCCGCGGGGAGCAAAGTTATTCGCGTTTTTCGATTTTTTATTGATACACTGTATACTTTACCCTTAGGTTAAGTACCCAGTTACCTGGGTACTTAACCCAGTTAACAAACCCTTACTTACTTACAGGGCCGGGCTGGCCTGAACGTTCCTACACCCTTGGACCGATCTCAACCAAATTTTGCACAGTTATTCTGTAGGTCCAGGCGCAACTATTCGTGCATAAATGGAGAAAAAATTCGAGCGGGGGGAAAAATGTTATTCTTGCAAACAAAAAATTTAATTTGTCACAAATCGAAATATTCTCACATACTGTCAGTGATTCAAAACACTGTCTACAGACATACTGTCAGTGATTCAAAACACTGTCAACAGATGGCTTTCGAAACTTGAAAATAATAGTGAACAACTATGGCCTTCACGGATCTATTATGGTCCGCCCTGTGAGGCCGATGGCCGAACAACTATGGCCTTCACGGATCTATTATGGTCCGCCCTGTGAGGCCGAAGGCCGAACAACTATGGCCTTCACGGATCTATTATGGTCCGCCCTGTGAATCCCACGGCCGAACAACTATGGCCTTCACGGATCTATTATGGTCCGCCCTGTGAGGCCGAAGACCGAACAACTATGGCCTTCACGGATCTATTATTGTCCTCTCCCTGTGAGGCCGAAGGCCGAACAACCATGGCCTTCACGGATCTATTATGGTTCGCCCTGTGAGGCCGAATGCCGAACAACTATGGCCTTCACGGATCTATTAAGGTCCGCCCTGTGAGGCCGAAGGCCGAACAACTATGGCCTTCACGGATCTATTATGGTTCGCTCTGTGAGGTCGAAGGCCGAACATCTATGGCCTTCACGGATCTATTATGGTTCGCCCTGTGAGGCCGATGGCCGAACAACTATGGCCTTCACGGATCTATTATGGTCCGCCCTGTGAGGCCCATGGCCGAACAACTATGGCCTTCGCGGATCTATTATGGTCCGCCCTGTGAGGCCGAAGGCCGAACAACTATGGCCTTCATTGTTCTATTATGGTCCGCCCTGTGAGGTCGAAGGCCGAACAACTATGGCCCTCACGGATCTATTATGGTCCGCCCTGTGAGGCCCATGGCCGAACAACTATGGCCTTCACGGATCTATTATGGTCCGCCCTGTGAGGCCGAACAACTATGGCCTTCGCGGATCTATTATGGTCCGCCCTGTAAGGCCGAAGGCCGAACAACTATGGCCTTCATTGATCTATTATGGTCCGCCCTGTGAGGCCGAAGGCCGAACATCTATGGCCTTCACGGATCTATTATGGTCCGCCCTGTGAGGCCCATGGCCGAACAACTATGGCCTTCACGGATCTATTATGGTCCGCCCTGTGAGGCCCATGGCCGAACAACTATGGCCTTCACGGATCTATTATGGTCCGCCCTGTGAGGCCGATGGCCGAACAACTATAGCCTTCACGGATCTATTATGGTCCGCCCTGTGAGGCCCACGGCCGAATAACTATGGCCTTCACGGATCTATTATGGTCCGCCCTGTGAGGCCCATGGCCGAAGAACTATGGCCTTCACGGATCTATTATGGTCCGCCCTGTGAGGCCGATGGCCGAACAACTATGGCCTTCACGGATCTATTATGGTCCGCCCTGTGAGGCCCACGGCCGAATAACTATGGCCTTCACGGATCTATTATGGTCCGTCCTGTGAGGCCCAAGGCCGAACAACTATGGCCTTCACGGATCTATTATGGTTCGCCCTGTGAGGCCCATGGCCGAACAACTATGGCCTTCACGGATCTATTATGGTCCGCCCTGTGAGGCCGAAGGCCGAACTACTATGGCCTTCACAGATCTATTATGGTCCGCCCTGTGAGGCCGAAGGCCGAACAACTGTGGCCTTCGCGAATCTATTATGGTCCTCCCCCTGTGAGGCCGAAGGCCGAACAACTATGGCCTTTTCGGATCTATTCTGGGTCTAGATGGCTAAGGGCGGCGAAAGCCGCCCGTGCCAGCTAGTACAATATATACTCCGAGTTTGTAATGCGTAAGGTGCTCTCTGGGTGGAATGGCGGTATAACAGTAGGCGGTAGCTTTCCATTTTGTGTAGGTGTCAATTGTGGAAGCTATTAAAAAATGATCTGAAATTATATCTTGACCTGTGTAAACTCTTGTGTTTCTAATTTTCCCAGTTAAATTTTTATTTACTATTATGTATCTATAGTAGATGTTGTTCCTCTTGCTGACCATGTGAATTTATAGATATCACGTTTGCGGAAAAATCCATTTATTATTGTGAAATCATTGTAGGTGTCGAAGTCTTGCAGATGTTTTTCATTTTCGTTACAAGTAGTATCTTCTCCGTATGGACCTATTATTTGTGGGATTGGTGTGTTGCCCACCCTAGCATTAAGTTGTGCTGTGATTATATGTTCATTAAATATGTATTTATATTCCTTTATACTGTCTTCCCATTTTCTATGTATGTATACTATACAATTAAGGCTACTCCTTTACTTGCTCTTTCTTCCTTGGGTACGCCACTGTATATCATTATGTAATCTCCATTATATTGTATTCCTCTTAATTATTTTTGGTCTCGGTAATCGCTGTAAAATCTATTTTTATTTCTTTTAAAAATTTTTCCTACTCAACTTCTTTATTTGCCAATCCTATCACATTCCATGTAGCAACCTTTATAGCTTCGCTAATCCAAACTCGTTTGTCCTTTTTCTTGCATGGGTCGTCAACCTTATATCAGTTTTATTTCCGAGGCTACTTTGAGTTCTGTAAGTAATCTTTATTGTTACGAGAGTTGGTTACTGGCCATCTGCTCAATCTCCATGCCAGGAGGGCCAGGATTTTTCTGTATGGGTAGGGATTTTTCTGAGACCCTTTACCATCCTTTGGCCCCGCAATCATATCACATTCTAGGAATATATTATCAAAAATGTAAGTAAGTAAATAAGTGTATGTAACCACAATAGTAATGCAATGCAAACTTAATATCTAATTACAAAGAGCACATCAAAGCAACTATTAACCTAACATAACATCGACTGAAAACATAAAACATGGTATACATGAATCAAAAACATTATTTTCGATTCATGTTTCATCAAGTTACATTTTCATAACATAGATTTTACCAGAACTGCTGACTTTCGATGAGATAAATACTAAAGAAAGATATGATCTCGCGCTAGCCTGGAGAAAACAATTGTTATTTCATTTCTCTATAAATTTATGTCGTAATGCCTTTAAATCAAACACAGCAGTCGCTTGGTGTGATCGCCCTAACGCAACTTTGTAGCGCGGCCCTACGGTGAACATCAATACTCTGTGGATAAATTAAGATGAAAGTAAATGAGAACAAAGTGCATTCACCGCCATCAAAAATTAGATCGTGAAGATTTTGCAGCGAAGCAGAGTGGTAATATTCCCAATGGAATGAAAAAGCTTGATGAATGCCTTCAAACCAAAATTCATACCTATAGTATGTTCGGCGTTTTGTTTGATTGAAATGACATGAACGATGAACATCTTAGCTTGAACGAAGCGTCAGGGTGAAGCGCTATATCTAGTTCATCTGGATCATAGAAAATTTGCTTTGGAATTAAGCGGTTGTCGGCCTCTAGAGAGGCGAAGACGAGCAACACCATCCGTGGCAGTTTGTTGTAAATACAGGTAGCTCATCAAAAAAATTTTCCAATGATGTAGTTGAGTTGTTAAACATAAAAAAAATCTAGAATCGCTTCCAATTGAAACAGATCAATAAATTAATAATCAAAGTTTCCAATGATGTGTCTTATAACCAGAAGAAAGTAACGACAATTTCAAAATTTATCAAATTTTCAAATTTGGCGCTTGGTGACCCACTTTTTTGCACAATAAGCTATTCACATATTATATGCAATGATGTTACGGAACGTTTTCAATAATTTATTACTTGAAAACATTCAAGTTCTACTGTTTTCAGTTGCTTTTTATCGGGAAAACAATCATTAATTTATTAATTAAATTAATATTAAATTAAACTTTAAAAATAAAATATAATATAATTCTAGGCCCCGTATACGGGTATTTGCTTTAATTATATAATAGTTTTTTTAAGCGATATCAACAAACGACCGGAGAATTAATTTTGGGAAAAGTATGGAAGAAACTAATGAACATTAAACAACGCTTTTCAAATTAAGCTATAACTCAAAATAATTTTTTCAAATACTATCTTATTTGGCAAGAAAAATGCTATACTTGTAGAAGCATTTTCATGGCTGTATAGATTTTTATGCTTTTAGCAGGGGAAATGAAATATTAAATCTAGCGATTTGTATTGTTTGCTACAAAAATTTATGGCCCCCTTCTTGTGATATACCATACATTAATTGCATACATTAAAACGAATAGGAAAATCATTTCACGCCGAATTGTCCTTGCGTCAAATTGTCCTTGCGCCAAATCAGGTCGCGCTGAAATGGGCTCGCGGCAAATTAGTCTCGCGCCAAAACGGCGGCGCCGAATCGGGTGTACGCCGATAGGGCGACGCCGAACTGGCTACGCCGAATCGGCTGCGCCGAAAAGTCCTAGACCAATCTGTGACAGTTTGTTATAAATACAGGTAGCTCATCAAAATTTTTTTCCAATGATGTAGTTGAGTTGCTAAAAGATACAAAAAATCTAGAATCACTTCTAATTGAAACGGATCAATACATTAATAATAAAATTTTCCAATGATGTGTCTTATAACCAGAAGAATGTAACGACAATTTCAAAATTTATCAAATTTTCAAATTTGGCGCTTGGTAACCCACTATTTGCACAATAGAGCGATTCAAATATAAGCCAATTTATTACTTGAAAACATTCAAAATCTACTGTTTTCAGTTGCTTTTAGCTTATCGGGAAAACAATAGTCTCTTTGTGTTAAAGACAATCGATATTTGTTAGAATTTAATTCCTATTAGAACCCCTTCCCCTAAAATTCCGATAAGCTGCCTTACCAATCGTTTTTTAACGAAAAATTTTTATTGCAGCTTCTTCATTCGTGTAGTATAGTGTTACTTTTTTGTGTCCACAGAATTCTAAATTTTTAGACAAAATGGCTTCTAACATCAACGATGGTGAATTTCATTGAATAAAAGCTTTTAAATACATAATATGTAGACGTGAACATAAAACTTAGGTTGTATATAATATGGGGTTTTATTTTTAAACAGGCCACGAGAAGTAGGGTCTGTCCGTCCGTCTGTTGAATGTTTACACTCGCTTATTTTAGTTTAGAAAATAATTATGCCCATATTAAAACGTTTTGTCAAAACTCAATCAATGAGATATGTCCGTTTGTCCATTATTTCGAATTTCATAAAACGCTAGGGCCGTTTGATGGTATTTGATATTGTATACCTAAGTAAAATTAATTATTCCGATTTTTATTTGAACATCTACGGTAATTTTATGATATAATTTTATATTCTTGGTTAATTGTTTGCGTAAATTGCATTTTAATTACACCATTTGCCCACGTTTTTTAACCAAAAAACTGTATTGATCTAAAATGGTCGATTTATTCGTGAATAACTAATATTAATTTATTAATTAATAATATTTATTGATCTATATAATCAACAACATTACATTGATAATTAATCAACCTAAAAATTCGTATAAATTGATACCATTTAAACATTTTAATTTCGTTTAAATTATATCGATCGATTATTTTAAATGTATAAATTATTATTAATTTTTAAAATTCGGAGTAAATTACAATTTAATAATTAACAAGCTAAAAGTAGCAATAAAAATGTAATTTAATACCTATTTAATAATTAACCATATTCTTTAAATTAACGTTTTTTTTATATTTGAATTAAAATAAAACAAGGAATTTATACAATCTTTAAAAAAATTAAAAAAATCTAGAAACCATATTTTCAAATTTTTCGCTTGGTAACCCACTTTTTTGCACAATAGAGTTATTCAAATATAAGCCAATGATGTTACGGAAAGCTTGTCCAATAATTTATTACTTGAAAACATTCAAATTCTACTGTTTTCAGTTGCTTTTAGCTTATCGGGAAAACAATAATCTCTTTGTGTTAAAGACAATCGATACCCAAGTAACATCAACGTCGGTTTTATACCGGTATACCATTGAAGTATAACGAATATGTACATATATTTTCATACCTGAAAATTAAGTACCAAAATGGTACCTAAGCGGCACATAAATTTTAGTTCATATTTACACTGTACTGTTTAGGTATAGTTTCAATGTACATATTTTCGGACCGTTATTCTGAAGGCAATTGTTGTATCGGATCGGCATTGAAATTTTATTAGCTAAAATATATTTGAACATACGGTACCGTTTAGGTAATGTTTTGATCGTTTTGTTTTGTTACTATAAAAGCGATATCTAACATGTACATGTATTTTATAAGATGGAATGTACGATATTTCCATCACCGGTTTGATACCTTAAAGTACAGTTTAAATAGTAATGTTTTAGTTGCTACAATTCCGGTATATAATATGTAAAGATGCTTTATTGGTTAAATTTTATGATTTTTACCTCACCGTTTTGATATTGTTCAACATAATAATATTTGTCCATGACAGGTTTAATAAGTACATAATAACATATTATGAAATATATTATATAATATAATAATTTTTATTAATATTAAAATGTGAAACATACGTAACATTAAAATATTTATTATAAAAATAAGTAATTTAAAGATCAATGAATTTTAATTACGTTTTAAAACAGTTGTAACCAATCAGAACGAAGAAAAATTTCACCGTTAGCAAAACTCTTGTTTCTCATTGGTTACAAATTATTATACGCATTTTATATTACAATTATTACCTGAAAATTAAGTACCAAAATGGTACCTAAGCGGCACATAAATTTTAGTTCATATTTACACTGTACTGTTTAGGTATAGTTTCAATGTACATATTTTCGCACCGTTATTCTGAAGGCAATTGCTTTATCGGATCGGCACTGAAAGTTTATTAACTAAAATATAGTTGAACATACGGTACCGATTAGGTAATGTTTTAATCGTTTCGTTTTGTTACAATAAAAGCAATGTCTAACATATACAGGTATTTTATAAGATGGACGGTACGATATTTTCATCACCGGTTTGATACCTGAAAGTGTAGATTAAATAGTAAAGTTTTAGTCGCTTACAATTCCGGTATATAATATGTAAAGATGATTTATTAGTTAAACTTTGTGATATTTATTTCACGGTTTTGATATTGTCCATGACTACTTTAATAAGTACATAATAAAATATTATGAAATATATACTCGTATAATATAATAATTTTATAAATAAAAATCCGTCTTATTCTCCAAAATCCCTTTTTATTAAATTAAATTTCGAGACGCGCTTTTTATAATTTTTATTAATATTGAAATGTAAAAAATATGTAACATTATAGTTATTTATGTATCAAGATTATGTATAAAAAAAAATTTCGCCGTTAGAAAAACTCTTGTTTCTGATTGGTTACAAATTATGATAAGCATTTTATATTACAATAATTATTATATGAGATATTATTGGGGTAAGAAGGGCGGTCAAATTTCTAAATTGGGGGCGGAAATTTTAAACCTCTTACGTCCGGTATTATCAACCCATATAAAAAGCCCTTTAGTTAACTAGCTAATGTAAAACGTGTATTTTAAATATTTTATGTTTTCTAATAGCTAATTAACTAAAGGCCCTTTTAAAGTTTTAAGACCGATAAATAACTGTGTTTATAATATTTATTAATAAAAATATTAAAAAATTAATTAATTAGGAAATTTATTTTTAAAATAACTTTGCCGGCTTGGGAGTTGAACCACTGTACAACGGATTGCCAAAGGTACCATCGTGCCTATTTACCATTACGCCATCGAGATTTCTTACATTCTCCAATATTTTTTTTTTCCTATAATGAGAAAGGAATAATATTATAGTTGGGGAATCGGTCTTTTATGTCTTTCTAGTAAT
Organism: Podabrus alpinus; assembly: GCA_932274525.1. Lineage (NCBI taxonomy): Eukaryota > Metazoa > Arthropoda > Insecta > Coleoptera > Cantharidae > Podabrus > Podabrus alpinus. The sequence goes on along the minus strand of OW026453.1, from coordinate 74,904,862 downwards.
CATAAATCTTTATTTCAACTATGTATCAAATTTTTGATTTTATAAATATTGAAAAAGTTTCTAACTTCGTTACTTCAATACGGATTTTTAAGAAAAACTGCGGCGCAAATAATAACAATCAAAAATCTTCGAAAATCTCCAAATTTGAAATAAAAATTCTGGAAATTAAAAGTCAGGAAATTAAAATTTAATAAATTTAAATTAAATAAAATTAATCCCACCACCGCTGTCGATTCGAATTAAAGTGACGCCGGCGTCGTAGCATTTTTCTTCAAAACACGTGCAAAATAACAACTTTTATTTAAAATAATTCATAATGTAATAAATTTTAAAGTACCAAAGCAAAATATTTGATTTATTTTAATTCAATATTAGGTAATATTTTTAATCTATGAATTGAAAATAAAATTGACCATCAAATAAGAAATATCATAGTTTATACCGTATACCCAGGTAGTCGAGTTGGCTTAGCAGTTGGTTTTCAGACGTATAGGTACAGTACAGCTTGGGTTCAAAACCTGGCCTCGGAAAAAAAAGTAAGTAAAAATTATCACATTTATAATGTCAATTTTCAGATTCTGGCGCAGACAACAGGGAAACAATTTAGCAGTATGTAAAAAATAGAAATATTTAAAAATCAAAAATTTTATCTTTTATAAAAATTATTTTTTCTATTAAATAAATATCTCGTTCATAAAAAATCAACACATAATCGGTATAAAAACGATGTACTAATACAGTAACTGCAAAAGGGGCAAATCAATGCTGAACCGTTGCAAAAATACCTGTAATGTATATGTACATAAATGATACATCAATACAGTAACTGCAAAAGGGGCAAATCAATGCCGTACCGTTGCGAAAATACCTGTACCTTATATGTGCATAAATGATACATCAATACAGTAACTGCAAAAGGGGCAAATCAATGCTTTACCGTTACGGAAATTTCTGTAAGGTATATGTACATTTATGACGGTAAAATGTTACTTGGGTATTTGTTAGAATTTAATTCCTATTAGAACCCCTTCCCCTTAAATTCCGATAAGCTGCCTTACCGATCGTTTTTTAACGAAAAATTTTTATTGTAGCTTCTTCATTCGTGTAGTATAGTGTTACTTTTTTGTGTCCACAGAATTCTAAATTTTTAGACAAAATGGCTTCTAACATCAACGATGGTGAGTTTCATTGAATAAAAGCTTTTAAATACATAATATGTAGACGTGAACATAAAACTTAGGTTGTATATAATATGGGGTTTTATTTTTAAACAGGCCACGAGGAGTAGGGTCTGTCCGTCCGTCTGTTGAATGTTTACACTCGCTTATTTTAGTTTAGAAAATAATTATGCCCATATTAAAACGTTTTGTCAAAACTCAATCAATGAGATATGTCCGTTTGTCCATTATTTCGACTTTCATAAATCGATAGGGCCGTTTGATGGTATTTGATATTGTATATCTAAGTAAAATTAATTATTCCGATAATTTTTATTTGAACATCTACGGTAATTTTATGATATAATTTTATATTCTTGGTTAATTGTTTGCGTAAATTGCACTTTAATTACACCATTTGCCCTCGTTTTTTAACCAAAAAACTGTATTGATCGTAAAATGGTCGATTTATTCGTGAATATCTAATATTAATTTATTAATTAATAATATTTATTGATCTATATAATCAACAACATTACATTGATAATTAATCAACCTAAAAATTCGTATAAATTGATACCATTTAAACATTTTAATTTCGTTTAAATTATATCGATCGATTATTTTAAATGTATAAATTATTAATTTTTAAAATTCGGAGTAAATTACAATTTAATAATTAACAAGCTAAAAGTAAGCAATAAAAATGTAATTTAATACATAATGCAATGTCCGACACTGACTACCACGTCAATAGAAATGATAACGTCACGATTCAGAATTTTGTTTATTAATAAAGAGAGCACATGACTTATTTGTTCGAACGGAAAGGTTTATCCGAATCCGAATATTTGTTTAACGTCATAAATTTATATGAAGAAAGAGTCACGGAACGAGGTAACAAAATAAATTTAAAATGCAACGATTTAATTACGTTAATAAAAATGTTTGTTAATATTATAAATCAAATTAATTAATCATGAGAAATGTAATTTAAAATCAAAATAATTGTTCAATGTTAGTTTATAAAAATGTGTTAAACGTAAAATTTTAAAATAAGCAAAATCTTTACACCTATCGTAGTGCGTCGCAATTCAATGTATCACAAATGGAAAGGACATTTTCTTCAAAAAGTTTACTGAACAATCACAGGTGATGCAAGAAATTTAATTCAATCTGAAACACAAAAATTTTATTAAAATTTTACAAAGTCACATTGGGCTTGAGCCGAACCTGCAAATTGAAACGTCAATAGTATTGATTTTATTTCGACCAATAAAGAAGAATCACATTTGCCTTGAAAATACAACGGTAGCGATGGTAAAAACAATTGAAAGGGAGAGTTGTTAATTAATTTTTGATTAATGGTGGTGATTTTGTGTGCGTCCAGCTAAAATTATATAAAACAGTGAAAACTTTAAAGAAATTCAAGAAAAAAGTATATTAATAGTTAAAAGCAACGTACTTACGTATTTGAAAAGTAAAATTGGTAGAAGATAACGAAGGATTACGATTATTTTTGGAAAAATTTGGTCACACCACGAGGTAAATGCACTCACAAGGAAATTTGCATCTTGAATTATTATACGCATCGAAGGTCATCCATCAAGTGAAAATAAATAGTTTCATGGTATATGAACTGCGTAACCAGAAATACCCCAGATTTTGTTAAAGGTAACGTCCCATTAAAAATTTATATTGAACATAAAAATTAGTGAAAATTTTGCGATCCAATTTACACGTGCATTAATACGTTTCAAGTTTATTAGAATAAGACATTTGTTAATTAGCATAAGAATTTTATTGCATTTAAATCACTTAAAAACTAAATCATAATAAATTACCATTTGTATTTTAAAACGGAGCATAATTTTTGTAATCACATTCCGAAGACCACGATATTTTATTTCAGCATTACAATTTGGTCAAGGAAGGAACCCAACGTGAGAGAAGGTATTAGGTCTGTGCTCATCGCCATAGCCAAGCCGAGGTATAATTTCATTTATTTGTATTTATCAAAAATTTCACATACATTTCTATTGACGGGGTACACGTTTAACTCCAGTGAGGCAAAGACCCACACAGCAATATTTATTAATTAACCATATTCTTTAAATTAACGTTTTTTAACCGACTTCAAAAAAGGAGGTTATCAATTCGGCTGTTTTTTTTTTAATGTTTGTTACCTCATAACTCCGTCATTTATTAACCGATTTTCAAAATTTTTTCACAATTCGAAAGGATATATAGTTTATAACGGCTGAAGCTCCGTAGGCGATTCAGAATGTCGCCGACTTGGATACTTACTATTTCTCTCTCTCAGGGGTGAATCCTTAGAACTTATTTTGTTTCGACGTAAGAGAACAAAGTCACAAATCCTGTTTATACATTTATTTGAAAAATATTTACACATGTGTTTTATTTCTGATAAAACGTTATGGTACTTAAAATTAGCTTTCATTCGATTCGATTCATTCTTTTTAAAATTAGAATACAAATTTAACAAATACACACAAGTAGAAATTATATAGTTTTACGATACCTTATTTAGCTTTTGATAAAAGCAGGTGCAAATTACAACGTAGGTGAAAAATATCATATACTTTTCGACCGGGTGATGAGATTTGCGAATGAAGAACCTGGTTGTTTTTGAAAAGAAGCTAGCATCTCTTGATATTTTCGGTTCTTGATGTTATGGTTTTTTACTAACCATCGAGCAAGGTTGATTATGATATTTCGTAGTTATTTTATTTATTCTTAAGAGCCCTGATTGGGAGACTATAAATGTTCATCGTTTTTTGTTCGTTTAATAATTTGCGAATTACTGTAATCGCGCAATATGGCGTCGCACTAGTTATTAAAGCCGGTTTCATGAACACACGTGTCGACAAATTGTTTGATTTTTACAATTGTTTTTGATGATTTTACTAAAAATACTAATAGTTTCACACGTATAAGTACGAAGTTAACCGTTTTGGTTAATTGAATCACCAAATTATATTATTGGCACGGCGATGATGATAGATGAACTTAATTTTATTACGAACGAATGCACTTTTTGGATGCTTAGTTTATTATTACATTTGACACATTGAATTAAACTTGATAACATGATTACTTTTTGATTTATTAAATTGAGTAGATTCCATAAAAACTTAGTTACTTTATTATTGTATTTACTTAATATCATATTCATTACCACGTATCATGGCTGTCGGTCTACTGACTGGCGCAATTAGTGTTCTTCCCCTCCTTTACCTACATGGAGTATCACGTGCATTTTTATAACGTCTTTATTTAATTCGACCAATAGGGAATTTTTAAACGCGAATTACAATGTCCCAATTCAAAGAAAGAAAGCAGATATACAACGAAGACCTAAACATTGGCCTTGCATTTGGTGATCTCATGTCGAATTTAATATTAAATAAAACCGCAGTTCTATCATTTTTAGTTACTATGTGAAGGTAATCGACTTTGTATTATTAATGTTACAAACATAATCATTTCCTTTTATGAAATTTATTACCTTGTTTTGGTAAAGTCGACAATTTAAAATGTACGTAATAGAATATACAGGGTAGATTAATAATTTTCCTATTTATTTGATCATTAGTATTGAAGAACGTAACAAGTTACAGATTGGTCCCATATAAATTTCATCAAAATCGGTTGAGTACTTTGGTTTTTATTGATTGTAAGCCCGCATTTTATTGATTGTAAGCCCGCCTTTGCGAAAGCCTCTTTTCACGCTGTTCACTACTCTCTTCTGAAATAGTCTTAGATCTAGATTTTCTACTTTGAGATAGGCGTTTCGCCCTTTCTTCGCTTGTCTCATTTGAAAGGCGCTGTCGCATATGGGCAGCGCGTTTAGTGTTTAGTAGGTCTACCCATATTCGCTTTCGATAAATCAGTTAAGGAACGCAAGATTCACTAAAAAGCAAGAAATAAAAAAAAATTTTAAAAAAACAGACTTCAAAAAAAGCACTACAAAAAAATTGCACTAAAAAGTTAAAAAAAAAATTTTTTAAAAAATCAAAAACCGAAAAAGTAAAAAATAATTAGAAGTTATTAGAAGAAGATTTAACAGAAATTAGAAGTATATTTTTACAGTGCTGAGCATAAAAATTAATGTATTACGTCAATAATATACAATTATTGTTATTTTTGGAGTCGGTGCCAGCCAAGCTGTTGAGAAATTTACAAAATGTATTTGAAATCACATTAATACGACAATGTAGCAATACCGATGTCGTGTTGTTTAACGCCAAGCGCCTGCGATCTTGTCGACTGTGAAACTCTTTGCAGTCAAAGTGATATAAAAAGTATACCTACTGGTACTCCGCTACTTCGTTAATACACGTTTGTTAACGTTGGCTGGCACCGACTCCAAAAATAACAATAATTGTATATTATTGACGTAATACATTAATTTTTATGCTCAGCACTATAAAAATATACTTCTAATTTCTGTTAAATCTTCTTCTAATAACTTCTAATTATTTTTTACTTTTTAGTGCAATTTTTTTGTAGTGCTTTTTTTTGAAGCCGGTTTTTGTTTTTTTTATATTTGAATTAAAATAAAACAAGGAATTTATACAATCTTTAAAAAAATTAAAAAAATCTAGAAACCATATTTTCAAATTTTTCGCTTAGTAACCCACTTTTTTGCACAATAGAGCTATTCAAATATAAGCCAATGATGTTACGGAAAGCTTGTCCAATAATTTATTACTTTAAAACATTCAAATTCTACTGTATTCAGTTGCTTTTAGCTTATCGGGAAAACAATAGTCTCTTTGTGTTAAAGACAATCGATATTTGTTAGAATTTAATTCCTATTAGAACCCCTTCCCCTAAAATTCCGATAAGCTGCCTTACCGACCGTTTTTTAACGAAAAATTTTTATTGTAGCTTCTTCATTCGTGTAGTATTGTGTTACTTTTTTGTGTCCACAGAATTCTAAATTTTTAGAAAAAAATGGCCTCTAACATCAACGATGGTGAGTTTCATTGAATAAAAGCTTTTAAATACATAATATGTAGACGTGAACATAAAACTTAGGTTGTATTTATAATATGGGGTTTTATTTTTAAACAGGCCACGAGGAGTAGGGTCTGTCCGTCCGTCTGTTGAATGTTTACACTCGCTTATTTTAGTTTAGAAAATAATTATGCCCATATTAAAACGTTTTGTCAAAACTCAATCAATGAGATATGTCCGTTTGTCCATTATTTCGAATTTCATAAATCGCTAGGGCCGTTTGATGGTATTTGATATTGTATATCTAAGTAAAATTAATTATTCCGATAATTTTTATTTGAACATCTACGGTAATTTTATGATATAATTTTATATTCTTGGTTAATTGTTTGCGTAAATTGCACTTTAATTACATCATTTGCCCACGTTTTTTAACCAAAAAACTGTATTGATCGTAAAATGGTCGATTTATTCGTGAATATCTAATATTAATTTATTAATTAATAATATTTATTGATCTATATAATCAACAACATTACATTGATAATTAATCAACCTAAAAATTCGTCATAATTGATACCATTTAAACATTTTAATTTCGTTTAAATTATATCGATCGATTATTTTAAATGTATAAATTATTAATTTTTAAAATTCGGAGTAAATTACAATTTAATAATTAACAAGCTAAAAGTAAGCAATAAAAATGTAATTTAATACATATTTAATAATTAACCATATTCTTTAAATTAACGTTTTTTTCATATTTGAAGTAAAATAAAACAAGGAATCCGTTAGGGTCCGAAACATGTCGATGAAGTAAATTGTCGTTTTATTTCCCAACCCTCAAAACCGAGAACTTTGTAAAATAAAACAAGGAAGCTATACAATCTTTAAAAAAATTAAAAAAATCTAGAAACCATATTTTCAAATTTTTCGCTTGGTAACCCACTTTTTTGCACAATAGAGCTATTCAAATATAAGCCAATGATGTTACGGAAAGCTTGTCCAATAATTTATTACTTTAAAACATTCAAATTCAATTTGTATTCAGTTGCTTTTAGCTTATCGGGAAAACAATAGTCTCTTTGTGTTAAAGACAATCGATATTTGTTAGAATTTAATTCCTATTAGAACCCCTTCCCCTAAAATTCCGATAAGCTGCCTTACCGACCGTTTTTTAACGAAAAATTTTTATTGTAGCTTCTTCATTCGTGTAGTATAGTGTTACTTTTTTGTGTCCACAGAATTCTAAATTTTTAGAAAAAAATGGCCTCTAACATCAACGATGGTGAGTTTCATTGAATAAAAGCTTTTAAATACCTAATATGTAGACGTGAACATAAAACTTAGGTTGTATTTATAATATGGGGTTTTATTTTTAAACAGACCACGAGGAGTAGGGTCTGTCCGTCCGTCTGTTGAATGTTTACACTCGCTTATTTTAGTTTAGAAAATAATTATGCCCATATTAAAACGTTTTGTCAAAACTCAATCAATGAGATATGTCCGTTTGTCCATTATTTCGAATTTCATAAATCGCTAGGGCCGTTTGATGGTATTTGATATTGTATATCTAAGTAAAATTAATTATTCCGATAATTTTTATTTGAACATCTACGGTAATTTTATGATATAATTTTATATTCTTGGTTAATTGTTTGCGTAAATTGCACTTTAATTACATCATTTGCCCACGTTTTTTAACCGAAAACTGTATTGATCGTAAAATGGTCGATTTATTCGTGAATATCTAATATTAATTTATTAATTAATAATATTTATTGATCTATATAATCAACAACATTACATTGATAATTAATCAACCTAAAAATTCGTCATAATTGATACCATTTAAACATTTTAATTTCGTTTAAATTATATCGATCGATTATTTTAAATGTATAAATTATTAATTTTTAAAATTCGGAGTAAATTACAATTTAATAATTAACAAGCTAAAAGTAAGCAATAAAAATGTAATTTAATACATATTTAATAATTAACCATATTCTTTAAATTAACGTTTTATTTATATTTGAATTACAATAAAACAAGGAATTTATACAATCTTTAAAAAAATTAAAAAAATCTAGAAACCATATTTTCAAATTTTTCGCTTGGTAACCCACTTTTTTGCACAATAGAGCTATTCAAATATAAGCCAATGATGTTACGGAAAGCTTGTCCAATAATTTATTACTTTAAAACATTTAAATTCTACTGTATTCAGTTGCTTTTAGCTTATCGGGAAAACAATAGTCTCTTTGTGTTAAAGACAATCGATATTTGTTAGAATTTAATTCCTATTAGAACCCCTTCCCCTAAAATTCCGATAAGCTGCCTTACCGACCGTTTTTTAACGAAAAATTTTTATTGTAGCTTCTTCATTCGTGTAGTATAGTGTTACTTTTTTGTGTCCACAGAATTCTAAATTTTTAGAAAAAAATGGCCTCTAACATCAACGATGGTGAGTTTCATTGAATAAAAGCTTTTAAATACATAATATGTAGACGTGAACATAAAACTTAGGTTGTATTTATAATATGGGGTTTTATTTTTAAACAGACCACGAGGAGTAGGGTCTGTCCGTCCGTCTGTTGAATGTTTACACTCGCTTATTTTAGTTTAGAAAATAATTATGCCCATATTAAAACGTTTTGTCAAAACTCAATCAATGAGATATGTCCGTTTGTCCATTATTTCGAATTTCATAAATCGCTAGGGCCGTTTGATGGTATTTGATATTGTATATCTAAGTAAAATTAATTATTCCGATAATTTTTATTTGAACATCTACGGTAATTTTATGATATAATTTTATATTCTTGGTTAATTGTTTGCGTAAATTGCACTTTAATTACATCATTTGCCCACGTTTTTTAACCAAAAAACTGTATTGATCGTAAAATGGTCGATTTATTCGTGAATATCTAATATTAATTTATTAATTAATAATATTTATTGATCTTAATAATCAACAACATTACATTGATAATTAATCAACCTAAAAATTCGTCATAATTGATACCATTTAAACATTTTAATTTCGTTTAAATTATATCGATCGATTATTTTAAATGTATAAATTATTAATTTTTAAAATTCGGAGTAAATTACAATTTAATAATTAACAAGCTAAAAGTAAGCAATAAAAATGTAATTTAATACATATTTAATAATTAACCATATTCTTTAAATTAACGTTTTTTTTATATTTGAATTAAAATAAAACAAGGAATTTATACAATCTTTAAAAAAATTAAAAAAATCTAGAAACCATATTTTCAAATTTTTCGCTTGGTAACCCACTTTTTTGCACAATAGAGCTATTCAAATATAAGCCAATGATGTTACGGAAAGCTTGTCCAATAATTTATTACTTTAAAACATTCAAATTCAATTTGTATTCAGTTGCTTTTAGCTTATCGGGAAAACAATAGTCTCTTTGTGTTAAAGACAATCGATATTTGTTAGAATTTAATTCCTATTAGAACCCCTTCCCCTAAAATTCCGATAAGCTGCCTTACCGACCGTTTTTTAACGAAAAATTTTTATTGTAGCTTCTTCATTCGTGTAGTATAGTGTTACTTTTTTGTGTCCACAGAATTCTAAATTTTTAGAAAAAAATGGCCTCTAACATCAACGATGGTGAGTTTCATTGAATAAAAGCTTTTAAATACATAATATGTAGACGTGAACATAAAACTTAGGTTGTATTTATAATATGGGGTTTTATTTTTAAACAGGCCACGAGGAGTAGGGTCTGTCCGTCCGTCTGTTGAATGTTTACACTCGCTTATTTTAGTTTAGAAAATAATTATGCCCATATTTAAACGTTTTGTCAAAACTCAATCAATGAGATATGTCCGTTTGTCCATTATTTCGAATTTCATAAATCGCTAGGGCCGTTTGATGGTATTTGATATTGTATATCTAAGTAAAATTAATTATTCCGATAATTTTTATTTGAACATCTACGGTAATTTTATGATATAATTTTATATTCTTGGTTAATTGTTTGCGTAAATTGCACTTTAATTACATCATTTGCCCACGTTTTTTAACCAAAAAACTGTATTGATCGTAAAATGGTCGATTTATTCGTGAATATCTAATATTAATTTATTAATTAATAATATTTATTGATCTATATAATCAACAACATTACATTGATAATTAATCAACCTAAAAATTCGTCATAATTGATACCATTTAAACATTTTAATTTCGTTTAAATTATATCGATCGATTATTTGTCACAACACGTTTCGCTTCCACGACACCTTCTCAACAGATATAAAATAAAGGTGACTAGCTCAAAGTCGCGAAGGGGTGGGTGGTGAAAAGGAGTAACAAGGGTCGTGTGACGGAACGTCGCGAGTCGTGTGTCTCCAATCGACGACCGGGCAATTTCGATCGCGATTCTAAAAATGGTTAAAATCGGTGTGAATAATTTACACGGGGGGGGAGTAAGTCTAAATCGGTGGGGATAATATACACGAGGGAGTTTAAATGGGCGCCACGCGTACGAAGACCTGAATCTTTTTGAAGGGGACTGATTATCACACCTTCTAAGCTGGTACGCGACAACTTGATGATCTTACTGCGAATTTTCACTCCGGAAAAACCTCGTCCAATGACCTTACCTTTACAGGAGGCGAACTTTCCTTCGGTGAAAATAGCTAAATAAACACTGACACAATAATAATAAAACACACAGTTGGGAAATAACAAAAATATAATGAATAGAATAATATCAGCAGGGGGGAGTTGACAAAATATATACAAGATACTATCAAATTTACATGTATCGCAATATAAAAATAAATATGTACAATTGACGGAACCTTTCAATGTAGTTACCGTCACAAAATTAATATTCGTAAAATGAATACTGACACAAGAACGAGAGCTGTAAATTCGTAGGGTATGAACAAGAAAGTTCATACGTAAAAGGGGTGTGTATTGAATACTACACTCCACAAAAATGATTACTCAAATGCAACACATATAACGTCTGAAAATATGACTCACAAAGTTGATTAAAAGAATTAATCAATACAATTGATCACCAAAATTCCCATCAAAGGGGAAAATAAACTTTAGCTGCAATGCTAAATCTAAAATATTACGTTAAATCACTGTTGTAAATATGAGCGCCTGAATGGCGTAGTAAAAATTAAGTTACTTTTAGGCACTAAAAATAGACTACAAACAAAAGAAGTACAAAAGATTGCGATCGACTTCACGGTTTGAATTGAAAATTCGTTAATATAAATGGTGGTTCGTGTGACCACTGGTCATCAAAAATCTTAAAAATAAACAAAGGTTTCTTACGTAATCCTACTGCTGGTGTTCGGCCTTCAGACAAGGTCGCTGGAACGGTCCTCATCCAGGAGTGAGAATCGGGCTAACTGTGGTAGCGTCGTCTTCGCAATACGGAACTGGGTTGAATAAAATGCCGTGGACCATACCAGTAAGTCGGTGTGATTATCAAAATCCAAAACCTCTTCAAATCGAAATGTTGGGGTGTATGGAATGACAGAGGGGTTTATGCACTCCGTTTCCCGATAAACAAGGGACTACGGTCGAAATAAAGCACTAAAATAATTATTCGCGAAACTGAAATTATTTAGAGCCGGCACTGTATAGGTACGATAACGCAAATGTGGTTACCGATAAAAAAAACTGCTTGAATGCAAAAATGTTTCCGCGATGCAACACCTGTTTTAAGATTGTCCGATAAAAACGCAACGTGGTTAAATGTGCAGTCTTCCTGATGAAGTTCATTAATATAAATACTTTGAAGTGCACGTGAAATAATAAACAACTTGAATTAAGGTTCACTACTGTATTTGAAAGATGCAGATAATTCGTAATAAAAGTTCGATAATTGATTTGATTACACCCGGTATTATTTAAACATGCAGATAATTCGTAATAAAAGTTCGATAATTGATTTGAATACACTCGATATTATTTAAAGATGCAAATATTTCGTAATAAAAGTTCGATAATTAATTTGATTACACTCGATATTATTTAAAGATGCAAATAATTCGTAATAAAAGTTCGATAATTAATTCGATTACACTCGATATTATTCAAATAAAGATGCAAATAATTCGTAATAAAAGTTCCATAAATGACAATAGTTCGATAATTATACCTGTGTATGACGACACAACGTTTAATCACAACTGAATGGTTATTGATTTAAAGGAAATCTCGATTAATTGCGAAATTCCAAAATCACTTCCGCTTTAAAGCGACAACACTTAGTGCAAATATACGTGAGAACGGTACTGAAATTCTGAAGGATCTATCCTAAAAATGTACGCGGGAGCGTCTTTTATATGATTTCTGGTCCCAAAAATTCGTCGTGGGGAGAAATCTTCCCACTACGTGATTGATTTAAGTCCTTTTAATTGGATCTCATTATTTGAAAAGTAGGGACATCAAATTTGGTGTATCCTGATTGGATGGGGAAAGAAGTGTAATAACAACACTTTTGTCTCTATTTATGCAGAATGTATCGAGGGTATTTCAACACACGTGCATTGGAATAACAATTTTTTGTTCCAGTCTGGAATCAAAAAGGTTCATTCTTTTAAGTTTTTGTGCGGTTTTAGTCGACTTATAAAATTGCGAAATCTATATACCTCCCATGTAAAATGGTTAAACATATGGTTGCCTGTTGGCACATGCCGACCGATAACAATATAAAATGCATTCATTCTCACGGTTTGACTACTACACGTGTCTGTTTTTATATTGACGCGAGGCACGAATTTATGGATCTCAATAAAAGTGTCCATAAGTCCTATTTAAAGTTATAATAAGTATCTACGCGAATTGACGTTTGGATTGAACTCCTCTGGGACAATGGTTTTTCTGCTGATGATGGAAACAATCGATATACGCTACGTCAACCTTCCTGAATCTCTTTTGTCCACAGCATGGTTCATTATACGTGTATTAAAATAATTTAGGAGACTTTCTTTCCTTAAAGATATTTCAATTACTATTCGTTTGTAAAACATAAATTCGTCCGTTGATTTATGGTTTCAATCTTTTGCTTTATACCCCGACCTACAAATATCTTTTCAAAGAATATTTGACTTAGAAAATTTATTGTAATGATTCGAAATTTTTGTTATAAGTTTGTCCTACTATTTTAACAAAATTATCAGATGCGCCCGACGCGCGTAATCAGGTTACATATTTTAAATGTATAAATTATTAATTTTTAAAATTCGGAGTAAATTACAATTTAATAATTAACAAGCTAAAAGTAAGCAATAAAAATGTAATTTAATACATATTTAATAATTAACCATATTCTTTAAATTAACGTTTTTTTCATATTTGAAGTAAAATAAAACAAGGAATCCGTTAGGGTCCGAAACATGTCGATGAAGTAAATTGTCGTTTTATTTCCCAACCCTCAAAACCGAGAACTTTGTAAAATAAAACAAGGAAGCTATACAATCTTTAAAAAAATTAAAAAATCTAGAAACCATATTTTCAAATTTTTCGCTTGGTAACCCACTTTTTTGCACAATAGAGCTATTCAAATATAAGCCAATGATGTTACGGAAAGCTTGTCCAATAATTTATTACTTTAAAACATTCAAATTCAATTTGTATTCAGTTGCTTTTAGCTTATCGGGAAAACAATAGTCTCTTTGTGTTAAAGACAATCGATATTTGTTAGAATTTAATTCCTATTAGAACCCCTTCCCCTAAAATTCCGATAAGCTGCCTTACCGACCGTTTTTTAACGAAAAATTTTTATTGTAGCTTCTTCATTCGTGTAGTATAGTGTTACTTTTTTGTGTCCACAGAATTCTAAATTTTTAGAAAAAAATGGCCTCTAACATCAACGATGGTGAGTTTCATTGAATAAAAGCTTTTAAATACATAATATGTAGACGTGAACATAAAACTTAGGTTGTATTTATAATATGGGGTTTTATTTTTAAACAGGCCACGAGGAGTAGGGTCTGTCCGTCCGTCTGTTGAATGTTTACACTCGCTTATTTTAGTTTAGAAAATAATTATGCCCATATTAAAACGTTTTGTCAAAACTCAATCAATGAGATATGTCCGTTTGTCCATTATTTCGAATTTCATAAATCGCTAGGGCCGTTTGATGGTATTTGATATTGTATATCTAAGTAAAATTAATTATTCCGATAATTTTTATTTGAACATCTACGGTAATTTTATGATATAATTTTATATTCTTGGTTAATTGTTTGCGTAAATTGCACTTTAATTACATCATTTGCCCACGTTTTTTAACCAAAAAACTGTATTGATCGTAAAATGGTCGATTTATTCGTGAATATCTAATATTAATTTATTAATTAATAATATTTATTGATCTTAATAATCAACAACATTACATTGATAATTAATCAACCTAAAAATTCGTCATAATTGATACCATTTAAACATTTTAATTTCGTTTAAATTATATCGATCGATTATTTTAAATGTATAAATTATTAATTTTTAAAATTCGGAGTAAATTACAATTTAATAATTAACAAGCTAAAAGTAAGCAATAAAAATGTAATTTAATACATATTTAATAATTAACCATATTCTTTAAATTAACGTTTTTTTTATATTTGAATTAAAATAAAACAAGGAATTTATACAATCTTTAAAAAAATTAAAAAAATCTAGAAACCATATTTTCAAATTTTTCGCTTGGTAACCCACTTTTTTGCACAATAGAGCTATTCAAATATAAGCCAATGATGTTACGGAAAGCTTGTCCAATAATTTATTACTTTAAAACATTCAAATTCAATTTGTATTCAGTTGCTTTTAGCTTATCGGGAAAACAATAGTCTCTTTGTGTTAAAGACAATCGATATTTGTTAGAATTTAATTCCTATTAGAACCCCTTCCCCTAAAATTCCGATAAGCTGCCTTACCGACCGTTTTTTAACGAAAAATTTTTATTGTAGCTTCTTCATTCGTGTAGTATAGTGTTACTTTTTTGTGTCCACAGAATTCTAAATTTTTAGAAAAAAATGGCCTCTAACATCAACGATGGTGAGTTTCATTGAATAAAAGCTTTTAAATACATAATATGTAGACGTGAACATAAAACTTAGGTTGTATTTATAATATGGGGTTTTATTTTTAAACAGGCCACGAGGAGTAGGGTCTGTCCGTCCGTCTGTTGAATGTTTACACTCGCTTATTTTAGTTTAGAAAATAATTATGCCCATATTAAAACGTTTTGTCAAAACTCAATCAATGAGATATGTCCGTTTGTCCATTATTTCGAATTTCATAAATCGCTAGGGCCGTTTGATGGTATTTGATATTGTATATCTAAGTAAAATTAATTATTCCGATAATTTTTATTTGAACATCTACGGTAATTTTATGATATAATTTTATATTCTTGGTTAATTGTTTGCGTAAATTGCACTTTAATTACATCATTTGCCCACGTTTTTTAACCAAAAAACTGTATTGATCGTAAAATGGTCGATTTATTCGTGAATATCTAATATTAATTTATTAATTAATAATATTTATTGATCTATATAATCAACAACATTACATTGATAATTAATCAACCTAAAAATTCGTCATAATTGATACCATTTAAACATTTTAATTTCGTTTAAATTATATCGATCGATTATTTTAAATGTATAAATTATTAATTTTTAAAATTCGGAGTAAATTACAATTTAATAATTAACAAGCTAAAAGTAAGCAATAAAAATGTAATTTAATACATATTTAATAATTAACCATATTCTTTAAATTAAAGTTTTTTTTATATTTGAATTAAAATAAAACAAGGAATTTATACAATCTTTAAAAAAATTAAAAAAATCTAGAAACCATATTTTCAAATTTTTCGCTTGGTAACCCACTTTTTTGCACAATAGAGCTATTCAAATATAAGCCAATGATGTTACGGAAAGCTTGTCCAATAATTTATTACTTTAAAACATTCAAATTCAATTTGTATTCAGTTGCTTTTAGCTTATCGGGAAAACAATAGTCTCTTTGTGTTAAAGACAATCGATATTTGTTAGAATTTAATTCCTATTAGAACCCCTTCCCCTAAAATTCCGATAAGCTGCCTTACCGACCGTTTTTTAACGAAAAATTTTTATTGTAGCTTCTTCATTCGTGTAGTATAGTGTTACTTTTTTGTGTCCACAGAATTCTAAATTTTTAGAAAAAAATGGCCTCTAACATCAACGATGGTGAGTTTCATTGAATAAAAGCTTTTAAATACATAATATGTAGACGTGAACATAAAACTTAGGTTGTATTTATAATATGGGGTTTTATTTTTAAACAGGCCACGAGGAGTAGGGTCTGTCCGTCCGTCTGTTGAATGTTTACACTCGCTTATTTTAGTTTAGAAAATAATTATGCCCATATTAAAACGTTTTGTCAAAACTCAATCAATGAGATATGTCCGTTTGTCCATTATTTCGAATTTCATAAATCGCTAGGGCCGTTTGATGGTATTTGATATTGTATATCTAAGTAAAATTAATTATTCCGATAATTTTTATTTGAACATCTACGGTAATTTTATGATATAATTTTATATTCTTGGTTAATTGTTTGCGTAAATTGCACTTTAATTACATCATTTGCCCACGTTTTTTAACCAAAAAACTGTATTGATCGTAAAATGGTCGATTTATTCGTGAATATCTAATATTAATTTATTAATTAATAATATTTATTGATCTATATAATCAACAACATTACATTGATAATTAATCAACCTAAAAATTCGTCATAATTGATACCATTTAAACATTTTAATTTCATTTAAATTATATCGATCGATTATTTTAAATGTATAAATTATTAATTTTTAAAATTCGGAGTAAATTACAATTTAATAATTAACAAGCTAAAAGTAAGCAATAAAAATGTAATTTAATACATATTTAATAATTAACCATATTCTTTAAATTAACGTTTTTTTTATATTTGAATTAAAATAAAACAAGGAATTTATACAATCTTTAAAAAAATTAAAAAAATCTAGAAACCATATTTTCAAATTTTTCGCTTGGTAACCCACTTTTTTGCACAATAGAGCTATTCAAATATAAGCCAATGATGTTACGGAAAGCTTGTCCAATAATTTATTACTTTAAAACATTCAAATTCAATTTGTATTCAGTTGCTTTTAGCTTATCGGGAAAACAATAGTCTCTTTGTGTTAAAGACAATCGATATTTGTTAGAATTTAATTCCTATTAGAACCCCTTCCCCTAAAATTCCGATAAGCTGCCTTACCGACCGTTTTTTAACGAAAAATTTTTATTGTAGCTTCTTCATTCGTGTAGTATAGTGTTACTTTTTTGTGTCCACCGAATTCTAAATTTTTAGAAAAAAATGGCCTCTAACATCAACGATGGTGAGTTTCATTGAATAAAAGCTTTTAAATACATAATATGTAGACGTGAACATAAAACTTAGGTTGTATTTATAATATGGGGTTTTATTTTTAAACAGGCCACGAGGAGTAGGGTCTGTCCGTCCGTCTGTTGAATGTTTACACTCGCTTATTTTAGTTTAGAAAATAATTATGCCCATATTAAAACGTTTTGTCAAAACTCAATCAATGAGATATGTCCGTTTGTCCATTATTTCGAATTTCATAAATCGCTAGGGCCGTTTGATGGTATTTGATATTGTATATCTAAGTAAAATTAATTATTCCGATAATTTTTATTTGAACATCTACGGTAATTTTATGATATAATTTTATATTCTTGGTTAATTGTTTGCGTAAATTGCACTTTAATTACATCATTTGCCCACGTTTTTTAACCGAAAACTGTATTGATCGTAAAATGGTCGATTTATTCGTGAATATCTAATATTAATTTATTAATTAATAATATTTATTGATCTATATAATCAACAACATTACATTGATAATTAATCAACCTAAAAATTCGTCATAATTGATACCATTTAAACATTTTAATTTCGTTTAAACTATATCGATCGATTATTTTAAATGTATAAATTATTAATTTTTAAAATTCGGAGTAAATTACAATTTAATAATTAACAAGCTAAAAGTAAGCAATAAAAATGTAATTTAATACATATTTAATAATTAACCATATTCTTTAAATTAACGTTTTTTTTATATTTGAATTAAAATAAAACAAGGAATTTATACAATCTTTAAAAAAATAAAAAAAATCTAGAAACCATATTTTCAAATTTTTCGCTTGGTAACCCACTTTTTTGCACAATAGAGATATTCAAATATAAGCCAATGATGTTACGGAAAGCTTGTCCAATAATTTATTACTTTAAAACATTCAAATTCAATTTGTATTCAGTTGCTTTTAGCTTATCGGGAAAACAATAGTCTCTTTGTGTTAAAGACAATCGATATTTGTTAGAATTTAATTCCTATTAGAACCCCTTCCCCTAAAATTCCGATAAGCTGCCTTACCGACCGTTTTTTAACGAAAAATTTTTATTGTAGCTTCTTCATTCGTGTAGTATAGTGTTACTTTTTTGTGTCCACAGAATTCTAAATTTTTAGAAAAAAATGGCCTCTAACATCAACGATGGTGAGTTTCATTGAATAAAAGCTTTTAAATACCTAATATGTAGACGTGAACATAAAACTTAGGTTGTATTTATAATATGGGGTTTTATTTTTAAACAGGCCACGAGGAGTAGGGTCTGTCCGTCCGTCTGTTGAATGTTTACACTCGCTTATTTTAGTTTAGAAAATAATTATGCCCATATAATTTTTGAATTAAAATATATTTAAAAAAATTATATTTGGTTTTTAGCACCATGAGTAAAAAAATCATTTACATTACGAACTTGGTATTTCAAAACAAAATCTGTAGGATTACAAGTTTTGGAAGAAAAATAAGTTCGACGGCCCCACGTATCTGCAATTTCACTACGCGGGGTCGTTCGAAGAGTTTCTAATTTAAATAGATGACACGTCCCGACGTTTCAAAGTTTCAAAGGTACATTTAGTACAATGAGCTTCCATAAAAATTGTTCGTACTTCAAAGATGAACAAGTTAGACCGTTTTGCAGATTATGAAATTAAAATATTACCAATTTTTCACACTCTTTCAAACGCTCTAACTTTTTTATCTGTGGGTACAAACGATTTTTATGAAGGCACATTGGAGCTCAAACGTTTGACACTAATTTCATTAAACAATTCCCGATGAGGGGGGGGGCGAATAGTACCTAAATTTCAACAAGACAATACCACAACGAAAACCAACATCAAAGAAATGAAAAATAAAAATCATACATAGATTAAATCAACTAAACCTTATCGAATGACATCTTTCGGCATTATTTAAGGTCAATTAACGTTTTAAATTTTTTAAATTTTAAAAACTGGTTTTAAACTTTTAACTTCACGCTTATAAAAAGTCCTTAAATTAACTTAAAATCTAGCAATAATTACATTCGTTAATTATAAATTCTAAACTACTTATTATGTAGTTGAGTTACGTAGTCTAATATTCATTTGTTTATGTTTAATGTAAAATATATTTGTAGAAACATTTTAAAAAGAATTTTAAAAACACTGTTAATGCTGAATCTTGTTTATAAATTTTTTCATATTCATACTGCATTATTTGCTAAATCCACATTTACACTTTATTACATTCGTTACACAATTAACAATAACTTTAATTATAGAATCCAATGAAGAATTCAACCACTGCTTAGTCAGAGCAGCTTGGGATCGGGCTGTCTTGGAGGAAGCAGGTAATATGAATGTGATGTTAGGAATTCTTCAAATTATATGTTCATAAACAATAATTTTATCACTATTTTTGTTTACATTGTGCAAATAGAGGAATTCCAACAACCAACGTTGCCACTATTATGCCACCAATCCTAGCACTAGCCATGCCAAGTAATAAATTTTCTTCAATTGTCAAGTTTTAGTATTCTTAAATGTAAATATGACTTCATTAAAAAATTTGAAATTTCATTTTACATTTTTGATTTTACATTGGATTTAAATTAAAATTACTAATTTAATTTTAAACTTTTTAACATTGACAACATTTTTATTTTTCATAATATTTCAGGTTTACATGCATCAAATACCCTACCACAACGTTCTAGTGCTGTAATTCGACCAGGTAATTTTTTATTATTATTGTCAAGTTCTTAATACACTTTGCATTTTTAAAATGTAAGATGGTATCTGACTTAATTAAAAAATTTTGAAATTTCATAAATTATCAAAAAACATGAAACCATCTAATAGACTCATAATATTAAATATTCATAAACAACATTTTTATTACAATTTTCGTTTAAAGTATAAAAATATCATAAGCAAGTTTCCAGACACAAAACATTGTCGAATACAACAACGCACCCATGCTAGTTAATTTTCTTCAATTGCAAAGTTTTTAATACCTCATCCATTTACTATTTTTTAACGAAGGTCATGGCCTGAATGTTAGCGAGATCAACTGCTAATGCTAGGCACCCGGTTCGACTCCGGGTATAGTGTAAAATTTCTTGGCCGTTTCCGTGTCTTGGGAGGGCTCGTAAAGCAGTCGGTCCCCCTGTGTTAATGATTTGCCATCATAACAATAAACACCAGGGTGCAGGCACATCGAAAGGCAAGCTGCCTTGAAATGTAAACACCAAAACTGTTCATAGAACTAATTATAAAAAGTCCATGAATTAACTTAAAATCTAACAATAATTTTATTCGTTAATTATAAATTCTAATATACTTATGTAGTTGAGTTGCGTAGCCTAATATTCATTTCTTTCTGTTTAATGTAAAATATATTTGTAGAAACATTTTAAAAGGAATTTTAACAACACTGTTATAATGTAAGAAAATTGCGAAAAAAATCCAAAAACGGGTTTCTGCGACTTTTCGACGGATTTCGTTAGGTAATTGTTCGTACTTTAACATACAAAAAAACGTCCTCTCGGAACCCTGAGTTTCTTACCAAATTCTTCTTCTGAAGTTGACATTTTTTATGAAGGAGTGAAAATTATGTTTTTCGCAAAATATTTTTAAACAAATTTATAAATCAGATGTATTGTTATCATATGCCTCATTAAAAAAATTAAAAACACTTAAAATATTTTACAACATCCTCGAAATCATGAAAAGAAGAGTTTCCTAAAACTGGTCAGGGGCTTCTGAATTTTGGATATGTTTTAAGGTTTGGGGTCCTAATAAAAACTCTGAGTTCGTGACCTCGGTGACTGCCCGAAAGTGCCGCCATTTAAAAAAAATGGCGAAATCAAACTATTTCTTCGCAATATTTCCTTACCAGTTGACTTTAGGACGAAAATGACTTCTATAAATCTTATATAGAGTAAAATTTAATACAACTTTTATCTAAGGTATTTTTCTCTAAGTCGAATAGTTGCTGAGCGCCAGCACTGTTAAATTTTTGAATTTCTTACATTTGTTGTAACATCTGTTGTTATACTTTTGAAAATTTCATAACCACTCGATTTTGACCTGACTTTTTTTTATATTAGAGTATATATTAATAGACCTGATCATAATAATAGACATTTTTAGAGAGAGTAACCAAAAATTATAAAAAAATTCAGAGCAAATTCGAGCGTTTTAGAAATTTTCTAAAATGTGCCCTATTTAACAGTGCTGGCGCTCAGCAACTATTAGACTTAGAACAAAATACCTTAGATAAAAGTTGTAGTAAATTTTGTTCTCCATAAGGTTTATGGCAGTCATTTTCGCACTAAAGGCAACTGGTAAGGAAATATTGCCAAGAAACATTTTGTTTTCGCTATTTTTTATAAAATGGCGGCACTTCCGGGCGGTCGCCGAAGTCGCCAACTCAGAGTTTTTATTAGAACCCCAAACTTTAGAACATATCCAAAAATCAGAACCCCGTGACCATTTTTAGGATACTCTTCTTTATTTCGAGGATGTTGTTAAAATATTGTAAGTGTTTTTAATTTTTTTAATGAGGCATATGATAACAATACATCTGATTTAGAAATTTGTTTAAAAATATTTTGCGAAAAACATAATTTTCACTCCTTCATAAAAAATGTCAACTTCAGAAGAAGAATTTGGTAAGAAACTCAGGGTTCCGAGAGGCCGTTTTTTAGTATGTTAAAGTACGAACAATTAGCTAACGAAATCCGTCGAAAAATCGTAGGAAACCGATATTGTATTTTTCTGATGAAAATGTGCCCAAGTTTCTTACACTATTAATGATGGATCTTATTTATGAATTTTTTTCATATTCATACTGCATACTGCATTTGTGAAATCTACATTTAAACTTTATTACTTTCGTTACATAATTAATAATAACTTCAATTATAGATTCTAATCAGGAATTTAATCACGACCGAGTCCGAGCAATTTGAAGTTAGGAATTCTTCAAATTATTGATGTTCATAAACAATGCTTTTATTACTATGTTTGTTTAAATTGTACAAATAGCGGAATTCCAACAACCAACCATGGCACCAACCATGGCACCAACCATGGCACCAACCATGGCACCAACCATGGCACCAACCAATGCACCAACCAATGCACCAACCAATGCACCAACCATGGCACCAACCCTGGCACCAACCCTGGCACCAACCCTGACACCAACCATGGCACCAACCCTGACACCAACCATGCAAGGTAATTTTCTTCAATTGTCTATTTTCTTTTCGATTTTACATATCTGCAACAAATGCCCTAGGACCACGTCCTAGTGCCGCAACGTGGTCAGGTAATTTTCTTTAAATTATTGTCAAGTTCTTAATACACTTTGGATTTTTAAAATGTAGGAAGGTATCTGACTTATTTAAAAATTTTGAAATTTTATTAAGTTTCGAAAAACATGAAAATATGTATCAGGTAAAACCAAGTAACAAGTTTTTAGAAAATTCGAAATACGAATGGTCACAAAAAGACGGATGTGACGGGCATTTATTTTATTATTTCATTGTATAATTTTATTCCTTTTTTCTGAGAAGGGCTTATTAAATTTTAAATGTGCCATTTCCGATAATAATAACAAAACAATAATAATAGTTAGATAAGATATTTTGTTTGCTACTAATTAAATAGTTACTTATACTAATGCTACTAATTTTAGTGACAATTAAAATAAAAACACAAATTTTGCGCAATTACATTTAAACTTAGACTTAATTAAAATTTTTAATTTTCATATTATGGTAAATAAAAATCAACACAGTAATTGTCTCGTATAAATAATATCCTTGTAAGCGATAACGTGCTTAATTCTTAGAATACGCTGCATTTTGATAAGTCAGTTTGAACCGAGGCTATAATTTACTAACATAGTACATTCTAAGTATTTATTTCCCTAGATTCATAACCAGCGGGCAATAATAAGCGAGTAGTAAAGTGATCTTACGACCGCCCCAGATGGATATGTAATGTATCACTTAATTAAGGAGGTTGTTGCGCAATTTTCTAGTTAATTAACTATCCATTCTAAATTCGATTTATCGACAAAACAAAAATTATTCAGATCATATTCCAATAGATTGGAATGCGGCCCTTCATAGATTTTACATTTTAACTTTTAAGGTTAGGTTTATTTTGTTAATAAAGATATAATTTGAGTTCATCATTCAGTGTTTGTATGATCATAAGTTTTTTACATGCGGCCCGCATAACATTTTAAAATTTGAAGCTGGCCCGATTTAAGAAAAGGTTGCTCATCCCTGCTTTGAATTTTACCCAAATTGAGATATTAACAAATAATATTGATAAAAAAATGTCGTTCTTCCCGTGTGCTTTTGTATGGCAGCCAAATCCGGGGCCGTCAGAGGGTACAAGTTGATCATCCACACGTTCCAACATGAGACCCGACACGATGAGACTGGAAGTTAGTTCCAACGAGATTGGATCGTGTGTAGAGCTTATAATAAAATGTATCAAAGGCGACTACATTAAAAGTTAAATATTATGCAGAAGTGTAGACTTATTCTTATGAATTTAATTTTAAATTCGCTGCCGTAGGTTGAAACCACATTTAAATTGATCAATACACTGACGGTAGACTTCCAATCGTGTGAACCTTGACATATAATTTTCTACTTCATTTGAACGTAATTTTGGAATAAATTAAAAAAACTTGCGACGTACCATCACACAGCATATAAGAAAATTTATATTTCAATTTGTGCTCTTCAATTTTAGATGCTTCCGAGTTACTATCAACTGCAATAGCTGATTTCAGATTATGTGTATCCGTACCCAGAGGTGAGTTTTGGCGAATTTTTCGTTTAATTTGTATTGCTTAGATTTGAACTTGTTAATTTATTTATTCATCCGTTAGGAGGAAGAAATACTCCACCTTCTGGACCCTCTCCCATATTAGGACGGGGATTTTATGTAAATAGGAGAAGATACCCCGGTAAATATTATTCTGTTTCTAAATGTTATCTTATATTTTGTTCCACTTTGATCCTTTTTGACAAAACTATTTTTCAGCTAACAATGCAACAGCCCGCGAGGAAAGCTTCTTCTGTAGCATGTGCTACAAAAATAATGAAAGAATTAATTTATATACAACGCACAACTTAAAACATGCCGATGGGAGAATTCAATGTCCCATCCTGCGGGCGCTGAAATGCCCTTACTGCTGCGCAACAGGGGACGAAGCGCACACGGCGAAGTATTGCCCATCTAGAAGATAGTGCCAGACTGTCGTGCTTTTTATCTGTAACTGAAATTTGTAAATAACCAGTTCAAATAATTCTATACCTAATTCTACATATTATATCACGCCATCACTATCTTCAAAATCCAACAACTGGGTTAAATCGCACTATTTTTTGAAAATTCTACCAATAGCAATTTTGACGCAATAACACAATCTTGATCAGCATTGCCAACTTTATACTACGTTATAAAATTCAGTAATTTACTTCTTCTTCGTGTGCCATATCCGGTCTCCCGGACGTTGGCGACCTCTCTCCTATGCAGGTGTTATACGTTTGAAGTATTAGCCCACACATAGGGGACCTACTGCTTAACGCGGGCTCCAAACTGGGCTAAACAATGTAAACATATTTTATTTCGTCGCATTGTTATAATAAAATTCAACGGTAATCACGCAGTGATAAAATTCCTACATCTTTACCCTAATAAATTGAAGTCGGTACTTGTATATTTATGTAATATAAAATTAAATTTTAAAAGATCAAATTATCTTTTCTAAAAATGTACAAATGTATAAATTGAAGTCAGTACTTGTATATTTATGTAATATAAAATTAAATTTTAAAAGATCAAATTATCTTTTCTAAAAATGTGCAAATGTATAAATTGAAGTCGGTACTTGTATATTTATGTAATATAAAATTAAATTTTAAAAGATCAAATTATCTTTTCTAGAAATGTACAAATGTATAAATTGAAGTCAGTACTTGTATATTTATGTAATATAAAATTAAATTTTAAAAGATCAAATTATCTTTTCTAAAAATGTGCAAATGTATAAATTGAAGTCGGTACTTGTATATTTATGTAATATAAAATTAAATTTTAAAAGATCAAATTATCTTTTCTAAAAATGTGCAAATGTATAAATTGAAGTCGGTACTTGTATATTTATGTAATATAAAATTAAATTTTTGAAAGATCAAATTATCTTTTCTAAAAATGTACAAATGTTTAGTATAAAGCTTCAGCTAAAAAGTAACCAATATTATAATTAATGTTAAATCTCGACTTTTAAATATAAAAAACCTTAGAATTCCACTGTCAAAAACAATAATAAAACCAGTTTTAATCTTTAAGAGCATCTTTTTAAATCTGTTAAAAAATTAATCAGTCAAACAAAAAAAATTGTAAGCTTTATTAATTTATATAAGTAGAGAATAAATTTAAATAAAAGTTATTTAAATATGTATTGTATGTAACCTAGCTATCTTTCATTCTTAGTCCTTTGACCCTAATGAGGAATTGGAAAATTAAGGTTCTGCTGGAAAATTGCCTCCGTCGTTTTACATTTCCTTCCGAAAAGAGACGGTCAGAAATAAAGTTTCTACTTCGCCCGAATCTGTACATACATAATATATTTACCGGTAAATCTTCCCATAAATGATTAAAGCCGTGTTGAAAATATTCGAAGACAAATAAAATTTCGCAAAGTAGAACTTCAAGCATAGAAAGTTTGTACATGCAGGAATACTCTAGCATTCAGAATAAAACAATAAAAATCGATTAAATGAAACGCAGGTGCTCCATAACATAAAGAGAGCAAGTAATCAAGTAAATAAAGATTTGATCGGACCGCATAATAGTGGTAAAAGCTGCTGGAAAAAATTTCTTATCGTACAATAGGACATAATATCGTCGATAAAACACCAGAGACGCGAATGTGCTTTTTGATGTTTTCGAGTTACAAACGTTTTAAGTTTTGAAGAGTTTAATAAAATACAAAAGAAAGTCTAATATCAATGAAATTTACTAACAACTAATTTTTAATGAAAACAAAGTTGATCCTGGAAAAAAAATTTTAAAATTTTAAAAACGACAAAAATATTGCACATTCGTGGTTTTGGCATAGAAAAATATTTTCGGTGTTGCTCATTCGTGCATGGAAATCAAGTACCAAAATTAAAAATAATCAGTAAAAAACTTAATTTGTTATTATTGTTATTTATATTATTGTTATAATACAACTACAAGGTATGAGGATATAAAAATATAAAAAAATATATAAAAAAAACAAGAACAAATTTTACTAGAAGAATGTCCAGTGTTAAAAAATTTTCCTATAATGTTAATTTTTGCGCCTATTTTCTTATTTGAAAATTTCTGAAATTTTACGTGTACCAATGAAGTCTAATGAACACATATTGATAGCAAATTTTTGTTAATAAATCCACGAGGAAATGGAAGTTTACCCATAATTAAATCGTAAAAATATATCAATGCAGTAATAAATGGAACGGTTTTCAGTCCAATCCTGGTGAAAAATAATAAAAATGTCCCAAGTAACATCAACGTCGGTTTTATACCGGTATACCATTGAAGTATAACGAATATGTACATATATTTTCATACCTGAAAATTAAGTACCAAAATGGTACCTAAGCGGCACATAAATTTTAGTTCATATTTACACTGTACTGTTTAGGTATAGTTTCAATGTACATATTTTCGCACCGTTATTCTGAAGGCAATTGTTGTATCGGATCGGCATTGAAATTTTATTAGCTAAAATATATTTGAACATACGGTACCGTTTAGGTAATGTTTTGATCGTTTTGTTTTGTTACTATAAAAGCGATATCTAACATGTACATGTATTTTATAAGATGGAATGTACGATATTTCCATCACCGGTTTCATACCTTAAAGTGCAGTTTAAATAGTAATGTTTTAGTTGCTACAATTCCGGTATATAATATGTAAAGATGCTTTATTGGTTAAATTTTATGATTTTTACCTCACCGTTTTGATATTGTTCAACATAATAATATTTGTCCATGACAGGTTTAATAAGTACAAAATAACATATTATGAAATATATTATATAATATAATAATTTTTATTAATATTAAAATGTGAAACATACGTAACATTAAAATATTTATTATAAAAATAAGTAATTTAAAGATCAATGAATTTTAATTACGTTTTAAAACAGTTGTAACCAATCAGAACGAAGAAAAATTTCACCGTTAGCAAAACTCTTGTTTCTCATTGGTTACAAATTATTATACGCATTTTATATTACAATTATTACCTGAAAATTAAGTACCAAAATGGTACCTAAGCGGCACATAAATTTTAGTTCATATTTACACTGTACTGTTTAGGTATAGTTTCAATGTACATATTTTCGCACCGTTATTCTGAAGGCAATTGCTTTATCGGATCGGCACTGAAAGTTTATTAACTAAAATATAGTTGAACATACGGTACCGATTAGGTAATGTTTTAATCGTTTCGTTTTGTTACAATAAAAGCAATGTCTAACATATACAGGTATTTTATAAGATGGACAGTACGATATTTTCATCACCGGTTTGATACCTGAAAGTGTAGATTAAATAGTAAAGTTTTAGTCGCTTACAATTCCGGTATATAATATGTAAAGATGATTTATTAGTTAAACTTTGTGATATTTATTTCACGGTTTTGATATTGTCCATGACTACTTTAATAAGTACATAATAAAATATTATGAAATATATACTCGTATAATATAATAATTTTATAAATAAAAATCCGTCTTATTCTCCAAGGTCCCTTTTTATTAAATTAAATTTCGAGACGCGCTTTTTATAATTTTTATTAATATTGAAATGTAAAAAATATGTAACATTATAGTTATTTATGTATCAAGATTATGTATAAAAAAAATTTCGCCGTTAGAAAAACTCTTGTTTCTGATTGGTTACAAATTATGATAAGCATTTTATATTACAATAATTATTATATGAGATATTATTGGAGTAAGAAGGGCGGTCAAATTTCTAAATTGGGGGCGGAAATTTTAAACCTCTTACGTCCGGTATTATCAACCCATATTAAAAGCCCTTTAGTTAACTAGCTAATGTAAAACGTGTATTTTAAATATTTTATGTTTTCTAATAGCTAATTAACTAAAGGCCCTTTTAAAGTTTTAAGACCGATAAATAACTGTGTTTATAATATTTATTAATAAAAATATTAAAAAATTAATTAATTAGGAAATTTATTTTTAAAATAACTTTGCCGGCTTGGGAGTTGAACCACTGTACAACGGATTGCCAAAGGTACCATCGTGCCTATTTACCATTACGCCATCGAGATTTCTTACATTCTCCAATTTTTTTTTTTCCTATAATGAGAAAGGAATAATATTATAGTTGGGGAATCGGTCTTTTATGTCTTTCTAGTAATCATAAATCTTTATTTCAACTATGTATCAAATTTTTGATTTTCTAAATATTGAAAAAGTTTCTAACTTCGTTACTTCAATACGGA
Organism: Podabrus alpinus; assembly: GCA_932274525.1. Classification (NCBI taxonomy): domain Eukaryota; kingdom Metazoa; phylum Arthropoda; class Insecta; order Coleoptera; family Cantharidae; genus Podabrus; species Podabrus alpinus. Next base: position 74,875,705 of record OW026453.1, on the reverse strand, counting down.
TTTTTAAGAAAAACTACGGCGCAAATAATAACAATCAAAAATCTTCGAAAATTGTAACGATTTTTTGCAAAACATTACTGACTATTTATTTCGCAACATCCTATATACGGCATTTTTAATCGTCGGATATGTGTGCGCATGTCTGTCAATGGCCATATAGCATTTTGCATTTTTCGTTTGTACGAGAGAAGTCAACTCGTGGAATTTTTGCAAATTCTTTGGGATAATTAATGTTTAATTATTGAATACATTATTATAACAACTGACACGTTCGCGGATTAGATAGATCAGTTTATGTAAGTGGCAAATTTTTTTAACAACTAAATTTTAACGCATATAATTTTTTACTAGATATGTGCGGAGCTGTCATTTTTATGCTGTCATATTATCTTTAGAGATTTCAATTATAAGTTTTGACATTTCACAACTCAAACTGTCAAAAATTACTTATGTCAACAAACATCAAGTTGATTGCTTTTTACTTGAAATCAATCACACTACCAGGACGACCAGAATATTGAATGATTAGGGTGACCTTTTGGCAAGATCCAGTTTATTTGTTTCCACTTCTAACCAGTCGGCGAAAGAATCTGTCAACATCGTATCCACTATTGGTGACTGCAGGAAGATTAAAGGAGATTCCCGCAATTGTATTGCGTTGTGTTTTGGGCATTGTAGAACCCGAGAGCGCTTTAAGGTTTGTGCCGTATTTTACTTTTTTTAATCTGTACTGCAGTGAATTTTGTACACCATATTTTTTTGCTATCACAATTGCCTTCTGCAATTGTATTGATTCTTGCCTTTGACTTGGTAGCATTCATTAATTTGTTAATTAACTGCTTGTACTGTGCATATGGTAACGATATTTTTATCTTCATTAAACGATTATTTGTTTGTCGTTAGCTTTATTTGCCTGTTCAGTGATCACCTGGAGATTCTAATTATCCACGACCTTTTGCCTCCGCAAAAGAGAAGAGTTAGCTTATACGACCATCAGGGTTTTACGTCTGTCACCGAATTTACTGTTAATATTTATATTGGCAGATGTAAAGTTTTGCTTCTTCGACTCCCCAGGTCTCATTAGCTTGTCGAGCTTAGAGGAGTAAAACATTTTACATTGGCGCCCGCTGTGACGGCCAAATTTTTGATTGAATCTTCAGGGGTTGCTGACGGAAATAAGATTCGTTTGATTGTGCAGTACAACGGTTATTTTTTTGAACTTGATTTTGCTACGAACACCTGTTTTTTATTGATATCTGGTATTGAACTGACTTAGTGTGGTTTGCATTTGTTTGAAATTGATTATTTCAATAATTTTATTATCAGAAGTTTGATAATTTGTTGTGTGACAGCTCTGAGCATATATTTTATTAATATTTTAAACTGCGTTTTTGCAAATTTAACATTTTGCCACGAATTTTTAATTTCAAAATTTAATTACCTGCATAATTATGTCAAATAAGAATCTTTATGTTGCCGCTTTAAATAACGAGGAAGTCCTTGTTGAGTTGACCTTCCGTGTTGAAGACCCAACGTTAATACCTGTTCATAAAAGTACTCGTCGTTCTAATTTAAGAAAATTTTTACTGGAGGAAGCTTTTACCTCACGTTTAGCCGTTCATAAATATACACCATCTGACGTAACCGCAGATTTAAAATTATGTCAAGAAGCTTTATCAGATATTGCTTCGCAAATCGATAAACTCGAAACTCAGCTTGACTTAACTGTGTTAGACAATATTACTAATAGGCTCTCGCATTACAGTAATAGGCTAGATATCATGGAGGGAGCTGGTTTTAAAGACACGGAAAGGGGTAATTTATTGGGCATTTCTAAATCTTTACAAGCACGGGTAGTTAAATTATTGCAAGTTACTGAGGATGATGACGACGAAGTTATCACTCCCAAAGTTAGTAATCCGTCAGGAGCAGAAAATACTGAATCACCTGGTTATGCGTCATTCAGAAAGTCATCTCTTTTACCAGCCGTTGAATTGGCTGAGGTTTTAAAATCAATTTTACCTGTACGAAATAATGATCACGTTGCAATTCACAAATGGAATCTTACATTTGATGGTACGGGAGGTTTTCAGGAAGTTTTTAATTTTATAGAGAGAGCTACAGAACTTTCGAGAACTCGAGGTGTTAGTCCTCAAGAACTTTTTGCTAAGGCAGTAGAATTTTTTTCAGGTGAAGCTTTAATTTGGTACAGAACTTTAGGTCACCATATTGATAACTGGGAGAAATTAATAGAAGCACTTAAATTACGTTTTCTGTCCGTCGATTTTAGTAGAGCTTATTTAGCCGAGATAAACAGTTGCAAACAGAATTCTGATGAATCTGTTAGTAGTTTCATTGAAGCGATGTTTGCGAAATTTGCTCGCGTTTCACCTATTCCTTCTGAAATTGATCAATTATGGACAATCAGAGAGAATATGCTTCCGTCGATTTCACTCGTTATGGGTACGACCTCTATAACCAATAGAGACGAATTTATTAAAATCGCTCAAATGGCTGAACGATTAGCAAAAAAGACTCTCCCGAATGTAGCCTCTACATCTGCTTTAACTTCCGTTACTACTCCTAATGTACCTTCAGCATCACCTTCAGTGAATCCTAGAGGGGCGATTACTTGCTGGAATTGTTTGGCGCGTGGTCATTCGTACAGATTCTGTTCCAAACCTACAACGACTTTTTGCTATCTTTGTGGACGCAAGGGAGTTACTTCACTGGTTTGCAGTGGTAACCACTCAAAAAACGCAGTTGGGCTAAGCGGAATACCTGCTCGCCGCTAGCCTTAAGTATTCGAGCAGATAGGTTGGGATGGAAAGATTGGTTGGTGCACGTAGGCGCTTTTTGCGGATCAACCGCCAATTCTTCCGCCTTATTTATTCACCCCACGTCTGATCAACGTCCACACCTGAATCTTTGTGTCGGCAAAGAGCAACTTACTGCTTTATTAGACTCCGGTGCTAGTGTATCCATATTAGGTACAGATGGGCACTATTTAATAAATTTATTAGATTTAAAATTAGTACGTGACCGAAGCGTATTTTTACGGTCGGCTGATGGCACTTCGCAAGACATTTTAGGCTCGGTTGTTTTGCCTGTTTCTATTTGCGATGTGATCCGTCCCCTCAACGTTTTGGTATGTAACAGCATACGTACATGTTTAACTTTGGGCATTGATTTTTGCAAATTGTTCGGAGTTAAAGCTGATTTTGCCCGGAATCAATTTTTTGTTAATGAAGTACAGTCAATTGAGTCAATCAGAACCGCTGATGACCTCAGTTTAGAACAACAAGTCGCTCTTGCCGCCATTAAAGAAAAATTTATGACACTCTCTCACGATGGGTTAACCAAAACCCACAAAGTTCAACATCATATCGACACTGGAGATGCTGCTCCGTTGAAGCAACGTTTCTATCCACTTTCCCCCGCGATGCGCGAAATTGCTTATAAAGAGCTCGACCAAATGCTTGCGTTGGATCTCGTACGTCCAAGTAAATCTGCGTGGTCATCCCCTATGCTCTTGGTTAGGAAGAAAGATAATTCTTACCGTTTATGTTTTGATGGTCGCAAGCTTAACCAATTGACAAAGAAGGACGCCTATCCTTTACCTCGTTTAGACGATATACTAACTCGTCTACAGGACGCTCGATATTTAACGTCAATCGACCTCAAAAAAGCATTTTGGCAAATCCCTCTTACTCCTGAATCCTACGAAAAGACCGCCTTTACAGTGCCTGGTCGTGGTCTCTTTCATTATGTTGTAACCCCTTTCGGTATTTCTAATGCTCCAATTACGCAACAACGTCTTATGGATAACATTTTTGGACCCCTTTTGGGAGAAAAAATTTTTGTTTATTTAGACGACATCATCGTCGTTTCTAGCACTTTCAAAGAGCATTTAGAATTACTTGAACAAGTCTACGACAGGTTACTGGATGCCAACCTTACGATTAACATGGATAAGTGTGAGTTCTGTAGGTCCAGTTTGACGTATCTTGGACACGTTATTGATAAGAATGGACTGCACACTGATCCAAATAAAACCAAAGCCATAACTGAATTTGCCAAACCTACGAATACTACGGGGGTTAAGCGATTTTTAGGTATGATAGGGTGGTATAGACGATTTATACCCAATTTTTCAACCTTGTCTGCGCCTATCACCGAGTTACTTAAAGGTCTTGGTAAACGTCAACTTGTTAAATGGACATCTATTGCTACTGAATCGTTTGAGAATTTGAAGAAACAGTTAGTTTCTGCCCCAATCTTAGCTAGTCCTGATTTCAGTAAGCGTTTTTATATTCAATGCGACGCTTCAAATTATGGTTTGGGTTGTTTTTTAAGTCAGGGAGAAGGAGAGGAAGAGCGTGCTATCGCATACGCGTCTAGAACGTTGAATAAACAAGAGCGCAACTATTCTGTCACCGAACGCGAATGTTTAGCGGTCATTTTTGGCATTGAGAAGTTCAGGCCTTATGTTGAGGGTACTGAATTTACTGTGATAACGGATCATTATAGTCTTTTATGGTTACTTAATATGAAAGATCCGGTAAACAGACTGGCCCGCTGGAGTGTTCGCTTATCTCAATATTCTTTTAACATCCAACATAGAAAAGGAAAACTGAATGTCGTACCTGACGCATTGTCTCGCGCACCTTTAGAAGTCTCTTCTTTGGAATTGTCCGAAGATGACTTAGATGTGTGGTATCGTCGTATGCTGACCCGAGTCACTGACGCTCCTGATAAGTATCCTGATTGGAGGATCGAATCTGGACGGTTGTACAAACTTATTCCGAATTCACATAATATTGTTTCCAATTTAGTTGAGTGGAAACAATTAGTTCCGAAGTCGCGTCGGATTGACATTTTTAAAGAATGTCATGATGATTCGACTTCCGCTCATTTAGGAACATTAAAAACATTCAATAAGATCGGTGAGTTGTACTACTGGCCCAGGATGCGTGCGGATGTGGCGAGGTATGTGCGGCGATGCGCCGTTTGCTTATCATCAAAAGCTTGCCAAGGTGGACGATATGGGTTGATGGGTCGAGAAAAGCGAGTACGGTTCCCTTTTCAATGTATTTCGGTAGACTTAATGGGACCATTCCCCAGATCTGCGAAGGGTAATACCATGTTATTAGTTGTCTGCGATTGGTTCACTAAATTTGTTTTGGTGCAACCACTACGTAGAGCCACTTCGAAAGCCATTTGTGATTTTCTAGAAAATCATGTTTTTCTTCTTTTTGGCACTCCGCAGATTTGTCATGTTGATAATGGACCACAGTTCACAAGCCACGAGTTTCGAAAGCTAATGAGCGATTATAACGTAAACCATCTCTTTTATAATGCTTTATACCACCCCCAAGTAAATTTTGTTGAGCGTGTTAATCGAGTTGTCGGTACCGCTATGCGATCATATGTTAAAGAGGATCACAAGACTTGGGATGTGGAAATTCACAAAATCGCTCATGCTATTCGATCTGCCACTCACGATGTAACCGGGTTTACTCCATCTTTTCTCAATCTAGGACGTACCGTACCCGCTAAGGGAGATTATTATGGTCGAATTATGGATTTGAGGGAGGAGGATTTAACTTTGGAAAGTCGCGAAAGGTTGGCTGGGGAGATGAATCGGTTAGATGAATTATTTAAAGATGTAAATAAAAGATTACACGAGGCTTACCAACGAAATGCCACACATTATAATTTTAGGAAGCGTAGTATCCGATTTAAAGCTGGAGACGTAGTTTGGCGTCGAAATTTTGCATTGTCTAATGCCAGCAAACATTTTAGTGGGAAATTAGCTCCTAAATATTTAAAAAGTCGTGTAAAAGAAGTAACCGGTCCATTGACTTACCGTCTAGTGAACGAACGTGGTCGAGAGGTTGGTGTCTACCATATAAAAGATTTAAAACCCCATCCTTCAGCTACTGATTTAGTAGTGGAACCTGATGATCAGGTTGAGAGACGACGTGGAGGTTGATTAAATACCTAGTCCGTAAGTCATAACATCTGACTTACCATTTCCATGGGTCCATCATTCCCGACTCACTTTCTGTGTTTTAATTTTTTTGTCTTTTGTCTTTTTATTAACAGCTGTGAACGTTAACATCCGAAGTTCACAGTTGTACCATCTGAGATTTATTTCTCAAACTTATTTTGAATTCGTTGCTGATGCAACTGTTGGAAACCCTTTGTTGGTCAAATTTTGATCAAATGCCAATTCGTTTGGAATTTTTATTTTTTTAAAATGTTTCTATGTCCAAAGGACAATGAGTGCCTTTGCCCGAAACACATTTCTACTGCTGGGTGAACATTTTTTTCTATTCACTTTCGAGCCGTGTGAGATGGGTCCCATGAGGTCCATCTTGTTGTTACGTGCCAGTCGTTGGACCGCCGTACATTTATTTTTCATTCTGGATACAGGTCCTATGTGGTGCTGTACCGAACCAGTTGAGAATCCCAGGGCATGATGATAGCGAGGGATGGTCTCGATAATTTTTTGATTTTGGCTACACGAAGCGTTACGCGCTCAGTCATTTTGGGTTCACGCTTAGGCGGTTTTATTAATGACGTGTCGTCATTAGTGGACACCCACCTTTTTATTATTTTATTATTTAATTATTTGGGTCATTTTAGGATTCTTTGTTTTTTTGTTTAATTCCAACATTTGTTTAAGTGCGTCTTCAACGCTTGAGTAGAACTCAGTACATGTTAAGTCTTGCTGCGACTATTATTTTCACGGCATGAAATAATGTTAGGGAGGGGGCAATGTAACGATTTTTTGCAAAACATTACTGACTATTTATTTCGCAACATCCTATATACGGCATTTTTAATCGTCGGATATGTGTGCGCATGTCTGTCAATGGCCATATAGCATTTTGCATTTTTCGTTTGTACGAGAGAAGTCAACTCGTGGAATTTTTGCAAATTCTTTGGGATAATTAATGTTTAATTATTGAATACATTATTATAACAACTGACACGTTCGCGGATTAGATAGATCAGTTTATGTAAGTGGCAAATTTTTTTAACAACTAAATTTTAACGCATATAATTTTTTACTAGATATGTGCGGAGCTGTCATTTTTATGCTGTCATATTATCTTTAGAGATTTCAATTATAAGTTTTGACATTTCACAACTCAAACTGTCAAAAATTACTTATGTCAACAAACATCAAGTTGATTGCTTTTTACTTGAAATCAATCACACTACCAGGACGACCAGAATATTGAATGATTAGGGTGACCTTTTGGCAAGATCCAGTTTATTTGTTTCCACTTCTAACCAGTCGGCGAAAGAATCTGTCAACATCGTATCCACTATTGGTGACTGCAGGAAGATTAAAGGAGATTCCCGCAATTGTATTGCGTTGTGTTTTGGGCATTGTAGAACCCGAGAGCGCTTTAAGGTTTGTGCCGTATTTTACTTTTTTTAATCTGTACTGCAGTGAATTTTGTACACCATATTTTTTTGCTATCACAATTGCCTTCTGCAATTGTATTGATTCTTGCCTTTGACTTGGTAGCATTCATTAATTTGTTAATTAACTGCTTGTACTGTGCATATGGTAACGATATTTTTATCTTCATTAAACGATTATTTGTTTGTCGTTAGCTTTATTTGCCTGTTCAGTGATCACCTGGAGATTCTAATTATCCACGACCTTTTGCCTCCGCAAAAGAGAAGAGTTAGCTTATACGACCATCAGGGTTTTACGTCTGTCACCGAATTTACTGTTAATATTTATATTGGCAGATGTAAAGTTTTGCTTCTTCGACTCCCCAGGTCTCATTAGCTTGTCGAGCTTAGAGGAGTAAAACATTTTACAAAATCTCCAAATTTGAAATAAAAATTCTGGAAATTAAAAGTCAGGAAATTAAAATTTAATAAATTTAAATTAAATAAATTTAATCCCACCACCGCTGTCGATTCGAATTAAAGTGACGTCGGCGTCGTAGCATTTTTCTTCAAAACACGTGCAAAATAACAACTTTTATTTAAAATAATTCATAATGTAATAAATTTTAAAGTACCAAAGCAAAATATTTGATTTATTTTAATTCAATATTAGGTAATATTTTTAATCTATGAATTGAAAATAAAATTGACCATCAAATAAGAAATATCATAGTTTATACCGTATACCCAGGTAGTCGAGTTGGCTAAGCAGTTGGTTTTCAGACGTATAGGTACAGTACAGCTTGGGTTCAAAACCTGGCCTCGGAAAAAAAAGTAAGTAAAAATTATCACATTTATAATGTCAATTTTCAGATTCTGGCGCAGACAACAGGGAAACAATTTAGCAGTATGTAAAAAATAGAAATATTTAAAAATCAAAAATTTTATCTTTTATAAAAATTATTTTTTCTATTAAATAAATATCTCGTTCATAAAAAATCAACACATAATCGGTATAAAAACGATGTACGTACAGTAACTGCAAAAGGGGCAAATCAATGCTGAACCGTTGCAAAAATACCTGTAATGTATATGTACATAAATGATACATCAATACAGTAACTGCAAAAGGGGCAAATCAATGCCGTACCGTTGCGAAAATACCTGTACCTTATATGTGCATAAATGATACATCAATACAGTAACTGCAAAAGGGGCAAATCAATGCTTTACCGTTACGGAAATTTCTGTAAGGTATATGTACATTTATGACGGTAAAATGTTACTTGGGGTGGCATTTTACAAGTTCATAATACTACTTAAAAGTAGGAAGCCAGATTTCTTAACTCGATATCAGTAAATATTTTTGGGTAAAATTAAGTAATAAAATAAGGTTTAAGCTAATAAAAGAACATTTATTATTAGGTACCAATAAAGAATATTTGCCGAAAATAAACAATTATGTCTTGTAAGTTTAAAAAATAACGCACATTTCTGCCGAACTTGATACAGCAAAACAGTGAATGTACCACATTGGTTGTTTTGGCGTACTATTTGTTATACACAGTAGCGTACCTAGACCACTTGGGGCCCGGGGCGGATTTATTTTGTAACCCCCCCCGCACCCTCAAAAAAAAGTCATTTATCACTTTTTAATGTGGCTAGCCTTTTTTTCTGCCTTAATCTAACCGTCTTCCATAAGCTATTGCCCTGTGCAGAGAAATAATAGATAGAATAAGGGAACAAACTCGTGCAGTCCGAGGTCATCAATTATCATTACTGTTAAAAATGTTAAACTGATAAAAATTTTATCGTAAGAGCGCACGACGCAACGCAGCGGGTGGGGCCCCTTAGTAAAGGGGCCCGGGGCGGACCCCCCCGCCCCCTAGGTACGCCACTGGTTATACATTCGTTGTTTTGGTATAACACGGGGCCATATGGAATCGCTTTCGTTATTTCAACATATGCAGATTACCATTGTTTAAAAATAGACTGCACATTCATGTTTTTGCCATATAAAGAGTGTCAAAAATGGAACCGATTGGTGTATTAAACTCAAAATTGAAAATTTTGCACATTCATTCCTTTGGTGTTTTACCGACGATATGGACTTCGCAAATCCGCACGTAACTCCTTCAACTAGTGAAGCTATTGAAACATTCACACACGTCCAAGAGGTTCAATTTCACAAAATCAGCACTAGATGTTCCTTGAGGTTAGGCGGGCTTAGTTGAAATATTGAATTCATATATCCGTACAAAAATTTATAAGAAAAATATAGGTAATAAATAGGATAATAATTCAATTTACTAGGTATCTAATGGTTGCATAAAGAATTTAAATTAATTTATTGGAATACTTGTAATAAATTATTCGAAATGTGAAGTTGAAAATTTAATTTTAAACACGAAGGTACCTACTGTATTTATTAAGACGGAGAGAAGCAGAATCGTCTTTCTTATAGCTTCTGCCACTTAGCCTTATACACTCAGAAAAGTATTTTCTTCCATTAAGGAAATATTATTTCATTCAAATATAAGGTAGGTACTTTCGTATATAAGCAAACAAACCGTAAAATTATTTTAAAAAAATCTGCTTTATTAAGAATGATAATACGGTATACTTGACTGTAACACATCGTTTTTTAAATTAAATATAGCAGTTCCTCAAATTGAAATCACAGTACTTTGGTTTCAAGTATTATGAGTAGTTAAATCGGATAATATGATATTTTTGTTTTAAGGTAATATACATTTTAAACGGATCGTACCGTTTATTCATTTCAAATAGTTTTTATTTGTTGCAAACGTATGGTAAGTATAAAACTAATAATAGCTAGGTATACTTAATGACATAATCTTAGAATATACATAGATGTTGAAACATCTTATTGTTAATTATTCATACATCAATCAAATCAAATTATCATATACGCATGAAAATTAGGTAGCTTATGCCAAACACAAGTTTCCTTAATTCTTACTTTATCTAATAGATGTTTCTCGTAATCAATGTTGAGTCCAATATGTTCAAGTTTTCACTTACTTGATTACAAATTACTTCCTTTTTTTTCAATACATAATCTGCAGTAGTAATGAGACGAAAAGCTCTCGCTTAATCTCGCTTATTAAATGTAATGTTATTACAGGCATATAACTAAATAATTATTGAGAAGAACTAAAAATTATACAAATTTATTTGATTACTTTTGACTTATTAGCCAGTTATACCAAAAGAAAAAGCAAGTTTTCCTCTATGGAAATACATAAGTCAAAACCCCAATTTTGCTAAAACATTACTTAAACACTTTTTCGCAAACAACACAGAATTATTGACTCAATTACTTCAAGAGTTGAGAACTTCCAGTCGTTCTCCCCATGTGTTTACTAAATTGAGAGGTAAGTTGTAATCCACAGCCGGGATGAACTTATGGCGAAAACCGTCTTATTTCGCCCAAGCGCCGCTTGGTTTGCCCGTAGATGTACTTAACGAGACGGCTAGCTCGTAGGGATTAGCCAGCGTCGGAGATCGGGGTGGTCCTTTGCTTATTTTAGGACCTTCGAGGGATCGCTTATACTCTTTGGGGCTAGCCTTACCTTGGTAACGAAGCCTTTGGCGCCAGATGAGAGAAGAACGTATGGGGAGTTGACCCGAATACTTTGTGTATGTGTGTATGTAGGTGTGTGTCGTAATTCTTAACTCTCGAGAAGCTGCACGTAATTTACGGATCTAAAGAAGCAGTTCTAAACTCAACATTTCATGTCGTTGGCACCCACGTGGTGAAATTAGTTAAGTGCGTTTTACAAAGTAATTGTTCGGAAGGAGTACACGACTTCACCATTCAAAGTATTAAGTGGCAATCAGAAAACCTACGTCACTTCTTGTTACAACACGTTTAGCATCCACGACACCTTTCCAACAGGTAATAAAAGGTTGACTAGCTCAAAGTCGCGAAGGGGTGGGTTGGTGAAAGGAATAAAAGGGTCGTGTGACGGCACGTCGCAAAGCGTGTGTTTCCTATCGACGACCGGGCAATCCTCGATCGCGATTCTAAAAATTGTCAAAATCGGTGTGAATAATTTACACGGGGGGGGGGAGGTAAGTCAAAATCGGTGGGGTTAATATACACGCGGGATTTAAAATGGGCGCCACGCATACGAAGAAATGATTCTTTTTGAAGGGGACTGGTTATCACACCTTCCAAGCTGGTACGCGACAACTTGATGATCTTACGGCGAATTCTCACTCCGGAAAAGCCTCGCTCAATGACCTTACCTTTACAGGAGGCGAACTTTCCGTTGGTGAAAATAGCTAAATAAACATTAACACAATAACAATAAAACACACAGTTGGGAAATAATAAAAATGTAATGAATAAAATAATATCAGGGGGGAGTTGACAAAATTTACACAAGATACTATCAAATTTACATGTATCGTATAAAAATAAATATGTACAGTTGACGGAACCTTTCAGTGTGGTTTCCGTTGCAAAATTAATACTCGTAAAACGATTACTGTTACAAGAATAAAAGCTGTTAATTTGCAAAGAATGACCCAGAAAGTTCATACGTAAAAGGGGGGCGTATTGAATACAGCACTCCACCAAAATTAATAGTTACTTAAGTGCAACTCGATAACGTCTAAAACTATGATTCATAAAATTGATCATGAAAATTAATCAATGCAATTGATTACCAAAAATTCCCAACAACGGGAAAAACAAACTTTAGCTACAATGCTAAACTTGAAATATTACGTTAAATTGTTGGTTACAATCTGAACGCTCGAATGGCGTGGTAAAAGTTACGTTAATTATAGACAATAACATTAATTAACACAAAAAAGGTACAAAAGAGTTGCGATCGACTTCCAGGGTTGAACTGAACGTTCATAAACGTAACTGGTGGTCAATAGGACCACTTAACATCACAAATCTTAAAAATATAAAGGTTTCTTACTTAGTGTATTCGTTGGAATTCGACCTCTAGACAAAGCCGTTGGCGGGTCCTCCAGGAGTGAGATTCGTCCTCGGAATGCAGAATGGAGCTGAATACGATGTCTCAAACCATACCAGAAAGTGGGTGCAATAACCAGCTTCCAAAACCTCTTCAAATCGGAAGGTGGTGAAATGACAGGGTGATTTACGCACTGTGTTACGCGATAAATAGGGGTTCCGTACGAAATAATTCACTGGAATAATTATTCGCGAAGTTACAATTAGTTAAAGCCGGCACTGTGTAAATAAGAAACGTCAATGTGGGGTTCGATAAGAAAAACTGTTGGAATGCATCCATGTGTTCGCAACGCAACACCTGTTTTATACCATACCGATAAAAAAGAAATGCAATGCAATTGCATTCAAGCGGCAAATAGTGCGAGACTAAAGTACGATATATTAGTTGAAATAACTCGATCTTATTAAAAGTGATAAACAATTGACATTAAATGTTCGATAATTTTAGTTGAAATAACTCGATATTGTTAAACGTCATAAACACTTGGCATTAAATGTTCGATACTTTAATTGACATAACTCGATCTTATTAAAAGTGATAAACAATTGACATTAAATGTTCGATAAATTTAGTTGAAATAACTCGATATTGTTAAAAGTGATAAACAATTCGTATAAAATGTTCGATAATTTATTTGCAATAACTCGATATTATTAAACGTGATAAACAATTCGTATAAAATGTTCGATAATTTATTTGCAATAACTCGATTTTATTAAACGTGATAAACAATTCGTATAAAATGTTCGATAATTTTACCTGAAGTTGAAAACACAATAATTTTAGCACAATTGAATTGTATTGATTTAAAGATCTCGAATGAATGTGAGATCTTGGTGTCTTAATTCCGCTTTAGAAGCGTTATTCACGAGAAGACGGTATCGGATTCTGTTAAAATCACTCAGAATCTTTTGCGAATCTCCTCGAAAATGCAATTTGCAGTCCTTTTTATGCGTTTTCCCTTCCTAAAACTAGGATATTTCCCACTTAACGATTGATTTGGGCCCTTATAATTGGGTCCCATTAATTTGGAAAGAAGGGATATGCATTTTAATTGGACGTTCCTTGAAGTGTGAAAGCACGCTTTCGTCTTTCTTCCAAACGAAAGTGTGGGGATATATATCAGCACATGAGCCCAGAATAACAATTTTTTGCCTGTCTGGACTTGAACAAAATAAGTTTTTGTCTAGTTTTTATTTGTCCTCGATACTTTTAATTCCCTATACCTCCCATGTTAACTGCCAGCACATTTGGCTGCTTATCGGCACATGTCTCAGATAAGAGAACAACGGGCATTGTTTTACACGATTTGAAAGACCGCACGTGGGTTGATATTCAACATGAGTTCATAGATCGCATAAAAGTGTCTCTCAGTCCTCTATAAAATTATAGCAAAGCATATGCCTGGATTGACGTTTGGGTTGCAATGCTATCGAATGGAGACTTTCTTGCTGACGATGCGAATTATTGATGGGTGCTACGTCAACTTTATTAAAACTATATTATCTACCGCATGGTTTATTAGACGTGTATTAAATCCTTTTGAGAATACTTTCTTTCCCATAAAATATTATAATTACTACTCGATCGTAAAACATAAATTTGTCCGTTTAAGTTACCGCTTCAATCTTTTCGATATATCCACTGACCTAAAAATGTCTTCCCACGGAATATTAGACTTTAAATTTTTGCCGGATCCATTCGAAATTTTTGTTATAAGTATAATACCTCATAATAACAAGATTTTAAAAAATGTGACCGATGCGCGCAGTCAGGTGACATTCTTTTAAATTCAAGAAGATTTTTAATCGATGCGTTCAAATTTTTGGAACGCATGTCGATTTATCATTGCGAACAACACCTGTGCTGATATTTGTACCTGCCTTTCCACTTCAGTCGACGGGTTATTCTTGAGGGGGCGATCCCATCAACATCCGGCGCTACATCATCAACTCGAGCTGAAAAGGAAGTTTCACCAAGTCCAGTAGTGCATCTCAAAGTTCCAAACCACGTTTCGCTTCGTGAAAGAAGTAAACTCTGTCACCATTTATATTGTAAAATTATCAGTACTGGTATGTCAAGTTTAATTATTTCTTTTCACCAAGGCGAAACCAACAGTGGTAATTTGTGTCTCATTAAACTTTCTAGTGTAACTTGGTTTAACTGGTCTTTAATAACAGCTGACCATTCACTTTTATTTCAAACTAACAACTGTGTGGGAATTCTATACTGTGTGTCCACCTTTTTAGTGGCTTTATTCAAGTTTTTGATTAAAATTATTGTTACACCATATTTTGTTTTGATTGAAATAAGCACTGCCCTAGCAATATCCCAACTTACTCACGCCTTCGCTTCCGCTTCCGTTAATTTGATTAACGAATCAAATAAAGATAAACTATTTTTCAAATAGTTTATCGTGGACCCAATTGAGATTTGGGGTTCCAGATCAAGATTCGGCTCAAGTTCCGTTCGCGAAACATATAAAGCTCTTCGCCCATTTTATGGTCGATACAATCGACCTTCCGAACAGGCTATTGGTGCGGTGATGGATAAATTTCGTACCACTTCTTCATTACAACATGTAAGACCACCAACAGGACAAAGAAATGTGCGTACCGACGAAACTATCGCTTCTGTGAGTGAAAGTGTGCTAGACAACCCAAACATTTCAATTAGCCATCGTGCTCAACAAGTTGGGCTTTGTCCGTCCACTACATGGAAAATTTTACATAGAGATCTTGGTTTACATCCTTACAAGATCCAGTTAGTTCAATAATTGAAGCCTAATGATAATCGATTGCGTCGTGAATTTGCAGATTGGGCTCACAACCAATTGGAAGTGCATCCATTTTTTTACCGCCAAATTTTCTTCAGTGACGAGGCACATTTCTGGTTGAATGGGTATGTAAACAAGCAAAATTTCCGTATATGGACTGTGATCAATCCGGAACATAATCTTGAGACTCCATTGCATCCATTAAAATTGGCTGTTTGGTGTGGAATACACGCCAACAGCAAGGAGCTACCGTTACGGTGAATGGTGTGATATTTCGACACATGCTCAATACATTTTTGGTTCCATAAATACAAGAGTTGAACATCGACAACTTATGGTTCCAACAGGATGGTGCTACGTGCCACACAGCCATCGAAACCATCGATTTATTGAAAGGACAATTTGGTGACAACATTATTTCAAGAAATGGTCCTATCAATTGGCCTCCAAGATCGTGTGATTTGACACCCCCAGATTATTTTTTTGGGGGTATATTAAATCCATGGTTTATGCTAACAAACCAACAGCTCTGGAAGCATTGGAGGTCAATATTCAGCAAGTCATTTATGAAATAAGGCCAGAAATATTGGAAAAAGATGCGCTTTGTAACGATTAGTCGTGCTGGTCACAAGCCGGAATCATTTTTAAATCATAAATGGCTTTAAATTTACTTTTATAAAAAAATAATTAAAACAACATTCCATCAATTATTTAATGTTTTATATCAATTTGAAGATCTCATGCAGCTAAAAAAACATCTTATATTTTATTATGCAGTTTATTAATTTACACAACTGTTAATGGCACTTATGAAAAGCTCCACGTAATACGGGTTGGACGGAAGCGGTCGAGCATGTGGAGCGTGTGGAGTGCCCCAAAAAGAGATGGAGCGACCAATTTGAGTGACGTAACGGGTCACCGGCCTAAAACCTGAAGATGATGATTTGTTTAATTGAAGAAGTATTGAACATGGTTTACAGAAGGTGGTAACGAAGAAGCGGGTAGAAAATTTTAGAAAAAAACAAAAAAAAGCAGATGAAGAATTTTCTAATTGTTATAAATTCGAAGGATGCTAACAATTAGAAATGGTTTAAAGTAATATAACAAAAAGTCAAGGAAGATATAAATATAAAATGTAGGTACTTCGAGTTGCATCAGTTCTGGTTTCTACGGCTATCAATGTTAGATTTTGTTGAAAGAATTACCTTACGTCAAATTGAATAGTAATTATTAAGTATGTCGTAATAACAGCAGTTATCTAAAAATATTTTAAGATAATATTATTATTACTATTTATTTGTTTAATTTGATTACCGAAAATAAAAATGTTACATCCAATGGAAATACTCTCAAAACCGTAAACTTAAGACGCTGATGAAGAAATTGTAAAGAACAAAATAATATCTGCAAAAAATTTATCGATCTGAAATATAAATTAAATTTCTTTTAACATTACGTACCTCTAACTGAAATTTTTCCTTGAGTCTTGGTTTTAATGTAGCTATGATATCCATTAGCATGTGAAGTAGAATTCCAGTTTCTGCTGCCTTTGGGAAAACAGTAGATAACAAATAACATTTATTTCATGATTTACATATTTATTCCAAATAGTATGTAGATCATGATTATTATAATACCAAGACGAAAAAATTTAATTCTTGTATTTAAAATATAGAAAGTCAACAGTTTCACAAAAGATTGCTTTAATGTTTAAGTCAAGTTTGTATCAAAGTGTGAAGCAACATTAAGTTACTATTTGGGGTTCGTCTACTTTGTAATATTAATTTGATTTCAAAATATTTTCTAACTTCGACTGAATTCACGACCGAAATCCGAAATCAAATTTGGAGTAAACTTAGAGCTTTTGGGAGGGAGGGATTTTTTAGCTTAACCGTCCAATTAATATGAACACCTTATGGTTTTAAAAATTACATCTACTATACTATTTACATGAATCTGACCAGCAATTGATAAAATGTCTAAGCCAAAAGAAAAAACGTTCTGAGTACCCTCTTGTATCTACAAGCGGAGCTATCGAACTCATCATGGAATTACCATAATGGAACTTACGTTTGGTAAGTACAATATAATCTCATCCAGTATCTAACTTACTTCTGAAATTGTAGAAGAACAACTCAGAGTTAATCCAATAACTCGAGCAAATGCCGAACAAAAATATAATCCAGTGTACGCATCGTATGCATCCAGTTGCATGTCACCATATATAAAAATAGTTCTACCTGTATAAAACAAAACCTGATTTATTGTAACGAGATCTTGTAGAAGAATAATTAAAATTTGTATGGAATAAATTTTGTTCAGTTCTTGTCCAGTTTTGCATAATTTATAATGTTTAATTCGGATATCTTCTATAAGCAATACCGTAAACTTTTCAGTTTTTTTTGTTTGCATTCTAAAAGTAATAATTGTAATAGTGAAAATTACGTCTGCGAGGAATATATCTAGATTATAACTTACGGTAGTGTTAATTTTGTAGGATATTTAACTTTTTTGTTAGATGATGTAATTGTATGTGAAATTGAGTCTGTAGTCATTGTTTTATGTAACGCTACCATTTTTCTATTTAACCAAGAAAATCTTTGTTTAAAAGATAATACAATTGTACAGAATTGTACGACAATACATGTATTTAAAAGAGTTGGGAATGTATATGAAAGCAGTTCTCCAATTCGATCAAGAATAATTAAATCCAAATTCATCTGTATTTGTACCACAAGGTACGTTGTCATCAATATTCCAATAAGTACAAATCCAATGGTGGAATATACTTTTGATTTTATATATTCCACTTTCACATTGACAACTAGAGAAATTTCTGAACTTTTGTCAAAGGCGTCGAGGAATTGTAGTATATTTATAGTCTGAAAGGTTTGAAATAGTTATTTATTGCGTTTTCTATAAGAAAACCCAATTATTTTACTTTGTTAGAAAATATACAAGCACACAAAATTCCAGATATTAGTCCAATTTGGCTGAAATAATTATCCAAAATATAAGTCATATATCTCATAAATCCATTTTTTAATGAATCTTCATGTTCTGCTATTATGTAGTCAGATTTGCTAATGTAATTGCTTAAAATTGTGAAAGTGTTTATGCATATCATTATGAAAATACTATAAGCAAATTTAAATTTTGATTGCTTACAGCATCTTAAATTGATAGTGAAAGGTGTAAGTCCCAGTGGTTGGGAAAAAAGAAAAATTGGTAACAATGTTGAGTAAAATGAGTGGTACGTTTTTACCATTGTGAGATACACGTAGAAATCCCAAGTCAAAATATTTTAATCAAAGTATAAAAATTGGTCAAAACTGTTTTATAAATGACGCAACAGAGTGTACCGTGTGTCTCATATAGTTTTTCACATTTGTTGTGTGAACGATTTCAAATTTGTGTAAATAAATTTTGAAATATTTGATTGCTTTCTGAATAATATTTACACTAATAATTTTTCAACCACGCCTTTATTTACTTGTGTTCTAACGTCAAGATAATTTGTGTACCACCTAATTTTAATATAGTTTACTACATTATAATTATATAGCATACGAATTTTATTATGTAGTTTATTATACAAGGATTTTTAACAGGACTTTGTTTTTAAATAAATTTTTATGGATGTGTTGACAGTTTTGTTATTCGGTTTTTTGATATATTTATCTCAAGTAGAAGGTCTAATATTTATTATAATCTCGTTAATTTTAATCGCAAATCGCAAGACAATTCTAAAAAATATAAAGGGGCGAGAAAAACATGGCGGAAGGCAGTCCTATTTCAACAGACAAGCCAAGAAAGGCATGTCTAAAATTATGAGAAAATTTTTAAAATATTTTTATAAAGTTCAATAAAGTTGAACTAAACCAATGCAAAGCATTGTAATGAGAATAAAAGAAAGTCAAAATAGTATATTTAGAGTGAAATAAGTGTATAAGTAGGGAAGAGAAGTATTATTAAAATTTTGGAAGAAATTTTATAAAGTAAGCCCATGCGGACTACACTGTAGTCGAATATTGGAAAATAACCTGTATTTTGGAATGGCTCATGTTGAACATCAAGGAGAAATATGAAGTGGAAGTAAATAGAATGAAAATAATTAAAAGTTAGTACAGTAGAATCCCTCTATAACGAGAACTCAAGGGACCAACATATTTACTATAACCTATTTTCGCTATAAACAATCATGGACAATAAATGTTTATAGATATGTATTATAAAATAAATTTATTAAATAAGAAAGTTAAATACACATACTACAACTAACGTTTAATAAGATTGGAATATAAGCGGGTGGTAAGATGATCTTACAAGAGGTGCAGACTGATATATGTTATGTGTAATCTACTTGTCGGGTAGTGTATAAACTATTTTCTAAATGCTAGGCAAAGAAAATCTTACCGGTGCAACTGGTGTACAAGAGTACAATTATTGTAAACTACAATTAATTGCACCATTTTTTTTATTGTACAATAAATTGCATAGTATCTTTGATAGTACATACCAACATATCGGCAATTATAAAAATCTTTAGACAACGCTACACCACTGGGTTTATTATTATTATCATGTTTTGATACTCGTCATAGTTCAAGAACCTGTATTTTCCACAATTTTTTGTTGGCAATTGTAGAACTAAAGTGTACGTACCTGCATTAACTTAATGTTACATTTGAACTATCAAATTTAACAGGAAAAAAGGTAATAGAGTTTTGGTTGTGTGAACCATCATATTACGTAGATATATACTTCTCTCGCACACATAACCAATGCTTAGTAAGCAGGAAGCAATGGATTGCTTCAATAAAACTTATGGCATGACTGCTTTCAATGTTACCAGAATGGCTGCACTATCTTGAATTACTAGTCGAGACGTGGGTATCGCATGCTTAATGAGCATCACATCAGTTGATTTAACTCAAAACAAATATAACATTGCTTAAAACAGAGAACGCTTAAAACGATTTTTTTATTTAATTTTAAAACAGCCCTAGAAAGATGATAATAATCGAGTATTGCCCGATGACTCTCGAAATACCCAGAATACTGCACCAGCCACGTGGTCGATAATTGCCAGAGAAAAAAAGAGTCTTTGAAAAAATAAGATTAGAAAACACATAACTTGGATTCATAAATCCGATCAACAATCTTTGTGTATCGAGTGACTGTCACCAGATGGCAACGTTGTCATCGATAAAAAAAAGTAGTAGACAAGAAAGAAAACTTTTTTAAAATAAACTGGTATGAAAATTTTCAAAATAAGAAATCAATTCAAATGCATACATTCTTAGGCAAAATCTAAGGGGAGGGGGTAAAATTCTTCCTCTTCTTCTTATTCTAGGACTACATCCTGTACTTCCCAACTATAGTGCCTAGTTCTGTCCGAGGCACTTGTTGATTCTGTGAGCAGTTTGGTTATTCCATCTCAGGTAGTTTGTTAGACTTACCTTTTGATGTGCCTCTGCACCCCGTTTTTTATTGCTACGGTGGAAAATCATTAACACAGGGAGGACCGCCGTCTTTACGTGCCCTCCGAAGCACGGAAGACGGTCAAGAAATTTTAGACTGTACCTGGAGTCGAAAAGTAAAATTGAATTGAATAATTAGAACAAAAACTGATAATTTCACGCCATCGCAATGTTTCGGAATTATTGTTCCATATCTAGTGAGTTGAATCAAAGAATAAATCATAATTGGAGTTGCAGAAATAAAATGTGAAAATTGAAGTGAAAAGAACGAAAATTAATTGCACATGGCAAAGGAAATGAAAAATAACTATTAAATGAAAGAAATATTAGTAAGAGAACATAAAAACACAAATACATAACAACAAACAAAATTAATTCGTTAGAACAAAACGTTTATTTACAATCATTTTTGGACTATAATAATTAATCAATCAAACGAACTTACCTGTGAAGTTCGATTGTAATTATATGAAACGTCCGGTCCGAATACATAACTTGCCTACAAGGTAGTCCACCTTTCTTTCGTGCTTCCCAAAATATTTTAAAGATACCAATCACACCCGACTCTCGTCTCCTATCGGGTCGTGGTATGCCGTGATACTGTCACAACCTGTCATTCGTTGAGTTTAAAGGATGTGTAGCAGATTCTTGCAACCTAGCGGGTTGGGTTGGGAGGGTAGTTATGTATTCGGACCGGACGTTTCATATAATTACAATCGAACTTCACAGGTAAGTTCGTTTGATTGATTAATTATATTTCAACGTCCGGTCCTCTACATAACTTGCCTACAAGGTAGATGTTTAAAGATGTTTGGTTGCAAGAAAACATGATTGTATAATTACTTGTAGAACCATTATTTTATTTTGATTATACATAAGAAAATAGAACTCTCAATGGGTTACATCATGTATTTTCAAACCTTAAACTATTATATAGCTAAACACGCTGATCCTTGTTTAGGTTGAGGATGTTGGTAGCAAAAGAATCGTTTTCCACTAAGGGTTGATTGTAGAACCGTGCAAAAGTAGAAGAGTCTTTTGTCCACCCGGCTGTTTTCAGAATGATGTCTACCGACACGCCCTGTTTCAGAGCTGCTGAAGTTGAAGCATGGCGCGTCGAATGCGGTTTAAACCTGTCCGTGTTTATGCCGGCTAGTTTTAGTATGTCTTTGACCCATCGACTTAAGGTTTGTTTCGTTGCTTTCCTGTGTGGCTTTTTGACCGTAATAAACAGAAAATCGCAGTCTTTGGGTCGTATTTTTTCAGTTTTCTTTAAGTATTCTTTTAGGGCGGAAGCCGCGCATAATTTTGGCATATCGCTGAAGTAAGGTATCGTGAGGCATGGCTGCGTCTTATTAATTCCGGAGGTCTTTATTCTGTCCGGAATAAGGATTTGAAAGCCTGATTCAGATTCTAGTAGGCCTGAGATTCTTGTTACACTGATAGTTTGTAATCTCTGACCCGTTACTAGTGCCAATAGCGTCACTAGTTTCTTTGAAGCGAACAGGAGGTTGTCTTCTGTGGTATTAATGAATAGATTTAATACCTCCTGGGGGCTCCAAGTACAATCATACCTTGGTTTCTGAGGTCTCAGTCTAGAGATGCCCTTCAGAAACCGAGTTAAGATTGGATTATTTCCCAAGTTGATCTGGAGAATTAATGCTAGCGCTGATCTGTGAGAATTGAACGATCCATATCTGTTTTTTCCGGTGTCCAGTAGATGTTGTAGAAAGCTTATTACGTCCTCTACTTGACCCTGGAATGGTGATATGTCCTTTTCCTGACAGAAGTTCCACCATGATTTGTACGAGCTATTGTACTGCTGCATGGTGGAACTTGATAGAGACTGTAGGGTTGTCTCCAGCGCGCATTCTGGAGTCCCTTTTAGTTTGAGGGCCTTCCTGATAATCTGGCGGCTACCAGGGTAAGGTTCTCTGCTAGAGGATGTTGATCCTGTCTGTAGGGCGAAAAGAGTAAGTTAGTGTCTGGTGGGAATATTATGGGGGTGGCTGACATTAATTCCCTGAAAAGTGGATACCAAGGTTGCGACTCCCATTGCGGTACTACTACTATACCTGACGCTTTATCTTGGATGATTTTTTGGATAACTCGTAAAATCAACGAGAAAGGCGGAAATGCGTAGAAGAACTGTTTTTCCCACGACATAGTGAACGCGTCTACGGCTACCGCTCCTGGATCTCTAAGCCAGGATACATAGGTAGGACATTTGTAGTTGTCCTTAGAGGCAAATAAATCTATTTGGGGATGCCCAAATTTTGTGACTATTTTTTGGAATGCCGATTGAGCTAGAGACCACTCCGTTTCCGAAGGCAGAGTTCGAGACTCTTGGTCTGCTTGCCAATTGTTTTTTGAGCTAATATAAGAAGCTACCAACCTAATGTTTTGGTTCTCACACCATTGCCACAATCTCTTAGACATATTACCTAAGAGGGCATGTTGTACGCTTCCCATGCGATTCACGCACGCCATTGCCGTGGTGTTATCAGTTCTTATAAGGATATTGCAATTTCTTAGGTCTCGAGCGAAGCATTGTAGACCTAAGAATATGGCATTTAGTTCTAAGAAATTTATATGCCTGTGTTTATCTTCCGCGGTCCACCAACCGTGGGTTCGTTCGTTACCTGAGCAAGCTCCCCAGCCCGAGAGTGACGCGTCAGTAAAGATTTCTTTCTCAAAAGTATCGTATTTTATATCATTATAAACCGTATCGATATTTTTTGCCCACCAAATTAGGTCAGGCATGATATCTTTCGGTTGGTACATGAATGCGTTGTAATTTCCGTTATTTAGTCTTAGTGCCTTAAGTTTTTCGCGCTCGAAAATCTTTGTGTAAAGCCAACCGTACTTAATGGCTGGACATGCTGATACCAAAATGCCAATGAATTGTGCGAATTTCTGAATTTTGAAGCGTTTCTTGGATTGGAAAAAACGAATCCATGCTTTTATTTTTTGTCTTTTTTCTTTAGGAAGTTTGATTACTAAGAACTTTGTATCTAAAATGAACCCCAAGAATTTACATTGTTGTTTAGGGTTTAGTTGGCTTTTTTCTTTGTTTATGGTGAGGCCTAAAGGATCTCTTTCCGAGGATCTCGAGGGTCGTTTTTAAAGTTTTAAGACAGTCTTCGAAGGTTTTCCCCATTATTAAGAAGTCGTCCAAGTAATTCACGCAAGTGATACCCCTAGATCGTAAATTTTGGACAATGGGTTTCATTAACTTCGTGAAAACATACGGAGCCGACGATAAGCCAAACGGCAGGCATGAAAATTCATATAAGCCGTGTCCGAATTGGAATCTAAGGTATTTCCTGTCATCGGGGTGGATGGCTACGAGGAAATATGCATCTTTTAAATCGATTGACCCTAAGAACCAATCTTTTTGAATTAGTCTTAAGACAGTTCTAGTGTCTTCCATTTTAAAATGGGGGGTCTCGATAATTTTATTTAGCTGTTTTAAATTTAATATGAAACGCTTTTTTCCGTTTGGTTTATTTGCCAAAAAGGTTCTAGAAATAAATTGGTTTGGGTGAGCTTTACATTTGTTAATGGCGCCCTTTTTTATTAGTTCGATTATGGCGTTATGCATTTCCGCCGTTTCGGTAGGGGCCCTCCTAGGAACAGTAGGCGCAACGGGTTGCTTCGGTGTCGCAATGAAAGGTAATTTGTATCCCCTAATCCACTCCAAAATTACAGCATTGGAGGTTATAGAGGTCCACTTTTCATAGAAGTGTGACAGCCTTCCCGCAAAGCAACTTACCTGAATTAAAACCGCCTGTTGAATCTGTCCCTCTTGTCTTCCCTCGGGGTTTGCCCTTTCAAGGGTCTCGCCTCCCTCTGGCGACGGACCGGGCGATACTTGTTTAACTGTTTGTAGGTGGGTCTTACCTGCCCCCTATTATGGGCTCCCCCCCCTCTTTGGATTCGATCCACCATTTTTGACGATTGAGGACCACTGTAAGATTTAAGGTCCTTGCCGGCCGTTTCGAGAGATTTTGCTTCCTTGATCTTTTCGTGTAGGTTTGACCCGTAAAGCAAATCGTTTGGAGGAGATTGTTCCACAATTGATTTGATATTTTTATTTAATAAAGGAGCGATTAACATTCGTCGGGTCATTGAAAGATCATAGAACAAATTCGTGAAAATCTGGCCAGAATCGCACAGAGTGGTCAAGATTTTGTCTTTTGATTCCTTCGGAATTTTTTCCGATTCATTCATAAGTATATTAATGCTTTTAGCTAGAGCGGACAAACCCCTGCCTAATTGGTTTTGTTTGTCTCTATGCGCCTCGTCCCTGTTACATTGGGCCTGGGACAAAATCGCTGAAATTTCAGGATTTAGTAAAGGCGCTGTTAAGCTTTTGCAATTACTAGGAGATTTGTAGGTGTTAGAGAGCAAATTCTGTGACTCCTTATCAGTACCCTTGGTTATTGTGATGGCCCAGCGTTTTGCCAGCCCCTCGTGAATGGCATCTGAGGAATCACTGGATAGGTCTGGGTCTGCGCCCAGTATACGTGATAAATCGTCCTCTGTTTCTTTGTCCTGTAAAATCAGGGTGTCCTGATTTCTATTATCCCATTTAGGACTATTCGATTCTGATTGCTCTGAAAGAGGATCCGAGCCACCCGGGCTGCGATCTCCCCATGCAGTGTTTGCCGCTTCACTCGGAATGCGATCTACACTTGATTCTAACCTATCGCCTGTAGCGAGGCTAGTATGACGTGATCCGCGCTCGATGTTTTCCTTTAAGGAAGGAGAACGTCTACGTCGCACATTCTTGTGCGATAGTGGCGAACGGGATCTGTGCACATATTCACTCCTAGTATTTCGTTGTTCCAACATTTTTTCCAGTTTTCTAATGCGTTTAAGCATATCTGAATTAGCATCGTTGTCCCTACTACGGGAGCGATGCTTATGTTTAGATTTACCCATATTATCTAAGGAGAAATTATAATATGAAATTACTTACGTAAGTCGTGTACACACAGTGGAAGCACAAAAAGGCGAATGACAGGTTGTGACAGTATCACGGCATACCACGACCTGATAGGAGACGAGAGTCGGGTGTGATTGGTATCTTTAAAATATTGTGGGAAGCACGAAAGAAAGGTGGACTACCTTGTAGGCAAGTTATGTAGAGGACCGGACGTTGAAATATAATTAATAAATTTATTTGCTAACAAATTAACAAAAAACTAGAACTGGAAAAACTGTTCCTATTAGCAAATATCCTCTTGTTCTTGATAATGACATTGTTTATATACGACGCAAAATCAAAACTAGATTCCATAGTCACACCTATGTATGTCCAAACTGATTCAATCTCGTTTATTCCGTGTAAAGCGAAGGCATTTGCATTTCGCAATATTCGATTGGATAAAATTGGCGCTCCACCACGATTCGAAAGGGCGTAGGTAATCAGAAATTAAGTTGAAATCATGGACGAAATTTAGCGACTTTGAAGATAAAGTAAGAATTTACAGGACTTTAATACTAATTTACGTCATGTATAGGTTAAATAACAATAAACCCAAATGAGAATTTTGGGCGATTCATTAATCATAATTTAGAACCATTAATCTTAACCTTTTAGGGTCGATTGGATAAGTAGGATGAAAGCCAATTGTGTATGTTAATGCCTAAACAGAGGCTACTCAACTTCAATATCAGCCGATCGATGTGGACCATAGAGGTATATATTAAAACTACTGGAGACACCACTAGATGCAACAAAACGGTCCGACGTAAGTTTACGCTTCCCCCACTCCTTAAAGGATTCGATTCAAATCTTGTAGTGCATAATCATAGGATAAATTATGTTTAAACGTTTAAATAATTGAATTATAAGAAGTTAGGATGTGATAAATGATTAAAATAATTGTAGTTTTAATGTGGTTTTAATAAATGTGGTTTTTAATTAAAAATACACATTATTTTAAAAAAAATATATAATTATTTTCTTATAAACACAAAAATAGAATTACAAAATAAAAAATACATAGCAAATAAATTATAAAACACTGAAAAAGAAGCAATTATACATTTTTGAATAAAATTAGTTTTGTAAGTTTACTTCTTACAGAACTGCCCTGCCTGAATTGTCAGCCTTTTTCTGTAAGTATGTAATCTTAAATTAAAAAATAATTTACAAATTAAATTTGTTAACTCCCATTCATGAGAAATGCCACTGTCACATATCGGGTATCAGATGGGCAAAATAATTTTCTTTTTACATCATTAATTAAAATAGTGCGCAAGTTATTTTTTATCAATCCATCTTTTTTTATTACAAAACAATTAAACAAACTTTCACATGATTTAATTATTTTAAAAGTTTCATCTGAAACTAATTTTAGTTTCCCTCTGCCTACATATTTTGTAAAAGAACAAAAGCCATCCTCACGACTATAATTTACATGATCTGTGTTTGATTTACATTTTAACCATTACAAATTAACCATTTTAGGTTAAAAAAGCAACAATTTACTAGATGATTTACTTAAGAAATAGTTAAATTCACGAAAATACACCACTCTTTAACTAAAATTGATAAAATTTAAAAAACTACAGCTGTCATTGCTATCTTTACCACGTTATTATAGAATGTCAAGTCGAGTTTATATCTTTAAGGAGTGGGGGAACGCCAGTAAAATCGGACCGTTTTTTCTTTATAGGGATTATATGCACGTGGTGCCTCCAGTAGTTCTAATATATACCTCTATGATGTGGACACGATCAAAACCCTTGGTGGAGTTTGTGTATATACCAGTCCACACTCGCTCCAGATTCTAAATGGCTAATCGGTTTATCGGTATTTGAAGAAACCATATTATTCGTCAATGATAACTTGTTTACCTGTCCCAAGAATCTGATAATCATTTCGAAAAGTTTAGGGATCACTGATAACATGCGGATCGGCCTATAATTTCCAACACGAGAACCATCTTTACTCTATAAAACAGGTGTAATTGATGAGTTCTTTCAAACACTGAGAAAACTGAAGGTCTACAAAGATGTATTAACGAGTATTGTTAGGGGTTTTAGGAGACTTATGCCACAATTTTTAACAAATATTGCAGAGATTGTAACGATTCTCGTCCACAGGCGATTCAGAGTGTCACCTGCGGAGATACTTACGTATTCTCTTATCTCGGGGTGGGTAGTTACGAAAATTATTTTGTACCAATGCAAAAGAATTAAAGACGTTAACCTATTTATACATTTATTTAATCAAAATATACATTCGTATTTTATTAAAAAAAATACGTTAATTTCCTTAAAACTAAAAGTCATTCATTCATTCATTCGATTATAATTAAAACATTACATTAAACAAAATAGGAATTTAAATTAATCCAATGTTAATTTTCATGTTAACTATTATGGAATAATTAATAAACAAAATACATACGATACAATATTTTATAATTTCACGATACCTTTTTATCGTCGAGTTAGGACCGCACTGGTGAGGAATGTGCAAATTTATCATTTTTATGCACCATTGCATAATATGGAAAACCGTTGGATGAGTTGTGTAGGCCTCGGTGTTGATACGTAGAATTCGATCATCGACGCTTGATTCTTCCCGAAGACACAATACG
Organism: Podabrus alpinus; assembly: GCA_932274525.1. Lineage (NCBI taxonomy): Eukaryota > Metazoa > Arthropoda > Insecta > Coleoptera > Cantharidae > Podabrus > Podabrus alpinus. The sequence goes on along the minus strand of OW026453.1, from coordinate 74,847,390 downwards.
CACTTTCTATTTTTATTTATGTGCGGGTATAACTTTACACTCCAAAAATCAATTAAAAGATTCTTTTTAACCAACAATTCCATGACCAGTCTTTGTTTATTAGAATCGGCACAAACATGATAGCAGATACAATACTCGAAATATTTTGTTGTAACTTTAAGGCTTCTTATTTTTAGAATCATTTTAAATCAATAAACTTATTTATCACCGCGTTGTTTGTAATATTTACGTCGATGCAATTTGATAATAAACTTTTATTTAACTTAATTTCATTTATAAAATTATACGTGCGCACTATTGGTATTTTACATAATTTGAATTTTAATAATTATTTTTATACACTATTACTAATTGATTATATTTAATCGAACTTAATCACTAAATATTTTATTAGATACTTGGCATTTTCTTAAAATTATTATCAACTTAAACTAATATTGAGTGCCTTTTCGAGTGGCCAGTCGAAGTAACACTGATTACATCATGCAACTTTTATCCGTCTTTGCTTCAACGAGCATGCATTTTTCACGTGATATTTAAAGTAACCAATCACGTAATTTAGATGCAATTAAAAGTTTTCTAAGACAGAAGGAGAAATTTTGTAAATGAGGGAGATGTAGCTATACGTTGCATCATGTACAATGATGTCACTCTTACGATTCGTATTATAAACAAATGCATCGTAAACAAATTCTATTACCAAGTGTTCAGAAGTACAGCTTGGTCAAAATAATCACTTTTCTACATAAATTTATTATATTTTTATCTTAACTTTTGCTAATAAACTAAAATGGACAATTATAATATATTGTTTGAATTAAAATTTTCGTAACCCCGTCGTGGTCAATCGAGGGTAGCCGTAACAAGATACCGTGAGAGTCCAATTCGATATTGGTAACATTTTTAGGATGATCCATTCTCGAAGGAGTTCGTAAAAAGATTAGAAATGCCGTGACGTCGTCACAGCGGCTTACAGCGGCTTACAGCGTCATGCATAGTTACAATCACCGAACACAGACTTTGATTTCACGAATGACCAAAATTGCTTGGGAGAGTTGTTCAATGAGTTATGCTCGACAATTATATTAGGAATCTGCCTACCTTTCTTCTACAGCTCCTGAAGGCGCTACTTATTAAAAATTAACAACATGGTGGGTTTACTTATCTAGGTAGGAAAAAAATCACAATTTTTCTTCTCGAATTGGTTTGGTAGTATGAAGAATTCAATCATAGAATGGACTATTTCGTTAAATCTACTTACATAATTTGCAATGGATGAGAAACTTCAATAAAATTCCCATTGATTTCAAGTGATCATTAATAATGAAGTAAGTGTTCTCAATATGATTGAGTATTCTTAATTCTTGAGTATTCTCAATATATACGTTGAAGAACAATTAAGAAAGGCTACATACAAGTCTGAGACCTTCAGTAGTTTTTATTTCATTAGACAGTTATGGACCAATTTTCATATACGAGATGTTCTTGTTGTACAATTCCCGAACGAGGTTAATTAATGATGAGCTTATATTCATGTTGTGTAATACTTGCCACAGTTTACATCTGAGTACCGAATCATACATAATCTTCTGCCAAATCTATAAAGGCCAGGTGGACCTCTTGTCCCAGTGCAATTCTTTTTCCCATCAGTTGTTGGTGAATAAACGCAGATTATCCATACATGATCTTCCAGGGACAAAACCACTCTGATCCTCTCCTATTTTGCCCTTGACCTGCTTCCTCTCTTGTTCTATAGTATTCTGCTAAATAATCTACTCGGGGAACTCGAGACGTGACACTAAATTCTCGGTACTTTTCTGGATTTCTTTTGTCTCTTTTTTTAAACATTAAAACTACGTAAGATGTGTTTCATTCACTGGATACCTTACATTTCTTTCAGTACTTCTCCATGAATTATGCTATTCTCTCCCATAATACTTCTTCTCAACATTTAATTAACTCTATAAGTATTCCAGTCGAATGATACAAGCTTACCATTTCCTTTGATACAAAATTTCTCTGCCACTCTAACAATAATTTCCAAAGAATTCTTAACGGAGAATCGCGATGATTTGTATTCAAGATCTTTTATTAAGATATTATTCATGATTTTGACGGTTATAGTAGTTGGTGCATCCTTAAATTATATAACAGGTCTTATGGGGATATCTACTTTGTGTATTTTGGGCCATGCATACAATTGTAGTAAACTTGTGTTCATGGGTACGAGATTTCTGTTTTTACCCATGTACTTCTCTATAATATCTAAATTGTCTTTAACGATTCCCTTCGTATGTTCCGTGACTTTTATCGTTAAGTCTCTCCGGAGTTGTTGACAATTCTTTTCCTCAAGGAATTTTTCCGTCTTCTTAATGTTCTTTATCCTTATTCTTTATTCTCATTAGAGATTGTAATCATACCTGCTCCCTTATCTGCCAACACAATTAATTCTTAAGTTGTTTTCCTTTATTTTATTTCTAAGTTGATTGATAACCTTTTGCTTCTTGTCAATTTATTGTTATTACATGTTGTCTGTATAGTATGGTCTTTATTTTATTTTCGTAGTTTAACTTTCATGGAATGTTGTGGTGTTATTTCTCATATTTATTTCTTCTCTATGGAATTCTATTGCTGCATCCATGTCATGTTACGACCCCCTGACTTTAATTGGCAATCAGAGATTCTTATAATCTCGCATATGTGAATTATCCCTTGGCTAATACTCACCGGTTTTTACTTATCTCAGGCTCTTATGTTTATAAGTTTCACTAAATAAGGAAAGGTTATATGAAGAATAAAAAGCATAACAACTACAAAAATTTAAATATAATAAACAACTAAAAATTAATTTGTACAAAAATAATTATAATTATGAAAGTATGCCTAAGTGGCGTTTATAATTTAACTAAAAGTTTAATATTAAAAATTATAAAAAAAATGTCTATTTTTTTTGTTTTTTATTTAAATGTCACTATTTACCTTAAAATTAAATAAAAATTTACCTTGGTAATTTTTTGGAATGTAATAACTTAGAATAATCTTCATTAGTTGCCAGTTCTTATTGCTTGCACCATTCCAATACGTAAAAGTTTAAAATATTCTTTGTTCTCACAATTAGAAACGTATTTTAATTCAGATTGTTTATTTATTTAGTGTTTCGCACTTTTATCATCTAAATTATTGTATTAGCGTCGCGCACATTTATTAACTAATTTATAAATTTCTCGCACCACTCCAATTAGGAAAAATTCAAGATTTCATTTTTTACCATTAGAAACGCAATTTTAGCCAATATAATTTATTATATTGGCGTTTCGCACATTTGTTGATTAACTTTGAATCAAATAATTAAAACTGTATAAAATTGATTAAGTTGATTTTTAAGTAAGATGTACAAATTTTACATCTTACCTCTTCAGGATTTGTCAACTTAATGCCTGATTCTTTTCGTTTTAAAATTAAAAAATTTTTTTTTTAAATAGGGGAACCAATGATCTTAATATATTTCTTATAAAGCCAATCACATAACTTGGTTCTATACGTAACCGACAATTGAATTGAACAAGATATTGTTACGGCGACCACCGTAATTCCAAACCGATTCACCCTGTATATACCTAAATACCATTACACTCTGTACATATCTAAGATATATTGCATTCTGTAAATACGAAAGAATAGAAATAAAATTTCGCTACAATTAGTTTCTACTGTAAATATAACATTAATAAAAATTGTACTTGACAATTTTAAAACCAAGTTAGCTACAAAGTATATTTTAAATAAAAAGATACACAATTCGTAACATGCTGTAATGTTAATAAACGAAAAAGTGTAATCAACAGTTTTTTAAATAATGTTACATAGTAACTGTTTTAAATATAAGAAGTACATATTCCATACAAGATGTACGTTAGTAAAATAAAATCGGACTTGACAATTGACAATTTTAAAATAAATATCGCTACAAAGTAACATTTATTAATACGGAAATACCCATGGCATACAATGTAGCTAAGTCATAAACGCCTCAGTAAAATAATTTAAACTTATTTGGTCAGCATTTCTCACAGCGGTCAAACAGATGTGAGCTAATATCTAAACAGTATACAATGAACGGATTGACAACATCGTTGTTATCTATCTGGACAAAAAGGGCACCGCCAGAACACTTGTGCTCAGGGGTGGGCTGGAGCCGGCTCGGTACGGCTCGCGCGAGCCGGTTCTTAGAATTTTTGAAGCTCGGCGAGCCGTTTGTTAAATTACTCCTAAAACCAAAAAATAAGCCAATTGCGATGCCATTCCTTTTATTACATCTTGGATGAACCAGAATCACAGGTTAGCAACATAAACAAAGGTAAGAAAAGGGCACAATAATGATGTTTCTGCAAATGAACAATGCATATTGACTCTACATTAATTAATTACTTATGCATATACATAGTATAGTATGTTAAATTTGGAATTTATTAGTTTTTTTGTGCAATAAATGTTTTGTTTTGTTATTATATATTTTATACTGTACAAAAATAAATGAAGACAATGTACTCATTTACCTTTTTTTTTGCACAATTTTATTATACTCATTTACCGTTTTTTTTGCTTCGAAATAATAGCGAGCCGGTTGTTCAAAATTTGGCAGCCCACCCCTGCTTGTGCTGTGAAACTACCCACTCAGGTTACACTTAGTTTTATCACCGCGTGGGGTTGTCTCTTTTCAAAATTAAGTTCATCTCATTTCTTCGACGGAAAACCATGTAAAAAATTATGAAGAAGGGAAGTGAGTTGTTGACCGACCATTGAAAGCTAAATAACTCATATCTTTCTGTATCTTATAATTCCTAAAATAAAAAGGAATTTTTTTTTATTTGAGAGTTGCGTTTTTAACTGCTAGGGTCATTACGCTTAGTATCATACATATTATTTGGTTTTGTCATTTAATTGTTTTTTAGTTCATCTTTTGTAATGGTGCTGTAGTGTGTGTAGATAGCTGTGCCTCCTGAGGCAATGAAGCCTCCATCATAATCTTGCCTAAATTCTGAGTATCCGTTTATTCTAATTTTGGTTGATGGAGTTGTACGGGTTTCTTGGAAGCTTAAGATTTTTGGTTGTTTGTGGGATATTAGTTGTTTAATTTCTGGGAGTCGTGTTATTAGGCCATTAATATTCCATTGTAGAATGAAACAATTATTCATTGGGTTGTTTTTGGAATGGTTAGTAGTTGTTTACAGGGGTTTATTTATTTATTCGGTGTCGAGGTTTGATTCGTGCGGCGAGTCGTTTTCTATATTTTGTTCTTTAGATTTCTCAATTAGGCTATATTTTATTGATCTATGGACTAATGGTTTAATGTCTTTTAGAATAGCTGATAATGATTCTAGGTCCTTGTTTAATTTTTTTGCTTCTTCTAATGGAGTTGAACTTTTTGCTATTGCTTCAAAGAATTGTTTGAATTCTCCGAAGTTGAATGAATAATTTATGGGATTTGATAATAATAGATTTTCTATCGGTTTTAGTAAAATTTCTGTTGTGCATTGGGGTTCAGTTTTGGTGTTTTTTGGTTTTTTTGCTTTTGGTTTTTTAAAGCTCTCTTCTGTTTTGGAGTTGCTCTCTGAGTCGGTGCTAGATTCTTTTTGAGAAGCTAGGGTGTTCTGTGATATTGCTACCGCAAGTGGTTCTCTTGTCATAGATGTTGATTTGATTGCATCCGGGGTTGTTTCGGGAGAAGAGAGAGACAGTGGCCGTTTTATGGCTTTTTTGGATTTGTCAGTTTCCTGTTTTTGGATTGAGTTGGCGGAAGCTGTTTCACCGTCTTCTGCAATGAACATTTTAGTGGTTTTATCATTGGGATTTGCAATTTGTTGGTTTGGTAGTGCTTTTTGATTGATGTTGGTTTCAGAATTTTGTGCACGAGTCATTGAGTTCAAGCTGTTCAGGTTTGTCATTTGATGATGTATTACTGTGGTTTCTAGGTTGGACACTGTTTCAGGAGCTGTTAGGGGGAGTTCATGAGTGATGTTTTGGCAGTTCTGTGCCAGGTGCCCATCTTTTTGGCATTTAGTAGCTAGAAATATTCTGTATTCAATGTTTTCATCATTAATGATTATGGAGGATGGGATTTGACTGTCTTCACATTGCGCTATGTAAACTTGGCGTCTGAAGCTATAAATGTGTGAATACTCCGTTTCATACATCCCTGCTCTTAGGAAATTAATTGGTGATATTATCTTGAGGTTGTGTTTGTTAAGTGCTTCTGCGATGATACTGTGGGGGATTGAAAGGCATACATTGGAGAGAATAATTCTTTTGGTTGGAGTAATTAATCGTCGTATTTGTGCAAGAGTATTTTCTACTTTCAAGATGGGATGGTTGTTTACGAAGTTGGTGACCAGTTTATTGTTTGTTAGGTAAATGCAAATTCGTCCATTTGATAGTCGAGATGCAAATAGTAGATATGCTTTTAGGGGAGATTATTTGTCCGACTGCTGTAACGTATGATTTCAATTGGATTTGATTTTAAGCTTGGATAATTATTGCTTGTTCTTTAGATGGGAAAATGTTAGTGGTTTTTGCTTTATCTGCGAAGGAGATGTTTTCGGAGTAAGTTGAATCTTTGTTTGTCGGTGAAGTTTGAGAATTTGATGGAATTTCCATTTTGTTGGATTTAAAGGTGATTAGCTGTCACTTTGACACCCAGCCTTTTGTGTGACAGCTGATTCTTAATTTATTTTGCTTCCAAATTAGTGGAATACATTAGTCGGTCGGTTATTTTCAATTTTCCACTACTTGCGTAGTGATTTGGGATGATTTTAAAATTGTCTGTATTAAAATCTTTAGAGTATTGTGACCCATGTTAAATAACGATTCGTCTTCAAAATTGAAATCAATATTGCTCATGTTGGTGTGTCTGGGATGAAATTTATGAACTTATTCTCTTCTTATGAATTCGAGCTGTTCCTTCATACATGTGACAACAAATCTAATTTATGTTGCTGTGTTTTATTTCTTACGATATTCAACTTCCTATAACACCTCTTAAGATTGGACATGAAATCCATGTTAGATATTTCTTTTAACCTATGATTAGTGTTTGATTGATCCAATTATATATTACCATATTCACAGTTTTACGTCTATACAAATATTAGTGGATAGATCATCACATTCATACCATCGTCTCGATTTGTGATGATACATTAACTGCTGATAGTGCAGCACTGCATAGATAATTTAAGTAGGTTATAATCACCAATGATACAGATTTTGTGATTCCGAGATTGCTGGGGAAAAAACGTTAACTTAAGTGAGATGACTAGAGTATACATATTCAGAAGAATTTGGTGGAATGTAAGTGGCACATTTTAACAATTTATCGTTGTACAGGCTTTTTTACAAAAAGCGTTAGTTCCCAAGTGGACACCCATCCAAGTACTAACCGTGCCCAACATTGCTTAACCTCCGTGACAGGACGAGAATGTTGCAAGTTATATTCATTTGTTTTTTATAACGCAGATAATATAATCTGTGACTATAATATTATACACTACTTGTTTGAACCAACAAAAGTACACATAATACATAATGTATTATAATGTAAATAAGTTTTAAATAAACAAACAAAGCACGAGGTAATCTATGCATGTTTAGCAAAGAAATAAAACATTTGAACTTAGTATAGAATTCTGTACGTGTTAGTTCGGATAAAAGCGCGCGGAGGTCAGCATTTACCCGATATAATCGTAATGATTACTACCATGGTGACAGTGATGACTTGGTGGTGACTATACATAACATTGTTTTTCCAAATAATAGGCTTGTTTCATCGACGAGTTCTCGTTAGTTCTAGAATTATGCGCATGCTCTTTAACTAAAATCTGTTAAGATTTTAGTTAAAGAGCATGCGCATAGCTCTAGAACCAACTAGAACTAACGAGAACTCGTCGATGAAACAAACCTAATAAACACTTGACTGAAGTATTTTATCGATTACACTGCATCATTGTATTTAATTTGAAAGTTGCTATTTATAGATTTGGCTACTAATAAATTACTAATAATTACTAATATAAGTAAGTTTTATTTTATAATATTCGTTTATATTCCTTTATTAACCCTACATAATATTTTACGCAGTAATGGGCGAAACAAAAGAATTTAATTGGAAAGATGCAAAGTCAATTTACGACTTCTATACCAAAACAATTAAAGGTGAAGATGTACCGTTAGAAAAATACAACGGTCACGTGACAATTATTGTAAATGTTGCATCGCAGTGCGGATATGCGAAAAACTATTATGAAGAATTGAATGAATTGCACGACAAATTTGCTGATACCAAAGGTTTAAAAATCTTGGCATTCCCTTGCAATCAATTTGGTAACGAGGAACCAGGAGACGCTGACGCTATTTGCACTTTCGTAAAAACTAAGGATCTCAAATTAGATATGTTTGAAAAAGTTAAGGTTAATGGAGATGGAGCTGACCCTCTATGGAAGTATTTAAAACACAAACAAGGAGGGACTTTGGGCAACTTTATAAAATGGAATTTTACTAAATTTGTGGTTGATAAAAATGGACAGCCGGTTGCACGATTTGGGCCCAACACTTCACCTAAAGAATTGACTTCAACTCTTGAAAAATATTGGTGAAATTGTGCTTTTATATATTATGCTTTTATATATTATGCTTTTATATATTACGGTATTGCTGTATTCTATTAATTTTGTACAAAAATAAACCTATAACTTTGTATTGATTTTTTTTTGTTTAATTTATAAACTGATAAAATTCCTGAACCCATTTTTAATATTATGACAATACTAAATTGTAAATTGCAATGGAAAGTTTATCATAACAAATTTGTTTTCAGTGAGTCACCTATGCCTGTTTATTGTAGGGAGGAGAGTGCGGCAAGGAGAACATAATGAGCTTCATTGTCGATTAGTATTTTTATGCTGGTTAAATCGTAATTGAGTAATTTGTATTGTTTAATTTGTAAAAATGAGCGAAATTTTAGGTAAATTTAGTGCATATTTAGTGTACGTTTCAATTCTATACTTTCCAAGATTAAATTTAAAAGTAATTAAACTTAATTGTTAATTGAGGTTTTTTGATTTACATTTTTTAAATTTATATGCGCTTGTGGTAAGTATAGCTCAAGTAGCTCAAAAATTTCTGCAAACGTAAGGTATTGTTATATTAGATGCTAAAATTTTAAACAAAACAGTCCTTAGTTCATATTTTATACTTTTCTTGGAAAAAATCATTCCAATTCAAAATTATGGCTATCATGCTATTAATAAAATTATTACTATAACATTCTTATCTTATGTTTTTGCTGGCATAATATCGCACATTTGGAAAAACAAATTATACTGGATAAGATAATGTGAGAAAGTAAAGACAAATAAATAAGATCAAGAAAACCTAAACGTTTTCGGGTATCAAATCAAAATTGAAATGAAACTGTTTTTTTTGCATTTTTACATTTATTCGCTAAGTCATCTTTCGTGTATGTACATAAAGCGACGAAGACAATAAATAATAATGAATTGGTTGGTTAATCAGTGGATCGTTGCGCTCTGCATTTGCATATATTATTACGAGTCAAATCCCAGAGGTTGAGATGATTAGGACACCTAGAAAGAAGAGACAACACCAGCACTATAAAAAGTGTAGTGAGATGGAGACCAAGTGAAGAGAGAGAAAGGGGTAGACCTAGAATGAGATGGATGGATGGCGTGACTGAGGATTTGGAGAAGATGGGGGTGAGAAAATGGAAGGAGAAGTGTAGTGACAGGACGATATGGAAAAGCATAGTGTTAGAGACTAAATCGCACACTAGTTTGTAAATTTTGTGAATTTAGAAGTGGGATGCGGAGTAATCCACCGCTTAAAACGGATTATAAACACCTCATTAGAGGTTGCCATGTTTCACATGAAATGAGTGCATTTATTATTATTATATTGCTAGTGTAGTAAACCGGGGCCGTCCGTGCTGTTGTTATTAGCTGCCACCGGCACTATTGTAGAATCCCGCAGTTGGTTTTTGGGGATTAGCTGCCACCAGATTATTTTTATTTAATATGAGAATAATCAAACTCATCGGTAGTCGTAGCTCGGTAAATTGAAGACGTAGGGGATAAACTCGTTTGCCAAATTAAACAGCGATAAATTTAATGGGGGTTTAATAATAATTTAAAAAAACAGTAATAAAAAGAGATACACAAAACAAAATAATGGCACGAAATATAATTAAGTGGTGTAAATAAAGAACAAAAATGAGTCGATTCTCTTACCTTGTTAGAAATAATCCTAAATAATTTGTATGTCGGTGTCGCAACACTAATAATATTAAAGAATTCGATTTTTATTGATTTTATAACTTAGAACTTAGGTCTTTGAAAATGAATACTTCAATAAAAACACTTAATTTAAATTCAAAAATCAAACCGGCGCCGGCGTGAAGTATTTAGCTAGTGAAAGATTAAGACGCGACTGACTATTTGACTAATTTTTGAGTTGTATTTATGAGAATTTCGTCCCTTAGGGGAAGAACTTATCAAATGATAAATTGGTCTTTAGGTTGAATACTGACCCCTGGGGTCGTATTTCTGTCAAATGAATTTCCTTTTTAAGTAAGAGAATCGATTTGGGCTTAAATTTAATAATTTGTGTGTCAACACTTCTATGATAATATTTGTTTAAAAGATAAAAACAGTCTCTTTCAATTGATTTTGTCGTAATTGTAAATCTTAGTTTGGTGAAAATAATGCAATTTCACCTGTTGTTAATTTCTAATTGTTGATTTATTGCTTCTAAATATATTAATTGAATCTTTGCTAATATTTTTGATTACTCAGTGATCTTTTAAAGTTCATTAGGGCGAGAATCGCATGAATCCCATAAAGATAAAAAATATTTTTAACAAACTTTTGTGACAGTTCGAATCAATTAAAAGAGATTGTGGTAGGTCGTAAAAATTAATGGGCTTTATTTAACATATACAGGGTGGTTACTACACTAGATAACCCCACTTTATAACAATCTATTGTTTGACCGACTTCACTTCAGAGTCTATTGACTGTTGCATAATTTCCAAGTAGTCCATATGGTTTTATTTCCTCGTAGTAGCTGATTCTCTTAGCAATCATGTATACCCTACAAGCTCACTAATTTCCTTCCTCCAAAGACCTACTATGGTACTATTTTGGGTTGATCTGTGTGGGGTTGATAGTGGTTGATAGTCCCCCATAAAATAATAATAATAATAATATAGTTTATTAAATTGTAAAAACAAATTACAAGAAAAAGGGTAATTACAATAAAAACTCTGATGTGGCCAGCACATGACTTCCCTATAAGGAATCATTCCTTCATCGTTCATCTAAAGATTCGCAGAAATATTATTTAAATTTTATTTTATTATTTAATTAAATTATTAAATTTGTTGTAATTCTTAAATGGTATTTGGTACAGAAAAATATACTTCAATATATTTATAGAAAATTGTATTTGCTTTTATTTTGATTAAAAAAAAAATTCATAAATAAAATATTTATCGTATATAATATTTAAGAGCCATTAAAGAACGTAAAAAGCTAACGAGACAAGATGAAGAATATGTAGAAAAAGAAAAGAGAGCCAATAAGGAACGTAATAAGCTAACGAGACAAGATGAGAAGTATGTAGAAAAAGAGCCAATAAACTATTAGTAAAACTATTTCGTCCTTCAAGTAAAGTGCCATTTCCGGTTTAGGGATTTCCTCCAAAATCAAATGGTTCTTTCGTATACTGATTAAAGTGTTAAATATGAAATTTGGTTACTATATAACAATTTGTTCCTGAGATATTGAAGAAAAACCATTTCGTCCTTCAAGTAAGGTGCTACTTCCGGTTTAGGGATTTCCTCCAAAATCACATGGTGCTTTAGTATACTTATTAAAGTGTTAAATATGAAATTTGGTTACTAGATAACAATTCGTTCCCATAGGCGTAGCTAGGGGGGGGCCAGGGTGGGCCGGGCCCACCCTAGAAATCTGTGGGCCCACCCTAGAAAAATACCCTTCCTCATCCATAAAATTAAAATAACTTCATCCTCAATTTACCTACCGAAACCGAAAACCGTATTAAAAAAATTATCGTAATAATGTCGACGGAATCTAAATATTTGTTAGCTCGAATGTATTATTTTTTCAAATCTATTCATCTATTCATCTAGAATTTTTTTCATCTAGAACATTCGATTTAGTACAAAACCGATTATTGCTAATCAGCGTCATTTAATGGTCATTAAGGCCATTAGGCCAGTGATTTAATAGCCAGCACAATTCTCACCTTTGAAACATCTAGAAACCAATTTAAAATTTGGGACGAGATCGAAGAGTTTGCAAAGAAACATGACATTTCTGTGGAACCTGTCCGAGTATCAAAAAGGAGGCGTCAGGAAAATGATTTCTATATTGAAACAACAGTTGGAAAAAGTAACATCCTCGATTTGCCAACAGACACTCAGCCACGGGAATACTGGAAAATAAATATTTATAACCAGGTATTAGACAACATTATTGCCAACTTTAAACGGCGGTTTGAAAACATACCATTGGCGAATGCAGTAGACGCTTTCCTGAAGTTAGATATAGAGAATGCAGATGATTTTATTAAAAATTATAAAGATATTTTAAAAATCGATGAAGAGGCGTTGAATGCCGAGGCAGTGATATTGAAAAACCTGTTTGTATTAAAAAAAATTGAGGTAAACGCAGAAAACATAAAAAAATGTATAAATAAGGACTATTGCCCAAATTTATATAAACTGCTTCAGGCAGCACTAACGCTCCCTGTAAGCTCCGCCAGTTGCGAAAGGAGTTTTTCTGCAATGAGGCGAATAAAAACCTGGCTGAGGACAACTATGCTCCAGAACCGTTTCTCTCAAGTATCTTTGATAAATATCGAAAACGAATTGGTGAAAAATACCATAACATCAGAGGCAGTCTTGAAACGGATTAGCGAAAAACATAGAAAACTTAAAATTGTTTGAAAACATTTTTCTCATATTTCAAGGTCGTGGAGTGGACCGAATTATATATTTTTGGTTTTTTTTTTCGTTACTTTAATGTCGTTTTCGTGGAGTGGATTTATTTGTTTCTGGTTGCTGTTTTTTAATTTGTAACAAATAAATAACATTATAAGTAAGTATGCAATATCTATTTGATTTACCCCGTTGTTAGTAATTTAAGAGTGGAGCTCTTGTCGGTGTAATGTGTATAGTCTGTTTCTTTGATATCTGCCCAAAATGTAAACAAACATGGCGTCTATTTTGTGATGAAATTCATAAGTTTCTTATTTAAATGTGCATTATATAGTGAAGCAGTATTAATATTGTTCATTAAACATCATACTTAGTCAGCAGACAGTGAAAAGTTAAGATATTTTGCTGAATGTAAGGTAAGGGTATCTATGGTTTGTTTACATTTTGGGCAGAAATGAAAGAAATAGACTTTAGGTACTCAATATGGATTTCAGTTAGGTATCCTATTCTATTATACTATTCTTTTTTACCTTATATGTGTCCTGACCAAAACTATGTAAATTAAGTCGATAATATAGCTAGACCTAGCTAGATGTCCTATAGGATAAGATAACTGAAATCCAAACTTGATACCTACAAAGTTGCGCATGCGCTGATAGTCAGTGACCACCTTGCCGTGGCCGGCCGATTTATGGCTGGGGCCATGGCCCACCCTAGGAAAAATCCCTAGCTACGCCAATGTTCGTTCCTGAGATATTTAAGAAAAACCATTTCGTCCTTCAAGTGAAGTGCTACTTCCGGTTTAAGGATTTCCTCCAAAATCAAATGGTGCCTTTGTATACCGATTAAAGTGTTAAATATGAAATTTTGTTACTATATAACAATTCGTTCCAGAGATACAGAACTTACAGACATTTTGCGTTACATACATCCATACATACTGTTGCGCTCAGCCCTTATATGAGCAGACTTACCTATTGGTTGACTTAATCTCAGGGTCCGTCTTTTGCTTAAGAGTCACGATGAACAAAGAACAACACAGACAAAGATGTAATTTCAACATTCATATTTATTGAAAAATAACACACAAATAAAAAAATCCAAACTAATCCTACAAAAATTGTAATACAACATTTAATAAATAAATCGCAAATCAAAGTTTTACTTCCCGTTATTACGCGACGTTCTTAATTGTTTTTAATTTTTAAATCATTCACCAATATCGCGCAAAAAGTTAAATAAGTTTTTCGCTTACCGCACACATGTGGCGCCGTATTTTCTTTTAATTTCTTTTGTAATGTCAAGTCATCCACGCTCGATGCTGGATCTTGGTTTTTCTTTATTATCAACACGTTTAAACTTCTTTGTTCCAAAAATTCTTTTATTGTAGTGCTGATTCCAATCAATCGTAGTCACTTTGTCACTTATTTTGAGGTAAGTACCTGATTTTACTTAGTTTATCAATTTAATCTCGCAAAGTTCAATATCAATTCTTGTAATCCAATAACAATCTCGTTCTGTTTCAGATTACCACACTTTGAGGTAGATTTAATCCAAAATATCTCTTTTGTGACGAGAGAACCCAAAACCTCCGTTTCTACGCACAAGCGCATCGACTCCTTTGCATTGATTGCAACAATTTAAATTTCTTATTTTATTTAGACGAATTTAATTGACGTCTTTTCTGTTTGGAAACTCACGTCGGACTCTTTTTATTTAGACGAATTTAATTGACGTCTTTTCTGTTTGGAAACTCACTTCCGAATCCTTATTTTATTTAGACGAATTTAATTGACGTCTTTTCTGTTTGGAAACTCACTTCCGAATCCTTATTTTATTTAGACGAATTTAATTGACGTCTTTTCTGTTTGGAAACTCACTTCCGAATCCTTATTTTATTTAGACGAATTTAATTGACGTCTTTTCTGTTTGGAAACTCACTTCCGAATCCTTATTTTATTTAGACGAATTTAATTGACGTCTTTTCTGTTTGGAAACTCACTTCCGAATCCTTATTTTATTTAGACGAATTTAATTGACGTCTTTTCTGTTTGGAAACTCACTTCCGAATCTTTCTTGTTTATTTTCTTATCTCCTTCGTTACCTCCTCCTTTTTTTTGTTTTTATTTTAAATCAACATTACCAAACGCGCATGTCATAGTCTCTTAAAAACATAACAACCAAACAATAAACAACAACTTAAAAATTAACAATACAATTCTATGCAACGATCTAAACAATACTACCATAACTAAACTAAAATATGGCATGTTGAAAACACATCCCGTCCGCGTCGATCGTTGTTGATCGCGGATCTTAAGAGATGTTGTGGACACAACAATACATACAGACATACAGACATACATACAGACATCATTGCGAAAGTAGTCAAAACGGATTCAGAAATGCTCAAAACGGATATTTCCGTTAAAATATCGACATAGAATTTTTTCATGATTACAATACTTCCTTATAGGGAAGTAAAAAGGGTAAAAGTTCAGCAGAGCTGGTTTTCGACAAGTACCCAGGGCGTCTGAGAAGGGTCAATAGCCTTTCTGTAGACGTTCCACTAATTTGGTCTTGAAAGTGGCCTTGGTTTTAGATGTTGAGAATAATTCCAGGTGTTTATTGAAGATGTTGTACGCCATATATTGGAATGATCCTTCAAATTTTGATGTTCTGTGGTTAGGGACAGCAGGCAAGGGTTGTTTCTCAAATCTCGGTTGTGGCAGTCACCCCTTCTTGTTAATAGGCCACTTAGGTAACTATGGAGAGTGGACTTGTAGATTGAGAACAGGAAAGCGGCAAACTGCAGTTCGTACCGCGCTTCCATCTTCAGCACACCCAATGATTGATAGTAAGGTGTCATGTGTTGCCTATAATCGATGTCGTGGGCAAATCGAAGACATGCATTTTGAATGATCTGTAGCCTGTTATTCAGCTGTTTCGATAGGAAACCATGGTACACGGTGATGCAGTAGTCGATGTGACATAGCACCAGCGTTACTGCAAGGTTCCACTTTACATCAGAGGGAAGGAAGATCTTGTAACTAAAGAGTGATTTCAGTTTGAAAAAGCAAGTACTGGTGATTTTGTTGATATGGTCGGAAAATGCGAGGTGACTGTCCCAGATCTTGCCCAGATTTTTCACTTTTGAGCAAAAGTTCACAGCGCAACCATTGAGCTCAACTCCCATACTTCTGTTGATGGACATTGCTGTTTTGATTCCGCCAGGACTATCCATGCAGATGCATTGGGTTTGTCTTGGGGTTCAGAATTAGCCCGTTCCGTGTTGACCATTTCAGTACTGAATTTAGATTATTGTTAATCATTTGGATGATTCCATTTTTGTTGCTTGGATAATCAGCTACGTAGAGTTGTGTATCGTCTGCGTACATGTGTAAACAACAGTCCTGAGAGAGAACAGATAGAAGATCAGCTGTATAAATTGAGAACAGCAGAGGACCAAGTAGACTTCCTTGTGGAACACCTCTGATACACGTAAGTTCTTCAGAGAGATGGTTATTCCATCTCACTCGTTGAGTTCTATCCGACAGATAGCTAACGAGAAAGTTCACCGCTGAAGCGCTACAACCATAGTAAGATAGTTTCGCCGTTAGTAACTTGTGGTTAATGACGTCAAACGCCTTACTATAGTCGAGGAGAGTGATTACAGTTACCTTCGAATCGTCAATATTAGTGCTAATGTCGTTCAATATTTTTGAAAGTGCAGTGGCTGTGCTATGGTGTTTCCGGAACCCCGACTGGTGCTCAGGTAGCAATTTATTTGTAGTTACATGTTCCAGTAATTGTTCATGCATGATTTTTTCTAACACTTTGGAGAGTGACGGCAAAATGTTGATAGGACGTAGTTCATCAAACTTACTGGCATTGGGCATTTTGGGTATGGGTAGTATGGCAGATTTTTTCCACATATCCGGTACAATGAAGTTTACCAGACAGAAGTTGATGAGGTCGGTTAAACTAACAAGACAGTATGGGAGCACCAGCTTTAGCATTTTAGAGTTGATGTTGTCCACACTTGAGGCTGTTGATTTCATCTTGCATACAACTTTTGCTACGTCATTCATGGTAACGCTGTGGAAAATCATTTCGTTGGTAGTGAGCGGTAGTTTATTAGATGTAAAAAGGTCGATTGTTGATTGATCAACTTTTGTATCCGGGGCGACATTAATGAAGAATTTGTTCAATGCATTAACAACCATCTCTTCAAAATTCGCTTTGTTCCTGGGTTTACGATGAATATTGCCAAGTTCAAAAAACTTCCACAATTTCTTAGGGTTCTTGTTGCATGTGTTCTTTATGGTAAGTGAAATGGTTCACTTTCTTTGTTTTGACCAACTTCCTATATGTTTTTTCTCTTAGCTTGATCATGAGTTGGACAGTTTCCGTTAGCCAGCCAGGCTTGGAGGTACCAATTTTGATCGTGTGGATAGGGGCATGGGAGTCAAATAGCGATGTGATATCCGACGTGATGTGGAGGAGTTTCTTGTTAACATTCACTTCGTCCACGCTACGAAGCCAGTTAATGTTTCTGGCGTCCGTCGAGAACGCGTCTATGTCGATGTTTCTAAGATTCCTACCAGACACAAGCTCAGTATGAGATTTCTTAAGAGTTAGGTCAAGATAGCAATAAATGAGCTTGTGATCGGTGATACCAAACATATCAAACGTATTGCTTCCAAAGAGGGATAAGTTGTCGTTCAGGCAAATCACATTAATTAGAGTGGCCGAATTCTCCGTAATTCGGGTAGCTTGGTTCACCACTTGTATCATGTTGAAAGATGCCAGAATGTTCTTGAGGGTTTCAGTTAACCTACAATTATTGCTAAGCCAATCCACGTTGAGGTCGCCCAGAATAATTACATAATCATATTCGACATAGAGTTTGGAGAGCACTAATTCCAGTTCGAGTAAAGAGTTGGCAGGAGCTTGAGGGGGTCGATACATTGTACCAACCGCAAACGATTTTCCATCAATGGCCATTGCCAACCACAGTTGTTCAATTGGCCCATTATTGCCTACATCCATCGATATTATTTTACTCCTAATCGAATCACGTACGTAGCAGCAAACACCCCCTCCTCTGCTAGACCTATCTTTCCTAAAAAGTGAGTACCCAGGTATTGAGACCAATGCCGATGGAAACTCTTGCTCCAGCCAGCTCTCCGAAACCGATATTATTTGGAAGTTTCTCGCAACGATGATAGCACTAAAATCCTCAAAGCTCCTTAAGAGAGATCGGATATTAACATGACCTATTAAAAACGATTTCTAGGTGGAT
This sequence comes from Podabrus alpinus, assembly GCA_932274525.1. Classification (NCBI taxonomy): domain Eukaryota; kingdom Metazoa; phylum Arthropoda; class Insecta; order Coleoptera; family Cantharidae; genus Podabrus; species Podabrus alpinus. The sequence goes on along the minus strand of OW026453.1, from coordinate 74,829,055 downwards.
TTTGATGTACCACTTGGGTTGCTCTGGTTGAGTCCCCGTTTACATCAAGATCTTGGTTTCCACTACATGGAAAATTTTACATCAAGATCTTGGTTTACATCCTTACAAGATCCAGTTGGTTCAAGAATTGAAGCCTTATGATTATCGATTGCGTCGTGCGATCGTAGATTGGGCTCACAACCAATCGGAAGTGGATCCATTTTTTACCGCCAAATTTTGTTCAGTGACGAGGCACATTTCTGGTTGAATGGTTATGTGAACAAGCAAAATTTCCGTATATGGACTGAGACCAATCCGGAATATTATCTTGAGACTCCATTGCATCCATTAAAATTGACTGTTTGGTGTGGAATACACGCCAACGGCATCACTGGTCCATATTTCTTTCGAAATGAGGAAGGAGCTACCCTACGGTGAATGGTGTGAGATATCGACACATGCTCAATACATTTTTGTTTCCAAAAATCCAAAAGTTAAACATCGATAACTTATGGTTCCAACAGGATGGTGCTACGTGCCACACAGCCACCGAAACCATCGATTTATTGAAAGAACAATTTGGTGACAACATTATTTCAAGAAGTGGTCCTATCAATTGGGCTCCAAGATCGTGTGATTTGACGCCCCCAGATTATTTTCTTTGGGGGTATGTTAAATCCATGGTTTATGCTAACAAACCACTACTCTGGAAGCATTGGAGGTCAATATTCAGCAACCCATTTTAGAAATAAAGCCAGAAATATTGGAAGAATTGGTCAAAAATTGGACTGATCGGATGCGCTTCGTAACGATTAGTCGTGGTGATTTGACGTTCTCATGCAGCTAAAACAACACCCTATATAAGTGCTTCTGGTAATTCATAGAACATGCAATGTCCTTTTACAGCACCACACCTGTAATGTACGCCAGTGCACTGAGAATACAAAATATTTCATTATTGCTTCGTGGTATTAACTTTCATATCGCTAATTTTCCACGATATTTAAAAGTATCATTCTTATTGTTTTGTGATATCTTTTAATTTTCTCGTCAAAACTGTTGCTGTCTGTTACTAACCATTCCAAGTAAAAATAGAGAAGATCTATAAAACATGAGGTGGATATCCCATTGAGAAACCATTGAGATTATACGTGGAATACAATATCATTCAAATGTCATCCACGGCTCCGTTGGCATGCCATCATTCTTTTGGCAAAATTTTCCATTAAGTTATCGCATAAATGAGATTCAATGTTTGCAATTTCACGTAGAATATTGTTCTTGAGGTCTGGAATCGTTTCCCTTCAAGTAGCCCAAAGAAAAAAATCGGAAGATACAAGCGGCCAATTGAAGCCAGCACGTCGAAAGGTAACGCGATCTTCGAAATTTGAATGCAAACGTTTGCTGTATGGCATGTTGCCCCATTTTGCTGAAATCACATATTCTCGAGATATCCTTACATATCCCTTACATTAACGTTTGCGACAGCAACTACCGTCGATGATGTGAAGATGCCGAAGAACTTTGGAGTTCAGTGACGAATCGAATCAAGTTTGTTCTGTTATAAGGTTAGTATATTTGAATTTAAATTACATAATTAACTCGGAGGAGATTTAAATACGTAATTATATTGTGATTGTGTACGTTATTTATTTGTATTTTGGAGTACTACCTCCTATTATGTTATCTCTAGATAACAAAATTTTAAGCATTAATGAAATTATATTTGAAAAGTTAATAAAAAATATATTGCAATTCAAGGGGTTATGTAGGGAAATAAAATATTGTGAATAAATATCTCCCTCTTAGCGAGGCAGGGTAAATAACAACCATCCACCTGAAAATGGGTTCAAATGATAGACATGTTTATTTATTTTAAACCGCCTTATAAAGATAATTTGGCAGATGATTGACACTGATTTAAATAATCATTTAAACAGTGTCATAGAAATAATCAAATGAAAAACAACACCAGAAGCCGTAGTGAAAATTAAATAGATTACTCATAACGATTAGTTTCGAATGAAATTTTCAAACGAACAGACATAATGGCAAAATCGTTAAATTCATTTTATGCTACATTACTACCAATGTATTGGTTTACTCAACTTATAGGATTAACACCGTTTAGTTTAAATGCACACAGTTGTAAGCAGTCGGTGTTAAAATTAACTTACAGTATTTTCTTTATGTTGTTGATCAATATGTGGACAATTATGAACAATTACATTAAGAAAGATGAGAGAAATATTTTATTAGAAGAAAATTTTATAAGTTGCGGGTTCATTGTATTTTTGACACATAAATTTGACGATAGTTTTAGTCAAATAGGGCTAGTATGTGAAATTTTACTGTCCTGTATGTTGTCGAACAAAGTAACAACATAGTTTGTTATTGCCGAATACATTAATGGATTCGAATTTTTTTAGATAATAAACCTGTTGCAATTTATTAACGAGTTTGATAAAAACACAGAAATTTGTTTGCACATAAATTTAAAAACGGAATATAACAAATTCAAGAGGGATTCTATCATTTCGATATCCATTGTTGGAATATTGCTGATAATGCATATTGGTGTGCAAATAGGAGAAAGTAAATTTTTGTTTGCATCTGCCCGTTTGGGAGAGTTCTTTAATTATCTACTGCCAACCATTTTAAATACTTGCACTATTCTACAATTCTGTACCATTACAATGTGTTTTAAGCAAAGGTTTTCATGGTTGAATAGAAAAATTTATAACTTGTCGGAGACGCTTACTTCAGATTTAATCGAATACCGAAGTAAATTGATTTTCAATAAGAAAGTGAAACAAACACAACGATTGAATATAATGTAAATAAAATGTGGTATATTGGTGACCCCGCATGTTTTTTCTGCATCAAGCTAAGCGGTCCATTCCCCATCATAAGCTTTTATTTACAGCCTGAATTTTTTTGACGCAGTAATGCAGTTTCTATTATTTCAGGATTCAATCGAAGAAGTCTGAAGATTTAGCACTAATATTGATTGAAGAAGTACGGAACAAACACTATCAATTATGCGATCATTGTACTACATTAAACAATCTTTATTCTATTCAAATTTTAATCATAATATTACAAGATATTATAACTATTATTTCTATTTTTTATTATATTGGTCGAGATGTAACTGAAAAAGTGGACCTCGGATTCGCATATACATTTTACAGTTCGGTTCTTATTATTTTAGCGTTGGCAAGAATTTTTAGTCTTACTATTTGTTGTTCTTCTACTATATCAGAGGTAAGGTTTTATATCAAAAGTTAAAATTATGTAGTATTTTAAACTGAATATTTTTCAGGAAAGAAATACTGCAGTTCTCTTACACAAGTTAATGAGCTTGAATATAAGCGCCACTAAAATCTTTAAGGAAAAACTGCAATTAGAGGTACTATGTAATTTAACTAAATGTTATTAACTGAACCAACTGGACTTACAAATACGTTCATCGCTCTATAACCTCCCATTGTTATATTATTTTTTTAAACTGTTCATTTCAAAACTAGCCAGTCAAAATAACTGTTTTCTGAAGTAAGTTTGAGAAAAACAAAAAATACGTCGGTTTAGCTAGAGAGGGAACAATAGTGTTCGAATTTTAAGATTAACTCCCTCGCTCCAGCTACTCCTACTTTGAAATTTTAAATATCACCCCCTACAATGCGATATATTATTTAAAGGTGCAAAAATGCTCGTTCATATACTACGTGACCGAGGATTTAATCACGTAATAAGGATCTAAAATCATGTTAGAAGTTGTAAACTTGTGCATTCCACTGTCACCTATGATAATAAAAAAAGAATCCATTTCAAATCATAAATCATTTGAGTTTTAACACCTGAAATCGGTTGTGTATTGTTGAAAAAAACAGTTGCTTACAACTGGTGAATACTTTACGAACAAAAAGTAAAAATAATATTTATTTACTGGGCTGAAAATCGGTGTGCTCATAAAATTGTTTGAATTTTCAATGATACCCACCCCGAACAAAATGTAAGGCAGCAGTACGCGATAAAGTTAGTACGAAAATTTTAAGAAACCGGTTCCATAAATATGCAACAGAATTAATAAGCAACGCAGAATTTTGGACGAAGTTTTGCAGATGGAAGTACCAGGTCATCTTGCTGCAACCTGGCACCTCCATTTGAAAGGTTGCTAAATCAATAAATATTTCAATTGGTTCCATACCATGGATGGTGTTCATACCATCCCTTGCCTCTGACTTTCGCATCGTATTAGATCTCTTAATGTGTGACCAGTTTAGATCTTAGTGTCGCCATGTTTGTAGAACGTACTAGCTGTTGAGTTCTGAACGTGTTTGCTCAGATTTGGGTGTATAGGCAACGACGGGCCTAACAACAGATTTGTTTTCTATGCTCTTGTGTTTATTTTTCCAGAAAAGATTGTGTAAGTATCCAGATATTCTCGCTCCCCTGTTTCTTAGCTGTTGAACCTCCCTGAACAGCACTTTTATTTTAAGTTTACATCGTACAGGATCTTTAGATATTGTAATTTTTTTAATCACTTTGTCTTCTCTTTTGATACTTTCATGTTCTAGGCTCTTGATGAAATCACAAACTGGTGAAGCAGATCCTGAAAGTTGTTCTAGCTCTTGGCCAATAGAACTGCATCATCGGCGTAGCAAATCATGTTTATGTTGTTGTTACCCATTTTATACCCTTCCTTCATTTTAATAGAGTCTGTGATTTCATCCGTTATCAGATTTGTTGTTGGTATCTCTTCGGTATATTCGCATCCTAGATTTATTTTTGTCACATTATTGGAGAATATGTTGCTATGATTCCAGCAAAATTAATTTTATTTCTAATTGCAAATAATTTTTCTAATTTATTTTTAAATAACTCTAAAATTTACCGAACTTTCCAATAAAACACTTCTTTACTGTTCACTTATTTTTTTTTTATTTATTTATTGAAACGAGGTTGCTTCAGTTTCTGAGCTAAATAGTTTATGAAAGTATTCCGTCCATTGCTCCTTTTGGATCCTGTTGTAGCTAAATAGTTCTGTTATTTCGGCCTTTATTTTTCGCATTACTTTGATCACCTTTACTTGTGCTCCCGGCAGATCATATTCAATGTTCTTCGCGAAACTCTCCCAGAATTCTTCTTTAATTTGTCTTATTCATGTCTTGCTTGCGCTCCTGATTATTTTATAATTTTCAGTCTTCTTGTTGTCCAGTTCTTTTATAATGCAGATAAGCAACCGTTTTGTCATCGTTTAATTCTTTAATTTATTGTATAAACCAAATTGTTTTGTTTTTTCATTCATTCATACATCGGTTTTTGACGTTCTACGCCGTCTTCCGATTTCCCTGTCTGTGCTCGCTGCGTGTTGAAATTGGGTGGCGAGCACAGAGGACCTACAGCTTAACGTGGATTCCGAACCACGGGAATAGACGATTTTTTACATCGTCTACTCCGACCAGGGAAGTCTTTGAGCCATATTTAATGTTACCTGTGGCCAGTAGATAGACATTTGGTGAGTGAAAAATCTTTTTATAGATAGGACCTCACAGGATTTGAACCTATGAATCTCGGCATGAGAAGTTAACACGCTAACCGCTCAGTCATTCGCCCACCACGTTTTTTTTTAAATTCGTTTTTCGTTTTAATTTTTCTTTCACATCATGGTTCTTCGGTTGCAATTAGTATATTACTTTTAAATTTAACTATTCGGAGATTGTTCCATTTTGTCACCTTTTGATAATTTATTGGCAAATACAAATATGGGTTGTAGTCTATTTGTATTGTAGTATATCTTGAGATGGTCATCGCCTTAAGCGGTCAAGTGAGTTGCTGCTAATGTTGAATACCTGGTTCGACTACGGACTCATTAAAACTTTATTCTGACTGTCTCCCCTCGAAAAGCATTGGCAAACTACAGAGTTTAAAGTGTATACATTTTCAGCAGTTCGGAGCTCGCTTAAGCAGTAGGTTCCCCATGTGTGTGTGAGAATACTTCAATGCAGAACACATATACAGGGGAGAGATCGCCTACGCCTGGAATCTGGCACGGCACTTGAAGAAGAAGAAGTAGTCTATTATTTATATCCAGGTTTTGAATGCTTTCGTCTCTAAGACTTTCTATATTTTATTTCTCCTTATATATGACGTTTCATTTGCTTTTGACCTTTTCATGTCCAATCTTAATTTGCAGAGTCTCTTGGTCTCTTCCCATATTAGATGAGTTTAAAGTTATTACATCTATTATATTGCCTTGATTAGCTACTATAAAATATTTAATTTTTATAGCGGGGAAAAATGTACGGCACTTTTAACCGCTCCGGACTAGCTCAAAAATTAAGACTCTTATAAGTAGGGCGAAAAACTGGGTCCAGCGGAATTACAAAAATACATATTCCACTCTTTCAAATTAAATTAAATATCGTGTCAATGAAACAACAAATCGCGTATACCTGGAGCTTACCTGTGCTCCGAAATGCTGTGGAAACTTATTAACAAAATAAAAAAAATAGAATATTCTCATCCACAAACTGTTTTTTTTATTATTCATACACAAATTATTATATGGAAACAAAATTATGACTTTTGAAAAATTTTTAACAAATTAAGTTTATAATTATAGTTATTTTCTAATCAAAAAAATTAAGCCCCCAAAATCTAACACACTTGTTAAAAAAAATTGTCTGCGATCGCTTTTTATAATGCACATACAAACTCAATCAGTCTTACCTAGAGTGTGTATATATGAAAGAGTGTGGCCAGTCGGTAGTGCGCCGCCATGTTTATCCTAAATGCACTAGTACATGTTGTATTATATTCATTTGATTTTCTTACATAAAAACGTTGAATTTGATAACATGTGACTAAAAATTTTCAGTCATAAGGTTAAAAAAAGATATTGTTTCATAAAGACATAATTATGGAGCACATATTTTTATTAAAAAGACTTTATTTTATATTTAAATGCATGGTTTGCGATTTACTTCCGCGAGCATGTTTGTTTTTATTAAATGCAATATTTTTCTTATCTGACACTTTTAAGCGGAATGACACAAATCTCTTACGCCCGGATTCATAGACAAGGGATACCTTACCCTTAGAACGTTCCTTGGCTAAGGTACCACTGATACTTGAGTACCTGTTGTTTGTCATAGTGATAACTTCGTGTATGTTCGGATTTAAATACTTGAGCAGGGATTTTTTGGTGACTAAAAGTTATTTCATGTTACGTGCCTGTATAAAATAATTTCATAAACGTCAGTCAATTAAAATTTGTATTTATTAACCTATTTATATTATATTTACGACGTTTATAATGCCAAATGCGTTAGTTCGTGGTTTATCCGTTACTTGAAACGCCACCTTGGAAAAGGAACGGTTGTTACTTGAGTATTTGTTTTTTTCTCGTCCATTTCATAGTCGATACTTCGTGAATACTCGGGAAAGGAACCCTTACTCAGGGATATTTCGATATTTGGTAACTTTAGTGTTTCAAGTTGAATACAATTGTTTGATAAATGTCAATTTAAGGTTATGTACAATCAATTTCCGGCAAGCTTCGTTTGTTTACGTGTTCGATAGTGTTCGTTTTCGTACCAAGTTAAACGAAAATAAAAATTCAGAATAATTTTATATATAAAATTGCTTATTTATATTAAAATTATGCAAATTCTTATGCATTGAGTTATTTCAATTATTAAAACTAGTGTAAATGTAAAATATATTATATTGACGTGTTCTTTTCAGTCCACGGACCAACCATTTATTTTTTTAAACTCCGTGGTTCAAAATTTTTACTTTTTAACTTTAATTTTCTTTTCCAAAACACTTTTATTCAAATTTCACTTCAAATCAAACTACTCATACAATTTCAAACTAAATCTCGTTTTTATTAATAACAATTTCACTATTATACAAAAATTTTTCAAATGGACTGTTCAAATAACGTCCTATCTAGTCGACTGCTCGACGTAGACTGCCCCTTCCTTCTTCCAACTCAAAAGTTCCTCGTCTGCGCACAAAGACATTTATCCAAATCCAAATTCCCCCTTCTTCTTTTAAATTTAATTTACAATAATTTTTGTTACATTTTGAATTTTTCAAACATGTTAATTTTAATTTTTGAAATTTATCGAATTTTGGCTAACCATTGAAATACAGTTCAACGCCCTCTAGATTTTTAAGAAACATTGCTAATTTTTGTAATTTTGTTGGAAATCTTTCTAATTGGATTTCAATGACTTTCATGTTAAGAATTGGAGAATTTTGGAATTTTATATCAAATTTACATTTTTAAACTTAACTAAATTATTTTTAACAAAAGTATTATTTATTTAATTTAACAATCATCTATCAATTATTTACAAATTTTTAACTTAACTAAATGTTTTTATTTATGAATGATAAATAGCAAATAATAATATCTAAATAAAATTAACTTTTCTAAAATTTTTATGCACACTGCATTTTAATCTGAAATCTCTAATTGACTATTTCAGGCGTACTCTCTTTTCTTTTCTAAATTTGATTTTAACTTGGATTAATATTTTTGATGGATAAATTTTTGTTGGATTATATTTTTCTTTCTCATCGGGCTTCTATGTTTTTGAAGCTATGCTTCTTATCGCACGGGTATTGCACGTGTATTTTGCACGGGTATCGCACGGGCAGTTAACTGAAAAAAATCGTTCGTCACACAAAATCGTCACACAAAATCGTCACGGAAATATGTAACGGAAATTCGTCACACAAATTTCGACCGCGACTTTCAAATTTCAAACTTCCCTTCAAACACCATAACTCCGGAACCGAGAGGGCTAGGACCCTGGGAATGGTGGCTATGGATAGGGGGCGGAAGTGGCAACCGCCCCCGACCCCACGCCGCCCCCGCCGCCTCCAACCGGTTTTTAGGGGAAATAGTTTTTTGACAAAACTAAAAAAATTAAAACATTTTTTTTTTAAATTAAAACCCCCCCCCTCCCCTTTCCGTGGGTCGGCAAAAAACGTCAAAAAAATTTTCAAAATTTTTATTTTTCAAAAATTTGGAGCTAGTTTTAGTTTTTTCACAAAATTAAAAAATTCCCGCCCCCCCCCTTTCTCCCTTTTCGTGGGTCGGAAAAAAACGTCGAAAAAATTTTCCCGTATTCTTATAAGCAAATTGGAGGCCGAAGGCCGACCCGTATTCTTAAATGCCAGTGGGAGGCCGAAGGCCGACCCGACCCGTGGTCTCTAAATCAAGTGGGAGGCCGAACGCCGAGCAGTATTCTTATAAGCACGTTGGAGGCCGAAGGCCGACCCATATTCATAAATGCCAGTGGGAGGCCGACCCGACCCGTGTTCTCTAAAGCCAGTGGGAGGCAACCGCCCCCGACCCCACGCCGCCCCCGCCGCCTCCAACCGGTTTTAAGGGAAAATAGTTTTTGACCAAACTAAAAAAATTAAAACATTTTTTTTTAAATTAAAACCCCCCTCCCCTTTTCGTGGGTCGGCAAAAAACGTCAAAAAAATTTTCAAAATTTTTATTTTTCAAAAATTTTGAAGCTAGTTTTAGTTTTTTGATAAAACTAACAAAATTTAAAAATGCCCCCCCATTCTCCCTTTTCGTGGGTCGGCAAAAAACGTCGAAAAAATTATAAGAAATTCTTATAAGCAAGTTGGAGGCCGAGGGCCGACCCGTATTCTTAAATGCCAGTGGGAGGCCGAAGGCCGACCCGACCCGTGTTCTCTAAAGTAAGTGGGAGGCCGAAGGCCGACCCGTATTCTTATAAGCACGTTGGAGGCCGAAGGCCGGCCCGTATTCTTAAATGCCAGTGGGAGGCCGAAGGCCGACCCGTGTTCTTGAAAGGCAAGTGGGACGCCGACCCGTAGTTTTATAAGCAAGTTGGAGGCCGACCCGACCCGACCCGTGTTCTCAAAAGCAAGTGGGAGCAAGCATAACTCCGGTACCGAGAGTGCTAGGACCCTGGGAATGGTGGCTATGGATAGGGGGCGGAGGTGGCAACCCCCCCCCCCCCCGACCCCACGCCGCCCCCGCCGCCTCAACCTCCAACCGGTTTTTAGGGAAAATAGTTTTTTGACAAAACTAAAAAAATTTAAAAAAAAACCTTTTCGTGGGTCGGCAAAAAACGTCGAAAAAATTTTAAAAATTTTTCACAAAAAGGCCGAAGGCCGAACAACTGTGGCCTTTACGGATCTAGTATGGTCCTCCCCCTGTGAGACCGAAGGCCGAACAACAACTGGCAATCACGGACTAGCAGTCCAGACAGCTGAAGGCATATAAATATAATCTATTATGGTCCGCCCTGTGAGGCCGATGGCCGAACAACTATGGCCTTCACGGATTTATTATGGTCCGCCCTGTGAAGCCGAAGGCCGAACTACTATGGCCTGCACGGATCTATTATGGTCTTCCCCCTGTGAGGCCGAAGGTCAAACAACTATGGCCTTCACGGATCTATTATGGTTCGCCCTGTGAGGCAGAAGGCCGAACAACTATGTCGTTCAAGGATCTATTATGGTTTGCTCTGTGCGTAAGAAGCATAGCTTCTGTGGACGGTCCGACGACCGCTCTCATTTTTCTTCTTCCGTTTATGAACGTCTTTTCCGTAACTATTTCATCGTATCATTAATTTTTTACTAATTCTTTGACAATAATTTCAATTTTTCTTCATTTATAACTTTAAATTTTCCCCCCGCCCCAATTTTCTTCATTAATTTATTATTAATGGCATTCTTCATCAATTCTCAATTGATCTCATCTATTCAAACTTCATTATTTATCATTATTAATTCCCCATTTATTTTAATTCATTCATTATTAATTTTTTTAATATCAACTGTCGTAATTAGTCGTCAATTATTTTACAATTTCATAATTCTTTTCTGTCCATTCATTCGCTTTCAAATTTTTCACCTTTACCCAATCAGATTGTAGCTTCTTCCAACTTTTCTTTATCCAATTTTTTACGATTTTGAAACACCAATTTATCCATGTTTAAATTTTTTATGTTTTTGGAACACCTATCAATTCATGTTTTATTTTAAACGCCCTCTATTTCGTCAATTTTTCAAAATTTTCACACGCCCATTAAATTTTTTAGTCAACCAAACTTTTTTTTATTATTTCTTTTCAGATTAAAATTTTTAAGTGTCCATACTTTTTCATTATCCATGTGCTATCGCTGATTTATCAAATTTACAATTCGTCGTTATTTAATTTTTTATTATCAACCAATCCTCTTGTTCTAAACATGTTTAAAACGTACATGCTTGAATAAATTCATGCTGACAATCCAATTTTTGTTCATTTGAATTTCACTATCAAAGTTTATTATCCACTCAGTAATTTTTATTTGTTTGGGCGTTTTTATTTTTTTATTCTTGTACAGCCCTCTACACTTTATTTTTTTATATCTTGGTTTTTTTAATATCACTTTTTTAAATTGTCTATTTCCTTTCTTAAAATTTTTTAACTTGATGATTTTAATTCGTAGTTTTATCCACAGTAATTGTTTTTGATTTTTCTTTTTAAACCGTACACTTTTGATTAGTATTTTTACCCTTAGTCGTTTTTTTAATTTAAAGTTTTTCAATATTATTTTCTTAACTAGAAGTTTTTGTAATATTAAATTATTTTGTCCATTGAAATGTGATTGCGTAGTTTTAATTTGCACTTTGTTATCTTTTAATGTTTTGTTAGCGTTCATTGTTTTTATTTTAAATTTGTTTACACCCTTATTCAAATTTTTATGTTTCTTTTTGTTTCTGTTATTATTGTAGAATTTTCGTAATCTGGAAACTCTTAAAATTTTTTTGTTCTTCTTTGTTCTTATGCCTCTAGTTTTATGTTTTCGTTTTGCATATAATTTTCTAATCTTTAAATATATCCGCTTGAAACTTTTTCTTGCATGCTCCACATTGAATTTATAATTTTCTTTTACTTCCATTGGCTTCTCTTTTTCAATTTTTTCGTTAATTATTTCCATTGATACGTCAACGTTACATGTTTCTTCTATGTCTTCTTCAATTTCATCCGAAACATCAACGTTACATGTTTCCTTAAATTTTTCCACGATTTCGCATTCTGCTTCTGGTAGCGTCTGGTTAATTACTTTCTGTTCAACTTTTACAATTTCTTTTGTCTGTTTTCTTATTGCATTTATTATTTCTTTGGTATCCTCTTCTTGTTTTTCTTTTAAGGTTTCAAGCATGTGGAACATCTTTTCTATCATGCGGTCCTCGTAATTCATTTTGTATTGTGATATTAATTTTGTTTACAAATAATTTTATTCCCATATTAATCTACATGTGGTTATTTTTTATCGATTTTGAAATGTTTTATCTTGCAGTGTGTGTATGTACGCACGTGCATACCAATTTTCAAACGTCGAACAGTTGTGCTCAAATATTTTGTTCGCCAAATGTAGACATCTGCATGCCTTCAAATATTCAACGCCACAGTTTTATAAATTATCGTTCTCAAATGTTAAATGTGGTTATTTATCATAACGGCCTTAAATTTTTACACCAAATGTTGTTTTTAATTTATGCACGTTTTATTCACTTTATTAATAATGTTGCAATAATTGCTCTTACCTCAGGGTAGTTAATCTCAGGTCGTGGTGTCTCGAATCTCCACTTTGAGTTGCCAATTTTCTAGTTGAGAGCATGAGTTACTCCTAATGTCAGGGTTATCGTGGTTTCGAGCTTCGAGTTGGGAGCCAAATTTATTGTTGTTTTACTAATGATAGAACATGAGTTACTTAATCTCAGGGTAATTTCGTGGTCGTTGGTTCGAGCTCCACTTGCGGCGACAAATTTATTGTTGACGTGTTCTTTTCAGTCCACGGACCAACCATTTATTTTTTTAAACTCCGTGGTTCAAAATTTTTACTTTTTAACTTTAATTTTCTTTTCCAAAACACTTTTATTCAAATTTCACTTCAAATCAAACTACTCATACAATTTCAAACTAAATCTCGTTTTTATTAATAACAATTTCACTATTATACAAAAATTTTTCAAATGGACTGTTCAAATAACGTCCTATCTAGTCGACTGCTCGACGTAGACTGCCCCTTCCTTCTTCCAACTCAAAAGTTCCTCGTCTGCGCACAAAGACATTTATCCAAATCCAAATTCCCCCTTCTTCTTTTAAATTTAATTTACAATAATTTTTGTTACATTTTGAATTTTTCAAACATGTTAATTTTAATTTTTGAAATTTATCGAATTTTGGCTAACCATTGAAATACAGTTCAATATATTAAAATAAATTTTAAAAATTAACTTGTAACATTTTTATTGCCAATCAGTATAAATAACAAATTTTCGATACATCAAACAACAATCGCAAAAAATTACCAGTAAGTGGGAAGAATTCGTTCATTATTGAAACAATAAAATCAAAATTATAATTTTTAAATACTATAAAATATATATTTTGTAACAAATAATGCGATGTTTGTTTGGTTTTTAGCATATTTTCCAATAATAATAATTATTAACAAGCCATTTGTACTTAGTTCGCAATTTATCCGTTACTCAAGTAACCTACTACCCATACTTGAGTTTTTCCTAATAATACCGTCCCTTGAGTAACGGTTACACGTCTATGAAATCGAAATTCGAACCTTAAGTATTGACTAGTACTCAAGGAGCGGTTTTTAATTAGTTTCTATAGCAACTGTCACTACTTTTCCAAGTAACGCCGCCCTCAAGTAACGGATTTATGACTATGAAATGCGAAAGGATCCCTTAAGGGACGACCAATACTTAAGGAACGACTATGAATCCGGGCGTTAATAATATTTTCTATAATATTGTGGCAGTCCAATATATGAAAATTACCTAGGTAACTGAATTATTTCTTTGCATTTTAACCCTACAGTGCACGCTGATTCATACATGAATCATCTGTCGAATTCGCGAAAATCTTTGCATTGCATAATTGCAAGATGTAAATAAGCGCCGTCCCATCTATCTTTCATCCATCCTCAACATTCTTAACAGGCTGCTTATCGTATAAACTATTTTTTAACCTTAAAATTTAAATGTTTGTGGTAACATTGCACGTTTTGGTTCGAGTGGTTGTCGTGGTTTGCATTTGTGTTTCAGAAGCAATATAGATGTTATATTATTTTACGTTGTTTTTAAACACATTTGGTTTTGTTTTCTTGTATAAAACATTTCATATTTGTGCAAATATTGTTTTTATTTGAATTTAAAGTTAAATTTGTAATCATTTTGGTGCAGTGATGCATATATGAATCATACTCAAAATTGTACAAAGAAAATAGAACAAACGAGAGTGGATTTTTTAAATTATTTTTCCTATATATCTAGTCATGTTTTGAGTGATTTTAATTTTCTTACTTGAAAATAAAAAATTGCGCATTGCACGGTTAATACATAAAATTTAATTAAATTCGCATTTTTGTTTACAACTAAATCATAATAAGATCGAAATTTTTCTCAATTTCTTGAAAAAATATAAAAATGTGCACCTATTGCTTCTAAATGCAACATAAAACTGCAACTAGATAAGATAACATGCAAAGTAAGTCAATGTTCGCGCGCTTTAAAAGGATAAACATGGCGCGACCAATCAGAAAGATGACGGTAGTTGGCCACACTCTTTCATATATACACACTCTAGTCTTACCCATGAATCCAATTGTAATTCGAACCAACCATAAATATTCAATGAATTGTCTTCCATCCTCTATACCACAATCACAGGTAACCATTTCATTTTACTTAATTTTCTTTAATTACTAATTTTCCGGAAACTTATCACCGACAAAACTTATATCTTCAGCGGTACCAAAATTATACATCGTTCCAAAAACCAATTAACAAATATTTGTTCTTGCTTATTGTTGGACACACCGGAAGAGTCCCTTTAACAAAATTCACACATGCTCTCTTGTACGTGGATATCAGGAGAGTCCCCTTAACCAAAAAATACCTCTATACCCGTATACGGACACGAAGAGAGTCCTCGTTCTCCGCTCTTGCCAGCCTAATCTCCACTTTTCTCCCTTCCAATTCTCGAGCAAGCGTAATTCGAGACTTCCATAATTTAAATTCAAAATTTTCTTTAATTACTGATCTTCTCACATATTCCCGACTTATCTAGGTTCCATCAACTCTCTACTGTTTTTGCGCCACTTCACTTGTCTTATTAATTGAGTCTAACTATTTTACAAATTATTCTTACTTAATTTGTTATATTTTTTTTATGACCAAATAAGTTACTTCATAATTCTGCCTCTGTTCTTATTACATTTTATAAACAGACTCTGGTGAAGAAAATTCCATTCCAATCACTCAGCGAATTTATACAAAACAGCTAAAGTCAGAAAGTACATGTCCGATCCAGGTATAATTGTTAACAAATTTTAATATTTCGAAAATAAATCTTAATCTTGTAGTGGACGTATTTTCAAATTCAACTGACCCTATTTTGGACCATCGCAATATGTATTTGATATTATATAATTTAATGCTAATTGGTTTTCTTGAGTATTTTCCCAGGTATATTTAAATTTTTATCTATGATCAAAACTAGTATTATTAAATTTATTCTCGGCCAATATTGGAAGCAGAAATCAATAAGCATATCTCCGGTGGAATTTTGTACTTTTTTGTTAAATCATTGCTGTATACCTGTAATTTTGTCTTATGCGTGCGTTTAAGTCTCTCATTATTAGAATGTATGCTTGTTGTGGTGACAGAATTTATTTGTTCTATGAGTGAGAATGTTCTTTTTTATTATAAATGATTTACTTTTATTGAGGGGTGAATACAATAAATTTAATATAATATGTAAACATTTCATATTATATTCTTATATACGAGTGACTTGGTGTGATTGCTGATTGAGTTACAGAGTGGAAATTGAGGGTTCGAATTGCGGACTAACGGAATTTCTTAGTGCGGCCCTCAAGTGAACATCAACACTCTGTGGATAAATTAAGTTGAAAGTAAAAGAGAAAGAATAGGATTGATCATCCACTTCAATAAATGGATCGTGAAGGCTTTGCAGAATAGTAGTGTAGCAATATTCCGAATGTAATGGAAAAGCTGGATCAGTTGTTCTTAATATTCTTTCATTTGCGTATTTGACATCTTAAATGTTTTCTCTAAATGTTTATTGTGTTTTTTATCACTGTATGCTAGTATATACATAGTCATCTTAGTCTCTAGCCCCATTTACCATTCCTTTTTGTTTCGGTAATAGGACACACATCTATTTTCTTATCGAGCAGTTCAGTTATTATTTCTTGATCTCTCTTATTCCACGAGGTTATGAATGTAAGGTGTTCTAAGTTGCTACCCTCATTGTATCATTTTTCCTTAAGGAGTCTGGCTGGGAGAGATTATTTATCGACCTACTCTGCGTATCTGTACATTAAGTATTAAATTGCGAGAATGTTTGGATGAACAATTTCCTGAAAAATGGGTTGGTTTCGACTGGATACTTTTGAAATGAACACCTTAGGTATAATAGTCAAACGAAATAACATCGAAGATCCCACGAATGAATTTGAAAATTTAATATTAATAAAATTACTTAACTTCAGAAACTTATTTAAGTCCTTATGATATAATATAAAAAGTACAATAGTAGAGCTGAAAACCTATTTGAAAGTTTCTTGTGTTGGGTTTCGGTTGTTAATCTCTACATTTGAACTTCATATAACTAGAAATTATTCAAGCTGTTGAATAAAATTGCACACTTCTTCTTTAATGGATTTTCATTTTTCAGATTCTATTTTGCTCTTTACAATTTCTGCACCAACAAATACGATTCACAGCTTGCAGAGTATTTCCGATAAGCATGCCGTTGATATTTGCGGTAGACAATTCAATAATATCATTTCTAGTAAATATAAAGAATCTGTTGTAGATTTTTGGTGCAATTTCAATGTATTTGATTATCATGATTCAGTTTGAAATTCAACGCAAGTATGAATAAACTGAAAGTTTTTCTAATCGTTTGGTCTGATGAAAATATAAAAAATGTGCTACTTCTATGAATTGTTTATTTAAACCTATAGCTTGTTACAAACTTAGAACCTTACGAAAATACCTCTGTAGGTTTTCAAATTCTTGTCATTTCAGTCGTTATCTTACAAGTTACTTAAATCATAATTTAACTTATAAAATCAATATAATTAACCTACAAATATTTTCATAAGCATAAATATTTTTATTTGAAGTAATGAATTTAAACATTACCTATATTACAATTTTGTATAAAAAAAATTAGCAAAAAGCTAAAACACTAATTTCACATTTATAGTGGTGGAATTTTGTATATTAAACTAGTTGTCAGCGCTAACACTTATTAGATATGTTCAATATAGAATATGAAGATATCAGTTTGAGAATAAATTAAACTTTAAAAATAAATTAGTTAATTAGGTAAGCTTGAAAATATTTTTTTATTTTAATATGGACTTTCAGTAGTTAAATATATAAGTTAATAATAAGTTTAATGAACATCCGATGATAGCAGTGCACACTGCTGAAAGCCAATGTTAAAATAAAAGTTTTCTTTTCAGGTTTAATAACTATTTTATTTTAAAAATTAAAAATAAAAATTAAATAATTAGATATCAATTTAATATTTAATCAAACATTCTTGTAGATCATACTTGTTTTGTAATATTGTTTCTGTAATTAAGATTAGGTTCAAATGTAATGTAAGAGGAAGAATTTAAAAAATATATTTAACAATCAACAATTAGTGTATTATTTACAGTGTGAGTTATAATATACCATAATATTATATAGAACATAATTATATTATATAATAT
This sequence comes from Podabrus alpinus, assembly GCA_932274525.1. Lineage (NCBI taxonomy): Eukaryota > Metazoa > Arthropoda > Insecta > Coleoptera > Cantharidae > Podabrus > Podabrus alpinus. Next base: position 74,811,245 of record OW026453.1, on the reverse strand, counting down.
TCGAAACGTATTGCGGTGTTTCAAATGGGGGTCAGTTGAATTCGAAATTACGTCTACTACAAAATTAAGATTTATTATCAAAATATTAAAATTTGTTGACGATTATACCTGGATCTGCATGTACCTTTTAACTTTAGCTGTTTTGTCTGATTCACTGAGCCATAGGAATAGAATTTTCTTCACCAGATAGTCTGTTTATAAAATGTGTTATGATGTTATGAAACAGAATTATGAAGTAGCTCATTTGGTCATAAAAACAAATAACAAATTAAGTAACAATAATTTATGAATTAGTTAGGCAAACTATAAAAACAAGTGAAAGTGGCGTTAAACAGTAGTGAATTGATGGAACTTGTGTAAGAAAGGAAAGTGCATTGGGAATCTGTATTGAAAGAAAATTTTGAATTTTGAAAGTATGGAGGTTTCGAATTACGCTTGCTCGAGAGAATTGGAAGGGAGAAAGTGGAGATTAGGCTGACAAGAACGAGGAACGAGGACTCTCTTCGTGTCCATGAATAAGTAAGAACGTATTTTTGATTTTTGGACTCTCACGGCGTCCGTATACAAGAGAGGATGTATGAATTTTGTTAAGGGGACTCTCCCCGTGTGTCCGTCAATAAGTAACGACGTATTTTTGTTAACTTGGATTTGGAACGAAGTATAAATTTTGGTACCGCTGAAGATACGAGTTTTGTTAGTGATAAGTTTCATCTAGATTAGTAATTATTAACGAAAATCAAGAAAAATTAAATGGTTATCTGCAATTGTATTATAAAATCTGGAAGACAATTCGTTAAATTTTTATGGTTGGTTGTTTGAATGGAGATCTAATTACAATTGGATTCACAATACGGATGCGAACCTTGGTGATGACTGCATACGAATGTACAGCAATTCCCGACGACGATGGAAAAGTGATTATTTTTTGTATGGTAAGACTGATAACGATTTTACGCGCGTCATATAAAAAGCGATCGCAGAGAATTTTTATTTTTAACTAGTGCGATATTCTTGGGGGTTTCATTAGGTTAGGAAATTACTATGATTTATGTTAACTTAATTTGTTAAATATTAGCATTAATAATTCTGTTTGGATTTAAGATTTTTGTATGAATAGAAAACAGTTTGTGGATGAGAAAATTCTATTTAATTTTATTAATAAGTTTCCACAGCATTTTAGAGCACAGGTAGGCTCCAGGTATACGCGATTTGTATGTTTTATTGACCCAATATTCAATTTAATTAGAATAGTGGAGTGTGGTTTCGTAACTCCGCTGAACCCAGTTTTACGCCCTATAGAGTCTCACTGCTGAGTTAGCCAGGAAAAAGAAAAAATAAGTGCCATTATATTTTTCCGCAATTTTTTATTCAGGACAGTATATATTTAAATTTTATTAAATTATAAATAATGATTGAATTAATATTCAAAATTATTAGCCTGTAGAATCTGCTTTCTAAAATTGACCCTGTATACTTCCGAAAATAGCATTCAACTTCATTTGCGATTTAGCAAGTAAGTATAATATCGAAAATATTATAAACATAAGTTACAGATATATTTTAAAGTTTATATTCTTTGATTTTTGGTTACCAACATAGTTGATACATTTTCTATAGGTTTATTCATTAGGTCATTCAGTCAAAGACCGTTAACCGTCACCGGGGCTGGAGTCACCGTATTATCGCATACCGTATGGGATATTCCCAATAAGAATATTATGCAATAATATTTTCTGTAATATTAAAAGCTCACCTGTTGCTGACCTAATAAAGGAGTTGCACCTGCATTTAGGTGCGCTTTTCCAGTGTTATGTGCTATTATACACATTAATAATTTATTATTTTAGTGTTTATATAGGTATATATCAGGTTGATGCATAAGTTCGTAGCCTTTTTAGGTTACGTAGGTGTTTTAGGTAAGGTAAGAGTATTTTGGAAACAAATTTGTTTGAGAAATGTCAATGTCATTTTAATACCATAGTATTGTTTTATTAAATACTTCTTGAATTTTTCAATTTGTAGAAAGTTAGGGGTAATTGTTGGCTAAAGAAAATGGAGTGTCAAGTACAAAACAATGAACATTTCTGACATATCCTTTTGTTTGAGTTTAAACGAGGAGTTAAGGCATCGGAGGCCGCTAGAACCATTTGTGCCGTTTACGGAGAGAACGCCATCGTGGAAAGTATTGCACGACAATGATTTTCTCGTTTCAAAAAGGGGAATTTTGATATGAATGATTTCCCACGTTCAGGGAGACCATCCGGCTTTGATGGAGACCGATTAAATGCTTCAATTCGTGATGATCCACGTCAATCAACTGGGGAATTGGGCAATATGATGAATTGTGACCAATCAATTATCGTAAGACATATGCATTCCATGGGCGAAGTTCAAAAGTTGGGTGTATGGGTACCATACGTTTTGAGCGAAAACAACAAAAATCAGCGTGTTACCATTTGTGCTTTTTCGCTTGCTCGTCATCGTTTAGCTCGTCAACAACATCGGTCGTTTTTGTCCCATATTGTTACTGATGACGAAATATGGTGCCTTTACATCAATATCAAGAATAGAAAGGAATGGCTGAGCCCTAACAAACAAGCAAATCCACGTGGAAAAGTTAGTGTCCATCCACGCAAGGTAATGTTGTACACTTGGTGGGATAAAGAAGGTGTCATCTACTATGAATTGCTTCCGAGGAATGTAACCATCACTTCTGAGGTTTTTTGTCAACAACTGCGTCGCCTGGAGGCTGCAATTCAAGAAAAACGACCGGCAAGACGGCATCAAGTGGTTTTGCAGCATGATAATGCCCGTTATGCTAACATTACAAAAGCAGCTATTCAAGACCTCGGTTGGGAGGTTATTCCACATCCGCCCTATTCTCCTGATCTTGCTCCATCAGATTTTCATCTTTTTCTCTGTTTATCCAACAATCTCCGCGGAATCTCATTTAATAACGACGTTGCTCTTCAAAACTGACTCGATGACTTTTTCACCTCCAAACCACCGGATTTCTTCAGGCGTGGTTTCGAAGAACTGCCGGAACGTTGGGAGTCAAACATAAACAATGCAGAAGAATAGTATATTATTGATTAGTTTATGTATTTTTTATATTTAAAAAATTAAATTTCAAATTAAAAAAAAACGCTACGGACTTGTACATCAACTCGATATTTCCCGGTAAAATAATAACTTTGTTATAGTTTTACCGCATAAACATATTTAAATTCTTCTCTTACGATACAAATTTTTATTAGTCAACACTTTTGCTTGATGATGTTTTTCTTTTTATATTTTTCTATGCTATTTTGGAAGTTGACGTGGTTATCAATTATTATATTTTTTGATGTACTTTGGCGAGTCAAGTGTCGATCTTTTGATAGATTTGTCACGTTGGACTTTCCGTTTTGTTTATCTACTTTCCAATTTCTGCTTTACTTTAGTTGAATGGCACTTGCAATGTAATGGTTTCATTCTGATCATGTTTAGGGTTAACGCTGAAATTGCAGATTCTATTCTATCGAGTAGAATACTCTACTATTCAATTTATTACACTATTTTTGTTCTCAAAATCAGATGAATTTTTGAGCATAGTAGGTACTTATAATTTCGTAGTAAAACATGGTTGTGCTAAATATAAATATAATTTCCAAAGATATTCAACTTGATTAAATCTAAAATTCGGGATAGTATTTTTGACTGCCACTTTTTGTCTTCGATAGTCTCGTTATTATTAATTTATTGTTCAATATTTTCATTGTTATAGTTCCAGTTTAAGTGAAAATTTCGCCTTCGATAGTTTTATTAGACGTTATTAAAACTTAAATTTAACGTAGCAATAAACCTGTCGAGGTTTTAATAAAATTAGGGTTAATAAAGTGTTTATTGTCGGCACGTTATAATTGGGCTATTTATAAAATATTACAATATTTCATTTCAACGTACAAAACAAAATTAAACAATATTTGAGAAATTTCATTTTAAACAAAAAGCTAAAGTTTCGTTAAAGACATGTTTGCAAAATAACAAATATTAAGGTTAATTACTTTTGTTTGGAAGTTTATCGATACAGCGTGCTCTGAAAGGTGGAAGGATCAACAATTTTTTTGGTTCTGCTTTAAAAAACAACCGCTGTGAAGCCGATGATAAAAACAATAAAAAATATAAAGGTAACGACATATTGAACAAAAACAACTTTTAGGGGGATTAAATACAATGTTTGTTTAAGGTTTTATGTCGCTTAGCGCAGTTTACGCTTTCCCTGTCTGTGTCGGTTGTAAGTTGAAATTGTGTGATGGACATAACAACCTACAGTTTATTGTGGATTCCGACAGTTTTACATCATACTTGAGCCGAAAGGTAAATATTTAAAATTGTGAAAAATTGGCCGGTTCGTCTGAGGGCCGGTAATTAAAAGTTCAGGTGCTACTCAGCTGAACAATTCCTATAAAGTAAAGTACATAGTTTTTCACTTAGTTCACATACAGAGTTGGCATTGTAAAATTCACTTGCTAAATAATTTAAAGCTCAAAATAAGGCTTAGGGTTCAGCTTAGGTTCAGCTGCTATTGTAAAAATAGTCATAAAACTTGAAAACAAAAATGTGCATTTCAATAACATTTCTTCAGTTTCTTCTTGTGGAAATATCTAGGTAAATATCGGTTAAAAAAGGGGCGCCAAATTCTATAAGGGAGGTTTAAGGCGAGCACCCCCTACCCTCGGTTGGTTATAAAATTGATAGTTGTAGTATTTTATACATATAATAAATAAATTAAAATTAAAATTAGTCATTTTCTCCAAATTCTTTATTAAATTACAAACCTGGCATGCATCCATTTTGTTATTCTGCGCTATAGTTTCCAATTTCTGATCTGAGTCACTTTTGTCAAATTTTTCCCCATATTCCGCCGAATGTACTGGTCACACTCAGTCCCCTGTAACTGTTAGGATTAAAATATGATCTTTCCCGTTTCCTTTTTTATAGAGTGACGAGATGTAGCTTATTTTCCATTCTGCAGGTGTTCCTTGTTGGATTAGACATTCATTCATCAGGTCTAAAATTATTTGCATCAGTGATGTTCCGCCGTATTTTATTGGTTCTACAGGATGTCTTCAGGTCCAGGTGATTTTCCATTTTTCATCTCTTTTACGCATTGACCCAATTCATATTGAGTTATTTGTATTGGTTCTGTTGAGTTTTCAATGTCAAACTTGTTTTCCATAAATTCTTCCCTAACTTAAACCAATAACGATTCATAGTGTTTCTTACATCCATTAACAGTAATTAGAGATAAGTTTAATTTTTTAATATTTAATTTTGACTTACATAATTCAATTTTTATTTATTACATTTAAATTTAAATTAAAAAACACGACAGTATATTATAAAATCCAGAATATACATAACGGTGTTGGAAAGAGTTTTCTTATCAAAGTTGACAAAATCTTAGACCGAAAGTAGAAATTGAGATAAGAATTGATTCATGAAACTTAATTAGTTTTAAAAACAAGGTTTATAGAGTAGATTATATAAATATTTTGCGAGAAATGGGCCCAAACTTTTGAAAAAAACGCATTTGAACTTAGCTAATTTTCATGTGAAAACGTAACGAGATTCCGCGTGTCGCTCATTTTGTTGACGGTACGCGTGGAATGAATGACCCTAACACTTAGAGTATTAGAGTATTCGGCTGCAAGACGCCGACCAGTGTGCATCGCTAGTGATACATAGTGAAATTATTTCATCATTGTTCTGTGTCTTAAATAAAAGAGTGTCAAGTTTTTAAACATAAGTGTTAAAACAAAATCGGTTTTTATAAAAACCCCATAATATTAGTCACACGCTGGATAACAGCATTTTTAATATCACTCCTCAAGACCTATGTGAAGGTTCGGCTTTTTACAATAGAGCCAAGTTATTGGCGGAAAAGTCACGTTTACGCCATCGTGCGCGATCGGCAAGATATACCAAATTAAGAAAAATCGACTCCGATAACATCGAAAACAAACAAAGTGATACAGAAAATTCCATCCCGATTGATGTTACCGCATCAATCATGGCAGAATCACTAGCTGTTATTAATTCACCCCCTTTAACCCAACCGGCCCTCAATGATCCAGGAATGGACTTGGGGGACGATCCACCAGCTAATACTCAAGTCACGACACCGCTCACTACATACAACCGCTTCGGAATTTTAGCCGACTTACCAGTGCAGCATGAGCGTAATAATAATCGAGAGTGGACTACCGTTCGCTCTGCACCGCGTTCTCGTGTATCCAATAAACCTCCACCTATTATACTTACCAAATCTATTGGTGATTTACAAAACTTTGTCGCAGAGTCGAAACTTACAATTAAAGGAGACATCAGAATACAGCATGTTCGCGGACACTCGTGGTTATATCTAGATACTACTGAAGATTATCAAGCGCTTAAAGAAGAACTTTTTTCCGGCGGAGTTGAAGGCTATTCCTTTACTCCAGCATATCAAAAAGCCATCAAATTGGTGATGAAAAGTTCACCTTACTTAAATGCCGACTATGTAAAGGAACAACTGAAAGAAATTTATAAGATTGATACGCAGAACATTACCCAATTTAAAAACAAGTACGGAGATGTTACCGGCTCGTTTTTAATTTTATTTGCTCCTGGTGTCACACAGCAACAAATAAAAATTGTACGAAACATAGGTTCGGCAATGGTAAGATTCGAAGAATATAATAGACAAAACGTTCGACCCCAATGTCATAGGTGTCAAAACTACGGACATGGCTCTTCTAATTGCAACATCCGGCCGAGATGCGTGAAATGCCTCGGTGACCATCAAACCTTCAACTGTCAACGCAAAGAAAAGGATGATCAAGTACGCTGTTGCAATTGCAACGGACAACACGCAGCAAATTACTCGCAATGCCCAAGTTATCTAAATTATGCAGCTAAGGTAAGTGCAAACACTCAGCGCCGTGCAAACTTTAATAATTCGAATTTAAATAATCTCTCAAACAATATTGCTACAAATTCACCCGCACTCACACAAACAAATTTTCCCCCGTTACCTACCAGACAAAGACAAACTTATCCACAATCTAAATCGATAAACCTAGAACAACAAACTTATTCACAAAATTTAACAAATACGTACAATGATGCTCCTCAAGCCTCCGCCACCTGTGTAAACAATCCAACCAGTGACATAAACAACCTAATGAAGGTTGCACTTGAAATCAGACAACTTGATAACATTCCACGCCTAATGCAAGTAATGTTAGAAATTAAACAAAGAATGACCGGTGTTCACGACATTCTAGAACAAGTAAAAATCATGACAGACATTGCAGCGAAATACCAGCAGCCTTAAATTCAGCAACTCAAATAAATTAAAAATCATTACTTGGAATGCAGACGGACTTCATCCCCGACACCCCGACACAACGAATTAATTTCCTTAGTAAACGAACGAAATCCCGACGTTATCCTTATCCAACAAACCAGACTAAACAAAAGATCCCCTCCCAAAATTCCCAATTATAACTCAGTTAATAATCCTAATGGCATTAATTACGGACTAGTTACCTATATAAAATCAAACATTGACCATTCCACTTCCAACGAATTAACTACACACACAGCGGAGCTACAAACAATTATGATTGGCGGGGTGATGGTAGCTAATTACTACCTCTCCCCGGCACGTAATCATGACTTAGACGAACTTGACGCAATTTTCAACCTGAGCAATAAAGTCATTCTTGCGGGTGACTTTAACTCAAGGCATCAGCACTGGGACAATCCGGTCAGTGATCCTAACGGTAAGCGCCTGTATGCCTACATTAATAATAATCCCTTATTCTTGCATCATCCCGATGAACCCACTCATTATCCCCATTGCGATATTCAACGTCCCTCCATAATTGATTTTGCAGTAACAAAAAATTTAATAGTTAATTCAATTTCATCCCTAAATAGTTTAAGTTCAGATCATCTCCCAGTAGAAATAATAGTTGGTTCCTTAAAAGTTCCCCTTCACCCTCCTAAACCGTTAAAGGTCACAAACTGGAAAAATTTCAGTGCAGATGTACAAAACATACCACTAGTTCATAACATTGTTACGAACTATGACATTGACGAAGCTGTAGCCGGCTTCACCGACTGCATAAACAATATTTACAATTCCAACACCACTGACGTCCCTCCCCCTAAACGTAAACTCATCCTTCCACAAGAAATCCTCGACAAAATTTCAAGAAAAAATAATTTACATAAAATTTTCCAACGCTACAGATACCCTGCCCTAAAATCCCAAATTAATAGCCTTACAAAAGACATCAATCACGCCATCAGCGAAATCAAAATTTCAAATTGGAATAAAACATTAAAATCAATCATTCCGCAAAACCTTCGAAAAGCTTGGGCAATTTCGAAGGCGTTAAAAAACAAGACAGATGACGTTTCTTTTCCCACACTCCAAACCCCTCAAGGTCCTGTCACCACCAAACAAGACAAAGCAAACGCCATTGCGACGGTATATTTGTCTCATCATAATCTCACCGCACACCTATCTGATCCCGTCACAATTTCTGATGTCCAACAATCCAAAGATTCCCTCAATAATATCACAATCCCCACTCCCGATGAAGACTTAACTTCCCCTAAGGAAATTAAGCAAATTGTTAAAAAACTTAAAAATCGAGCTCCTGGTTATGACAATATATCTGCTCTCGTAATTAAAAAATTTCCTAAAAAACCAATCCTACAAATTTATTACATCCTAAACGCCTGCATTAAAAACCAATACTTCCCCTCCGCCTGGAAAAAAGCAGTCGTTATTCCCATCCCTAAACCAAAAAAGCCAAAATCCGATCCTGCCAGCTACCGTCCTATTAGTTTACTTCCTACATTATCAAAAATCCTCGAAAAAATCATCCTTTTCCGCCTTCAGCAACATGACGAAATTCATGATACAATAATTCCGGAGCAGTTTGGTTTTCGAGCAAACCACAGCACGGTCACTCAGCTAGCTTTGCTCGTTGATCAAATTACCCTTAATTATAACATGAAAACCACTACCACGACGGCCACCCTCGACATCGAGAAAGCGTTTGACACCATTTGGCACGACGCCCTGCTTCACAAACTTTATATCCGAAATTACCCCATGCATCTAATTAAAATCATCTCCAGCTTTCTCGAAAACCGCTCCTTCCAAGTCCGAGTAATGGACGCCCTCTCCATATCCTTACCTATTCCAGCTGGAGTACCGCAAGGCTCCATCCTAGCCCCAACCCTTTTTAATTACTACATCAATGATATCCCAAAATCTACACGGACAAAATTATCCCTGTACGCTGACGACACCGCCATCACCTCCGAATCCCGTAAAAAGGATAAATCCATTGACTACCTCCAACGACACGTTCCCGATCTCGAAAATTTTTATGCCACTTGGCGATTAAAAATTAACGAACCCAAATCCACCCTCACCGCTTTTTCCAGACAAAGAGACCAAATTACAAACAAACTTACGATTAATGGTACGGACATCACGCACACCCCTACGGTTAAATACCTAGGGGTGACCCTTGACCAACGACTTACATTCAGAACGCATTTAAAACTCACTGCACGGAAAGCGCAAGCAGCAATGCATGCACTTTTCCCATTACTTTCTTATAAAAACGGACTTGACCCTAAAATCAGACTGACCTTGTACAAACAATTAATCAGACCAATTTTATTATACGCCTCTCCAGTATGGAGCAGGACAGCCCCGGCTAACATAAAAATCATTCAAACAATACAAAACAAGTGTCTCCGAGTCATTTCCGGAGCTCCACGCTACACACCCATACATGATTTACACACTTCACATCAAATTCAAACACTAACAGAAGTCATACACAACACAGCCATAAAATTTTTCACATACACGGTAAGGCAAAACCCACACACATCACACCTTGGTACACACACACAAGACACCTTGCCCTTCAGGATCAAACACAAACTTTTACACCATGTCATTTTAAACAATCAGTAATAGGAAAGTAATTGTCAGTAGTTTAATTAAAATTCATTTTTATTTTCATTTTATTTTGTTAAAATTTCAGTAACTTAATTCTTTTTTGGCTTTTTTTTATCACGGCGCGGGGTTTTTGCACTCTTTTTTACCTCGAGATATCAAATCAATTAACCTTCAGATTTAATAATTTTCAACTTAATTCGATTAATCCTCTAGGGGGATAGGTACGATTTAACAATTCAAGTTTTAATAAATATGTATTTGTGTAATGGTTTGTTATTGTAATTTGTTATCTGTTATTATAGTAATTAAAATTATTATTGTAAATATGTATGTAAAGTTTTTAATGTCAACAGAGTTCTTTTTGGTTTTTTGGTTTTTTTTTTCGCACCGGCAGATGCAGCTCGTCTCTCGTTCATGTAACATCGATTATTTTTTGTTTTTACGCGATTTTTTGACGTAAAAGTTTACTGCCCCATACCGCAACTATACTTTTTAATGCTATTTCAAGGGTCCTTAAGCTCCCGGTTTTCTTGATGGGTGGCCCCTTCTCGTATGTTTAACCTAGTAACCAGAGTCAAAACCGCCCTGGAGGGGTGCAACGTGGAGCGGAGCGGAGCGGCGCCCCGAAAAGGTAGTTTTTGACAATGGATAAACCTCCCTATCGAATGCACACCCAAAAATCGAATAAAAAACATTTAAATTTTTTCACTTTTTGGGCGAGACACGGGTTATTTTCCATTTTTTGCTAATATTTATTACTAATATCTACTAATCACACCCCCACCTATCCGAATTTCAAAGAAAAATTCAAATCGGAGCGAAAAAATTTCACTCGATCTGGAGGGAAAGCCGATGCATTTCATCGCGTCTGCCTGGGGGGCGCGGCCTATTCGATGCTAATTTCCCTACTTTTAAAAAGTCGATATTGGGGTTGTTTCTCAAGGGTTCTCGAAAATTATTGTTTCTATAGACTAAAATAAGCCTGTTCTTTAGTGTGTAGCTGAAGAAAATTTTTTTCGGCTGGGGATACTTATGGCACAGTTCCCCAAAATTACATTAAATGGAACTTCGCCGATATTCATCAAGATGAAATTAGAAATGCTATATTTTATGCTATAATCGAAAATCGCCAAAATGCCAATTCGGACGATTTCAAAGGCTTTTCATATTCCCAAGTCAAGTCTTGATCAAATTGTAAAAAGTAAGTAAAAGAAAAACCTGACTGACTTTGGCATTGAAAGTAGTAATTCAAATGACGACGCATCCTTATTTACCAAGTACGCTACCCGAGAAGCTCTGGCTCCAGGAGAAGTAAAGCAGTTAGAAATTTATATAAAGAATTAAATATTTTAATTAATTAAAATAGTTTAATTAAACCCATAAAATATTTTATGGGTTGACATAATATTAATATGCAAGCAAGTTGGGTAAAAAATTTCCAGAAACTTGGGATCAAAATAAGATCGTTGAAATGGAGTGGAATGAAGCCCTTATGAGTCGTCACCTCATAATTTCCTAGCGTAAACCTAAAAATATCAGTATTGTTGCGATAGCTGATACTATTCATAAATGTAATGGAGATACTAGTTTTTCCGGTTCGACTCCGGTTTTGAGTTTAAAATGTCTTGAGCGTCTTCGTACTTCGAAGGATTCGTGAAACTATCGGTCGCCCTGTATTCATGATTTTCTTTATAACAATAAACACAGGCATGATAAGGCTCAGCTTAGCAAGCAACCTAAAATTAGGTTCACAGAACCGCTTGGAAAAAATTAGTAAAACACGATTTATCCCAGGACTTAATGTAAGAAAAATAAGAACTGTTAGCGAAAGTTCAGACAAAATACAATTTCCTCCTAATCGCATTTGGAATACCGATCAAACCGAAGTTACAACAGTTCTCCAGGCTATTAAAGTGTTTGCAGAAGGGTCTAGGACGTTTCAACGCCGCCCTTTCATCGCTGCCAGTTCATCGCCGCCGTTTCTACGCCGAGACGGTTCTACGCCAGCCGGTTCCACACCGAGACGGTTCTACGCCAGCCGGTCTTTTTTTAGGTCGAATTTTTCTTCGATTTTTGGGGTGTGCATTCGATAGGGAGGTTTATCCATCGTCAAAACCTACCCTTTCGGGGCGCCGCTGCGCTCCGCTCTGCTCTGCACCCCTTCAGGGCGGTTTTGACTCTGGTTACTATGCTAAACATACGAGAAGGCGCCTCCCATAAAAAAAATGGGATAAATGAAACCGGGAGCTTAGAGACCCTTGAAATAGCATTAAAAAGTATAGTTGCGGTATGGGGCAGTAAACTATTACGTTTCACCCGTTACGTTACGTTTGGTTAATGCAACCAAAAGTGTTACGATTGATTTTAGCAATTATATAAATTTTTGACAAATAAAATTAGTTTCTTGAATTATTACTTATCTTTTTGTACTTAAAATTAACATTATCAATATAACCAATATAAACAATACCAATATAAACATTAAAAAAAATTTTCTGGCGTAGAAACGGCTGGCGCAGAAACGCCCAGTGTAGAACCGTCCCGGCGTTGAAACGGCGGCGAAGAACCGGCGGCGTTGAAACGTCCCATTCCCTTTACAGAAGGGGGTCAAAATCAGTGAGAAAATTAAAAAATTATACCAAATTGGAGAACACGTTAACTTTTTAAGAAAATACAAAAGTGCATTGCTCAAAAGGATATTTAACAAATTTCCAGAGAACACATAATTTCCAAGCTACGCAATGCCGAATCAGCATCAGGAACAACAAGGATGTTTTCGAATTTAGTGTAAATTTCTTTAGATATAATCGATATAATGTTCAATACAACTTTTTTGTGAATATTTTCTTGTTCCTCTTGTTGTTGCGGATGTACCCCACCATGGAGCAGTTCGGATAAATCCACCATCCAAGCAAAATAATGAAAAGAAAACTACTGCATTTTCTGGTTTTAGATTACAGTCAAAATTCTGGGAATAAACCCAGCTACTCGTTAAATTTAATGTAGTCTTTAAATTTTAATTATCTTTGAAATACTTATGTTTGAAATAACATGAGGAACCACATTGTCCTGCTCGTACAACATAATTTTATACAAAAGTTGTCGATTGGTTAATATTATAGGTGTGAATAGTTTAACTTAAATTCAAAAGAACTTTTTGATTGTAAAATTTGCCTTTTGTTAAACGATTTCTACTATAATTTCGCATAAATATATGGTAATGGGGATTCAATAGCTATTTCAATATAAACGGTATTCCAGAATTGAAAGCTTGTCCAACCCAATTTTATTAATTATATCTCCAACGGGAAGATAATATTTATGTATGATTTAGTTCTGTTTGCGTTTATACTAAATTTATAGGTTTAGTTTTAGAGGTCAAGTCATTAGCAAATGAAGTTGAACCTAATGTCTTGTACACACTAGCGAGCAAAACTGTGAGCGTTTCTGCGAGCCGCTCACTGAAAAGTTGTGAGCTTTCCGACGAGCATCGATAAATGGTGGGAAAATGCCTTGTAAAGACATGCGGATCTGCGAGAAAATAGTGGCAGTAAACTGCTATCTTTACAATGAACACCGTTATGTGATAAATTAATTAAAAATTTTTTGACAATATGTAGAGATTCTGATCACATATTTGAGTATTTTAAATTTATTGATTGCTAGATTGATTGATAAAACTATACTGTCTTGTTAATGAGAGCCAGAGATGTTAAACTTTAACCTAGATACATAAGTGTGAATAAAAAAGTGAAGCCTGATCACGTGATCGACGCCATTTATAGTTGGGTCAAGCAGTTGTATACTTTGGTTGTATAGTTGTAAACATTGAATATTCGTGCTTAATATTTCTTAAAAAAATACGTTCTTGATAAGTTTCTTAATTAATAGTGTTTAAATAAACTCTAGTGGTTGTACATTTGTTACATTATTTGAGGTTAGTGTGATATTCTACTTAATAAACAATAACATAAAGTCAATAAAAACTTTTAAATATTATTTAATTTTATAGATAATAATAATTGAAAATATGCCAAATACTTGTGCTGCATACGGTTGCTCTAACAGAGGTAAATCTAAAGATGGATTGTCATTTTTTCGGTAAGTCAATTCGTTTTTAATTTATCTAACCTAAAATAGATGAATGTCATGACTTTTATTTTTTTATGTATTAAAGTTCAATATTTTTCAATAATTGCAGCATTCTAAATACGGAATAATATGATTATACTGTAGCGAGTTGACCCAACTAAAAATGGCGGCGATCACGTGACCAGGCTTCACTTTTTGGTATACAAAATATACACAGTTAGGTATCTAGGTTACAGTTTAACATCTCTGATGAGAGCACATTCACATACTACGCAAATGAAATAGATACAATTAATTGTTTTCCTTAGGTGGTTTTTTTTAGAAAATTGGAATTTCAATTATAATAATTTATATTTTTCACATTTTTCTATGAATGGCTGCTTGTATGATCGAACCAGGTAGAAACCATCTACCTTGCTCTAGCTGAGGATTATACCTTCCCTTAGAATATATTTACCCCGTTGTAAAAAATTAGTCAGTTTTATTATTATTACAAGATTATTGAGAGAACTTATGATGTTTTATTTTATAAAAAGTTATAATAAATAAATGCACTCTTCACGCCATTTAAATTTTAATTCAATTTTATTGTTTTTATGATTTTCCTCTTCCGGCTTTAATTTTTTGATTTGAATTTTGAAATACTCAAATTTAATACAACTTTATTTTTCCATAATTAATTGATGCTAGTTGCAAATTTATAATACTGCACCCGATGATGGCAGTTTGTTATCAAAACGCGTAGCAGAAATAAATAAATAAAAATAAAATAAAAAAATAATTAAATTTAAATTAGGAGAAGAGTGCATTTATTTATTATATAAAATACCAGTTGGTCAACCAATTTAAATGTTTATTTTTCGTCGGAATTCTTAAATTTGTTTAATAAAAATGAACATTATTAAACTAATCAAGCATATTATTACAAACAATCTCAAAGTAAAAAACCTGAAAAATAGATTGTAAGACAAATATAATGTAACTATATACTGAGAAGTGGCACGCGCATTTATTTGGATAGACACGATAAGTGCTAAAATCGCACGAACCACGCCTCCACTCTGAAAATATGAAGTTTTGTTGAAATACCGACATTCAATGGCTCGTGGAAATGCTCACAACTTTGTTGAGAAGAAATATGCACAACTCTGCTTAGTTCGCCGAAAAGCTCGCCGATTTGCTCGCTAGTCTGTACGGGATTTTGATGGTTCTTCGGATACCGACGTCGTGAAGAAATGGACGTGTAATGTATACAGGGTGTTTCAGTCATGATATTGTATTTGTTGAAACCTTTGAATTATGTTGCGAACTTTGTTTAATTTTATATTAATTTCCAATAGTTAAAAACTCGCATATTTTAAATATATTGTTTTTAATAAATTTGTTATTTATTTTTTACAAAATCAAAGTATTGTCAAAACTGAGTTGATTTATTTGCTAGATTCAAATTACATCATTATTACTTGATCAACACATAATATTATGTACATATTTTGACAATATTATGGAATAGTTTTTAAAATGTGTACTATATTAAAATTTAGGAACTCTTGTGTAACAAAATAATATACTTATAAATAGCAATCGAATCAATAGGATATGTAAGTTTTCACAATATATTTTTTAAAACTAAAAATTATATTATTACCTTTCGTAGCATTCGGGGTTTTCCAAATTTTAATTTTCTGTTTAAGCGATTTATGTATGAATAAATCAAGTTTTATTCTCATGTTTGTAAAAACAGATGTTTTAGATGTTTAATAGCATAAAACATGAAGAAATATTGTATAATTTTCCTAATAAATGGCACATTAGTTGAAGTGCATTGTCAAAAACTATTCCAAATCTATTATGGTTTAACTAACTATACGTTGACAATAATTTGAATATGCATTTTGTACTAATTGCATGTTTCATTTGTATCGTAGCCATTAATCATTACAGCAAGCTCGTTAATGTGGTTTATGCACAATAAAATTTTAGATTTTTGACTACAAAAGTATCAAATATTATGTACACTATGATATAGTAGAAAATGATTCGTATGAAATTACGTGGTAAGTACGTATTTTTAAAGTTAATAGTACGACAACACTAAATTGTAATGACACGAAGAATTGGTACACTTTTAACAATTCAATTCCATTTCGAATTTATGACGGAATGTCCTCCATATACTATTACATTCCATATTTTTTTATCACCTTATCACTTTATTTTTACTACTCTTTAAATTGCCAGATGAGGAGAATTTTATTTTACATGACTTTTGGAGTTGTAAAAGAAAATTACAAGTCTTCCTCTTACATGATCCTTTAATAAATAACAGCGTTTGATTTAATTATTTTTAAACTTTCCATAGGTCAATTTTACCTACGTTATCATATTTAATACCATTTACACATCATGCAAAAACGTTAATTATTATAACATTTTTTTAGTTAATAGATGCAAATAGGCACCCATTGAATTCAGACTTATTAATTTTACCTATATGTAGATAAAGTCATATTTAATTACAAGTGTTTCTATATACTAATTGACTATACTTGATAGGCTTTTATTTTTAAGAAATCCTAAAAATTTTACACTAGGTACATCAGTTTACAAAATTATCCACAACATTTATGACCAATACACTTCCACTGGTTACAAAAAAATTACAACAAATAATTGTTATGATGTGCGTCTCCCGGTTAAACAACACCAAGCTCGGGGTATACTAAAATTTTTATCTTTACTTTCGGTATTACTTTTTTTAATACTTTCTATTATTTCAGCACTTTCGTCGGGTTCACCACGACTTTGAGTAATAATTTCATCAAGATTTGGTTTGGTCACTTTAGTTTCAGTTTTATTACTACGTATAACACTTTGACTTTTAAGTTGGGAACGAATTTCTTCGTTTGCTTTGTTAATTTCAACTACTACCTTTTCCTCGTCTCAAGTGTCGTCCTTTTCGGTTTTCGTTTCATCGGAAGCCGGAACATCCACTTTTGGAGAACCCAATTCTCTTGTCCACGTCGGATCAAATTCCGAACATGTATGCATTAAAGTGAATGGCAATTTGAGCGATAATTCTCCACCCATAACACTGACAATTAATTTTACCTTGACGTAATAAGTAACGTAAATGGCAAAGACGTTGCGATCTTGGGTGTTGTCTGATGTGCTGGTTACGGTGGAAGCTAAACTGGAACCGCTTTTGGAATACGAATCTTCTAATGCTATCCAATTTTTAGTGCTACTTTTTGTAGGAGTGAGACTAAACGATTTTTCCAAGGTGCTTCCACTATGCACGGGACAATGGTCTTTACCGTTTATTGATGCCACGACGTTTTTAAATTTTCCGTTTGAAAACATGCAGACGTCGACGTGCTGGACAACAAAAACCTGAAAAAAGATATAACTGAATATTTTGAAAAATTTTGTTGCTTATTATTATAGTACTAGAAAATAGGAAAACTTAACGATTTGTATTCAAGGTTTTACGTTACATAAATAGTGGAACTTAGAATGCAATTTTCTTTGTATTGATTATAAAATAACAGTCGAAGGAATTGTTTTCCACCACAATGTGATGCACAATTTGCAGTTGGCACTTGCAATTGACACGAACACCCACAAGTTTAATGTAATTGAACAAGATGAACACTAATAATTGATTCTTTTTTGTCTGGCATCCTGAAACTTGGGTTTCCTGGATAATACTTGTATTATAGTTTTTGTGATTATAAGAAAAAGGAAAAGCTCAAAAATGAAATTTTACAGGAGAGAAATATATTTTTCAGATTGCACATTCAAATGATATCAAATTCAAATTATAACTTTGGTTGATTATGGTGTATAAAATAAAGATTTTCCTGTATAAGGACGTCTAGTAAATATTACAATCGCTCTGCAGTACCTGCATTATGTAATGACGACGTATTGGATTAATATTACCATTGTATGTAACCTATGTACATATACAGCTTTATATTACAAACAACATGAACTTCAAACAACCTCTCAATATACATTCGTAATCTATCAAAGTGTGGCAACATTCCGACATGTATCTCGGGATAAACCCGGAATTACAAGTCATCAGTTATTATTAATTGGTTAAACTACGATAGTGAGATATATTGCCATGATATTTTCCACAATTTTCAGTGGAAATATAAAAGATAAATTTTATAAATTTATTTATAAAACACATTTATATAAAATAAATTATTTATAAAATTTTATAAAGAAAGGTTGTATTTTGATTGTGCTGAATTATGTGAGAGTATGTTTTTGTAACCCCATTAAATTTTAATTTTAGTTTTAAAATGTAACAACAGATGTCATAATAATTTGTCGAAGTTTAATAATTTAAAGTCCGAAAAAGGTACGCGTGAAGAGTGGGAGTACGGGACTTCTAGCCGCGTCTCCCGTGGAGGAAGACGACATACTAGAACGTTGTTTTATTGTAACTAGAAAATATTAAAAAATTAATCGAAAGTGTGAAAATGTTAGCGCTAATAATAATCTTTTCGAAATTATAAACCATAATAAATTTAACCACTACGTAATAACAAAATAAAGACGCCAACGTGACCACATCTGGAAGACGGCAAAAGGAAGCAAAATTAGCAAACGCTATCTTTCAAAGAAAAGTCAAAAGTCTCGGGTGTTAACTGGGATCAGTGCATACGTGCATTTCGCACTCCCAGTAAAATAGTGTCGTAAGTCGAAAATTGTAAATTCTGAGTTATGTCAATGTCTATCAAATAATACTGCATCTAAAAATGTACTGCCATCAATCAATTTCATTTCAATCAATTAAAATTTTATTTTAAAGCATGAAACGCTTTTTTTTTTCGTTAATTAGAATTATTCCTTAAATTTAAATTCGTTATTTTGAAGTTCCACTGTATTTTGAGCCTAGTACTAGTGACGAGTTAAAAATGCAAGTAAGTTCATCATTGCCAGAATGTAAGAACAAAAATCAAATATCTAGAGAAATCCGTTTGCCTTAAGTTAAGGGTGCCGAAGTGAAATCTAGGAATCCCGCAGGCTTTTTCAGTTTTACAGGAACATCCCACGGGGGATGGCTCGAGACTTTCAATATATTGTTAAGGGGGTACATCGGAAAGTGTTTCCCGAGTGTCACTTGGTAATTCTACATGTGTCGGTTGTAACGGTTCGAAATTTGCCGCCGAATTCTTTGGGTTTTTGGAACCAGTGACCGTTGGTACGAGCGAGACAAATGCGCAGGAGTCGGTACGCGGGACTTGACTTGATACGTTTGCTCGAGTAAGAGGTGATTTTGTGTGTGTTGTGCAAAAATTTTGTTGAAGCCGGATTTTGGAGAAGAATTGGTTAGTTGTTACCATCCAGTAGCGAGCTGGGATCATCTTCTCGAATCCGTATGTTGAGAAGCTCATTTTGTTTGCGATTATTTTACCGGGAGCTCTCTTCAGCCTTTATGGGATTATAAGCTAAACAAATTTTGCATAGGCCGCAAATCAACGAAATTTGAGGTATCGTATCATTTTTAGTTATTTATTTATGATAATAATTATTAATTATTTGGTTGATTTACTTATAATAATTTGTACATTTTGTGTAAATATTCCGTGATTTCGGTTGATAATCAACATATTGTTGATAAAATTTTTGTGTGGTCCGCCATTATTTTGCTCAGTTCTTTGCGGGACTGCGCGTAAAATATTTACGCTTTCTATGCGCGAGCAATTATTATTTTTAGTTTATAAAATTTCTTCGTTGTTCAAAATTTTCCGTATGCCCTGATCTCATGCTGGATTTTGTTTGAATAATTATCTTTCCAAGCTAGCCGGCAAGATTTACAACGATAGCTCGTGTTTTCTCGATTTTCTTTTGGATCGAGTTATCTATTCTATCATAACGACGTATGGTACATTTGAACGAAATCGAGTGGCGCCTACCCCATCTTTTTTTCTTCGTCGTTTTCAATTAACACCTATTGGATAGAAATTATTTCAACATCGAGTACTAACGCTAAAGTTCGTGAGGAATTTTAAGCGTCACACGGTTTTGACCAAAAATTGCTTAAATGGATTTAAATCGTGGTTAAACTTAAACTTCTGTACATATTTAAGGGTCTCACACTCGAAAGTGAATGAAAAAAATTATCTGTGGTGTGGTTTAGATTCCACGTTTTATCTTAAGCTTACAAAACATTTGTGAAAAATTGACATCTTATAGGATATTCTCGCGACATCAAAATGCCGTTCTTCGCCAGTTACAATGAAAAAGTAATGATAATGTCTGAACAAAAATCGCTTGATGCCAAGGTATTAAAATTAATTGGTCAGAAATCCCAGGTAATCATGGAATACAAACTTACATTGTTGAAAGTAATGCTCAGATCCATTTCGACATAAATATAACGGAGTCCGAAAATATTACATTTTTAATTACATTCGCTGCGCATTACAAAAATGAAAAAATTCTTATAGTGAGGCTTATACTGACACCCTAAAATAATCCGACGTTTTAGAAATTTTTCCGACAAATTTTCCAACATTTAAAATTTCTTTTAGAAAAATTGAATTTTTAAGACACGCAAAAGAAAAGTTTTTTCCGCTTATTATTAATATAATTCATAAACTAATTGTCAGATAATGTTGAGCTTTTATGTGCTTTTTTATCATCATTCCATCATCTAAAAATTTAATCTCTTTACTTTTTAGCGAAAACTGTTATACTGTAAATAAATTTATTATAAAGCAATGTATCGAAAACTAAATTAATTATATATTATTATTTATATCTAAATCATAAAATTTAGGGCATCAGTTGTGATGATCTATCATAGCCAGATAGATACAAAGTTTAGGACTTAAGGTTCGTTCATGGTCCACTTTAATTTATTTTAATTTAATTTATTTTAATTAAAAAAAAATTCAATGTACATAACCTCCTATAGTCGTTTATGCTACTTTATTTCCTAACGTTAAATTAAATTAAAGTAGAAAAAATGTATCATAAATGCCTATAGGAGGTTATGTACTACATTGAACTTTTTTTAAATTAAAATAAATTAAAGTGCACCATGAACGAACCTTATGTAACGAAAAACAAAAAATTACAGGCAACATCCAAATTCCTTGTAAGTACTACAATTGGTAGATGATAACCAAATTGGCATCTATCTAACCATGATAGATCATCATGACAATTTTGTAACTTTAATTTTATTATTTACAGTACTTTTCAATATTCATTTTGAATTAATTTTAATTATTATAAAATATAACCATGCACTGTTTTTTGCCACACATACGTGGTCTATATCTGATTTATATAACTGCTACTTAGACCCGACCTTATCCACGTTATTTTCTGTAATGGCTTGTGCTTGATTTTTTGGCACTTATAACCAGATTTAAAGCACCTGCTAAGTTATCTAGTCTTTTCTCATTGTAATGAGTTTCCTCGTGCAGCGTAAATTTTCTACCTTATATAGGCACGTCCTTTACGATCTTTTCTAGGTCGGCATAAAATTGGTTGTTTTCATTGTTATCTTGGTCTTCTGTTGGTGGGTATTCAATTATCCGATTTACATTGATAGATTTTGCTTTCATTCGAAAGTATCATAGTCTCCCATTTACTGGATTGGACTGTATAATATTCTTCTTCCAATTATTTTCAGCAAAGTGTGCCACTTTATTTGACCTTTGCTTCTCGTCACTACAATACAAGAAAACAAATTTGTTTGTGTCAATTTTTCCGGCATCCATTCCTTCTAATTTCCCAGACTGCCGTAATTTTACAGTGTGCCAGTTCGTTTGCTATTTCCAACATCTTTCCTTCCCTTAACATCATCCTTACATATCATGTACATAGCTTCATCATATTTTTCTCTCTTTTCTACCTTTTGTAACCTTAGGATACGCTCTCGGCGCCTCCCAAGTTTTGACAAAATATTATAGCAATTATGCCGCAAAAATTTCTCGCCTTTAAAATTTTAACACCAAAATATTCTAAAAAGCATATATTTGTAGGTCGAATAATATTATTAAAAGATCAACTTTAGAAATTAGCAGACGAAATTATATTTTTCAATCGAGTAATATGTTGAATATTTGAGATTACGAATTGGGTAAAATAATTCTTCGACACGTGAATTATGGATTCATGTAAATAACACAGCAGATTGGCGTTGACGTAGCTCAATCTACCATTTGCGATAATTCTCACAGTCGACATAAAGCTCTTCATTTCGAAGAAGTTCAAACTTCACACCCATCAATCCCAATGTGTCTATCAAGGATTGCATAGTACGTTTTGAGACTTTTATTCGGGATAGGTATTTTTGTTACAAGTCTGGGCAATATGCCCACGCAGACCTGTCAAAAACACTTTGATTTATACGTTTTATTTTGTTATCTGTACAGATGTACACGTGTTAAACCCAAGTGTAAATATTTTAGCATTAGCTCTTATGAGAAGTGCAACAAAGTAACGTCTGAAAATATACCTTTTTGTCGAGCAAAAACTATCGAAACTCGAACGTTTGTAGCGCAAAAAACGCGATAGCGACCAGCTGCATTTGCTAAGTTCGAACAGGATTTTGTAGAAATAAAGATGCAAGCGATGCATTTCACTTATTCTTTGAACCAATCGAAACTCGAGGTCAGAATTAAAGACCAATTAGGGACTAATATTAACACTGCCGTAGTGGGATCCCGATCCCCACACTTGCAATTTTAGGTCAGAAATCATATAAATAGCGTAACGCACCGGCTAAAAGCCAAGATTTGTGATCAAGTCTTCACGCCTAGAACCGCTGTTGGTTAGAACTGTGAAAAACGCTATATGCGGAAGTGAATCGAATCTTATACAAAATAAGATTTTAAATCATATTTATTCAGTTGTGCTAATCCTCAAGTGTTGTCGCCAGCTAGGTAATACACCATCTCGCATTAAAATTAAATATTTGAACATTTAACGGAAATTTATTAAAATTATAACGAACTTTTATTCAAACCACACATGTTCGGTCCGCGCAAGGACATAGAACATACTTGCAATTTTGTATCGACTTTATTTGAACTTTATATTAAACAACTTTATGTTTAAGTCAGTTTCGTATCGAGTATTATTTAAACATTTATCGAATAATATTTAAACTACTTTATGTGTAAATCAGTTTGTTTGAACATTTTACTAAGTACTTTGAACTTTAAGTTAAACCAGTTTCGCTGCCGCATTATTTAAACATTTATCGAACAACATTAAACAACTTTAAGTTAAAGCAGTTTCGCTGCCGCATTATTTAAACATTTATCGAACAACATTAAACAACTTTAAGTTAAACCAGTTTCGCTGCCGCATTATTTAAACATTTATCGAACAATATTTAAACCATTTCGCATTTGACTAGTTTCGTGCATTTATGAATCTCGTTAAACAGTATTTAAACAGTATTTAAACAATTTTACGTTTAAATTCGTATCGGTAAATTGTTGAACCTTAGTAAATTAAATCTACATAAATCTTTATCAACGGTAGTACCGCATCAAGGTTGACCTTATGCACCGCGAGTCTAGAGCGGACATCTGGCAACTAGGATTCCGAGATAACGCTCATTCATTGACAGATGTTTTTATTTCACCGAATCATATTTTTATTCAATAGTTTTTATCGTCAAACGCATTTAAAATAATAACGCGTGTTTATACAGTGCCGTCTTTAAGTAAATTTAGTTTTGAGAATAATTTTCCAGTGCATTCTTACGAGCGTGATCATCCATTTGTCGGGAAAATAGGGCAATTATACTACCCCTTATTTATCGGCGAATTTTCTATTCGCATCATAACTTCATTTTGGCAGGAACTGAGATTGGATATCACATTAACCTCGAGGGAATGGTTGTTTGTATCGTTAATCATTTACTTCCGTATGGGAAGGATCCTGCTTCGACGTTCATCGAAATTATCACTCTGGAAAGCTGCCCAAGGATCTTGCCTGAAGGTCAGCACCAATAAGGAAAGGATACGTAAGAGATTCTTTGTTATTTATAACTGTATTGTGTTAAGTGATCCCATTGGTCACTGCGTAGATTTAAGGAGCCCTCTGCTCAACCCCCTAGTCGATCGTAACCCCCTGTATTTCTTTTGATTATTTGTAGGATTTGTGTTTGAAAGTAACCTAACTTTTTACGCCAATAATGCATTAACTTTCATCCAGTTTTAACGTAACCTTTTGTAATTGACGTTTATGTTAGAGTTTATTCGTCCCCTTTTTATGGGAATTTGGCATTCAATTGTGCATATACTTTTGCATTCAAAGGTACATTTAATTTTGCATTCAGTTGCATTCAATTTCAAAGTCAATTTGCATCAGTTTTTGTAGTAAATTACTTTAGGATTTATATGTGTTACATTCACGTACTAGTTAAAGTGGAGATTAGTAGCCCATCTTTCATATTGTTTTACGCTACTAAGCTTCCAATCGTGCTGATAACTTTTATAAGGAGTCAAGTCAGTTGTAAATACTTGTCATTATACTACGACATTTGTAAATTTGAGTGTCCTGTACGTATTTTGTCACTATCCATTTTTGATATTATTTCCATTATATTTATATTGTTACTTATTATTGTGTTTTATTGTTCTTGTGTGTATATTTTATTTAGTTATTTTCATCCAAGGAGAGTCTGCCTACTGTAAAGGTAAGGTCATTGGACGAGACTTGTCCAGGGTGAGAGTCATCAAGAGTAATCAACAAGTTGTCGCGTACCAGCTTGGAAGGTGTGATATCCCATCCCCCTCGAATAAACTAACGTTTAAGAACGCGTGGCGCCCATTTCATCCCTTGTGTAAATTATACCCCCCGATTTTGACTATTTACCGAACCACGATTGAGGATTGCCCAATCGTTGCTAAGAGACTGGCAACTCGCGACACCACGTCACAGGACCCTTTGGCTCTTCTAGCCCACCCACCACCTTCGCGACTTGAGCTAACCACCCTTATTATAGCTGTTCGAAAAGGTGTCTTGCTTGCGGATTGTCAGGTAACACTTTTTAACGCTTTTTCCGATTTCTCACTGTATTCACGATTCTCATTGTCACTTCCATTTATTCTTTTTGATTCACTGTACATACATCTGTTTATTGTCTATATCCGTGTTAATTTCCAAGGTCTTCTTTGTATTTTTATCCGATTTGTTTTTCTCTTTTTATAATTTTTTGTATCAGTCTTCGTTTCTGCTCTTAGTACCACCGATGATTTTTTGTTCATTGCATATTCTTTTCCATTGGTCTCGATTTTTTGGAATCCAACCTTGGCTATTTTTCCATTCTTTCTTGTTCTCTTCGCCATAGCCCTAAGTTCACGTTGTATTTCCGATTCTTTGGGTCATTATCTATGTAAACGTTCTTATTTCCAAGTTCCTTCTTGTTAGAAATCATCTCCATCTTTTTTCCGGCTCCTACTCCAATAATTTATTACTTTAAAACATTCAAATTCTACTGTATTCAGTTGCTTTTAGCTAATCGGGAAAACAATAGTCTCTTTGTGTTAAAGACAATCGATATTTGTTAGAATTTAATTCCTATTAGAACCCCTTCCCCTAAAATTCCGATAAGCTGCCTTACCGACCGTTTTTTAACGAAAAATTTTTATTGTAGCTTCTTCATTCGTGTAGTATAGTGTTACTTTTTTGTGTCCACAGAATTCTAAATTTTTAGAAAAAAATGGCCTCTAACATCAACGATGGTGAGTTTCATTGAATAAAAGCTTTTAAATACATAATATGTAGACGTGAACATAAAACTTAGGTTGTATTTATAATATGGGGTCTTATTTTTAAACAGGCCACGAGGAGTAGGGTCTGTCCGTCCGTCTGTTGAATGTTTACACTCGCTTATTTTAGTTTAGAAAATAATTATGCCCATATTAAAACGTTTTGTCAAAACTCAATCAATGAGATATGTCCGTTTGTCCATTATTTCGAATTTCATAAATCGCTAGGGCCGTTTGATGGTATTTGATATTGTATATCTAAGTAAAATTAAATATTCCGATAATTTTTATTTGAACATCTACGGTAATTTTATGATATAATTTTATATTCTTGGTTAATTGTTTGCGTAAATTGCACTTTAATTACATCATTTGCCCACGTTTTTTAACCAAAAAACTGTATTGATCGTAAAATGGTCGATTTATTCGTGAATATCTAATATTAATTTATTAATTAATAATATTTATTGATCTATATAATCAACAACATTACATTGATAATTAATCAACCTAAAAATTCGTCATAATTGATACCATTTAAACATTTTAATTTCGTTTAAATTATATCGATAGATTATTTTAAATGTATAAATTATTAATTTTTTAAATTCGGAGTAAATTACAATTTAATAAATAACAAGCTAAAAGTAAGCAATAAAAATGTAATTTAATACATATTTAATAATTAACCATATTCTTTAAATTAACGTTTTTTTTATATTTGAATTAAAATAAAACAAGGAATTTATACAATCTTTAAAAAAATTAAAAAACTCTAGAAACCATATTTTCAAATTTTTCGCTTGGTAACCCACTTTTTTGCACAATAGAGCTATTCAAATATAAGCCAATGATGTTACGGAAAGCTTGTCCAATAATTTATTACTTTAAAACATTCAAATGCAATTTGTATTCAGTTGCTTTTAGCTTATCGGGAAAACAATAGTCTCTTTGTGTTAAAGACAATCGATATTTGTTAGAATTTAATTCCTATTAGAACCCCTTCCCCTAAAATTCCGATAAGCTGCCTTACCGACCGTTTTTTAACGAAACATTTTTATTGTAGCTTCTTCATTCGTGTAGTATAGTGTTACTTTTTTGTGTCCACAGAATTCTAAATTTTTAGAAAAAAATGGCCTCTAACATCAACGATGGTGAGTTTCATTGAATAAAAGCTTTTAAATACATAATATGTAGACGTGATCATAAAACTTAGGTT
The DNA here is from genome assembly GCA_932274525.1 of Podabrus alpinus. Classification (NCBI taxonomy): domain Eukaryota; kingdom Metazoa; phylum Arthropoda; class Insecta; order Coleoptera; family Cantharidae; genus Podabrus; species Podabrus alpinus. The sequence continues at coordinate 74,784,142 of OW026453.1, read as the reverse complement.
GTATTTATAATATGGGGTTTTATTTTTAAACAGGCCACGAGGAGTAGGGTCTGTCCGTCTGTTTGTTGAATGTTTACACTCGCTTATTTTAGTTTAGAAAATAATTATGCCCATATTAAAACGTTTTGTCAAAACTCAATCAATGAGATATGTCCGTTTGTCCATTATTTCGAATTTCATAAATCGCTAGGGCCGTTTGATGGTATTTGATATTGTATATCTAAGTAAAATTAAATATTCCGATAATTTTTATTTGAACATCTACGGTAATTTTATGATATAATTTTATATTCTTGGTTAATTGTTTGCGTAAATTGCACTTTAATTACATCATTTGCCCACGTTTTTTAACCAAAAAACTGTATTGATCGTAAAATGGTCGATTTATTCGTGAATATCTAATATTAATTTATTAATTAATAATATTTATTGATCTATATAATCAACAACATTACATTGACTATTGCACACATGTGTCACATGACCAACATCAACCAATGATATTTAGGGATCCGATCAATTCTAACCAATGGAGTTAGAATTACGCGATAATTGTTCAAGTTGCTTTGATAATTGCACATATGCTTCTTTTTGATAATTGTGTACGTTTACTTTATATCATGTGATACATTTTTTATATGAAATAAAAATTCGCCGCCGGCAAGATTCGAACCTCGGATATTCTCATTGCTAATCATGTACTCATGTACTATCACCATTTCGCCACAGCTTGTGACATACAAAGTAATGCTTTAAATTGTCAAATCTGCTACACAATAACCATAGAAACACTACTTCAATTATATTTAACCTACAAATTCCAATGTGTGCAATAGTCTTACCGAATTTATTACGTGCATTATATTGATTATCGTCCAATTTAACTACTTTGCTATATTCAAACTTTGTTGTCAATAGTAAATGTCCTCATGCTTCGCATTCGGACATTTACTTGACAACAAAGTTTTCATAGCAACGTAGTCAAATTGTTACCGATAATCAAAAATGCACTTAATATATTATATGTGATAATTAATCAACCTAAAAATTCGTCATAATTGATACCATTTAAACATTTTAATTTCGTTTAAATTATATCGATCGATTATTTTAAATGTATAAATTATTAATTTTTAAAATTCGGAGTAAATTACAATTTAATAATTAACAAGCTAAAAGTAAGCAATAAAAATGTAATTTAATACATATTTAATAATTAACCATATTCTTTAAATTAACGTTTTTTTAATATTTGAATTAAAATAAAACAAGGAATTTATACAATCTTTAAAAAAATTAAAACAATCTAGAAACCATATTTTCAAATTTTTCGCTTGGTAACCCACTTTTTTGCACAATAGAGCTATTCAAATATAAGCCAATGATGTTACGGAAAGCTTGTCCAATAATTTATTACTTTAAAACATTCAAATTCAATTTGTATTCAGTTGCTTTTAGCTTATCGGGAAAACAATAGTCTCTTTGTGTTAAAGACAATCGATATTTGTTAGAATTTAATTCCTATTAGAACCCCTTCCCCTAAAATTCCGATAAGCTGCCTTACCGACCGTTTTTTAACGAAACATTTTTATTGTAGCTTCTTCATTCGTGTAGTATAGTGTTACTTTTTTGTGTCCACAGAATTCTAAATTTTTAGAAAAAAATGGCCTCTAACATCAACGATGGTGAGTTTCATTGAATAAAAGCTTTTAAATACATAATATGTAGACGTGAACATAAAACTTAGGTTGTATTTATAATATGGGGTTTTATTTTTAAACAGGCCACGAGGAGTAGGGTCTGTCCGTCCGTCTGTTGAATGTTTACACTCGCTTATTTTAGTTTAGAAAATAATTATGCCCATATTAAAACGTTTTGTCAAAACTCAATCAATGAGATATGTCCGTTTGTCCATTATTTCGAATTTCATAAATCGCTAGGGCCGTTTGATGGTATTTGATATTGTATATCTAAGTAAAATTAAATATTCCGATAATTTTTATTTGAACATCTACGGTAATTTTATGATATAATTTTATATTCTTGGTTAATTGTTTGCGTAAATTGCACTTTAATTACATCATTTGCCCACGTATTTTAACCAAAAAACTGTATTGATCGTAAAATGGTCGATTTATTCGTGAATATCTAATATTAATTTATTAATTAATAATATTTATTGATCTATATAATCAACAACATTACATTGATAATTAATCAACCTAAAAATTCGTCATAATTGATACCATTTAAACATTTTAATTTCGTTTAAATTATATCGATCGATTATTTTAAATGTATAAATTATTAATTTTTAAAATTCGGAGTAAATTACAATTTAATAATTAACAAGCTAAAAGTAAGCAATAAAAATGTAATTTAATACATATTTAATAATTAACCATATTCTTTAAATTAACGTTTTTTTAATATTTGAATTAAAATAAAACAAGGAATTTATACAATCTTTAAAAAAATTAAAAAAATCTAGAAACCATATTTTCAAATTTTTCGCTTGGTAACCCACTTTTTTGCACAATAGAGCTATTCAAATATAAGCCAATGATGTTACGGAAAGCTTGTCCAATAATTTATTACTTTAAAACATTCAAATGCAATTTGTATTCAGTTGCTTTTAGCTTATCGGGAAAACAATAGTCTCTTTGTGTTAAAGACAATCGATATTTGTTAGAATTTAATTCCTATTAGAACCCCTTCCCCTAAAATTCCGATAAGCTGCCTTACCGACCGTTTTTTAACGAAACATTTTTATTGTAGCTTCTTCATTCGTGTAGTATAGTGTTACTTTTTTGTGTCCACAGAATTCTAAATTTTTAGAAAAAAATGGCCTCTAACATCAACGATGGTGAGTTTCATTGAATAAAAGCTTTTAAATACATAATATGTAGACGTGAACATAAAACTTAGGTTGTATTTATAATATGGGGTTTTATTTTTAAACAGGCCACGAGGAGTAGGGTCTGTCCGTCCGTCTGTTGAATGTTTACACTCGCTTATTTTAGTTTAGAAAATAATTATGCCCATATTAAAACGTTTTGTCAAAACTCAATCAATGAGATATGTCCGTTTGTCCATTATTTCGAATTTCATAAATCGCTAGGGCCGTTTGATGGTATTTGATATTGTATATCTAAGTAAAATTAAATATTCCGATAATTTTTATTTGAACATCTACGGTAATTTTATGATATAATTTTATATTCTTGGTTAATTGTTTGCGTAAATTGCACTTTAATTACATCATTTGCCCACGTATTTTAACCAAAAAACTGTATTCATCGTAAAATGGTCGATTTATTCGTGAATATCTAATATTAATTTATTAATTAATAATATTTATTGATCTATATAATCAACAACATTACATTGATAATTAATCAACCTAAAAATTCGTCATAATTGATACCATTTAAACATTTTAATTTCGTTTAAATTATATCGATCGATTATTTTAAATGTATAAATTATTAATTTTTAAAATTCGGAGTAAATTACAATTTAATAATTAACAAGCTAAAAGTAAGCAATAAAAATGTAATTTAATACATATTTAATAATTAACCATATTCTTTAAATTAACGTTTTTTTTATATTTGAATTAAAATAAAACAAGGAATTTATACAATCTTTAAAAAAATTAAAAAAATCTAGAAACCATATTGTCAAATTTTTCGCTTGGTAACCCACTTTTTTGCACAATAGAGCTATTCAAATATAAGCCAATGATGTTACGGAAAGCTTGTCCAATAATGTATTACTTTAAAACATTCAAATTCAATTTGTATTCAGTTGCTTTTAGCTTATCGGGAAAACAATAGTCTCTTTGTGTTAAAGACAATCGATATTTGTTAGAATTTAATTCCTATTAGAACCCCTTCCCCTAAAATTCCGATAAGCTGCCTTACCGACCGTTTTTTAACGAAACATTTTTATTGTAGCTTCTTCATTCGTGTAGTATAGTGTTACTTTTTTGTGTCCACAGAATTCTAAATTTTTAGAAAAAAATGGCCTCTAACATCAACGATGGTGAGTTTCATTGAATAAAAGCTTTTAAATACATAATATGTAGACGTGATCATAAAACTTAGGTTGTATTTATAATATGGGGTTTTATTTTTAAACAGGCCACGAGGAGTAGGGTCTGTCCGTCTGTTTGTTGAATGTTTACACTCGCTTATTTTAGTTTAGAAAATAATTATGCCCATATTAAAACGTTTTGTCAAAACTCAATCAATGAGATATGTCCGTTTGTCCATTATTTCGAATTTCATAAATCGCTAGGGCCGTTTGATGGTATTTGATATTGTATATCTAAGTAAAATTAAATATTCCGATAATTTTTATTTGAACATCTACGGTAATTTTATGATATAATTTTATATTCTTGGTTAATTGTTTGCGTAAATTGCACTTTAATTACATCATTTGCCCACGTTTTTTAACCAAAAAACTGTATTGATCGTAAAATGGTCGATTTATTCGTGAATATCTAATATTAATTTATTAATTAATAATATTTATTGATCTATATAATCAACAACATTACATTGACTATTGCACACATGTGTCACATGACCAACATCAACCAATGATATTTAGGGATCCGATCAATTCTAACCAATGGAGTTAGAATTACGCGATAATTGTTCAAGTTGCTTTGATAATTGCACATATGCTTCTTTTTGATAATTGTGTACGTTTACTTTATATCATGTGATACATTTTTTATATGAAATAAAAATTCGCCGCCGGCAAGATTCGAACCTCGGATATTCTCATTGCTAATCATGTACTCATGTACTATCACCATTTCGCCACAGCTTGTGACATACAAAGTAATGCTTTAAATTGTCAAATCTGCTACACAATAACCATAGAAACACTACTTCAATTATATTTAACCTACAAATTCCAATGTGTGCAATAGTCTTACCGAATTTATTACGTGCATTATATTGATTATCGTCCAATTTAACTACTTTGCTATATTCAAACTTTGTTGTCAATAGTAAATGTCCTCATGCTTCGCATTCGGACATTTACTTGACAACAAAGTTTTCATAGCAACGTAGTCAAATTGTTACCGATAATCAAAAATGCACTTAATATATTATATGTGATAATTAATCAACCTAAAAATTCGTCATAATTGATACCATTTAAACATTTTAATTTCGTTTAAATTATATCGATCGATTATTTTAAATGTATAAATTATTAATTTTTAAAATTCGGAGTAAATTACAATTTAATAATTAACAAGCTAAAAGTAAGCAATAAAAATGTAATTTAATACATATTTAATAATTAACCATATTCTTTAAATTAACGTTTTTTTAATATTTGAATTAAAATAAAACAAGGAATTTATACAATCTTTAAAAAAATTAAAACAATCTAGAAACCATATTTTCAAATTTTTCGCTTGGTAACCCACTTTTTTGCACAATAGAGCTATTCAAATATAAGCCAATGATGTTACGGAAAGCTTGTCCAATAATTTATTACTTTAAAACATTCAAATTCAATTTGTATTCAGTTGCTTTTAGCTTATCGGGAAAACAATAGTCTCTTTGTGTTAAAGACAATCGATATTTGTTAGAATTTAATTCCTATTAGAACCCCTTCCCCTAAAATTCCGATAAGCTGCCTTACCGACCGTTTTTTAACGAAACATTTTTATTGTAGCTTCTTCATTCGTGTAGTATAGTGTTACTTTTTTGTGTCCACAGAATTCTAAATTTTTAGAAAAAAATGGCCTCTAACATCAACGATGGTGAGTTTCATTGAATAAAAGCTTTTAAATACATAATATGTAGACGTGAACATAAAACTTAGGTTGTATTTATAATATGGGGTTTTATTTTTAAACAGGCCACGAGGAGTAGGGTCTGTCCGTCCGTCTGTTGAATGTTTACACTCGCTTATTTTAGTTTAGAAAATAATTATGCCCATATTAAAACGTTTTGTCAAAACTCAATCAATGAGATATGTCCGTTTGTCCATTATTTCGAATTTCATAAATCGCTAGGGCCGTTTGATGGTATTTGATATTGTATATCTAAGTAAAATTAAATATTCCGATAATTTTTATTTGAACATCTACGGTAATTTTATGATATAATTTTATATTCTTGGTTAATTGTTTGCGTAAATTGCACTTTAATTACATCATTTGCCCACGTATTTTAACCAAAAAACTGTATTGATCGTAAAATGGTCGATTTATTCGTGAATATCTAATATTAATTTATTAATTAATAATATTTATTGATCTATATAATCAACAACATTACATTGATAATTAATCAACCTAAAAATTCGTCATAATTGATACCATTTAAACATTTTAATTTCGTTTAAATTATATCGATCGATTATTTTAAATGTATAAATTATTAATTTTTAAAATTCGGAGTAAATTACAATTTAATAATTAACAAGCTAAAAGTAAGCAATAAAAATGTAATTTAATACATATTTAATAATTAACCATATTCTTTAAATTAACGTTTTTTTAATATTTGAATTAAAATAAAACAAGGAATTTATACAATCTTTAAAAAAATTAAAAAAATCTAGAAACCATATTTTCAAATTTTTCGCTTGGTAACCCACTTTTTTGCACAATAGAGCTATTCAAATATAAGCCAATGATGTTACGGAAAGCTTGTCCAATAATTTATTACTTTAAAACATTCAAATGCAATTTGTATTCAGTTGCTTTTAGCTTATCGGGAAAACAATAGTCTCTTTGTGTTAAAGACAATCGATATTTGTTAGAATTTAATTCCTATTAGAACCCCTTCCCCTAAAATTCCGATAAGCTGCCTTACCGACCGTTTTTTAACGAAACATTTTTATTGTAGCTTCTTCATTCGTGTAGTATAGTGTTACTTTTTTGTGTCCACAGAATTCTAAATTTTTAGAAAAAAATGGCCTCTAACATCAACGATGGTGAGTTTCATTGAATAAAAGCTTTTAAATACATAATATGTAGACGTGAACATAAAACTTAGGTTGTATTTATAATATGGGGTTTTATTTTTAAACAGGCCACGAGGAGTAGGGTCTGTCCGTCCGTCTGTTGAATGTTTACACTCGCTTATTTTAGTTTAGAAAATAATTATGCCCATATTAAAACGTTTTGTCAAAACTCAATCAATGAGATATGTCCGTTTGTCCATTATTTCGAATTTCATAAATCGCTAGGGCCGTTTGATGGTATTTGATATTGTATATCTAAGTAAAATTAAATATTCCGATAATTTTTATTTGAACATCTACGGTAATTTTATGATATAATTTTATATTCTTGGTTAATTGTTTGCGTAAATTGCACTTTAATTACATCATTTGCCCACGTATTTTAACCAAAAAACTGTATTCATCGTAAAATGGTCGATTTATTCGTGAATATCTAATATTAATTTATTAATTAATAATATTTATTGATCTATATAATCAACAACATTACATTGATAATTAATCAACCTAAAAATTCGTCATAATTGATACCATTTAAACATTTTAATTTCGTTTAAATTATATCGATCGATTATTTTAAATGTATAAATTATTAATTTTTAAAATTCGGAGTAAATTACAATTTAATAATTAACAAGCTAAAAGTAAGCAATAAAAATGTAATTTAATACATATTTAATAATTAACCATATTCTTTAAATTAACGTTTTTTTTATATTTGAATTAAAATAAAACAAGGAATTTATACAATCTTTAAAAAAATTAAAAAAATCTAGAAACCATATTGTCAAATTTTTCGCTTGGTAACCCACTTTTTTGCACAATAGAGCTATTCAAATATAAGCCAATGATGTTACGGAAAGCTTGTCCAATAATGTATTACTTTAAAACATTCAAATTCAATTTGTATTCAGTTGCTTTTAGCTTATCGGGAAAACAATAGTCTCTTTGTGTTAAAGACAATCGATATTTGTTAGAATTTAATTCCTATTAGAACCCCTTCCCCTAAAATTCCGATAAGCTGCCTTACCGACCGTTTTTTAACGAAAAATTTTTATTGTAGCTTCTTCATTCGTGTAGTATAGTGTTACTTTTTTGTGTCCACAGAATTCTAAATTTTTAGAAAAAAATGGCCTCTAACATCAACGATGGTGAGTTTCATTGAATAAAAGCTTTTAAATACATAATATGTAGACGTGAACATAAAACTTAGGTTGTATTTATAATATGGGGTTTTATTTTTAAACAGGCCACGAGGAGTAGGGTCTGTCCGTCCGTCTGTTGAATGTTTACACTCGCTTATTTTAGTTTAGAAAATAATTATGCCCATATTAAAACGTTTTGTCAAAACTCAATCAATGAGATATGTCCGTTTGTTCATTATTTCGAATTTCATAAATCGCTAGGGCCGTTTGATGGTATTTGATATTGTATATCTAAGTAAAATTAAATATTCCGATAATTTTTATTTGAACATCTACGGTAATTTTATGATATAATTTTATATTCTTGGTTAATTGTTTGCGTAAATTGCACTTTAATTACATCATTTGCCCACGTATTTTAACCAAAAAACTGTATTGATCGTAAAATGGTCGATTTATTCGTGAATATCTAATATTAATTTATTAATTAATAATATTTATTGATCTATATAATCAACAACATTACATTGATAATTAATCAACCTAAAAATTCGTCATAATTGATACCATTTAAACATTTTAATTTCGTTTAAATTATATCGATCGATTATTTTAAATGTATAAATTATTAATTTTTAAAATTCGGAGTAAATTACAATTTAATAATTAACAAGCTAAAAGTAAGCAATAAAAATGTAATTTAATACATATTTAATAATTAACCATATTCTTTAAATTAACGTTTTTTTAATATTTGAATTAAAATAAAACAAGGAATTTATACAAACTTTAAAAAAATTAAAAAAATCTAGAAACCATATTTTCAAATTTTTCGCTTGGTAACCCACTTTTTTGCACAATAGAGCTATTCAAATATAAGGCAATGATGTTACGGAAAGCTTGTCCAATAATTTATTACTTTAAAACATTCAAATTCAATTTGTATTCAGTTGCTTTTAGCTTATCGGGAAAACAATAGTCTCTTTGTGTTAAAGACAATCGATATTTGTTAGAATTTAATTCCTATTAGAACCCCTTCCCCTAAAATTCCGATAAGCTGCCTTACCGACCGTTTTTTAACGAAAATTTTTTATTGTAGCTTCTTCATTCGTGTAGTATAGTGTTACTTTTTTGTGTCCACAGAATTCTAAAATTTTAGAAAAAAATGGCCTCTAACATCAACGATGGTGAGTTTCATTGAATAAAAGCTTTTAAATACATAATATGTAGACGTGAACATAAAACTTAGGTTGTATTTATAATATGGGGTTTTATTTTTAAACAGGCCACGAGGAGTAGGGTCTGTCCGTCCGTCTGTTGAATGTTTACACTCGCTTATTTTAGTTTAGAAAATAATTATGCCCATATTAAAACGTTTTGTCAAAACTCAATCAATGAGATATGTCCGTTTGTCCATTATTTCGAATTTCATAAATCGCTAGGGCCGTTTGATGGTATTTGATATTGTATATCTAAGTAAAATTAATTATTCCGATAATTTTTATTTGAACATCTACGGTAATTTTATGATATAATTTTATATTCTTGGTTAATTGTTTGCGTAAATTGCACTTTAATTACATCATTTGCCCACACGTTTTTTAACCAAAAAACTGTATTGATCGTAAAATGGTCGATTTATTCGTGAATATCTAATATTAATTTTTTAATAAATAATATTTATTGATCTATATAATCAACAACATTACATTGATAATTAATCAACCTAAAAATTCGTCATAATTGATACCATTTAAACATTTTAATTTCGTTTAAATTATAATGATCGATTATTTTAAATGTATAAATTATTAATTTTTAAAATTCGGAGTAAATTACAATTTAATAATTAACAAGCTAAAAGTAAGCAATAAAAATGTAATTTAATACATATTTAATAATTAACCATATTCTTTAAATTAACGTTTTTTTTATATTTGAATTAAAATAAAACAAGGAATTTATACAATCTTTAAAAAAATTAAAAAACTCTAGAAACCATATTTTCAAATTTTTCGCTTGGTAACCCACTTTTTTGCACAATAGAGCTATTCAAATATAAGCCAATGGTGTTACGGAAAGCTTGTCCAATAATTTATTACTTTAAAACATTCAAATTCAAATTGTATTCAGTTGCTTTTAGCTTATCGGGAAAACAATAGTCTCTTTGTGTTAAAGACAATCGATATTTGTTAGAATTTAATTCCTATTAGAACCCCTTCCCCTAAAATTCCGATAAGCTGCCTTACCGACCGTTTTTTAACGAAAAATTTTTATTGTAGCTTCTTCATTCGTGTAGTATAGTGTTACTTTTTTGTGTCCACAGAATTCTAAATTTTTAGAAAAAAATGGCCTCTAACATCAACGATGGTGAGTTTCATTGAATAAAAGCTTTTAAATACATAATATGTAGACGTGAACATAAAACTTAGGTTGTATTTATAATATGGGGTTTTATTTTTAAACAGGCCACGAGGAGTAGGGTCTGTCCGTCCGTCTGTTGAATGTTTACACTCGCTTATTTTAGTTTAGAAAATAATTATGCCCATATTAAAACGTTTTGTCAAAACTCAATCAATGAGATATGTCCGTTTGTCCATTATTTCGAATTTCATAAATCGCTAGGGCCGTTTGATGGTATTTGATATTGTATATCTAAGTAAAATTAATTATTCCGATAATTTTTATTTGAACATCTACGGTAATTTTATGATATAATTTTATATTCTTGGTTAATTGTTTGCGTAAATTGCACTTTAATTACATCATTTGCCCACGTTTTTTAACCAAAAAACTGTATTGATCGTAAAATGGTCGATTTATTCGTGAATATCTAATATTAATTTATTAATTAATAATATTTATTGATCTATATAATCAACAACATTACATTGATAATTAATCAACCTAAAAATTCGTCATAATTGATACCATTTAAACATTTTAATTTCGTTTAAATTATATCGATCGATTATTTTAAATGTATAAATTATTAATTTTTAAAATTCGGAGTAAATTACAATTTAATAATTAACAAGCTAAAAGTAAGCAATAAAAATGTAATTTAATACATATTTAATAATTAACCATATTCTTTAAATTAACGTTTTTTTAATATTTGAATTAAAATAAAACAAGGAATTTATACAATCTTAAAAAAATTTAAAAAATCTAGAAACCATATTTTCAAACTTTTCGCTTGGTAACCCACTTTTTTGCACAATAGAGCTATTCAAATATAAGCCAATGATGTTACGGAAAGCTTGCCCAATAATTTATTACTTTAAAACATTCAAATTCAATTTGTATTCAGTTGCTTTTAGCTTATCGGGAAAACAATAGTCTCTTTGTGTTAAAGACAATCGATATTTGTTAGAATTTAATTCCTATTAGAACCCCTTCCCCTAAAATTCCGATAAGCTGCCTTACCGACCGTTTTTTAACGAAACATTTTTATTGTAGCTTCTTCATTCGTGTAGTATAGTGTTACTTTTTTGTGTCCACAGAATTCTAAATTTTTAGAAAAAAATGGCCTCTAACATCAACGATGGTGAGTTTCATTGAATAAAAGCTTTTAAATACATAATATGTAGACGTGAACATAAAACTTAGGTTGTATTTATAATATGGGGTTTTATTTTTAAACAGGCCACGAGGAGTAGGGTCTGTCCGTCCGTCTGTTGAATGTTTACACTCGCTTATTTTAGTTTAGAAAATAATTATGCCCATATTAAAACGTTTTGTCAAAACTCAATCAATGAGATATGTCCGTTTGTCCATTATTTCGAATTTCATAAATCGCTAGGGCCGTTTGATGGTATTTGATATTGTATATCTAAGTAAAATTAATTATTCCGATAATTTTTATTTGAACATCTACGGTAATTTTATGATATAATTTTATATTCTTGGTTAATTGTTTGCGTAAATTGCACTTTAATTACATCATTTGCCCACGTATTTTAACCAAAAAACTGTATTGATCGTAAAATGGTCGATTTATTCGTGAATATCTAATATTAATTTATTAATTAATAATATTTATTGATCTATATAATCAACAACATTACATTGATAATTAATCAACCTAAAAATTCGTCATAATTGATACCATTTAAACATTTTAATTTCGTTTAAATTATATCGATCGATTATTTTAAATGTATAAATTATTAATTTTTAAAATTCGGAGTAAATTACAATTTAATAATTAACAAGCTAAAAGTAAGCAATAAAAATGTAATTTAATACATATTTAATAATTAACCATATTCTTTAAATTAACGTTTTTTTAATATTTTAATTAAAATAAAACAAGGAATTTATACAATCTTAAAAAAATTTAAAAAATCTAGAAACCATATTTTCAAATTTTTCGCTTGGTAACCCACTTTTTTGCACAATAGAGCTATTCAAATATAAGCCAATGATGTTACGGAAAGCTTGCCCAATAATTTATTACTTTAAAACATTCAAATTCAATTTGTATTCAGTTGCTTTTAGCTTATCGGGAAAACAATAGTCTCTTTGTGTTAAAGACAATCGATATTTGTTAGAATTTAATTCCTATTAGAACCCCTTCCCCTAAAATTCCGATAAGCTGCCTTACCGACCGTTTTTTAACGAAACATTTTTATTGTAGCTTCTTCATTCGTGTAGTATAGTGTTACTTTTTTGTGTCCACAGAATTCTAAATTTTTAGAAAAAAATGGCCTCTAACATCAACGATGGTGAGTTTCATTGAATAAAAGCTTTTAAATACATAATATGTAGACGTGAACATAAAACTTAGGTTGTATTTATAATATGGGGTTTTATTTTTAAACAGGCCACGAGGAGTAGGGTCTGTCCGTCCGTCTGTTGAATGTTTACACTCGCTTATTTTAGTTTAGAAAATAATTATGCCCATATTAAAACGTTTTGTCAAAACTCAATCAATGAGATATGTCCGTTTGTCCATTATTTCGAATTTCATAAATCGCTAGGGCCGTTTGATGGTATTTGATATTGTATATCTAAGTAAAATTAATTATTCCGATAATTTTTATTTGAACATCTACGGTAATTTTATGATATAATTTTATATTCTTGGTTAATTGTTTGCGTAAATTGCACTTTAATTACATCATTTGCCCACGTTTTTTAACCAAAAAACTGTATTGATCGTAAAATGGTCGATTTATTCGTGAATATCTAATATTAATTTATTAATTAATAATATTTATTGATCTATATAATCAACAACATTACATTGATAATTAATCAAATTTTTATTGTAGCTTCTTCATTCGTGTAGTATAGTGTTACTTTTTTGTGTCCACAGAATTCTAAATTTTTAGAAAAAATGGCCTCTAACATCAACGATGGTGAGTTTCATTGAATAAAAGCTTTTAAATACATAATATGTAGACGTGAACATAAAACTTAGGTTGTATTTATAATATGGGGTTTTATTTTTAAACAGGCCACGAGGAGTAGGGTCTGTCCGTCCGTCTGTTGAATGTTTACACTCGCTTATTTTAGTTTAGAAAATAATTATGCCCATATTAAAACGTTTTGTCAAAACTCAATCAATGAGATATGTCCGTTTGTCCATTATTTCGAATTTCATAAATCGCTAGGGCCGTTTGATGGTATTTGATATTGTATATCTAAGTAAAATTAATTATTCCGATAATTTTTATTTGAACATCTACGGTAATTTTATGATATAATTTTATATTCTTGGTTAATTGTTTGCGTAAATTGCACTTTAATTACATCATTTGCCCACGTTTTTTAACCAAAAAACTGTATTGATCGTAAAATGGTCGATTTATTCGTGAATATCTAATATTAATTTATTAATTAATAATATTTATTGATCTATATAATCAACAACATTACATTGATAATTAATCAACCTAAAAATTCGTCATAATTGATACCATTTAAACATTTTAATTTCGTTTAAATTATATCGATCGATTATTTTAAATGTATAAATTATTAATTTTTAAAATTCGGAGTAAATTACAATTTAATAATTAACAAGCTAAAAGTAAGCAATAAAAATGTAATTTAATACATATTTAATAATTAACCATATTCTTTAAATTAACGTTTTTTTAATATTTGAATTAAAATAAAACAAGGAATTTATACAATCTTAAAAAAATTTAAAAAATCTAGAAACCATATTTTCAAACTTTTCGCTTGGTAACCCACTTTTTTGCACAATAGAGCTATTCAAATATAAGCCAATGATGTTACGGAAAGCTTGCCCAATAATTTATTACTTTAAAACATTCAAATTCAATTTGTATTCAGTTGCTTTTAGCTTATCGGGAAAACAATAGTCTCTTTGTGTTAAAGACAATCGATATTTGTTAGAATTTAATTCCTATTAGAACCCCTTCCCCTAAAATTCCGATAAGCTGCCTTACCGACCGTTTTTTAACGAAACATTTTTATTGTAGCTTCTTCATTCGTGTAGTATAGTGTTACTTTTTTGTGTCCACAGAATTCTAAATTTTTAGAAAAAAATGGCCTCTAACATCAACGATGGTGAGTTTCATTGAATAAAAGCTTTTAAATACATAATATGTAGACGTGAACATAAAACTTAGGTTGTATTTATAATATGGGGTTTTATTTTTAAACAGGCCACGAGGAGTAGGGTCTGTCCGTCCGTCTGTTGAATGTTTACACTCGCTTATTTTAGTTTAGAAAATAATTATGCCCATATTAAAACGTTTTGTCAAAACTCAATCAATGAGATATGTCCGTTTGTCCATTATTTCGAATTTCATAAATCGCTAGGGCCGTTTGATGGTATTTGATATTGTATATCTAAGTAAAATTAATTATTCCGATAATTTTTATTTGAACATCTACGGTAATTTTATGATATAATTTTATATTCTTGGTTAATTGTTTGCGTAAATTGCACTTTAATTACATCATTTGCCCACGTATTTTAACCAAAAAACTGTATTGATCGTAAAATGGTCGATTTATTCGTGAATATCTAATATTAATTTATTAATTAATAATATTTATTGATCTATAT
Organism: Podabrus alpinus; assembly: GCA_932274525.1. Taxonomy (NCBI): domain Eukaryota; kingdom Metazoa; phylum Arthropoda; class Insecta; order Coleoptera; family Cantharidae; genus Podabrus; species Podabrus alpinus. The sequence goes on along the minus strand of OW026453.1, from coordinate 74,768,938 downwards.
AATCAACAACATTACATTGATAATTAATCAACCTAAAAATTCGTCATAATTGATACCATTTAAACATTTTAATTTCGTTTAAATTATATCGATCGATTATTTTAAATGTATAAATTATTAATTTTTAAAATTCGGAGTAAATTACAATTTAATAATTAACAAGCTAAAAGTAAGCAATAAAAATGTAATTTAATACATATTTAATAATTAACCATATTCTTTAAATTAACGTTTTTTTAATATTTTAATTAAAATAAAACAAGGAATTTATACAATCTTAAAAAAATTTAAAAAATCTAGAAACCATATTTTCAAATTTTTCGCTTGGTAACCCACTTTTTTGCACAATAGAGCTATTCAAATATAAGCCAATGATGTTACGGAAAGCTTGCCCAATAATTTATTACTTTAAAACATTCAAATTCAATTTGTATTCAGTTGCTTTTAGCTTATCGGGAAAACAATAGTCTCTTTGTGTTAAAGACAATCGATATTTGTTAGAATTTAATTCCTATTAGAACCCCTTCCCCTAAAATTCCGATAAGCTGCCTTACCGACCGTTTTTTAACGAAACATTTTTATTGTAGCTTCTTCATTCGTGTAGTATAGTGTTACTTTTTTGTGTCCACAGAATTCTAAATTTTTAGAAAAAAATGGCCTCTAACATCAACGATGGTGAGTTTCATTGAATAAAAGCTTTTAAATACATAATATGTAGACGTGAACATAAAACTTAGGTTGTATTTATAATATGGGGTTTTATTTTTAAACAGGCCACGAGGAGTAGGGTCTGTCCGTCCGTCTGTTGAATGTTTACACTCGCTTATTTTAGTTTAGAAAATAATTATGCCCATATTAAAACGTTTTGTCAAAACTCAATCAATGAGATATGTCCGTTTGTCCATTATTTCGAATTTCATAAATCGCTAGGGCCGTTTGATGGTATTTGATATTGTATATCTAAGTAAAATTAATTATTCCGATAATTTTTATTTGAACATCTACGGTAATTTTATGATATAATTTTATATTCTTGGTTAATTGTTTGCGTAAATTGCACTTTAATTACATCATTTGCCCACGTTTTTTAACCAAAAAACTGTATTGATCGTAAAATGGTCGATTTATTCGTGAATATCTAATATTAATTTATTAATTAATAATATTTATTGATCTATATAATCAACAACATTACATTGATAATTAATCAAATTTTTATTGTAGCTTCTTCATTCGTGTAGTATAGTGTTACTTTTTTGTGTCCACAGAATTCTAAATTTTTAGAAAAAATGGCCTCTAACATCAACGATGGTGAGTTTCATTGAATAAAAGCTTTTAAATACATAATATGTAGACGTGAACATAAAACTTAGGTTGTATTTATAATATGGGGTTTTATTTTTAAACAGGCCACGAGGAGTAGGGTCTGTCCGTCCGTCTGTTGAATGTTTACACTCGCTTATTTTAGTTTAGAAAATAATTATGCCCATATTAAAACGTTTTGTCAAAACTCAATCAATGAGATATGTCCGTTTGTCCATTATTTCGAATTTCATAAATCGCTAGGGCCGTTTGATGGTATTTGATATTGTATATCTAAGTAAAATTAATTATTCCGATAATTTTTATTTGAACATCTACGGTAATTTTATGATATAATTTTATATTCTTGGTTAATTGTTTGCGTAAATTGCACTTTAATTACATCATTTGCCCACGTTTTTTAACCAAAAAACTGTATTGATCGTAAAATGGTCGATTTATTCGTGAATATCTAATATTAATTTATTAATTAATAATATTTATTGATCTATATAATCAACAACATTACATTGATAATTAATCAACCTAAAAATTCGTCATAATTGATACCATTTAAACATTTTAATTTCGTTTAAATTATATCGATCGATTATTTTAAATGTATAAATTATTAATTTTTAAAATTCGGAGTAAATTACAATTTAATAATTAACAAGCTAAAAGTAAGCAATAAAAATGTAATTTAATACATATTTAATAATTAACCATATTCTTTAAATTAACGTTTTTTTAATATTTGAATTAAAATAAAACAAGGAATTTATACAATCTTAAAAAAATTTAAAAAATCTAGAAACCATATTTTCAAACTTTTAGCTTGGTAACCCACTTTTTTGCACAATAGAGCTATTCAAATATAAGCCAATGATGTTACGGAAAGCTTGCCCAATAATTTATTACTTTAAAACATTCAAATTCAATTTGTATTCAGTTGCTTTTAGCTTATCGGGAAAACAATAGTCTCTTTGTGTTAAAGACAATCGATATTTGTTAGAATTTAATTCCTATTAGAACCCCTTCCCCTAAAATTCCGATAAGCTGCCTTACCGACCGTTTTTTAACGAAACATTTTTATTGTAGCTTCTTCATTCGTGTAGTATAGTGTTACTTTTTTGTGTCCACAGAATTCTAAATTTTTAGAAAAAAATGGCCTCTAACATCAACGATGGTGAGTTTCATTGAATAAAAGCTTTTAAATACATAATATGTAGACGTGAACATAAAACTTAGGTTGTATTTATAATATGGGGTTTTATTTTTAAACAGGCCACGAGGAGTAGGGTCTGTCCGTCCGTCTGTTGAATGTTTACACTCGCTTATTTTAGTTTAGAAAATAATTATGCCCATATTAAAACGTTTTGTCAAAACTCAATCAATGAGATATGTCCGTTTGTCCATTATTTCGAATTTCATAAATCGCTAGGGCCGTTTGATGGTATTTGATATTGTATATCTAAGTAAAATTAATTATTCCGATAATTTTTATTTGAACATCTACGGTAATTTTATGATATAATTTTATATTCTTGGTTAATTGTTTGCGTAAATTGCACTTTAATTACATCATTTGCCCACGTATTTTAACCAAAAAACTGTATTGATCGTAAAATGGTCGATTTATTCGTGAATATCTAATATTAATTTATTAATTAATAATATTTATTGATCTATATAATCAACAACATTACATTGATAATTAATCAACCTAAAAATTCGTCATAATTGATACCATTTAAACATTTTAATTTCGTTTAAATTATATCGATCGATTATTTTAAATGTATAAATTATTAATTTTTAAAATTCGGAGTAAATTACAATTTAATAATTAACAAGCTAAAAGTAAGCAATAAAAATGTAATTTAATACATATTTAATAATTAACCATATTCTTTAAATTAACGTTTTTTTAATATTTGAATTAAAATAAAACAAGGAATTTATACAATCTTAAAAAAATTTAAAAAATCTAGAAACCATATTTTCAAATTTTTCGCTTGGTAACCCACTTTTTTGCACAATAGAGCTATTCAAATATAAGCCAATGATGTTACGGAAAGCTTGCCCAATAATTTATTACTTTAAAACATTCAAATTCAATTTGTATTCAGTTGCTTTTAGCTTATCGGGAAAACAATAGTCTCTTTGTGTTAAAGACAATCGATATTTGTTAGAATTTAATTCCTATTAGAACCCCTTCCCCTAAAATTCCGATAAGCTGCCTTACCGACCGTTTTTTAACGAAACATTTTTATTGTAGCTTCTTCATTCGTGTAGTATAGTGTTACTTTTTTGTGTCCACAGAATTCTAAATTTTTAGAAAAAAATGGCCTCTAACATCAACGATGGTGAGTTTCATTGAATAAAAGCTTTTAAATACATAATATGTAGACGTGAACATAAAACTTAGGTTGTATTTATAATATGGGGTTTTATTTTTAAACAGGCCACGAGGAGTAGGGTCTGTCCGTCCGTCTGTTGAATGTTTACACTCGCTTATTTTAGTTTAGAAAATAATTATGCCCATATTAAAACGTTTTGTCAAAACTCAATCAATGAGATATGTCCGTTTGTCCATTATTTCGAATTTCATAAATCGCTAGGGCCGTTTGATGGTATTTGATATTGTATATCTAAGTAAAATTAATTATTCCGATAATTTTTATTTGAACATCTACGGTAATTTTATGATATAATTTTATATTCTTGGTTAATTGTTTGCGTAAATTGCACTTTAATTACATCATTTGCCCACACGTTTTTTAACCAAAAAACTGTATTGATCGTAAAATGGTCGATTTATTCGTGAATATCTAATATTAATTTTTTAATAAATAATATTTATTGATCTATATAATCAACATTACATTGATAATTAATCAACCTAAAAATTCGTCATAATTGATACCATTTAAACATTTTAATTTCGTTTAAATTATAATGATCGATTATTTTAAATGTATAAATTATTAATTTTTAAAATTCGGAGTAAATTACAATTTAATAATTAACAAGCTAAAAGTAAGCAATAAAAATGTAATTTAATACATATTTAATAATTAACCATATTCTTTAAATTAACGTTTTTTTTATATTTGAATTAAAATAAAACAAGGAATTTATACAATCTTTAAAAAAATTAAAAAAATCTAGAAACCATATTTTCAAATTTTTCGCTTGGTAACCCACTTTTTTGCACAATAGAGCTATTCAAATATAAGCCAATGGTGTTACGGAAAGCTTGTCCAATAATTTATTACTTTAAAACATTCAAATTCAAATTGTATTCAGTTGCTTTTAGCTTATCGGGAAAACAATAGTCTCTTTGTGTTAAAGACAATCGATATTTGTTAGAATTTAATTCCTATTAGAACCCCTTCCCCTAAAATTCCGATAAGCTGCCTTACCGACCGTTTTTTAACGAAAAATTTTTATTGTAGCTTCTTCATTCGTGTAGTATAGTGTTACTTTTTTATGTCCACAGAATTCTAAATTTTTAGAAAAAAATGGCCTCTAACATCAACGATGGTGAGTTTCATTGAATAAAAGCTTTTAAATACATAATATGTAGACGTGAACATAAAACTTAGGTTGTATTTATAATATGGGGTTTTATTTTTAAACAGGCCACGAGGAGTAGGGTCTGTCCGTCCGTCTGTTGAATGTTTACACTCGCTTATTTTAGTTTAGAAAATAATTATGCCCATATTAAAACGTTTTGTCAAAACTCAATCAATGAGATATGTCCGTTTGTCCATTATTTCGAATTTCATAAATCGCTAGGGCCGTTTGATGGTATTTGATATTGTATATCTAAGTAAAATTAATTATTCCGATAATTTTTATTTGAACATCTACGGTAATTTTATGATATAATTTTACATTCTTGGTTAATTGTTTGCGTAAATTGCACTTTAATTACATCATTTGCCCACGTTTTTTAACCAAAAAACTGTATTGATCGTAAAATGGTCGATTTATTCGTGAATATCTAATATTAATTTATTAATTAATAATATTTATTGATCTATATAATCAACAACATTACATTGATAATTAATCAAATTTTTATTGTAGCTTCTTCATTCGTGTAGTATAGTGTTACTTTTTTGTGTCCACAGAATTCTAAATTTTTAGAAAAAAATGGCCTCTAACATCAACGATGGTGAGTTTCATTGAATAAAAGCTTTTAAATACATAATATGTAGACGTGAACATAAAACTTAGGTTGTATTTATAATATGGGGTTTTATTTTTAAACAGGCCGCGAGGAGTAGGGTCTGTCCGTCCGTCTGTTGAATGTTTACACTCGCTTATTTTAGTTTAGAAAATAATTATGCCCATATTAAAACGTTTTGTCAAAACTCAATCAATGAGATATGTCCGTTTGTCCATTATTTCGAATTTCATAAATCGCTAGGGCCGTTTGATGGTATTTGATATTGTATATCTAAGTAAAATTAATTATTCCGATAATTTTTATTTGAACATCTACGGTAATTTTATGATATAATTTTATATTCTTGGTTAATTGTTTGCGTAAATTGCACTTTAATTACATCATTTGCCCACGTATTTTAACCAAAAAACTGTATTGATCGTAAAATGGTCGATTTATTCGTGAATATCTAATATTAATTTATTAATTAATAATATTTATTGATCTATATAATCAACAACATTACATTGATAATTAATCAACCTAAAAATTCGTCATAATTGATACCATTTAAACATTTTAATTTCGTTTAAATTATATCGATCGATTATTTTAAATGTATAAATTATTAATTTTTAAAATTCGGAGTAAATTACAATTTAATAATTAACAAGCTAAAAGTAAGCAATAAAAATGTAATTTAATACATATTTAATAATTAACCATATTCTTTAAATTAACGTTTTTTTTATATTTGAATTAAAATAAAACAAGGAATTTATACAATCTTTAAAAAAATTAAAAAAATCTAGAAACCATATTTTCAAATTTTTCGCTTGGTAACCCACTTTTTTGCACAATAGAGCTATTCAAATATAAGCCAATGGTGTTACGGAAAGCTTGTCCAATAATTTATTACTTTAAAACATTCAAATTCAAATTGTATTCAGTTGCTTTTAGCTTATCGGGAAAACAATAGTCTCTTTGTGTTAAAGACAATCGATATTTGTTAGAATTTAATTCCTATTAGAACCCCTTCCCCTAAAATTCCGATAAGCTGCCTTACCGACCGTTTTTTAACGAAAAATTTTTATTGTAGCTTCTTCATTCGTGTAGTATAGTGTTACTTTTTTATGTCCACAGAATTCTAAATTTTTAGAAAAAAATGGCCTCTAACATCAACGATGGTGAGTTTCATTGAATAAAAGCTTTTAAATACATAATATGTAGACGTGAACATAAAACTTAGGTTGTATTCATAATATGGGGTTTTATTTTTAAACAGGCCACGAGGAGTAGGGTCTGTCCGTCCGTCTGTTGAATGTTTACACTCGCTTATTTTAGTTTAGAAAATAATTATGCCCATATTAAAACGTTTTGTCAAAACTCAATCAATGAGATATGTCCGTTTGTCCATTATTTCGAATTTCATAAATCGCTAGGGCCGTTTGATGGTATTTGATATTGTATATCTAAGTAAAATTAATTATTCCGATAATTTTTATTTGAACATCTACGGTAATTTTATGATATAATTTTATATTCTTGGTTAATTGTTTGCGTAAATTGCACTTTAATTACATCATTTGCCCACGTTTTTTAACCAAAAAACTGTATTGATCGTAAAATGGTCGATTTATTCGTGAATATCTAATATTAATTTATTAATTAATAATATTTATTGATCTATATAATCAACAACATTACATTGATAATTAATCAACCTAAAAATTCGTCATAATTGATACCATTTAAACATTTTAATTTCGTTTAAATTATATCGATCGATTATTTTAAATGTATAAATTATTAATTTTTAAAATTCGGAGTAAATTACAATTTAATAATTAACAAGCTAAAAGTAAGCAATAAAAATGTAATTTAATACATATTTAATAATTAACCATATTCTTTAAATTAACGTTTTTTTTATATTTGAATTAAAATAAAACAAGGAATTTATACAATCTTTAAAAAAATTAAAAAAATCTAGAAACCATATTTTCAAATTTTTCGCTTGGTAACCCACTTTTTTGCACAATAGAGCTATTCAAATATAAGCCAATGGTGTTACGGAAAGCTTGTCCAATAATTTATTACTTTAAAACATTCAAATTCAAATTGTATTCAGTTGCTTTTAGCTTATCGGGAAAACAATAGTCTCTTTGTGTTAAAGACAATCGATATTTGTTAGAATTTAATTCCTATTAGAACCCCTTCCCCTAAAATTCCGATAAGCTGCCTTACCGACCGTTTTTTAACGAAAAATTTTTATTGTAGCTTCTTCATTCGTGTAGTATAGTGTTACTTTTTTATGTCCACAGAATTCTAAATTTTTAGAAAAAAATGGCCTCTAACATCAACGATGGTGAGTTTCATTGAATAAAAGCTTTTAAATACATAATATGTAGACGTGAACATAAAACTTAGGTTGTATTCATAATATGGGGTTTTATTTTTAAACAGGCCACGAGGAGTAGGGTCTGTCCGTCCGTCTGTTGAATGTTTACACTCGCTTATTTTAGTTTAGAAAATAATTATGCCCATATTAAAACGTTTTGTCAAAACTCAATCAATGAGATATGTCCGTTTGTCCATTATTTCGAATTTCATAAATCGCTAGGGCCGTTTGATGGTATTTGATATTGTATATCTAAGTAAAATTAATTATTCCGATAATTTTTATTTGAACATCTACGGTAATTTTATGATATAATTTTATATTCTTGGTTAATTGTTTGCGTAAATTGCACTTTAATTACATCATTTGCCCACGTTTTTTAACCAAAAAACTGTATTGATCGTAAAATGGTCGATTTATTCGTGAATATCTAATATTAATTTATTAATTAATAATATTTATTGATCTATATAATCAACAACATTACATTGATAATTAATCAAATTTTTTTTGTAGCTTCTTCATTCGTGTAGTATAGTGTTACTTTTTTGTGTCCACAGAATTCTAAATTTTTAGAAAAAAATGGCCTCTAACATCAACGATGGTGAGTTTCATTGAATAAAAGCTTTTAAATACATAATATGTAGACGTGAACATAAAACTTAGGTTGTATTTATAATATGGGGTTTTATTTTTAAACAGGCCACGAGGAGTAGGGTCTGTCCGTCCGTCTGTTGAATGTTTACACTCGCTTATTTTAGTTTAGAAAATAATTATGCCCATATTAAAACGTTTTATCAAAACTCAATCAATGAGATATGTCCGTTTGTCCATTATTTCGAATTTCATAAATCGCTAGGGCCGTTTGATGGTATTTGATATTGTATATCTAAGTAAAATTAAATATTCCGATAATTTTTATTTGAACATCTACGGTAATTTTATGATATAATTTTATATTCTTGGTTAATTGTTTGCGTAAATTGCACTTTAATTACATCATTTGCCCACGTATTTTAACCAAAAAACTGTATTGGTCGTAAAATGGTCGATTTATTCGTGAATATCTAATATTAATTTATTAATTAATAATATTTATTGATCTATATAATCAACAACATTACATTGATAATTAATCAACCTAAAAATTCGTCATAATTGATACCATTTAAACATTTTAATTTCGTTTAAATTATATCGATCGATTATTTTAAATGTATAAATTATTAATTTTTAAAATTCGGAGTAAATTACAATTTAATAATTAACAAGCTAAAAGTAAGCAATAAAAATGTAATTTAATACATATTTAATAATTAACCATATTCTTTAAATTAACGTTTTTTTTATATTTGAATTAAAATAAAACAAGGAATTTATACAATCTTTAAAAAAATTAAAAAAATCTAGAAACCATATTTTCAAATTTTTCGCTTGGTAACCCACTTTTTTGCACAATAGAGCTATTCAAATAAAAGCCAATGGTGTTACGGAAAGCTTGTCCAATAATTTATTACTTTAAAACATTCAAATTCAAATTGTATTCAGTTGCTTTTAGCTTATCGGGAAAACAATAGTCTCTTTGTGTTAAAGACAATCGATATTTGTTAGAATTTAATTCCTATTAGAACCCCTTCCCCTAAAATTCCGATAAGCTGCCTTACCGACCGTTTTTTAACGAAAAATTTTTATTGTAGCTTCTTCATTCGTGTAGTATAGTGTTACTTTTTTATGTCCACAGAATTCTAAATTTTTAGAAAAAAATGGCCTCTAACATCAACGATGGTGAGTTTCATTGAATAAAAGCTTTTAAATACATAATATGTAGACGTGAACATAAAACTTAGGTTGTATTTATAATATGGGGTTTTATTTTTAAACAGGCCACGAGGAGTAGGGTCTGTCCGTCCGTCTGTTGAATGTTTACACTCGCTTATTTTAGTTTAGAAAATAATTATGCCCATATTAAAACGTTTTGTCAAAACTCAATCAATGAGATATGTCCGTTTGTCCATTATTTCGAATTTCATAAATCGCTAGGGCCGTTTGATGGTATTTGATATTGTATATCTAAGTAAAATTAATTATTCCGATAATTTTTATTTGAACATCTACGGTAATTTTATGATATAATTTTATATTCTTGGTTAATTGTTTGCGTAAATTGCACTTTAATTACATCATTTGCCCACGTTTTTTAACCAAAAAACTGTATTGATCGTAAAATGGTCGATTTATTCGTGAATATCTAATATTAATTTATTAATTAATAATATTTATTGATCTATATAATCAACAACATTACATTGATAATTAATCAAATTTTTATTGTAGCTTCTTCATTCGTGTAGTATAGTGTTACTTTTTTGTGTCCACAGAATTCTAAATTTTTAGAAAAAATGGCCTCTAACATCAACGATGGTGAGTTTCATTGAATAAAAGCTTTTAAATACATAATATGTAGACGTGAACATAAAACTTAGGTTGTATTTATAATATGGGGTTTTATTTTTAAACAGGCCACGAGGAGTAGGGTCTGTCCGTCCGTCTGTTGAATGTTTACACTCGCTTATTTTAGTTTAGAAAATAATTATGCCCATATTAAAACGTTTTGTCAAAACTCAATCAATGAGATATGTCCGTTTGTCCATTATTTCGAATTTCATAAATCGCTAGGGCCGTTTGATGGTATTTGATATTGTATATCTAAGTAAAATTAATTATTCCGATAATTTTTATTTGAACATCTACGGTAATTTTATGATATAATTTTATATTCTTGGTTAATTGTTTGCGTAAATTGCACTTTAATTACATCATTTGCCCACGTTTTTTAACCAAAAAACTGTATTGATCGTAAAATGGTCGATTTATTCGTGAATATCTAATATTAATTTATTAATTAATAATATTTATTGATCTATATAATCAACAACATTACATTGATAATTAATCAACCTAAAAATTCGTCATAATTGATACCATTTAAACATTTTAATTTCGTTTAAATTATATCGATCGATTATTTTAAATGTATAAATTATTAATTTTTAAAATTCGGAGTAAATTACAATTTAATAATTAACAAGCTAAAAGTAAGCAATAAAAATGTAATTTAATACATATTTAATAATTAACCATATTCTTTAAATTAACGTTTTTTTAATATTTGAATTAAAATAAAACAAGGAATTTATACAATCTTAAAAAAATTTAAAAAATCTAGAAACCATATTTTCAAACTTTTCGCTTGGTAACCCACTTTTTTGCACAATAGAGCTATTCAAATATAAGCCAATGATGTTACGGAAAGCTTGCCCAATAATTTATTACTTTAAAACATTCAAATTCAATTTGTATTCAGTTGCTTTTAGCTTATCGGGAAAACAATAGTCTCTTTGTGTTAAAGACAATCGATATTTGTTAGAATTTAATTCCTATTAGAACCCCTTCCCCTAAAATTCCGATAAGCTGCCTTACCGACCGTTTTTTAACGAAACATTTTTATTGTAGCTTCTTCATTCGTGTAGTATAGTGTTACTTTTTTGTGTCCACAGAATTCTAAATTTTTAGAAAAAAATGGCCTCTAACATCAACGATGGTGAGTTTCATTGAATAAAAGCTTTTAAATACATAATATGTAGACGTGAACATAAAACTTAGGTTGTATTTATAATATGGGGTTTTATTTTTAAACAGGCCACGAGGAGTAGGGTCTGTCCGTCCGTCTGTTGAATGTTTACACTCGCTTATTTTAGTTTAGAAAATAATTATGCCCATATTAAAACGTTTTGTCAAAACTCAATCAATGAGATATGTCCGTTTGTCCATTATTTCGAATTTCATAAATCGCTAGGGCCGTTTGATGGTATTTGATATTGTATATCTAAGTAAAATTAATTATTCCGATAATTTTTATTTGAACATCTACGGTAATTTTATGATATAATTTTATATTCTTGGTTAATTGTTTGCGTAAATTGCACTTTAATTACATCATTTGCCCACGTTTTTTAACCAAAAAACTGTATTGATCGTAAAATGGTCGATTTATTCGTGAATATCTAATATTAATTTATTAATTAATAATATTTATTGATCTATATAATCAACAACATTACATTGATAATTAATCAAATTTTTATTGTAGCTTCTTCATTCGTGTAGTATAGTGTTACTTTTTTGTGTCCACAGAATTCTAAATTTTTAGAAAAAAATGGCCTCTAACATCAACGATGGTGAGTTTCATTGAATAAAAGCTTTTAAATACATAATATGTAGACGTGAACATAAAACTTAGGTTGTATTTATAATATGGGGTTTTATTTTTAAACAGGCCACGAGGAGTAGGGTCTGTCCGTCCGTCTGTTGAATGTTTACACTCGCTTATTTTAGTTTAGAAAATAATTATGCCCATATTAAAACGTTTTGTCAAAACTCAATCAATGAGATATGTCCGTTTGTCCATTATTTCGAATTTCATAAATCGCTAGGGCCGTTTGATGGTATTTGATATTGTATATCTAAGTAAAATTAATTATTCCGATAATTTTTATTTGAACATCTACGGTAATTTTATGATATAATTTTATATTCTTGGTTAATTGTTTGCGTAAATTGCACTTTAATTACATCATTTGCCCACGTTTTTTAACCAAAAAACTGTATTGATCGTAAAATGGTCGATTTATTCGTGAATATCTAATATTAATTTATTAATTAATAATATTTATTGATCTATATAATCAACAACATTACATTGATAATTAATCAACCTAAAAATTCGTCATAATTGATACCATTTAAACATTTTAATTTCGTTTAAATTATATCGATCGATTATTTTAAATGTATAAATTATTAATTTTTAAAATTCGGAGTAAATTACAATTTAATAATTAACAAGCTAAAAGTAAGCAATAAAAATGTAATTTAATACATATTTAATAATTAACCATATTCTTTAAATTAACGTTTTTTTAATATTTGAATTAAAATAAAACAAGGAATTTATACAATCTTAAAAAAATTTAAAAAATCTAGAAACCATATTTTCAAATTTTTCGCTTGGTAACCCACTTTTTTGCACAATAGAGCTATTCAAATATAAGCCAATGATGTTACGGAAAGCTTGCCCAATAATTTATTACTTTAAAACATTCAAATTCAATTTGTATTCAGTTGCTTTTAGCTTATCGGGAAAACAATAGTCTCTTTGTGTTAAAGACAATCGATATTTGTTAGAATTTAATTCCTATTAGAACCCCTTCCCCTAAAATTCCGATAAGCTGCCTTACCGACCGTTTTTTAACGAAACATTTTTATTGTAGCTTCTTCATTCGTGTAGTATAGTGTTACTTTTTTGTGTCCACAGAATTCTAAATTTTTAGAAAAAAATGGCCTCTAACATCAACGATGGTGAGTTTCATTGAATAAAAGCTTTTAAATACATAATATGTAGACGTGAACATAAAACTTAGGTTGTATTTATAATATGGGGTTTTATTTTTAAACAGGCCACGAGGAGTAGGGTCTGTCCGTCCGTCTGTTGAATGTTTACACTCGCTTATTTTAGTTTAGAAAATAATTATGCCCATATTAAAACGTTTTGTCAAAACTCAATCAATGAGATATGTCCGTTTGTCCATTATTTCGAATTTCATAAATCGCTAGGGCCGTTTGATGGTATTTGATATTGTATATCTAAGTAAAATTAATTATTCCGATAATTTTTATTTGAACATCTACGGTAATTTTATGATATAATTTTATATTCTTGGTTAATTGTTTGCGTAAATTGCACTTTAATTACATCATTTGCCCACGTATTTTAACCAAAAAACTGTATTGATCGTAAAATGGTCGATTTATTCGTGAATATCTAATATTAATTTATTAATTAATAATATTTATTGATCTATATAATCAACAACATTACATTGATAATTAATCAACCTAGAAATTCGTCATAATTGATACCATTTAAACATTTTAATTTCGTTTAAATTATATCGTTCGATTATTTTAAATGTATAAATTATTAATTTTTAAAATTCGGAGTAAATTACAATTTAATAATTAACAAGCTAAAAGTAAGCAATAAAAATGTAATTTAATACATATTTAATAATTAACCATATTCTTTAAATTAACGTTTTTTTAATATTTGAATTAAAATAAAACAAGGAATTTATACAATCTTAAAAAAATTTAAAAAATCTAGAAACCATATTTTCAAATTTTTCGCTTGGTAACCCACTTTTTTGCACAATAGAGCTATTCAAATATAAGCCAATGATGTTACGGAAAGCTTGCCCAATAATTTATTACTTTAAAACATTCAAATTCAATTTGTATTCAGTTGCTTTTAGCTTATCGGGAAAACAATAGTCTCTTTGTGTTAAAGACAATCGATATTTGTTAGAATTTAATTCCTATTAGAACCCCTTCCCCTAAAATTCCGATAAGCTGCCTTACCGACCGTTTTTTAACGAAACATTTTTATTGTAGCTTCTTCATTCGTGTAGTATAGTGTTACTTTTTTGTGTCCACAGAATTCTAAATTTTTAGAAAAAAATGGCCTCTAACATCAACGATGGTGAGTTTCATTGAATAAAAGCTTTTAAATACATAATATGTAGACGTGAACATAAAACTTAGGTTGTATTTATAATATGGGGTTTTATTTTTAAACAGGCCACGAGGAGTAGGGTCTGTCCGTCCGTCTGTTGAATGTTTACACTCGCTTATTTTAGTTTAGAAAATAATTATGCCCATATTAAAACGTTTTGTCAAAACTCAATCAATGAGATATGTCCGTTTGTCCATTATTTCGAATTTCATAAATCGCTAGGGCCGTTTGATGGTATTTGATATTGTATATCTAAGTAAAATTAATTATTCCGATAATTTTTATTTGAACATCTACGGTAATTTTATGATATAATTTTATATTCTTGGTTAATTGTTTGCGTAAATTGCACTTTAATTACATCATTTGCCCACGTTTTTTAACCAAAAAACTGTATTGATCGTAAAATGGTCGATTTATTCGTGAATATCTAATATTAATTTATTAATTAATAATATTTATTGATCTATATAATCAACAACATTACATTGATAATTAATCAAATTTTTATTGTAGCTTCTTCATTCGTGTAGTATAGTGTTACTTTTTTGTGTCCACAGAATTCTAAATTTTTAGAAAAAAATGGCCTCTAACATCAACGATGGTGAGTTTCATTGAATAAAAGCTTTTAAATACATAATATGTAGACGTGAACATAAAACTTAGGTTGTATTTATAATATGGGGTTTTATTTTTAAACAGGCCACGAGGAGTAGGGTCTGTCCGTCCGTCTGTTGAATGTTTACACTCGCTTATTTTAGTTTAGAAAATAATTATGCCCATATTAAAACGTTTTGTCAAAACTCAATCAATGAGATATGTCCGTTTGTCCATTATTTCGAATTTCATAAATCGCTAGGGCCGTTTGATGGTATTTGATATTGTATATCTAAGTAAAATTAATTATTCCGATAATTTTTATTTGAACATCTACGGTAATTTTATGATATAATTTTATATTCTTGGTTAATTGTTTGCGTAAATTGCACTTTAATTACATCATTTGCCCACGTTTTTTAACCAAAAAACTGTATTGATCGTAAAATGGTCGATTTATTCGTGAATATCTAATATTAATTTATTAATTAATAATATTTATTGATCTATATAATCAACAACATTACATTGATAATTAATCAACCTAAAAATTCGTCATAATTGATACCATTTAAACATTTTAATTTCGTTTAAATTATATCGATCGATTATTTTAAATGTATAAATTATTAATTTTTAAAATTCGGAGTAAATTACAATTTAATAATTAACAAGCTAAAAGTAAGCAATAAAAATGTAATTTAATACATATTTAATAATTAACCATATTCTTTAAATTAATGTTTTTTTTATATTTGAATTAAAATAAAACAAGGAATTTATACAATCTTTAAAAAAGTTAAAAAAATCTAGAAACCATATTTTCAAATTTTTCGCTTGGTAACCCACTTTTTTGCACAATAGAGCTATTCAAATATAAGCCAATGATGTTACGGAAAGCTTGTCCAATAATGTATTACTTTAAAACATTCAAATTCAATTTGTATTTAGTTGCTTTTAGCTTATCGGGAAAACAATAGTCTCTTTGTGTTAAAGACAATCGATATTTGTTAGAATTTAATTCCTATTAGAACCCCTTCCCCTAAAATTCCGTTAAGCTGCCTTACCGACCGTTTTTTAACGAAAAATTTTTATTGTAGCTTCTTCATTCGTGTAGTATAGTGTATAAGAAAAATAATTTCGACGGCCCCACGTATCTGCAATTTCACTACGCGGGGTCGTTCGAAGAGTTTCTAATTTAAATACATGACACGTCCCGACGTTCCAAAGTTTCAAAGGTACATTTAGTACAATGAGCTTCCATAAAAATTGTTCGTACTTCAAAGATGAACAAGTTAGACCGTTTTGCAGATTATGAAATTAAAATATTACCAATTTTTCACACTCTTTCAAACGCTCTAACTTTTTTATCTGTGGGTACAAACGATTTTTATGAAGGCACATTGGAGCTCAAACGTTTGACACTAATTTCATTAAACAATTCCCGATGAGGGGGGGGGCGAATAGTACCTAAATTTCAACAAGACAATACCACAACGAAAATCAACATCAAAGAAATGAAAAATAAAAATCATACATAGATTAAATCAACTAAACCTTATCGAATGACATCTTTCGGCATTATTTAAGGTCAATTAACGTTTTAAATTTTTTAAATTTTATAAACTGGTTTTAAACTTTTAACTTCACGTTTATAAAAAGTCCTTAAATTAACTTAAAATCTAGCAATAATTACATTCGTTAATTATAAATTCTAAACTACTTATTATGTAGTTGAGTTACGTAGTCTAATATTCATTTGTTTATGTTTAATGTAAAATATATTTGTAGAAACATTTTAAAAAGAATTTTAAAAACACTGTTAATGCTGAATCTTGTTTATAAATTTTTTCATATTCATACTGCATTATTTGTTAAATCCACATTTACACTTTATTACATTCGTTACACAATTAACAATAACTTTAATTATAGAATCCAATGAAGAATTCAACCACTGCTTAGTCAGAGCAGCTTGGGATCGGGCTGTCTTGGAGGAAGCAGGTAATATGAATGTGATGTTAGGAATTCTTCAAATTATATGTTCATAAACAATAATTTTATCACTATTTTTGTTTACATTGTGCAAATAGAGGAATTCCAACAACCAACGTTGCCACTATATATGCCACCAATCCTAGCACTAGCCATGCCAAGTAATAAATTTTCTTCAATTGTCAAGTTTTAGTATTCTTAAATGTAAATATGACTTCATTAAAAAATTTGAAATTTCATTTTACATTTTTGATTTTACATTGGATTTAAATTAAAATTACTAATTTAATTTTAAACTTTTTAACATTGACAACATTTTTATTTTTCATAATATTTCAGGTTTACATGCATCAAATACCCTACCACAACGTTCTAGTGCTGTAATTCGACCAGGTAATTTTTTTTTATTATTGTCAAGTTCTTAATACACTTTGCATTTTTAAAATGTAAGATGGTATCTGACTTAATTAAAAAATTTTGAAATTTCATAAATTATCAAAAAACATGAAACCATCTAATAGACTCATAATATTAAATATTCATAAACAACATTTTTATTACAATTTTCGTTTAAAGTATAAAAATATTATAAGCAAGTTTCCAGACACAAAACATTGTCGAATACAACAACGCACCCATGCTAGTTAATTTTCTTCAATTGCAAAGCTTTTAATACCTCATCCATTTACTATTTTTTAACGAAGGTCATGGCCTGAATGTTAGCGAGATCAACTGCTAATGCTAGGCACCCGGTTCGACTCCGGGTATAGTGTAAAATTTCTTGGCCGTTTCCGTGCCTTGGGAGGGCTCGTAAAGCAGTCGGTCCCCCTGTGTTAATGATTTGCCATCATAACAATAAACACCAGGGTGCAGGCACATCGAAAGGCAAGCTGCCTTGAAATGTAAACACCAAAACTGTTCATAGAACTAATTATAAAAAGTCCATGAATTAACTTAAAATCTAACAATAATTTTATTCGTTAATTATAAATTCTAATATACTTATGTAGTTGAGTTGCGTAGCCTAATATTCATTTCTTTCTGTTTAATGTAAAATATATTTGTAGAAACATTTTAAAAGGAAGTTTAACAACACTGTTATAATGTAAGAAAATTGCGAAAAAAATCCAAAAACGGGTTTCTACGACTTTTCGACGGATTTCGTTAGGTAATTGTTCGTACTTTAACATACAAAAAAACGTCCTCTCGGAACCCTGAGTTTCTTACCAAATTCTTCTTCTGAAGTTGACATTTTTTATGAAGGAGTGAAAATTATGTTTTTCGCAAAATATTTTTAAACAAATTTCTAAATCAGATGTATTGTTATCATATGCCTCATTAAAAAAATTAAAAACACTTAAAATATTTTACAACATCCTCGAAATCATGAAAAGAAGAGTTTCCTAAAACTGGTCAGGTCACTGGTCACATTTTGTTTTCGCTATTTTTTATAAAATGGCGGCACTTCCGGGCGGTCGCCGAAGTCGCCAACTCAGAGTTTTTATTAGAACCCCAAACTTTAGAACATATCCAAAAATCAGAACCCCGTGACCATTTTTAGGATACTCTTCTTTATTTCGAGGATGTTGTTAAAATATTGTAAGTGTTTTTAATTTTTTTAATGAGGCATATGATAACAATACATCTGATTTAGAAATTTGTTTAAAAATATTTTGCGAAAAACATAATTTTCACTCCTTCATAAAAAATGTCAACTTCAGAAGAAGAATTTGGTAAGAAACTCAGGGTTCCGAGAGGACGTTTTTTAGTATGTTAAAGTACGAACAATTAGCTAACGAAATCCGTCGAAAAATCGTAGGAAACCGATATTGTATTTTTCTGATGAAAATGTGCCCAAGTTTCTTACACTATTAATGATGGATCTTATTTATGAATTTTTTTCATATTCATACTGCATACTGCATTTGTGAAATCTACATTTAAACTTTATTACTTTCGTTACATAATTAATAATAACTTCAATTATAGATTCTAATCAGGAATTTAATCACGACCGAGTCCGAGCAATTTGAAGTTAGGAATTCTTCAAATTATTAATGTTCATAAACAATGCTTTTATTACTATGTTTGTTTAAATTGTACAAATAGCGGAATTCCAACAACCAACCATGGCACCAACCATGGCACCAACCATGGCACCAACCATGGCACCAACCATGGCACCAACCATGGCACCAACCATGGCACCAACCAATGCACCAACCAATGCACCAACCATGGCACCAACCCTGGCACCAACCCTGACACCAACCATGGCACCAACCCTGACACCAACCATGCAAGGTAATTTTCTTCAATTGTCTATTTTCTTTTCGATTTTACATATCTGCAACAAATGCCCTAGGACCACGTCCTAGTGCCGCAACGTGGTCAGGTAATTTTCTTTAAATTATTGTCAAGTTCTTAATACACTTTGGATTTTTAAAATGTAGGAAGGTATCTGACTTATTTAAAAATTTTGAAATTTTATTAAGTTTCGAAAAACATGAAAATATGTATCAGGTAAAACCAAGTATCAAGTTTTTAGAAAATTCGAAATACGAATGGTCACAAAAAGACGGATGTGACGGGCATTTATTTTATTATTTCATTGTATAATTTTATTCCTTTTTTCTGAGAAGGGCTTATTAAATTTTAAATGTGCCATTTCCGATAATAATAACAAAACAATAATAATAGTTAGATAAGATATTTTGTTTGCTACTAATTAAATAGTTACTTATACTAATGCTACTAATTTTAGTGACAATTAAAATAAAAACACAAATTTTGCGCAATTACATTTAAACTTAGACTTAATTAAAATTTTTAATTTTCATATTATGGTAAATAAAAATCAACACAGTAATTGTCTCGTGTAAATAATATCCTTGTAAGCGATAACGTGCTTAATTCTTAGAATACGCTGCATTTTGATAACTCAGTTTGAACCGAGGCTATAATTTACTAACATAGTACATTCTAAGTATTTATTTCCCTAGATTCATAACCAGCGGGCAATAATAAGCGAGTAGTAAAGTGATCTTACGACCGCCCCAGATGGATATGTAATGTATCACTTAATTAAGGAGGTTGTTGCGCAATTTTCTAGTTAATTAACTATCCATTCTAAATTCGATTTATCGACAAAACAAAAATTATTCAGATCATATTCCAATAGATTGGAATGCGGCCCTTCATAGATTTTACATTTTAACTTTTAAGGTTAGGTTTATTTTGTTAATAAAGATATAATTTGAGTTCATCATTCAGTGTTTGTATGATCATAAGTTTTTTACATGCGGCCCGCATAACATTTTAAAATTTGTAGCTGGCCCGATTTAAGAAAAGGTTGCTCATCCCTGCTTTGAATTTTACCCAAATTGAGATATTAACAAATAATATTGATAAAAAATAATGTCGTTCTTCCCGTGTGCTTTTGTATGGCAGCCAAATCCGGGGCCGTCAGAGGGTACAAGTTGATCATCCACACGTTCCAACATGAGACCCGACACGATGAGACTGGAAGTTAGTTCCAACGAGATTGGATCGTGTGTAGAGCTTATAATAAAATGTATCAAAGGCGACTACATTAAAAGTTAAATATTATGCAGAAGTGTAGACTTATTCTTATGAATTTAATTTTAAATTCGCTGCCGTAGGTTGAAACCACATTTAAATTGATCAATACACTGACGGTAGACTTCCAATCGTGTGAACCTTGACATATAATTTTCTACTTCATTTGAACGTAATTTTGGAATAAATTAAAAAAACTTGCGACGTACCATCACACAGCATATAAGAAAATTTATATTTCAATTTGTGCTCTTCAATTTTAGATGCTTCCGAGTTACTATCAACTGCAATAGCTGATTTCAGATTATGTGTATCCGTACCCAGAGGTGAGTTTTGGCGAATTTTTCGTTTAATTTGTATTGCTTAGATTTGAACTTGTTAATTTATTTATTCATCCGTTAGGAGGAAGAAATACTCCACCTTCTGGACCCTCTCCCATATTAGGACGGGGATTTTATGTAAATAGGAGAAGATACCCCGGTAAATATTATTCTGTTTCTAAATGTTATCTTATATTTTGTTCCACTTTGATCCTTTTTGACAAAACTATTTTTCAGCTAACAATGCAACAGCCCGCGAGGAAAGCTTCTTCTGTAGCATGTGCTACAAAAATAATGAAAGAATTACTTTATATACAACGCACAACTTAAAACATGCCGATGGGAGAATTCAATGTCCCATCCTGCGGGCGCTGAAATGCCCTTACTGCTGCGCAACAGGGGACGAAGCGCACACGGCGAAGTATTGCCCATCTAGAAGATAGTGCCAGACTGTCGTGCTTTTTATCTGTAACTGAAATTTGTAAATAACCAGTTCAAATAATTCTATACCTAATTCTACATATTATATCACGCCATCACTATCTTCAAAATCTAACAACTGGGTTAAATCGCACTATTTTTTGTGAATTCTACCAATAGCAATTTTGACGCAATAACACAATCTTGATCAGCATTGCCAACTTTATACTACGTTATAAAATTCAGTAATTTACTTCTTCTTCGTGTGCCATATCCGGTCTCCCGGACGTTGGCGACCTCTCTCCTATGCAGGTGTTATACGTTTGAAGTATTAGCCCACACATAGGGGACCTACTGCTTAACGCGGGCTCCAAACTGGGCTAAAAAATGTAAACATATTTTATTTCGTCGCATTGTTATAATAAAATTCAACGGTAATCACGCAGTGATAAAATTCCTACATCTTTACCCTAATAAATTGAAGTCGGTACTTGTATATTTATGTAATATAAAATTAAATTTTAAAAGATCAAATTATCTTTTCTAAAAATGTGCAAATGTATAAATTGAAGTCGGTACTTGTATATTTATGTAATATAAAATTAAATTTTAAAAGATCAAATTATCTTTTCTAAAAATGTGCAAATGTATAAATTGAAGTCGGTACTTGTATATTTATGTAATATAAAATTAAATTTTAAAAGATCAAATTATCTTTTCTAAAAATGTGCAAATGTATAAATTGAAGTCGGTACTTGTATATTTATGTAATATAAAATTAAATTTTTGAAAGATCAAATTATCTTTTCTAAAAATGTACAAATGTTTAGTATAAAGCTTCAGCTAAAAAGTAACCAATATTATAATTAATGTTAAATCTCGACTTTTAAAAATAAAACACCTTAGAATTCCACTGTCAAAAACAATAATAAAACCAGTTTTAATCTTTAAGAGCATCTTTTTAAATCTGTTAAAAAATTAATCAGTCAAACAAAAAAAATTGTAAGCTTTATTAATTTATATAAGTAGAGAATAAATTTAAATAAAAGTTATTTAAATATGTATTGTATGTAACCTAGCTATCTTTCATTCTTAGTCCTTTGACCCTAATGAGGAATTGGAAAATTAAGGTTCTGCTGGAAAATTGCCTCCGTCGTTTTACATTTCCTTCCGAAAAGAGACGGTCAGAAATAAAGTTTCTACTTCGCCCGAATCTGTACATACATAATATATTTACCGGTAAATCTTCCCATAAATGATTAAAGCCGTGTTGAAAATATTCGAAGACAAATAAAATTTCGCAAAGTAGAACTTCAAGCATAGAAAGTTTGTACATGCAGGAATACTCTAGCATTCAGAATAAAACAATAAAAATCGATGAAATGAAACGCAGGTGCTCCATAACATAAAGAGAGCAAGTAATCAAGTAAATAAAGATTTGATCGGACCGCATAATAGTGGTAAAAGCTGCTGGAAAAAATTTCTTATCGTACAATAGGACATAATATCGTCGATAAAACACCAGAGACGCGAATGTGCTTTTTGATGTTTTCGAGTTACAAACGTTTTAAGTTTTGAAGAGTTTAATAAAATACAAAAGAAAGTCTAATATCAATGAAATTTACTAACAACTAATTTTTAATGAAAACAAAGTTGATCCTGGAAAAAAAATTTTAAAATTTTAAAAACGGCAAAAATATTGCACATTCGTGGTTTTGGCATAGAAAAATATTTTCGGTGTTGCTCATTCGTGCATGGAAATCAAGTACCAAAATTAAAAATAATCAGTAAAAAACTTAATTTGTTATTATTGTTATTTATATTATTGTTATAATACAACTACAAGGTATGAGGATATAAAAATATAAAAAAATATATAAAAAAACAAGAACAAATTTTACTAGAAGAATGTCCAGTGTTAAAAAATTTTCCTATAATGTTAATTTTTGCGCCTATTTTCTTATTTGAAAATTTCTGAAATTTTACGTGTACCAATGAAGTCTAATGAACACATATTGATAGCAAATTTTTGTTAATAAATCCACGAGGAAATGGAAGTTTACCCATAATTAAATCGTAAAAATATATCAATGCAGTAATAAATGGAACGGTTTTCAGACCAATCCTGGTGAAAAATAATAAAAATGTGGCATTTTACAAGTTCATAATACTACTTAAAAGTAGGAAGCCAGATTTCTTAACTCGATATCAGTAAATATTTTTGGGTAAAATTAAGTAATAAAATAAGGTTTAAGCTAATAAAAGAACATTTATTATTAGGTACCAATAAAGAATATTTGCCGAAAATAAACAATTATGTCTTGTAAGTTTAAAAAATAACGCACATTTCTGCCGAACTTGATACAGCAAAACAGTGAATGTACCACATTGGTTGTTTTGGCGTACTATTTGTTATACACAGTGGCGTACCTAGACCACTTGGGGCCCGGGGCGGATTTATTTTGTAGCCCCCCCCCCCCCCGCACCCTCAAAAAAAAGTCATTTATCACTTTTTAATGTGGCTAGCCTTTTTTTCTGCCTTAATCTAACCGTCTTCCATAAGCTATTGCCCTGTGCAGAGAAATAATAGATAGAATAAGGGAACAAACTCCAGTCCGAGGTCATCAATTATCATTACTGTTAAAAATGTTAAACTGATAAAAAGTTTTATCGTAAGAGCGCACGACGCAACGCAGCGGGTGGGGCCCCTTAGTAAAGGGGCCCGGGGCGGACCCCCCCGCCCCCTAGGTACGCCACTGGTTATACATTCGTTGTTTTGGTATAACACGGGGCCATATGGAATCACTTTCGTTATTTCAACATATGCAGATTACCATTGTTTAAAAATAGACTGCACATTCATGTTTTTGCCATATAAAGAGTATCAAAAATGGAACCGATTGGTGTATTAAACTCAAAATTGAAAATTTTGCACATTCATTCCTTTGGTGTTTTACCGACGATATGGACTTCGCAAATCCGCACGTAACTCCTTCAACTAGTGAAGCTATTGAAACATTCACACACGTCCAAGAGGTTCAATTTCACAAAATCAGCACTAGATGTTCCTTGAGGTTAGGCGGGCTTAGTTGAAATATTGAATTCATATATCCGTACAAAAATTTATAAGAAAAATATAGGTAATAAATAGGATAATAATTCAATTTACTAGGTATCTAATGGTTGCATAAAGAATTTAAATTAATTTATTGGAATAATTGTAATAAATTATTCGAAATGTGAAGTTGAAAATTTAATTTTAAACACGAAGGTACCTACTGTATTTATTAAGACGGAGAGAAGCAGAATCGTCTTTCTTATAGCTTCTGCCACTTAGCCTTATACACACAGAAAAGTATTTTCTTCCATTAAGGAAATATTATTTCATTCAAATATAAGGTAGGTACTTTCGTAAATAAGCAAACAAACCGTAAAATTATTTAAAAAAAAATCTGCTTTATTAAGAATGATAATACGGTATACTTGACTGTAACACATCGTTTTTTAAATTAAATATAGCAGTTCCTCAAATTGAAATCACAGTACTTTGGTTTCAAGTATTATGAGTAGTTAAATCGGATAATATGATATTTTTGTTTTAAGGTAATATACATTTTAAACGGATCGTACCGTTTATTCATTTCAAATAGTTTTTATTTGTTGCAAACGTATGGTAAGTATAAAATAAAAGCATAAAACCTCTTTCATTAAATCAATATTCAAAAATTATTTGAATAGATTTTTTTATTTTTTTAGAAATTGGATGTTATTTACTATAAATAAAAATAATTTCAAAAGTTTCATAATGATATTTTATTAAGAAAAAAATAACATAAGGAAAGAAACACGAATATGTATAATAAATATTATAGAACGAATAATAATAATATTACTAACTAATAATAGCTAGGTATACTTAATGACATAATCTTAGAATATACATAGATGTTGAAACATCTTATTGTTAATTATTTCATACATCAATCAAATCAAATTATCATACGCATGAAAATTAGGTAGCTTATGCCAAACACAAGTTTCCTTAATTCTTACTTTATCTAATAGATATTTCTCGTAATCAATGTTGAGTCCAATATGTTCAAGTTTTCACTTACTTGATTACAAATTACTTCCTTTTTTTTTCAATACATAATCTGCAGTAGTAATGAGACGAAAAGCTCTCGCTTAATCTCGCTTATTAAATGTAATGTTATTACAGGCATATAACTAAATAATTATTGAGAAGAACTAAAAATTATACAAATTTATTTGATTACTTTTGACTTATTAGCCAGTTATACCAAAAGAAAAAGCAAGTTTTCCTCTATCGAAATACATAAGTCAAAACCCCAATTTTGCAAAAACATTACTTAAACACTTTTTCGCAAACAATACAGAATTATTGACTCAATTACTTCAAGAGTTGAGAACTTCCAGTCGTTCTCCCCATGTTTTTACTAAATTGAGAGGTAAGTTGTAATCCACAGCCGGGATGAACTTATGGCGAAAACCGTCTTATTTCGCCCAAGCGCCGCTTGGTTTGCCCGTAGATGTACTTAACGAGACGGCTAGCTCGTAGGGATTAGCCAGCGTCGGAGATCGGGGTGGTCCTTTGCTTATTTTTTCGAGGGATCGCTTATACTCTTTGGGGCTAGCCTTACCTTGGTAACGAAGCCTTTGGCGCCAGATGAGAGAAGAACGTATGGGGAGTTGACCCGAATACTTTGTGTAGGTGTGTATGTAGGTGTGTGTCGTAATTCTTAACTCTCGAGAAGCTGCACGTAATTTACGGATCTAAAGAAGCAGTTCAAAACTCAACATTTCATGTCGTTGGCACCCACGTGGTGAAATTAGTTAAGTGCGTTTTACAAAGTAATTGTTCGGAAGGAGTACACGACTTCACCATTCAAAGTATTAAGTGGCAATCAGAAAACCTACGTCACTTCTTTTAAATTCAAGAAGATTTTTAATCGATGCGTTCAAATTTTTGGAACGCATGTCGATTTATCATTGCGAACAACACCTGTGCTGATATTTGTACCTGCCTTTCCACTTCAGTCGACGGGTTATTCTTGAGGGGGCGATCCCATCAACATCCGGCGCTACATCATCAACTCGAGCTGAAAAGGAAGTTTCACCAAGTCCAGTAGTGCATCTCAAAGTTCCAAATCACGTTTCGCTTCGTGAAAGAAGTAAACTCTGTCACCATTTATATTGTAAGATTATCAGTACTGGTATGTCAAGTTTAATTATTTCTTTTCACCAAGGCGAAACCAACAGTGGTAATTTGTGTCTCATTAAACTTTCTAGTGTAACTTGGTTTAACTGGTCTTTAATAACAGCTGACCATTCACTTTTATTTCAAACAAACAACTGTGTGGGAATTCTATACTGTGTGTCCACCTTTTTAGTGGCTTTATTCAAGTTTTTGATTAAAATTATTGTTACACCATATTTTGTTTTGATTGAAATAAGCACTGCCCTAGCAATATGCCAACTTACTCACGCCTTCGCTTCCGCTTCCGTTAATTTGATTAACGAATCAAATAAAGATAAACTATTTTTCAAATAGTTTATCGTGGACCCAATTGAGATTTGGGGTTCCAGATCAAGATTCGGCTCAAGTTCCGTTCGCGAAACATATAAAGCTCTTCGCCCATTTTATGGTCGATACAATCGACCTTCCGAACAGGCTATTGGTGCGGTGATGGATAAATTTCGTACCACTTCTTCATTACAACATGTAAGACCACCAACAGGACAAAGAAATGTGCGTACCGACGAAACTATCGCTTCTGTGAGTGAAAGTGTGCTAGACAACCCAAACATTTCAATTAGCCATCGTGCTCAACAAGTTGGGCTTTGTCCGTCCACTACATGGAAAATTTTACATAGAGATCTTGGTTTACATCCTTACAAGATCCAGTTAGTTCAATAATTGAACCCTAATGATAATCGATTGCGTCGTGAATTTGCAGATTGGGCTCACAACCAATTGGAAGTGCATCCATTTTTTTACCGCCAAATTTTCTTCAGTGACGAGGCACATTTCTGGTTGAATGGGTATGTAAACAAGCAAAATTTCCGTATATGGACTGTGATCAATCCGGAACATAATCTTGAGACTCCATTGCATCCATTAAAATTGGCTGTTTGGTGTGGAATACACGCCAACGGCAAGGAGCTACCGTTACGGTGAATGGTGTGATATTTCGACACATGCTCAATACATTTTTGGTTCCAAAAATACAAGAGTTGAACATCGACAACTTATGGTTCCAACAGGATGGTGCTATGTGCCACACAGCCATCGAAACCATCGATTTATTGAAAGGACAATTTGGTGACAACATTATTTCAAGAAATGGTCCTATCAATTGGCCTCCAAGATCGTGTGATTTGACACCCCCAGATTATTTTTTTGGAGGTATATTAAATCCATGGTTTATGCTAACAAACCAACAGCTCTGGAAGCATTGGAGGTCAATATTCAGCAAGTCATTTATGAAATAAGGCCAGAAATATTGGAAAAAGATGCGCTTTGTAACGATTAGTCGTGCTGGTCACAAGCCGGAATCATTTTTAAATCATAAATGGCTTTAAATTTACTTTTATAAAAAAATAATTAAAACAACATTCCATCAATTATTTAATGTTTTATATCAATTTGAAGATCTCATGCAGCTAAAAAAACATCTTATATTTTATTATGCAGTTTATTAATTTACACAACTGTTAATGGCACTTATGAAAAGCTCCACGTAATACGGGTTGGACGGAAGCGGTCGAGCATGTGGAGCGTGTTGGGTGCCCCAAAAAGAGATGGAGCGACCAATTTGAGTGACGTAACGGGTCACCGGCCTAAAACCTGAAGATGATGATTTGTTTAATTGAAGAAGTATTGAACATGGTTTACAGAAGGTGGTAACAAAGAAGCGGGTAGAAAATTTTAGAAAAAAACAAAAATAAAGCAGATGAAGAATTTTCTAATTGTTATAAATTCGAAGGATGCTAACAATTAGAAATGGTTTAAAGTAATATAACAAAAAGTCAAGGAAGATATAAATATAAAATGTAGGTACTTCGAGTTGCATCAGTTCTGGTTTCTACGGCTATCAATGTTAGATTTTGTTGAAAGAATTACCTTACGTCAAATTGAATAGTAATTATTAAGTATGTCGTAATAACAGCAGTTATCTAAAAATATTTTAAGATAATATTATTATTACTATTTATTTGTTTAATTTGATTACCGAAAATAAAAATGTTACATCCAATGGAAATACTCTCAAAACCGTAAACTTAAGACGCTGATGAAGAAATTGTAAAGAACAAAATAATATCTGCAAAAAATTTATCGATCTGAAATATAAATTAAATTTCTTTTAACATTACGTACCTCTAACTGAAATTTTTCCTTGAGTCTTGGTTTTAATGTAGCTATGATATCCATTAGCATGTGAAGTAGAATTCCAGTTTCTGCTGCCTTTGGGAAAACAGTAGATAACAAATAACATTTATTTCATGATTTACATATTTATTCCAAATAGTATGTAGATCATGATTATTATAATACCAAGACGAAAAAATTTAATTCTTGTATTTAAAATATAGAAAGTCAACAGTTTCACAAAAGATTGCTTTAATGTTTAAGTCAAGTTTGTATCAAAGTGTGAAGCAACATTAAGTTACTATTTGGGGTTCGTCTACTTTGTAATATTAATTTGATTTCAAGATATTTTCTAACTTCGACTGAATTCACGACCGAAATCCGAAATCAAATTTGGAGTAAACTTAGAGCTTTTGGTAGGGAGGGATTTTTTAGCTTAACCGTCCAATTAATATGAACACCTTATGGTTTTAAAAATTACATCTACTATACTATTTACATGAATCTGACCAACAATTGATAAAATGTCTAAGCCAAAAGAAAAAACGTTTTGAGTACCCTCTTGTATCTACAAGCGGAGCTATCGAACTCATCATGGAATTACCATAATGGAACTTACGTTTGGTAAGTACAATATA
This sequence comes from Podabrus alpinus, assembly GCA_932274525.1. Classification (NCBI taxonomy): domain Eukaryota; kingdom Metazoa; phylum Arthropoda; class Insecta; order Coleoptera; family Cantharidae; genus Podabrus; species Podabrus alpinus. Next base: position 74,739,485 of record OW026453.1, on the reverse strand, counting down.
ATCTCATCCAGTATCTAACTTACTTCTGAAATTGTAGAAGAACAACTCAGAGTTAATCCAATAACTCGAGCAAATGCCGAACAAAAATATAATCCAGTGTACGCATCGTATGCATCCAGTTGCATGTCACCATATATAAAAATAGTTCTACCTGTATAAAACAAAACCTGATTTATTGTAACGAGATCTTGTAGAAGAATAATTAAAATTTGTATGGAATAAATTTTGTTCAGTTCTTGTCCAGTTTTGCATAATTTATAATGTTTAATTCGGATATCTTCTATAAGCAATACCGTAAACTTTTCAGTTTTTTTTGTTTGCATTCTAAAAGTAATAATTGTAATAGTGAAAATTACGTCTGCGAGGAATATATCTAGATTATAACTTACGGTAGTGTTAATTTTGTAGGATATTTAACTTTTTTGTTAGATGATGTAATTGTATGTGAAATTGAGTCTGTAGTCATTGTTTTATGTAACGCTACCATTTTTCTATTTAACCAAGAAAATCTTTGTTTAAAAGATAATACAATTGTACAGAATTGTACGACAATACATGTATTTAAAAGAGTTGGGAATGTATATGAAAGCAGTTCTCCAATTCGATCAAGATAAATTAAATCCAAATTCATCTGTATTTGTACCACAAGGTACGTTGTCATCAATATTCCAATAAGTACAAATCCAATGGTGGAATATACTTTTGATTTTATATATTCCACTTTCACATTGACATCTAGAGAAATTTCTGAACTTTTGTCAAAGGCGTCGAGGAATTGTAGTATATTTATAGTCTGAAAGGTTTGAAATAGTTATTTATTGCGTTTTCTATAAGAAAACCCAATTATTTTACTTTGTTAGAAAATATACAAGCACACAAAATTCCAGATATTAGTCCAATTTGGCTGAAATAATTATCCAAAATATAAGTCATATATCTCATAAATCCATTTTTTAATGAATCTTCATGTTCTGCTATTATGTAGTCAGATTTGCTAATGTAATTGCTTAAAATTGTGAAAGTGTTTATGCATATCATTATGAAAATACTATAAGCAAATTTAAATTTTGATTGCTTACGGCATCTTAAATTGATAGTGAAAGGTGTAAGTCCCAGTGGTTGGGAAAAAAGAAAAATTGGTAACAATGTTGAGTAAAATGAGTGGTACGTTTTTACCATTGTGAGATACACGTAGAAATCCCAAGTCAAAATATTTTAATCAAAGTATAAAAATTGGTCAAAACTGTTTTATAAATGACGCAACAGAGTGTACCGTGTGTCTCATATAGTTTTTCACATTTGTTGTGTGAACGATTTCAAATTTGTGTAAATAAATTTTGAAATATTTGATTGCTTTCTGAATAATATTTACACTAATAATTTTTCAACCACGCCTTTATTTACTTGTGTTCTAACGTCAAGATAATTTGTGTACCACCTAATTTTAATATAGTTTACTACATTATAATTATATAGCATACGAATTTTATTATGTAGTTTATTATACAAGGATTTTTAACAGGACTTTGTTTTTAAATAAATTTTTATGGATGTGTTGACAGTTTTGTTATTCGGTTTTTTGATATATTTATCTCAAGTAGAAGGTCTAATATTTATTATAATCTCGTTAATTTTAATCGCAAATCGCAAGACAATTCTAAAAAATATAAAGGGGCGAGAAAAACATGGCGGAAGGCAGTCCTATTCCAACAGACAAGCCAAGAAAGGCATGTCTAAAATTATGAGAAAATTTTTAAAATATTTTTATAAAGTTCAATAAAGTTGAACTAAACCAATGCAAAGCATTGTAATGAGAATAAAAGAAAGTCAAAATAGTATATTTAGAGTGAAATAAGTGTATAAGTAGGGAAGAGAAGTATTATTAAAATTTTGGAAGAAATTTTATAAAGTAAGCCCATGCGGACTACACTGTAGTCGAATATTGGAAAATAACCTGTATTTTGGAATGGCTCATGTTGAACATCAAGGAGAAATATGAAGTGGAAGTAAATAGAATGAAAATAATTAAAAGTTAGTACAGTAGAATCCCTCTATAACGAGAACTCAAGGGACCAACATATTTACTATAACCTATTTTCGCTATAAACAATCATGGACAATAAATGTTTATAGATATGTATTATAAAATAAATTTATTAAATAAGAAAGTTAAATACACATACTACAACTAACGTTTAATAAGATTGGAATATAAGCGGGTGGTAAGATGATCTTACAAGAGGTGCAGACTGATATATGTTATGTGTAATCTACTTGTCGGGTAGTGTATAAACTATTTTCTAAATGATAGGCAAAGAAAATCTTACCGGTGCAACTGGTGTACAAGAGTACAATTATTGTAAACTACAATTAATTGCACCATTTTTTTTATTGTACAATAAATTGCATAGTATCTTTGATAGTACATACCAACATATCGGCAATTATAAAAATCTTTAGACAACGCTACACCACTGGGTTTATTATTATCATGTTTTTATACTCGTCATAGTTCAAGAACCTGTATTTTCCACAATTTTTTGTTGGCAATTGTAGAACTAAAGTGTACGTACCAGCATTAACTTAATGTTACATTTGAACTATCAAATTTAACAGGAAAAAAGGTAATAGAGTTTTGGTTGTGTGAACCATCATATTAGATATATACTTCTCTCGCACACATAACCAATGCTTAGTAAGCAGGAAGCAATGGATTGCTTCAATAAAACTTATGGCATGACTGCTTTCAATGTTACCAGAATGGCTGCACTATCTTTAATTACTAGTCGAGACGTGGGTATCGCATGCTTAATGAGCATCACATCAGTTGATATAACTCAAAACAAATATAACATTGCTTAAAACAGAGAACGCTTAAAACGATTTTTTTATTTAATTTTAAAACAGCCCTAGAAAGATGATAATAATCGAGTATTGCCCGATGACTCTCGAAATACCCAGAATACTCCACCAGCCACGTGGTCGATAATTGCCAGAGAAAAAAAGAGTATTTGAAAAAATAAGATTAGAAAACACATAACTTGGATTCATATCCGATCAACAATCTTTGTGTATCGAGTGACTCTCGCCAGATGGCAACGTTGTCATCGATAAAAAAAAGTAGTAGACAAGAAAGAAAACTTTTTTAAAATAAACTGGTATGAAAATTTTCAAAATAAGAAATCAATTCAAATGCATACATTCTTAGGCAAAATCTAAGGGGGGGGGGTAAAATTCTTCCTCTTCTTCTTATTCTAGGACTACGTCCTGTACTTCCCAACTATAGTGCCTAGTTCTGTCCGAGGCACTTGTTGATTCTGTGAGCAGTTTGGTTATTACATCTCAGGTAGTTTGTTAGATTTACCTTTTGATGTGCCTCTGCACCCCGTTTTTTATTGTTACGGTGGCAAATCATTAACACAGGGAGGACCGCCGTCTTTACGTGCCCTCTGAAGCACGGAAGACGGTCAAGAAATTTTAGACTGTACCTGGAGTCGAAGAGTAAAATTGAATTGAATAATTAGAACAAAAACTGATAATTTCACACCATCGCAATGTTTCGGAATTATTGTTCCATATATAGTGAGTTGAATCAAAGAATAAATCATAATTGGAGTTGCAGAAATAAAATGTGAAAATTGAAGTGAAAAGAACGAAAATTAAATGCACATGGCAAAGGAAATGCAAAATAACTATTAAATGAAAGAAATATTAGTAAGAGAACATAAAAACACAAATACATAACAACAAACAAAATTAATTCGTTAGAACAAAACGTTTATTTACAATCTTTTTTGGACTATAATAATAAATTAATAAATTTATTTGCTAACAAATTAACAAAAAACTAGAACTGGAAAAACTGTTCCTATTAGCAAATATCCTTTTGTTCTTGATAATGACATTGTTTATATACGACGCAAAGTCAAAACTAGATTCCATAGTCACACCTATGTAAGTCCAAACTGATTCAATCTCGTTTCTTCCGTGTAAAGCGAAGGCATTTGCATTTCGCAATATTCGATTGGATAAAATTGGCACTCCACCACGATTCGAAAGGGCGTAGGTAATCAGAAATTAAGTTGAAATCATGGACGAAATTTAGCGACTTTGAAGAATTTACAGGACTTTAATACTAATTTACGTCATGTATAGGTTAAATAACAATAAACCCAAATGAGAATTTTGGGCGATTCATTAATCATAATTTAGAACCATTAATCTTAACCTTTTAGGGTCGATTGGATAAGTAGGATGAAAGCCAATTGTGTATGTTAATGCCTAAACAGAGGCTACTCAACTTCAATATCAGCCGATCGATGTGGACACGATCAAAACCCTTGGTGGAGTTTGTGTATATACCAGTCCACACTCGCTCCAGATTCTAAATGGCTAATCGGTTTATCGGTATTTGAAGAAACCATATTATTCGACAATGATAACTTGTTTACTTGTCCCGAGAATCTGATAATCATTTCGAAAAGTTTAGGGATCACTGATAACATGCGGATCGGCCTATAATTTCCAACACGAGAACCATCTTTACTCTATAAAACAGGTGTAATTGATGAATTCTTTCAAACACTGAGAAAACTGAAGGTCTACAAAGATGTATTAACGAGTATTGTTAGGGGATTTAGGAGACTTATGCCACAATTTTTAACAAATATTGCAGAGATACCGTGAGAGTCCAATTCGATATTGGTAACATTTTTAGGATGATCCATTCTCGAAGGAGTTCGCAAAAAGATTAGAAATGCCGTGACGTCATCACAGCGGCTTTCAGCGTCATGCATAGTTACAATCACCAAACACAGACTTTGATTTCACGAATGACCAAAATTGCTTGGGAGAGTTGCTCAATGAGTTATGCTCGACAATTATATTAGGAATCTGCCTACCTTTCTTCTACAGCTCCTGAAGGCGCTACTTATTAAAAATTAACAACATGGTGGGTTTACTTATCTAGGTAGGAAAAAAATCACAATTTTTCTTCTCGAATTGGTTTGGTAGTATGAAGAATTCAATCATAGAATGGACTATTTCGTTAAATCTACTTACATAATTTGCAGTGGATGAGAAACTTCAATAAAATTCCCATTGATTTCAAGTGATCATTAATAATGAAGTAAGTGTTCTCAATATGATTGAGTATTCTTAATTCTTGAGTATTTTCAATATATACGTTGAACAACAATTAAGAAAGGCTACATACAAGTCTGAGACCTTCAGTAGTTTTTATTTCATTAGACAGTTATGGACCAATTTTCATATACGAGATGTTCTTGTTGTACAATTCCCGAACGAGGTTAATTAATGATGAGCTTATATTCATGTTGTGTAATACTTGCCACAGTTTACATCTGAGCACCGAATCATACATAATCTTCTGCCAAATCTATAAATGCCAGGTGGACCTCTTGTCCCAGTGCAATTCTTTTTCCCATCAGTTGTTGGTGAATAAACGCAGATTATTCATACATGATCTTCCAGGGACAAAACCACTCTGATCTTCTCCTATTTTGCCCTTGACCTGCTTCCTCTCTTGTTCTATAGTATTCTGCTAAATAATCTACTCAGGGAACTCGTGACGTGACACTCAATTCTCGGTACCTACTTTTCTGGATTTCTCTTGTCTCTTTTTTTAAACATTAAAACTACGTAAGATGTGTTTCATTCACTGGATACCTTACATTTCTTTCAGTAGTACTCCATGAATTATGCGATTCTCTCCCATAATACTTCTTCTCAACATTTAATTAACTCTATTCCAGTCGAATGATACAAGCTTACCATTTCCTTTGATACAAAATTTCTCTGCCACTCTAACAATAATTTCCAAAGAATTCTTAACGGAGAATCGCGATGATTTGTATTCAAGATCTTTTATTAAGATATTATTCATGATTTTGACGGTTATAGTAGTTGGTGCATCCTTAAATTATATAACAGGTCTTATGGGGATATCTACTTTGTGTATTTTGGGCCATGCATACAATTGTAGTAAACTTGTGTTCATGGGTACGAGATTTCTGTTTTTACCCATGTACTTCTCTATAATATCTAAATTGTCTTTAACGATTCCCTTCGTATGTTCCGTGACTTTTATCGTTAAGTCTCTCCGGAGTTGTTGACAATTCTTTTCCTCAAGGAATTTTTCCGTCTTCTTAATGTTCTTTATCCTTATTCTTTATTCTCATTAGAGATTGTAATCATACCTGCTCCCTTATCTGCCAACACAATTAATTCTTAAGTTGTTTTCCTTTATTTTATTTCTAAGTTGATTGATAACCTTTTGCTTCTTGTCAATTTATTGTTATTACATGTTGTCTGTATAGTATGGTCTTTATTTTATTTTCATAGTTTAACTTTCATGGAATGTTGTGGTGTTATTTCTCATATTTATTTCTTCTCTATGGAATTCTATTGCTGCATCCATGTCATGTTACGAACCCCTGACTTTAATTGGCAATCAGAGATTCTTATAATCTCGCATATGTGAATTATCCCTTGGCTAATACTCGCCGGTTTTTACTTATCTCAGGCTCTCATGTTTATAAGTTTCACTAAATAAGAAAAGGTTATATGAAGAATAAAAAGCATAACAACTACAAAAATTTAAATATAATAAACAAATAAAAATTAATTTGTACAAAAATAATTATAATTATGAAAGTATGCCTAAGTGGCGTTTATAATTTAACTAAAAGTTTAATATTAAAAATTATTAAAAAAATGTCTATTTTTTTTTGTTTTTTATTTAAATGTCACTATTTACCTTAAAATTAAATAAAAATTTACCTTGGTAATTTTTTGGAATGTGATAACTTAGAATAATCTTCATTAGTTGCCAGTTCTTATTGCTTGCACCATTCCAATACGTAAAAGTTTAAAATATTCTTTGTTCTCACAATTAGAAACGTATTTTAATTCAGATTGTTTATTTATTTAGTGTTTCGCACTTTTATCATCTAAATTATTGTATTAGCGTCGCGCACATTTATTAACTAATTTATAAATTTCTCGCACCACTCCAATTAGGAAAAATTCAAGATTTCATTTTTTACCATTAGAAACGCAATTTTAGCCAATATAATTTATTATATTGGCGTTTCGCACATTTGTTGATTAACTTTGAATCAAATAATTAAAACTGTATAAAATTGATTAAGTTGATTTTTAAGTAAGATGTACAAATTTTACATCTTACCTCTTCAGGATTTGTCAACTTAATGCCTGATTCTTTTCTTTTTAAAATTAAAAATTTTTTTTATTTTAATAGGGGAACCAATGATCTTAATATATTTCTTATAAAGCCAATCACACAACTTGGTTCTATACGTAACCGACAATTGAATTGAACAAGATATTGTTACGGCGACCACCGTAATTCCAAACCGATTCACCCTGTATATACCTAAATACCATTACACTCTGTACATAATATCTAAGATATATTGCATTCTGTAAATACGAAAGAATAGAAATAAAATTTCGCTACAATTAGTTTCTACTGTAAATATAACATTAATAAAAATTGTACTTGACAATTTTAAAAGCAAGTTAGCTACAAAGTATATTTTAAATAAAAAGATACACAATTCGTAACATGCTGTAATGTTAATAAACGAAAAAGTGTAATCAACAGTTTTTTAAATAATGTTACATAGTAACTGTTTTAAATATAAGAAGTACATATTCCATACAAGATGTACGTTAGTAAAATAAAATCGGACTTGACAATTGACAATTTTAAAATAAATATCGCTACAAAGTAACATTTATTAATACGGAAATACCCATGGCATACAATGTAGCTAAGTCATAAACGCCTCAGTAAAATAATTTAAACTTATTTTGTCAGCATTTCTCACAGCGGTCAAACAGATGTGAGCTAATATCTAAACAGTATACAATGAACGGATTGACAACATTGTTGTTATCTATCTGGACAAAAAGGGCACCGCCAGAACACTTGTGCTCAGGGGTGGGCTGGAGCCGGCTCGGTACGGCTCGCGCGAGCCGGTTCTTAGAATTTTTGAAGCTCGGCGAGCCGTTTGTTAAATTACTCTTAAAACCAAAAAATAAGCCAATTGCGATGCCATTCCTTTTATTACATCTTGGATGAACCAGAATCACAGGTTAGCAATATAAACAAAGGTAAGAAAAGGGCACAATAATGATGTTTCTGCAAATGAACAATGCATATTGACTCTACATTAATTAATTACTTATGCATATACATGTTAATGTATGTTGTTACATTTTTTTTTTGGAATTGAAATTTGGAATTTATTAGTTTTTTTGTGCAATAAATGTTTTGTTTTGTTATTATATTGTCGTGTTCTTTTTTGACCAGCGATCAACTATTTATTTTTTTGAATTTCGTGAATTCAAAATTTTTCTTTATCTTTATTTTTCTTTTCCACAAACACTTTAATGAAACACAACTCTTTCAAATATCAACTAAAACTTTCCTTTTCTTTATTTATAACAAATTACTCTACAAATTTTACAATGGACTCGCTCAAAACGTCCAATCTAGTCGACTGCTCGGCGTAGACTCTCCCCTCCTTCTTCCAACTCCAAAGTTCCTCGTCTGCGCACAAAGACATTTATCCAAATCCAAATTGCCCCTTCTTCTTTTAAATTTAATTTACAATAATTTTTGTTACATTTTGAATTTTTCAAACATGTTAATTTTAATTTTAATTTTTGAAATTTATCGAATTTTGGCTAACCATTGAAATACAGTTCAACGCCCTCTAGATTTTTAAGGAACATTGCTAATTTTAGTAATTTTGCTGGAAATCTTTCTAAATTGGATTTCAATGACTTTACACCGATACGAATTTGTGACCTTTTTGGACATTTTTATCAAATTTACATTTTTATCTTAACTAAATTATTATTTTTAACAAAAGTATTATCTATTTATTTTTAACAATCATCTATCAATTATTTACAAATTTTTAACTTAACTAAATGTTTTTATTTATGAATGATAAATAGCAAATAATAATATCGAAAATAAAATTAACTTTCCTAAAAATTTTTATGCACACTGCATTTTAATCTGAAGTTTCTAATTGACTATTTCAGGCGTATTATCTTTTCTTTGACTTTTATTTAAATTTTGGATTAATATTTTTGCTAGATAAATTTTTTTATTGGATTATTCTTCTTTCTCATCGGACTTCTATGTATTTCTTCTTCCGTTTATGAACGTATTTTCCGTAACTATTTCATCGTATCTTTAATTTTTTACTAATTCTTTGACAATAATTTCAATTTTTCTTCATTTATAACTTTTAATTTCCCCCCCCCCCCATTTTTCTTCATTAATTTATTATTAATGGCATTCTTCATCAATTCTCCATTGATCTCATCTATTCAACTTCATTATTTATCATTATTAATTCCCCATTTATTTTAATTCATTCATTATTAATTTTTTTAATATCTTCACTGTCGTAATTAGTCGTCAATTATTTTACAATTTCATAATTCTTTTCTGTCCATTCATTCGCTTTCAAATTTTTCACCTTTACCCAATCAGATTGTAGCTTCTTCCAACTTTTCTTTATCCAATTTTTTACGATTTTGAAACACCAATTAATACATGTTTTATTTTTTTTATGTTTTTGGAACACCTATTAATCCATGTTTTATTTTAAACGCCCTCTATTTCGTCAGTTTTTCAAAATTTTCTTTATTCGTACACGCCTATTATTGTTTTTTTTCAATCCACCAATTTTTTTTATTGGTTTTGCACACCGTCATTTTTGATTTTTCAGTCAATTAAATTTCTTTAAATTTTCAAATTTTTCACACGCCCATTAAAATTTTTTTTGTCAACCAAACCTTTTTTTATTATTTATTTTCAGATTTAAATTTTAAGTGTCCATAATTTCTCATTGTCAAGGTGCTATCGTTGATTTATCAAATTTACAATTCGTCGTTATTTATTTTTTTTTTTATCATCAAGCAATCCTGTTGTTCTAATTATTTTTGAAACGTACGTGCTTGAATAAATGCATGCTGATAATCCAATTTTTTTTTATTTGAATTTCACTATCAAAGTTTATTATCCACTCAGTAGCTTGCATTTTTATTTGTTTGGGCGTTTTTACTTTTTTATTCTTGTACAGCCCTCTACACTTTAATTTTTTATATCTTGGTATTTTAAATATCACTTTTTTAAATAGTCTAATTTCTTTCTTAAAATTTTTTAACTTTATGATTTTAATTCGTAGTTTTATCCACAGTAATTGTTTTTGATTAATTTTTTTAAACCGTACACTTCTGATTAATATTTTTACCCTTAGTCGTTTTTTTAATTTAAAGTTTTTCAATATTATTTTCTTAACTAGAAGTTTTTGTAATATTAAATTATTTTGTCCATTGAAATGTGATTGCGTAGTTTTAATTTGCACTTTGTTATCTTTTAATGTTTTGTTAGCGTTAATTGTTTTTATTTTAAATTTGTTTACACCCCTATTCAAATTTTTATGTTTCTTTTTGTTTCTGTTATTATAGTAGAATTTTCGTAATCTGGAAACTCTTAAAATTTTTCTGTTCTTTGTTCTTATGCCTCTAGTTTTATGTTTTCGTTTTGCATATAATTTTCTAATCTTCAAATATATCCGCTTGAAACTTTTTCTTGCTTCCACCACGTTAAATTTTAGATGTTCTCTTACTTCAATCACGTTTTCAATATTTTTGTCAATTTCTTCCGTTGATACATCAATGTTACATGTTTCTTTGTTTTCGTTCAACAATTCATTTGAAACATCAACGTTACGTGTTTCCTTAAATTTTTTCACGATTTCGCATTCTGCTTCTGGTAGCGTCTGGTTAATTAATTTTGGTTCAACTTTTACAATTTCTTCAATGGGTTCTTTAATTTCGCTTTCCGCCTCTTTTACCTGTTCAATTTTTTTTTCGCAATCTTCCTGAATTTCTAATTTCGATGTCGTTAACTCCTTTAGATCTCTTCTCAAATTTTCCTCTGTAATTTTTATGATTTCTATTATTTCTTTTGCAGTTTCTTTGTATGCGTCTTTTATTTTTTCTTCTGATGCGTCTTTTTGGAACATCTTTTTTATATCTCCCCTCAGTATTCTGAGCATCTCTTCCCACGTTAAACCTTGATCTCCTTCGTAATTCATTTTGTATTGTGATATTAATTTTGTTTACAAAATAATTTTATTCCCAAATTAATCCACATGTGGTTATTTTTATCAATTTAAAACGTTTATCTATTCGCATATGTACGCACGTGCACACCAATTTCGAACGCCGAACAGTTGTTTATAAATTTTTGTTCGCAAATGTTGCATGTGGTCTTTTGTAACCAGCCTTGAATTTTATTTTGCCAAATGCGATTTTACTTTTTAATTCACGTGTTTTATCCACTTTAGTATTACAAATATCTCTTACCTCAGGGTAATTAATCTCAGGTCGTGGTGTCTCGAATCTCCACTTTGATTTTCCAATTTTCTAGTTGAGAGCATGAGTTACTCCTAATGTCAGGGTTATCGTGGTTTCGAGCCTCGAGTTGGGAGCCAAATTTATTGTTGTCGTGTTCTTTTTTGACCAGCGATCAACTATTTATTTTTTTGAATTTCGTGAATTCAAAATTTTTCTTTATCTTTATTTTTCTTTTCCACAAACACTTTAATGAAACACAACTCTTTCAAATATCAACTAAAACTTTCCTTTTCTTTATTTATAACAAATTACTCTACAAATTTTACAATGGACTCGCTCAAAACGTCCAATCTAGTCGACTGCTCGGCGTAGACTCTCCCCTCCTTCTTCCAACTCCAAAGTTCCTCGTCTGCGCACAAAGACATTTATCCAAATCCAAATTCCCCCTTCTTCTTTTAAATTTAATTTACAATAATTTTTGTTACATTTTGAATTTTTCAAACATGTTAATTTTAATTTTAATTTTTGAAATTTATCGAATTTTGGCTAACCATTGAAATACAGTTCAACATATTTTATACTGTACAAAAATAAATGAAGACAATGTACTCATTTACCTTTTTTTTGCACAATTTTATTATACTCATTTACCATTTTTTTTGCTTCGAAATAATAGCGAGCCGGTTGTTCAAAATTTGGCAGCCCACCCCTGCTTGTGCTGTGAAACTACCCACTCAGGTTACACTTAGTTTTATCACCGCGTGGGGTTGTCTCTTTTCAAAATTAAGTTCATCTCATTTCTTCGACGGAAAACCATGTAAAAAATTATGAAGAAGGGAAGTGAGTTGTTGACCGACCATTGAAAGCTAAATAACTCATATCTTTCTGTATCTTATAATTCCTAAAATAAAAAGGAATTTTTTTTTTATTTGAGAGTTGCGTTTTTAACTGCTAGGGTCATTACGCTTAGTATCATACATATTATTTGGTTTTGTTATTTAATTGTTTTTTAGTTCATCTTTTGTAATGGTGCTGTAGTGTGTGTAGATAGCTGTGCCTCCTGAGGCAATGAAGCCTCCATCATAATCTTGCCTAAATTCTGAGTATCCGTTTATTCTAATTTTGGTTGATGGAGTTGTACGGGTTTCTTGGAAGCATAAGATTTTTGGTTGTTTGTGGGATATTAGTTGTTTAATTTCTGGGAGTCGTGTTATTAGGCCATTAATATTCCATTGTAGAATGAAACAATTATTCATTGGGTTGTTTTTGGAATGGTTAGTAGTTGTTTACAGGGGTTTATTTATTTATTCGGTGTCGAGGTTTGATTCGTGCGGCGAGTCGTTTTCTATATTTTGTTCTTTAGATTTCTCAATTAGGCTATATTTTATTGATCTATGGACTAATGGTTTAATGTCTTTTAGAATAGCTGATAATGATTCTAGGTCCTTGTTTAATTTTTTTGCTTCTTCTAATGGAGTTGAACTTTTTGCTATTGCTTCAAAGAATTGTTTGAATTCTCCGAAGTTGAATGAATAATTTATGGGATTTGATAATAATAGATTTTCTATCGGTTTTAGTAAAATTTCTGTTGTGCATTGGGGTTCAGTTTTGGTGTTTTTTGGTTTTTTTGCTTTTGGTTTTTTAAAGCTCTCTTCTGTTTTGGAGTTGCTCTCTGAGTCGGTGCTAGATTCTTTTTGAGAAGCTAGGGTGTTCTGTGATATTGCTACCGCAAGTGGTTCTCTTGTCATGGATGTTGATTTGATTGCATCCGGGGTTGTTTCGGGAGAAGAGAGAGACTGTGGCCATTTTATGGCTTTTTTGTATTTGTCAGTTTCCTGTTTTTGGATTGAGTTGGCGGAAGCTGTTTCACCGTCTTCTGCAATGAACATTTTAGTGGTTTTATCATTGGGATTTGCAATTTGTTGGTTTGGTAGTGCTTTTTGATTGATGTTGGTTTCAGAATTTTGTGCACGAGTCATTGAGTTCAAGCTGTTCAGGTTTGTCATTTGATGATGTATTACTGTGGTTTCTAGGTTGGACACTGTTTCAGGAGCTGTTAGGGGGAGTTCATGAGTGATGTTTTGGCAGTTCTGTGCCAGGTGCCCATCTTTTTGGCATTTAGTAGCTAGAAATATTCTGTATTCAATGTTTTCATCATTAATGATTATGGAGGATGGGATTTGACTGTCTTCACATTGCGCTATGTAAACTTGGCGTCTGAAGCTATAAATGTGTGAATACTCCGTTTCATACATCCCTGCTCTTAGGAAATTAATTGGTGATATTATCTTGAGGTTGTGTTTGTTAAGTGCTTCTGCGATGATACTGTGGGGGATTGAAAGGCATACATTGGAGAGAATAATTCTTTTGGTTGGAGTAATTAATCGTCGTATTTGTGCAAGAGTATTTTCTACTTTCAAGATGGGATGGTTGTTTACGAAGTTGGTGACCAGTTTATTGTTTGTTAGGTAAATGCAAATTCGTCCATTTGATAGTCGAGATGCAAATAGTATGCTTTTAGGGGAGATTATTTGTCCGACTGCTGTAACGTATGATTTCAATTGGATTTGATTTTCAGCTTGGATAATTATTGCTTGTTCTTTAGATGGGAAAATGTTAGTGGTTTTTGCTTTATCTGCGAAGGAGATGTTTTCGGAGTAAGTTGAATCTTTGTTTGTCGGTGAAGTTTGAGAATTTGATGGAATTTCCATTTTGTTGGATTTAAAGGTGATTAGCTGTCACTTTGACACCCAGCCTTTTGTGTGACAGCTGATTCTTAATTTATTTTGCTTCCAAATTAGTGGAATACATTAGTCGGTCGGTTATTTTCAATTTTCCACTACTTGCGTAGTGATTTGGGATGATTTTAAAATTGTCTGTATTAAAATCTTTAGAGTATTGTGACCCATGTTAAATAACGATTCGTCTTCAAAATTGAAATCAATATTGCTCATCTTGGTGTGTCTGGGATGAAATTTATGAACTTATTCTCTTCTTATGAATTCGAGCTGTTCCTTCATACATGTGACAACAAATCTAATTTATGTTGCTGTGTTTTATTTCTTACGATATTCAACTTCCTATAACACCTCTTAAGATTGGACATGAAATCCATGTTAGATATTTCTTTTAACCTATGATTAGTGTTTGATTGATCCAATTATATATTACCATATTCACAGTTTTACGTCTATACAAATATTAGTGGATAGATCATCACATTCATACATTAACTGCTGATAGTGCAGCACTGCATAGATAATTTAAGTAGGTTATAATCACCAATGATACAGATTTTGTGATTCCGAGATTGCTGGGGAAAAAACGTTAACTTAAGTGAGATGACTAGAGTATACATATTCAGAAGAATTTGGTGGAATGTAAGTGGCACATTTTAACAATTTATCATTGTACATGTATACCTATAACTTTGTATTGATTTTTTTTTGTTTAATTTATAAACTGATAAAATTCCTGAACCCATTTTTAATATTATGACAATACTAAATTGTAAATTGCAATGGAAAGTTTATCATAACACATTTGTTTTCAGTGAGTCACCTATGCCTGTTTATTGTAGGGAGGAGAGTGCGGCAAGGAGAACATAATGAGCTTCATTGTCGATTAGTATTTTTATGCTGGTTAAATCGTAATTGAGTAATTTGTATTGTTTAATTTGTAAAAATGAGCGAAATTTTAGGTAAATTTAGTGCATATTTAGTGTACGTTTCAATTCTATACTTTCCAAGATTAAATTTAAAAGTAATTAAACTTAATTGTTAATTGAGGTTTTTTGATTTACATTTTTTAAATTTATATGCGCTTGTGGTAAGTATAGCTCAAGTAGCTCAAAAATTTCTGCAAACGTAAGGTATTGTTATATTAGATGCTAAAATTTTAAACAAAACATTCCTTAGTTCATATTTTATACTTTTCTTGGAAAAAATCATTCCATTTCAAAATTATGGCTATCATGCTATTAATAAAATTATTACTATAACATTCTTATCTTATGTTTTTGCTGGCATAATATCGCACATTTGGAAAAACAAATTATACTGGATAAGATAATGTGAGAAAGTAAAGACAAATAAATAAGATCAAGAAAACCTAAACGTTTTCGGGTATCAAATCAAAATTGAAATGAAACTGTTTTTTTTGCATTTTTACATTTATTCGCTAAGTCATCTTTCGTGTATGTACATAAAGCGACGAAGACAATAAATAATAATGAATTGGTTGGTTAATCAGTGGATCGTTGCGCTCTGCATTTGCATATATTATTACGAGTCAAATCCCAGAGGTTGAGATGGTTAGGACACCTAGAAAGAAGAGACAACACCAGCACTATAAAAAGTGTAGTGAGATGGAGACCAAGTGAAGAGAGAGAAAGGGGTAGACCTAGAATGAGATGGATGGATGACGTGACTGAGGATTTGGAGAAGATGGGGGTGAGAAAATGGAAGGAGAAGTGTAGTGACAGGACGATATGGAAAAGCATAGTGTTAGAGACTAAATCGCACACTAGTTTGTAAATTTTGTGAATTTAGAAGTGGGATGCGGAGTAATCCACCGCTTAAAACGGATTATAAACACCTCATTAGAGGTTGCCATGTTTCACATGAAATGAGTGCATTTATTGTTATTATATTGCTAGTGTAGTAAACCGGGGCCGTCCGTGCTGTTGTTATTAGCTGCCACCGGCACTATTGTAGAATCCCGCAGTTGGTTTTTGGGGATTAGCTGCCACCAGATTATTTTTATTTAATATGAGAATAATCAAACTCATCGGTAGTCGTAGCTCGGTAAATTGAAGACGTAGGGGAAAAACTCGTTTGCCAAATTAAACAGCGATAAATTTAATGGGGGTTTAATAATAATTTAAAAAAACAGTAATAAAAAGAGATACACAAAACAAAATAATGGCACGAAATATAATTAAGTGGTGTAAATAAAGAACAAAAATCTGATGTGGCCAGCACATGACTTCCCTATAAGGAATCATTCCTTCATCGTTCATCTAAAGATTCGCAGAAATATTATTTAAATTTTATTTTATTATTTAATTAAATTATTAAAAACTATTGAAGAAAAACTATTTCGTTCTTCAAGTAAAGTGCCATTTCCGGTTTAGGGATTTCCTCCAAAATCCAACAATTTGGTTACTATATAACAATTTATTCCTGAGATATTGAAGAAAAACCATTTCGTCCTTCAAGTAAAGTGCTACTTCCGGTTTAGGGATTTCCTCCAAAATCACATGGTGCTTTAGTATACTGATTAAAGTGTTAAATATGAAATTTGGTTACTAGATAACAATTCGTTCCTGAGATATTTAAGAAAAACCATTTCGTCCTTCAAGTGAAGTGCTACTTCCGGTGTAAGGATTTCCTCCAAAATCAAATGGTGCCTTTGTATACCGATTAAAGTGTTAAATATGAAATTTTGTTACTATATAACAATTCGTTCCAGAGATACAGAACTTACAGACATTTTGCGTTACATACATCCATACAGACAGACATACAGACATACATACATACAGACATCATTGCGAAAGTAGTCAAAACGGATTCAGAAATGCTCAAAACGGATATTTCCGTTAAAATATCGATATCGAATTTTTTTATGATTACAATACTTCCTTATAGGGAAGTAAAATGAGTCGATTCTCTTACCTTGTTAGAAATAATCCTAAATAATTACTTCCCTATAAGGAAGTATTGTAATCATGAAAAAATTCGATGTCGGTATTTTAACGGAAATATCCGTTTTGAGCATTTCTGAATCCGTTTTGACTACTTTCGCAATGATGTCTGTATGTATGTATGTGTGTATGGATGGATGTATGTAACGCAAAATGTCTGTAAGTTCTGTATCTCTGGAACCAATTGTTATATAGTAACAAAATTTCATATTTAACACTTTAATCAATATACAAAGGCACCATTTGATTTTGGAAGAAATCCTTAAACCGGAAGTAGCACTTTACTTGAAGGACGAAATGGTTTTTCTTCAATATCTCAGGAAAAAATTGTTATATTGTAACCAGATTTCATATTTAACACTTTAATCAATATACGAAAGAACCATTTGATTTTGGAGGAAATCCCTAAACCGGAAATGGCACTTTACTTGAAGGACGAAATAGTTTTTCTTCAATATCTCAGGAACGAATTATTATATAGTAACCAAATTTCATATTTAATACTTTAATCGGTATACGAAAGCACCATTTGATTTTGGAGCAAATTCCTAAACCGGAAGTAGCACTTTACTTGAAGGACGAAATGGTTTTTCTTAAATATCTCAGGAACGAATTGTTATCTAGTAACCAAATTTCATATTTAACACTTTAATCAGTATACTAAAGCACCATGTGATTTTGGAGGAAATCCCTAAACCGGAAGTAGCACTTTACTTGAAGGACGAAATGGTTTTTCTTAAATATCTCAGGAACGAATTGTTATCTAGTAACCAAATTTCATATTTAACACTTTAATCAGTATACTAAAGCACCATGTGATTTTGGAGGAAATCCCTAAACCGGAAGTAGCACTTTACTTGAAGGACGAAATGGTTTTTCTTAAATATCTCAGGAACGAATTGTTATCTAGTAACCAAATTTCATATTTAACACTTTAATCAGTATACTAAAGCACCATGTGATTTTGGAGGAAATCCCTAAACCGGAAGTAGCACTTTACTTGAAGGACGAAATGGTTTTTCTTCAATATCTCAGGAAAAAATTGTTATATTGTAACCAGATTTCATATTTAACACTTTAATCAATATACGAAAGAACCATTTGATTTTGGAGGAAATCCCTAAACCGGAAATGGCACTTTACTTGAAGGACGAAATAGTTTTTCTTCATTATCTCAGGAACGAATTATTATATAGTAACCAAATTTCATATTTAACACTTTAATCGGTATACGAAAGCACCATTTGATTTTGGAGCAAATTCCTAAACCGGAAGTAGCACTTTACTTGAAGGACGAAATGGTTTTTCTTAAATATCTCAGGAACGAATTGTTATCTAGTAACCAAATTTCATATTTAACACTTTAATCAGTATACTAAAGCACCATTTGATTTTGGAGGAAATCCCTAAACCGGAAGTAGCACTTTACTTGAAGGACGAAATGGTTTTTCTTCAATATCTCAGGAACAAATTGTTATATAGTAACCACATTTCATATTTAACACTTTAATCAGTATACTAAAGCACCATGTGATTTTGGAGGAAATTCCTAAACCGGAAGTTGCACTTTACTTGAAAGACGAAATAGTTTTTCTTCAATATCTCAGGAACAAATTGTTATATAGTAACCAAATTTCATATTTAACACTTTAATCAGTATACTAAAGCACCATGTGATTTTGGAGGAAATCCCTAAACCGGAAGTAGCACTTTACTTGAAGGACGAAATGGTTTTTCTTAAATATCTCAGGAACGAATTGTTATCTAGTAACCAAATTTCATATTTAACACTTTAATCAGTATACTAAAGCACCATGTGATTTTGGAGGAAATCCCTAAACCGGAAGTAGCACTTTACTTGAAAGACGAAATAGTTTTTCTTCAATATCTCAGGAACAAATTGTTATATAGTAACCAAATTTCATATTTAACACTTTAATCAATATACGACAGAACCGTTTCATTTTGGAGGAAATCCCTAAACCGGAAATGGCACTTTACTTGAAGGACGAAATAGTTTTTCTTCAATATCTC
The DNA here is from genome assembly GCA_932274525.1 of Podabrus alpinus. NCBI lineage: Eukaryota > Metazoa > Arthropoda > Insecta > Coleoptera > Cantharidae > Podabrus > Podabrus alpinus. The sequence goes on along the minus strand of OW026453.1, from coordinate 74,720,311 downwards.
AGGAACGAATTGTTATATAGTAACCAAATTTCATATTTAACACTTTAATCAATATACGACAGAACCGTTTCATTTTGGAGGAAATCCCTAAACCGGAAATGGCACTTTACTTGAAGGACGAAATAGTTTTTCTTCAATATCTCAGGAACGAATTGTTATATAGTAACCAAATTTCATATTTAACACTTTAATCAGTATACGAAAGCACCATTTGATTTTGGAGCAAATCCCTAAACCGGAAGTAGCACTTTACTTGAAGGACGAAATGGTTTTTCTTAAATATATTATGATAAATATTTTATTGATGAATTTTTATTTTTTAATCAAAATTAAAGCAAATAAAATTTAATTATTTAATTAAATAATAAAATAAAATTTAAATAATATTTCTGCGAATCTTTAGATGAACGATGAAGGAATGATTCTTTATAGGGAAGTCATGTGCTGGCCACATCAGATTTTTTGTATGTCGGTGTCGCAACACTAATAATATTAAAGAATTCGATTTTTATTGATTTTATAACTTAGAACTTAGGTCTTTGAAAATAAATACTTCAATAAAAACACTTAATTTAAATTCAAAAATCAAACCGGCGCCGGCGTGAAGTATTTAGCTAGTGAAAGATTAAGACGCGACAGACTATTTGACTAATTTTTTAGTTGTATTTATGAGAATTACGTCCCTTAGGGGAAGAACTTATCAAATGATAAATTGGTCTTTAGGTTGAATACTGACCCCTGGGGTCGTATTTCTGTCAAATTAATTTCCTTTTTAAGTAAGAGAATCGATTTGGGCTTAAATTTAATAATTTGTGTGTCAACACTTCTATGATAATATTTGATTAAAAGATAAAAACAGTCTCTTTCAATTGATTTTGTCGTAATTGTAAATCTTAGTTTGGTGAAAATAATGCAATTTCACCTGTTGTTAATTTCTAATTGTTGATTTATTGCTTCTAAATATATTAATTGAATCTTTGCTAATATTTTTGATTACTCAGTGATCTTTTAAAGTTCATTAGGGCGAGAATCGCATGAATCCCATAAAGATAAAAAATATTTTTAACAAACTTTTGTGACAGTTCGAATCAATTAAAAGAGATTGTGGTAGGTCGTAAAAATTAATGGACTTTATTTAACATATTGTAATGTCCAGGGTGTATGTGGGACTGTTAGACTTTTATTTGATCTTTAATTGAATTTACTTTTTGTGTACTAATTAAACCCTTGCTAGCTCTTTATTTACTTCACCGGCATGAAATCTCTTTCCCTCAGATAGTAGATTCTTCGATGACTTACCTTTTCCACTTTTACCCTGTGAATGGCTTTATGCCTCTTTTAATTTAAAAATCCCAGAATAAACAGTTATCAATTAACAAAGTTTTTATTATTATTCTCATTAACACAAATTTATGATTAAATGAATTTTTCCCAAAGTTTATAATCCTTAACTAAACCTACCCCTAATTGTTTTATTACTGTCGTACTTTTTATTGTTATTTAAACCCACGACACTTTATATAATTACTTGTGCGCTTACCCTTCAACATTCTTCATACTTTCTTTATCATCAATATTTCTATTTTTACCAAGCACCAATTTTTCCAGATTACTCAGGTATGTGTTTGGATTCTAAATTATTTATACCAATTTCTTTATCATCAATATTTCTATTTTTACCAAGCACCAATTTTTCCAGATCACTCAGGTATGTGTTTGGATTCTAAATTATTTATACCAATTTCTTTATCATCAATGTTTCTATTTTTACCAAGCACCAATTTTTCCAGATTACTCAGGTATGTGTTTGGATTCTAGATTATTTATACCAATTTCTTTATCACCAATATTTCTATTTTTACCAAGCACCAATTTTTCCAGATTACTCAGGTATGTGTTTGGATTCTAGATTATTTATACCAATTTCTTTATCACCAATATTTCTATTTTTACCAAGCACCAATTTTTCCAGATTACTCAGGTATGTGTTTGGATTCTAAATTATTTATACCAATTTCTTTATCATCAATAATTCAATATTTCAATTCGATTAGGCTGTCTTATCAGCCGCCTATCTTTGTATATCCTTTATTTTTTTTGTTACTAAGGTTTTTTCTTTCCAAAATCAAATCAAATACCTGATCTCTTGATCTTTAATTCATCTCATCTCGCCTCATCGGTGAATACCATTGCACTTTTATTATAATTCTCATTTTATAAATGTCACAAATTATTTTTTAAGTATTGTCTGTTTCTAGGTAACTTCAACCGTTAATTTCGATGCCTCAGAACTCGCGATATCGAAGCACAATTTATCGAAGAAATGTAAAACCCCACTTAATTCTAATTAACTTAACATTTTTATAACTCAAATTATTAACTATTAACAACTTTTTATATATGGATTTTTGAACATGGTTTTAAATTATTATAATTTTATTCTTGGATCTTTTTATTATTAACAACTGATTTTATTATATTGAATTTTGTACGATTCCGTATCATCGAAAAATCTTACACATCGCAAAAGAGCTTTCATGCGAAATATATAAAACAAAGTAATTAATTTTAACCTGAGGGTGACTCAAAACACCACAATATACAGGGTGGTTACTACACTAGATAACCCCACTTTATAACAATCTATTGTTTGACCGACTTCACTTCAGAGTCTATTGACAAGTAGTCCATATGGTTTTATTTCCTCGTAGTAGCTGATTCTCTTAGCAATCATGTATACCCTACAAGCTCACTAATTTCCTTCCTCCAAAGACCTACTATGGTACTATTTTGGGTTGATCTGTGTGGGGTTGATAGTGGTTGATAGTCCCCCATAAAATAATAATAATAATAATATAGTTTATTAAATTGTAAAAACAAATTACAAGAAAAAGGGTTATTACAATAAAAAATCTGATGTGGCCAGCACATGACTTCCCTATAAGGAATCATTCCTTCATCGTTCATCTAAAGATTCGCAGAAATATTATTTAAATTTTATTTTATTATTTAATTAAATTATTAAATTTGTTGTAATTCTTAAATGGTATTTGGTACAGAAAAATATACTTCAATATATTTATAGAAAATTGTATTTGCTTTTATTTTGATTAAAAAAAAATTCATAAATAAAATATTTATCGTATATAATATCTAAGAGCCAATAAAGAACGTAAAAAGCTAACGAGACAAGATGAAGAATATGTAGAAAAAGAAAAGAGAGCCAATAAGGAACGTAATAAGCTAACGAGACAAGATGAGAAGTATGTAGAAAAAGAGCCAATAAACTATTAGTAAACCTATTTCGTCCTTCAAGTAAAGTGCCATTTCCAGTTTAGGGATTTCCTCCAAAATCAAATGGTTCTTTCGTATACTGATTAAAGTGTTAAATATGAAATTTGGTTACTATATAACAATTTGTTCCTGAGATATTGAAGAAAAACCATTTCGTCCTTCAAGTAAGGTGCTACTTCCGGTTTAGGGATTTCCTCCAAAATCACATGGTGCTTTAGTATACTTATTAAAGTGTTAAATATGAAATTTGGTTACTAGATAACAATTCGTTCCTGAGATATTTAAGAAAAACCATTTCTGGTGCTGATGAGAAGTAACAACTTCGAAACTCGAGTACACATTTCGAATTGGATTGTATGATATTTTTGTATTTTTAATACATGCTGGCTGAGCCGAGAATTTTTAATCTCATATATTATCAATGGGGCCTTTCCCAAGAACCGTGCGATGGCGTTGCCGAAACTTGCAATTTTGTAAGTATTCACTTACTTTGCTCGTGGATGGCAAACTAGCCGGTAATGCACTCGTGCAATCTATTCGTAAGTTGTGCTGATGAGAAGTAACAACTTCGAAACTCGAGTACACATTTCGAATTGGATTGTATGATATTTTTGTATTTTTAATACATGCTGGCTGAGCCGAGAATTTTTAATCTCATATATTATCAATGGGGCCTTTCCCAAGAACCGTGCGATGGCGTTGCCGAAACTTGCAATTTTGTAAGTATTCACTTACTTTGCTCGTGGATGGCAAACTAGCCGGTAATGCGCTCGTGCAATCTATTCGTAAGTTGTGCTGATGAGAAGTAACAACTTCGAAACTCGAGTACACATTTCGAATTGGATTGTATGATATTTTTGTATTTTTAATACATGCTGGCTGAGCCGAGAATTTTTAATCTCATATATTATCAATGGGGCCTTTCCCAAGAACCGTGCGATGGCGTTGCCGAAACTTGCAATTTTGTAAGTATTCACTTACTTTGCTCGTGGATGGCAAACTAGCCGGTAATGCGCTCGTGCAATCTATTCGTAAGTTGTGCTGATGAGAAGTAACAACTTCGAAACTCGAGTACACATTTCGAATTGGATTGTATGATATTTTTGTATTTTTAATACATGCTGGCTGAGCCGAGAATTTTTAATCTCAAAAACCATTTCGTCCTTCGAGTGAAGTGCTACTTCCAGTTTAAGGATTTCCTCCAAAATCAAATGGTGCCTTTGTATACCGATTAAAGTGTTAAATATTGTAACAACCCAAACCGGCTGCTATGGGTAGCTAACGGGAGCGTGGGCCAGGGGGGGGGGGCTTATATGCCGAAAGTACCTTATCTCTCTCTCACTCCTTAACTTTCTAATAAGCAATTGCGGGCGCCACTCTTTTCTAATAAAAGAGACTTAGAATAAGATGACCAAAATAATAAATAAAAAAAATCAAAACTTTAAAAATAATATTTATTCAGGCAACTCAAAATTAAATCAAACTTTATATCATATTTACAATTTACAAGGTAAGAATACAAAATGAATTATTTTAGAAATTATTTACAACTTTAAAAATAAGGAAATTAATTATGTACACAAAGATTCTTACTACGGTCCTGTAGTAGGTCAAATGACTTGACGTTTTACTTAAACAAGGAATTGCTCTAATGAACAGTTGCAGGCTACAATGGCTTCTGAACATTATTTATCAACATCAAATAGACAACTGGGCTCCCCTTTAAACACGGTAGGTAATCTTTAAAATTACTAATAATAATTACGTTAATATTTGACTTTTTGTAGACTAAACAAATGAATACTCGACTTTGGGATTTTCCCACCCACAAATGACAACCAAGACTGGCCCCCTGAATCTTTAACCTACAAATGGCAGGAGCAGTGACCTCACTTGTGCCTTGGAAAGGAATTAGTACAGGACGGGTGTCTTGTCGGAGTGTCTTGTGGTAGCCGAAAACACTCTCGGGGAGAACTTACGCCTTGTTAACAAAAACGTAAGGGATCGATCTGCCTTGTCAAATCAAAAGCATTTCGAGGATAATAGGTGGGCAACGGGGATGACAGTGCCTTGCGAACCGAAAACACTGTCGGGGGAACGTACGCCTTGCAAAACCGAAAACATACGCTGATGACACCAGAGAAATTGCCTACCTTCCTGTGATAGTGAAGAAAGCTTATAAAATTGCATCTTTCTCCGGCGTCACCTAAACAGGATGGGTAAAAGTTGTGTGAAGTTATTTATCTTTTTGGTTGGCATTGAAGTGACCGAATCATATTTACAGGGTCCTATCATTATTAACCTCTAAAACTTAATAAATATTCACATCGGCTAACAGTTGTACACAACTGATGTGAGCCGATCAACCTAAAAATATTTATTTCGTTACAATATGAAATTTTGTTACTATATAACAATTCGTTCCAGAGATACAGAACTTACAGACATTTTGCGTTACATACATCCATACATACATACAGACATACATACAGACATCATTGCGAAAGTAGTCAAAACGGATTCAGAAATGCTCAAAACGGATATTTCCGTTAAAATATCGACATAGAATTTTTTCATGATTACAATACTTCCTTATAGGGAAGTAAAAAGGGTAAAAGTTCAGCAGAGCTGGTTTTCGACAAGTACCCAGGGCGTCTGAGAAGGGTCAATAGCCTTTCTGTAGACGTTCCACTAATTTGGTCTTGAAAGTGGCCTTGGTTTTAGATGTTGAGAATAATTCCAGGTGTTTATTGAAGATGTTGTACGCCATATATTGGAATGATCCTTCAAATTTCGATGTTCTGTGGTTAGGGACAGCAGGCAAGGGTTGTTTCTCAAATCTCGGTTGTGGCAGTCACCCCTTCTTGTTAATAGGCCACTTAGGTAACTATGGAGAGTGGACTTGTAGATTGAGAACAGGAAAGCGGCAAACTGCAGTTCGTACCGCGCTTCCATCTTCAGCACACCCAATGATTGATAGTAAGGTGTCATGTGTTGCCTATAATCGATGTCGTGGGCAAATCGAAGACATGCATTTTGAATGATCTGTAGCCTGTTATTCAGCTGTTTCGATAGGAAACCATGGTACACGGTGATGCAGTAGTCGATGTGACATAGCACCAGCGTTACTGCAAGGTTCCACTTTACATCAGAGGGAAGGAAGATCTTGTAACTAAAGAGTGATTTCAGTTTGAAAAAGCAAGTACTGGTGATTTTGTTGATATGGTCGGAAAATGCGAGGTGACTGTCCCAGATCTTGCCCAGATTTTTCACTTTTGAGCAAAAGTTCACAGCGCAACCATTGAGCTCAACTCCCATACTTCTGTTGATGGACATTGCTGTTTTGATTCCGCCAGGACTATCCATGCAGATGCATTGGGTTTTCGTGGGGTTCAGAATTAGCCCGTTCCGTGTTGACCATTTCAGTACTGAATTTAGATTATTGTTAATCATTTGGATGATTCCATTTTTGTTGCTTGGATAATCAGCTACGTAGAGTTGTGTATCGTCTGCGTACATGTGTAAACAACAGTCCTGAGAGAGAACAGATAGAAGATCAGCTGTATAAATTGAGAACAGCAGAGGACCAAGTAGACTTCCTTGTGGAACACCTCTGATACACGTAAGTTCTTCAGAGAGATGGTTATTCCATCTCACTCGTTGAGTTCTATCCGACAGATAGCTAACGAGAAAGTTCACCGCTGAAGCGCTACAACCATAGTAAGATAGTTTCGCCGTTAGTAACTTGTGGTTAATGACGTCAAACGCCTTACTATAGTCGAGGAGAGTGATTACAGTTACCTTCGAATCGTCAATATTAGTGCTAATGTCGTTCAATATTTTTGAAAGTGCAGTGGCTGTGCTATGGTGTTTCCGGAACCCCGACTGGTGCTCAGGTAGCAATTTATTTGTAGTTACATGTTCCAGTAATTGTTCATGCATGATTTTTTCTAACACTTTGGAGAGTGACGGCAAAATGTTGATAGGACGTAGTTCATCAAACTTACTGGCATTGGGCATTTTGGGTATGGGTAGTATGGCAGATTTTTTCCACATATCCGGTACAATGAAGTTTACCAGACAGAAGTTGATGAGGTCGGTTAAACTAACAAGACAGTATGGGAGCACCAGCTTTAGCATTTTAGAGTTGATGTTGTCCACACTTGAGGCTGTTGATTTCATCTTGCATACAACTTTTGCTACGTCATTCATGGTAACGCTGTGGAAAATCATTTCGTTGGTAGTGAGCGGTAGTTTATTAGATGTAAAAAGGTCGATTGTTGATTGATCAACTTTTGTATCCGGGGCGACATTAATGAAGAATTTGTTCAATGCATTAACAACCATCTCTTCAAAATTCGCTTTGTTCCTGGGTTTACGATGAATATTGCCAAGTTCAAAAAACTTCCACAATTTCTTAGGGTTCTTGTTGCATGAGTTCTTTATGGTAAGTGAAATGGTTCACTTTCTTTGTTTTGACCAACTTCCTATATGTTTTTTCTCTTAGCTTGATCATGAGTTGGACAGTTTCCGTTAGCCAGCCAGGCTTGGAGGTACCAATTTTGATCGTGTGGATAGGGGCATGGGAGTCAAATAGCGATGTGATATCCGACGTGATGTGGAGGAGTTTCTTGTTAACATTCACTTCGTCCACGCTACGAAGCCAGTTAATGTTTCTGGCGTCCGTCGAGAACGCGTCTATGTCGATGTTTCTAAGATTCCTACCAGACACAAGCTCAGTATGAGATTTCTTAAGAGTTAGGTCAAGATAGCAATAAATGAGCTTGTGATCGGTGATACCAAACATATCAAACGTATTGCTTCCAAAGAGGGATAAATTGTCGTTCAGGCAAATCACATTAATTAGAGTGGCCGAATTCTCCGTAATTCGGGTAGCTTGGTTCACCACTTGTATCATGTTGAAAGATGCCAGAATGTTCTTGAGGGTTTCAGTTAACCTACAATTATTGCTAAGCCAATCCACGTTGAGGTCGCCCAGAATAATTACATAATCATATTCGACATAGAGTTTGGAGAGCACTAATTCCAGTTCGAGTAAAGAGTTGGCAGGAGCTTGAGGGGGTCGATACATTGTACCAACCGCAAACGATTTTCCATCAATGGCCATTGCCAACCACAGTTGTTCAATTGGCCCATTATTGCCTACATCCATCGATATTATTTTACTCCTAATCGAATCATGTACGTAGCAGCAAACACCCCCTCCTCTGCTAGACCTATCTTTCCTAAAAAGTGAGTACCCAGGTATTGAGACCAATGCCGATGGAAACTCTTGCTCCAGCCAGCTCTCCGAAACCGATATTATTTGGAAGTTTCTCGCAACGATGATAGCACTAAAATCCTCAAAGCTCCTTAAGAGAGATCGGATATTAACATGACCTATTAAAAACGATTTCTAGGTGGATTTTGATGTACCACTTGGGTTGCTCTGGTTGAGTCCCCGTTTGTTGATGTTATGTAACATTACTACTGTGTGTTGGGACTACTGAGTTGATTGCGGTGTCCCTTCTAAAAAATCCAGGGACTTCGAAGGTTGCGCGTTAGTTTCTAAATCAACATTGAGATTGTGAGGATGTAAGTTGGTTTCCGCTAAAACGCCTTCCCAAGTGGCGGATAAGGGAACGCTAGTTAGATATGACGGGTACTAGGGAAATAAAATACACTCTCGGACCAAAATTATCGCCGGACATGACGGCCTTCATGTTAGGAGCGGTACTCCGACAGCGGCTGTTCCCCAGGTTAGGGGCGGCTGAATAGTCAAGGCACGGAAAGAAGTGGGACCTTACCGGGTGACATAATATGTATGTCCCAAGAAAACAAGATACACGGTGTGCCGGGCGACGCGACGCGACTAGCGATCGGCGCTGCGGCTCCAGGGCTGCATGTGTTAAATGGATTACTGGCCTTGAAGGAGTGGACAATCGGGCATTCCATGGAAGATATGCGACTGGTCGCAAAAGAAACCAAGTCATGATGAATATTACCACATGGAATGTCAGAGGTCTTAACAAAGAAGGAATATTACAAATTCTAGAAAAGGCGGTAGAAGACATTGCCGTTACAGGAGTATCACATACCCACTGGAGAAAGAGTGGACACTTGACTTAAAATGAAAACATGGTGATATTCTCAAGCAACGAACAAGAATCGAGAAATGGTATAGGTAGCCGTTATCCTCCAGAAGGACATCAAAGAGGCGTTAATGGGATATGAAACCATCAATGACAGAATCATTGTGGTTAAACTGATGGATGCGCCAGTCAATCTTAATGTGATCCAGGTGTATGGTCCAACCTCACTGTCCTCACAGGAAAAAATAGAGGAACACTTTTTGATTCACCACATATTTTACCGCAATTGATGTTATGTCTACTTTTAAAACGATTCAGCCACCCATTTGACCATTTTAACTCGGGAAAATTCCCAAATTTTTCCGAAAATTGTTCTGCTTTTTCATTTAGCATGGCCCCATTTATGGGCACATTGGATTAGCGATTCACTCTAAACCAAGTAAGGTCAGCTTTATCTACGTACTTTGTCATTTTTTGCACAACGTAATTTCTTCGCTTCTGATGAAAATTAAATAGTTGCACTCATAATCTTGTCCCTGTATTTTAAAATTGTTGCCAATGTAGCTCTCGACAATTGTCTTTCTTTGCAGATTACAGCTTGCCTTTTACCACTTTCAAACTCTTTTATTATTGATAATAATTTTTCTTTGGTAGAAAATGATTTTCTTGTTTTAGAGTACGACATAATGGCACAGAATATTTTAGGAGGTGTTCCCTGCTTAAAAAGTTGCTAACGACTGAGAAAAAAATATGCAGACGTGACAATTAGCACGCAAAATACATTTCCGATAAAATTGTAGTAATTGAGACGTGCCTTTATTTTTTCCAGGAACTTTCGTTATATCCGATCTACTTCCGAAATTTCTCGCTATTACCGATCTGGGACAAAACAAAAATCTCGTTATATCCAACTCATTGTTAAAAATATACTCGCTATAGAGGGGATATTTCACAAGGAGTAATATACGAAACGGCAAGGGACCAAACAATTTACTCCTTATAGCCAATTTTTCGTTATAACCGGGACTCGTTATAGAGGAGTTCTATTGTAATATGCCAGTTAAATTTAAAAGTTGTTTATATATATAAAAATGTGTCACGTATATTTATAGATTAGATTAGTAAATTTATTTCTAAATATTTTTTGTTCACTTGTTTAATTTATTTGTACAATTAAATTCATAATCACAATTAGATTTATTATTTATATAGAAGGAAGTTTCATAGGTAAAATAATTCACGAACAAAAGAAGTTTTATTCAACTTTACAAAATTCACCAGAACAAAAGCACTCAAAACATTGTAGGATAGATGACCAATTTAACAGGAGCCACCCTGCCATCAATAACAGTTTAATAATATACAAAATTTTCAATCTGATTTGCAATTATTATTAATTATAATTTTGGGGGAACACTACATATTTAATTGTCACCCAACGTGTGGGGCTTATAAACAAATTTCAATCATTAAATTAATAAATCATTATGGCGAGAACATCAGAGTATGATCAGCTTAAAATATTGCTGCCGTAGGTGAACCTCTACATTCCATTTGTGTTACTATTTAGTTCGTATAAAATGAGGCACAATACGGTTTCACACTCGAGGTGATGCTACATTCGATAGTATTAAACATCCACAAAATATTTTACCTTTTTATGTGATCCCTATGAATTTCCTCAATATAATTGTTAAAAAATTACAAGTAACTATAGTATTCAACAAATTAAACGGTACCAACTACAACTTTTTAAACAATATCACAGACGATATTGTGATAGTTTCACAAGTGACACAATATTTGAAAAATGTTTTGGACTATGATTTAAGCAATGCAATTTATTATGATGAACAATCGTGGCTTGTTCCCTTCCCTAACACAATATCACCTTATAATTAATCTTTCTGGTGTTTGAAAAGAAAGTGTGGTTGTCTATTGTATTTTCCGTTGTTACGACAGGCGTAATTTGGAATTTAATTGCAAAACGTTTAAATGACGATGCACCATTTAAACAACCTTCGAGATGCATTTTGACAGCATTTTCATTAATATTTTCGAATGGTATACAATGGCCTCCCAAATCAAGTTACTTAAGGATGCTTATGATATTATATCTGTTTTTTATCATACACATTGACACTGCATTTCAGAGTAAATTAGGAAGTATTCTTTTAACAGATGTGTATGAACCAAAAATCGACACAATTGAAAAATTAATCGATTCCAAATTGAGCTTGTGTTCTGGCGCTATCCATATCAAAGAGTTAAAAGAAGAAGCCATTTTCCATGGTAGCACTTTTGAACACATTATTAGTAAATTGGAACCAATAAGTTATAATAATTTTACCGAGGTGTTAAATGGGATGGTGCTTTATAAAAATTTCAGCATTCCAATTCCGAAAAATGTGGTTTTAAAATATTTTCCTAACGAATTAACAAATGAACTAAATTTTATTGAAAATAATATAGGATTCTCTAGATTTGAAATTTTGTTTTCCATGAAGAATGGCCATTATTTTTTACCAGTTCTGAATACATTTATAAACAGAATTATAGAAAGCGGTATTCTTGATGTAAAAATTTTAAATTTGTTACATAATAATGGAAACAGGAAGAGGGATAACGATTATTCTAAAATACCTTGAAGTATGAAGCACTTATATTGTCTTTTTGCTATATGGTTGGCTGCTTTATTTTTATCAACCATTATATTATTTAGTGAAATAGTAATATTTCATAAAATGAAACAAAAGAGTATTGCCAAATAATTATTACTTTCCTTTTCTACATTAATTAGCATGATTTTATACACCTGAAGTAGAATTTTCTTCTATGCATGTGTTTTTTATATTTTATGTTTTATGGGTGTTTAGAGTTGGCGAAAGTAGCTGGTTTTTTATAATTTAGGGTGTTTTTTTAGCTGCATGAGATCTTTCAATAGCGATAACTTTTGAATGAAGTTTGTCAAAGTGACAAATTAATTTCCTACCACTTCTTCATTGCATGATGTAAGACCACCAACAAGACAAAGAAATGTGCGTACCGAAGAAACTATCGCTCTTGTGAGGGATATTGTGCAAGAGAACCCAAACATTTCAATTCGCCATCGTGCTCAACAACTTGGGCTTTGTCCGTCTACTACATGGAAAATTTTACATCAAGATCTTGGTTTACATCCTTACAAGATCCAGTTGGTTCAAGAATTGAAGCCTTATGATTATCGATTGCGTCGTGCGATCGTAGATTGGGCTCACAACCAATCGGAAGTGGATCCATTTTTTACCGCCAAATTTTGTTCAGTGACGAGGCACATTTCTGGTTGAATGGTTATGTGAACAAGCAAAATTTCCGTATATGGACTGAGACCAATCCGGAATATTATCTTGAGACTCCATTGCATCCATTAAAATTGACTGTTTGGTGTGGAATACACGCCAACGGCATCACTGGTCCATATTTCTTTCGAAATGAGGAAGGAGCTACCCTACGGTGAATGGTGTGAGATATCGACACATGCTCAATACATTTTTGTTTCCAAAAATCCAAAAGTTAAACATCGATAACTTATGGTTCCAACAGGATGGTGCTACGTGCCACACAGCCACCGAAACCATCGATTTATTGAAAGAACAATTTGGTGACAACATTATTTCAAGAAGTGGTCCTATCAATTGGGCTCCAAGATCGTGTGATTTGACGCCCCCAGATTATTTTCTTTGGGGGTATGTTAAATCCATGGTTTATGCTAACAAACCAACTACTCTGGAAGCATTGGAGGTCAATATTCAGCAACCCATTTTAGAAATAAAGCCAGAAATATTGGAAGAATTGGTCAAAAATTGGACTGATCGGATGCGCTTCGTAACGATTAGTCGTGGTGATTTGACGTTCTCATGCAGCTAAAACAACACCCTATATAAGTGCTTCTGGTAATTCATAGAACATGCAATGTCCTTTTACAGCACCACACCTGTAATGTACGCCAGTGCACTGAGAATACAAAATATTTCATTATTGCTTCGTGGTATTAACTTTCATATCGCTAATTTTCCACGATATTTAAAAGTATCATTCTTATTGTTTTGTGATATCTTTTAATTTTCTCGTCAAAACTGTTGCTGTCTGTTACTAACCATTCCAAGTAAAAATAGAGAAGATCTATAAAACATGAGGTGGATATCCCATTGAGAAACCATTGAGATTATACGTGGAATACAATATCATTCAAATGTCATCCACGGCTCCGTTGGCATGCCATCATTCTTTTGGCAAAATGTTCCATTAAGTTATAGCATAAATGAGATTCAATGTTTGCAATTTCACGTCGAATATTGTTCTTGAGGTCTGGAATCGTTTCCCTTCAAGTAGCCCAAAGAAAAAAATCGGAAGATACAAGCGGCCAATTGAAGCCAGCACGTCGAAAGGTAACGCGATCTTCGAAATTTGAATGCAAACGTTTGCTGTATGGCACGTTGCCCCATTTTGCTGAAATCACATATTCTCGAGATATCCTTACATATCCCTTACATTAACGTTTGAGACAGCAACTACCGTCGATGATGTGAAGATGCCGAAGAACTTTGGAGTTCAGTGACGAATCGAATCAAGTTTGTTCTGTTATAAGGTTAGTACATTTGAATTTAAATTACATAATTAACTCGAAGGAGATTTAAATACGTAATTATATTGTGATTGTGTACCTTATTTATTTGTATTTTGGAGTACTACCTCCTATTATGTTATCTCTAGATAACAAAATTTTAAGCATTAATGAAATTATATTTGAAAAGTTAATAAAAAATATATTGCAATTCAAGGGGTTATGTAGAGAAATAAAATATTGTGAATAAATATCTCCCTCTTAGCGAGGCAGGGTAAATAACAACCCCCCACCTGAAAATGGGTTCAAATGATATACATGTTTATTTATTTTTCCGGAAATCGTCATTGAAACAACATTTCCCTGCTTATGCACGCGCAGGGAAATTGAACTTTACTGACTAGTCCGGTAATAATTAGTAAGGTTAATAATAACAAAATAAAATAGACAAATGTCAATGTCAAAAAATGTCGTTCAATTAGTGTTTTAAAATTTCGATTTTAAATTTCTATTTTTTACGATTTTCGGAAAAATTTAATACAAAACATGTCAGTAAAATGTCTCACTTGACTCGGAGCTCTAAAATACTCGGCACGAAGTGCCTCGTATTTCAACATTGCCCCTCGTCAGTAATATGTCATTTTCCTGACTTTTATGTAATAGTTATTTACATAAAAGTCAGGAAAATGACATATTACTGACGAGGGGCAATGTTGAAATACGAGGCACTTCGTGCCGAGTTATATACATAACTATTACATAAAAGTCAGGAAAATGACATATTACTGACGAGGGGCAATGTTGAAATACGAGGCACTTCGTGCCGAGTATTTTAGAGCTCCGAGTCAAGTGAGACATTTTACTGACATGTTTTGTATTAAATTTTTCCGAAAATCGTAAAAAATCGAAATTTAAAATCGAAATTTTAAAACACTAATTGAACGACATTTTTTGACATTGACATTTGTCTATTTTATTTTGTTATTATTAACCTTACTAATTATTACCGGACTAGTCAGTAAAGTTCAATTTCCCTGCGCGTGCATAAGCAGGGAAATGTTGTTTCAATGACGATTTCCGGAAAATAACTATTATGCTACATTACTACCAATGTATTGGTTTACTCAACTTATAGGATTAACACCGTTTAGTTTAAATGCACACAGTTGTAAGCAGTCGGTGTTAAAATTAACTTACAGTATTTTCTTTATGTTGTTGATCAATATGTGGACAATTATGAACAATTACATTAAGAAAGATGAGAGAAATATTTTATTAGAAGAAAATTTTATAAGTTGCGGGTTCATTGTATTTTTGACACATAAATTTGACGATAGTTTTAGTCAAATAGGGCTAGTATGTGAAATTTTACTGTCCTGTATGTTGTCGAATAAAGTAACAACATAGTTTGTTATTGCCGAATACATTAATGGATTCGAATTTTTTTAGATAATAAATCTGTTGCAATTTATTAACGAGTTTGATAAAAACACAGAAATTTGTTTACACATAAATTTAAAGACGGAATATAAAAAATTCAAGAGGGATTCTATCATTTCGATATCCATTGTTGGAATATTGCTGATAATGCATATTGGTGTGCAAATAGGAGAAAGTAAATTTTTGTTTGCATCTGCCCGTTTGGGAGAGTTCTTTAATTATCTACTGCCAACCATTTTAAATACTTGCACTATTCTACAATTCTGTACCATTGCAATGTGTTTTAAGCAAAGGTTTTCATGGTTGAATAGAAAAATTTATAATTTGTCGGAGACGCTTACTTCAGATTTAATCGAATACCGAAGTAAATTGATTTTCAATAAGAAAGTGAAACAAACACAACGATTGAATATAATGTAAATAAAATGTGGTATATTGGTGACCCCGCATGTTTTTTCTGCATCAAGCTAAGCGTTCCATTCCCCATCATAAGCTTTTATTTACAGCCTGAATTTTTTTGACGCAGTAATGCAGTTTCTATTATTTCAGGATTCAATCGAAGAAGTCTGAAGATTTAGCACTAATATTGATTGAAGAAGTACGGAACAAACACTATCAATTATGCGATCATTGTACTACATTAAACAATCTTTACTCTATTCAAATATTAATCATAATATTACAAGATATTATAACTATTATTACTATTTTTTATTATATTGGTCGATATGTAACTGAAAAAGTGGACATCGGATTCGCATATACATTTTACAGTTCGGTTCTTATTATTTTAGCGCTGGCAAGAATTTTTAGTCTTACTATTTGTTGTTCTTCTACTATATCAGAGGTAAGCTTTTATATCTAAAGTTAAAATTATGTATTATTTTAAACTGAATATTTTTCAGGAAAGAAATACTGCAGTTCTCTTACACAAGTTAATGAGCTTGAATGTAAGCGCGACTAAAATCTTTAAGGAAAAACTGCAATTAGAGGTACTATGTAATTTAACTAAATGTTATTAACTGAACCAACTGGACTTACAAATAAGTTCATCGCTCTATAACCTCGCCAGTCAAAATAACTGTTTTCGGAAGTAAGTTTGAGAAAAACAAAAAATACGTCGGTTTAGCTAGAGAGGGAACAATAGTGTTCGAATTTTAAGATTAACCCCCTCCCTCCAGCTACTCCTACTTTGAAATTTTAAATATCACCCCCTACAATGCGATACATTATTTAAAGGTGCAAAAATGCTCGTTCATATACTACGTGACCGAGGATTTAATCACGTAATAAGGATCTAAAATCATGTTAGAAGTTGTAAACTTGTGCATTCCACTGTCACCTATGATAATAAAACAATCCATTTCAAATCATAAATCATTTGAGTTTTAACACCTGAAATAGGTTGTGTATTGTTGAAAAAAACAGTTGCTTAAAACTGGTGAATACTTTACAAACAAAAAGTAAAAATAATATTTATTTACTGGGCTGAACATCGGTGTGCTCATAAAATTGTTCGAATTTTCAATGATACCCACCCCGAACAAAATGTAAGGCAGCAGTACGCGATAAAGTTAGTACGAAAATTTTAAGAAACCGGTTCCATAAATATGCAACAGAATTAATAAACAACGCAGAATTTTGGACGAAGTTTTGCAGATGGAAGTACCAGGTCATCTTGCTGCAACCTGGCACCTCCATTTGAAAGGTTGCTAAATCAATAAATATTTCAATTGGTTCCATACCATGGATGGTGTTCATACCATCCCTTGCCTCTGACTTTCGCATCGTATTAGATCTCTTAATGTGTCACCAGTTTAGATCTTAGTGTCGCCATGTCTGTAGAACGTACTAGCTGTTGAGTTCTGAACGTGTTTGCTCAGATTTGGGTGTATAGGCGACGACGGGCCTAACAACAGATTTGTTTTCTATGCTCTTATATTTATTTTTCCAGAAAATATTGTGTAAGTATCCAGATATTCTCGCTCCCCTGTTTCTTAGCTGTTGAACCTCCCTGAACAGCACTTTTATTTTAAGTTTACATCGTACAGGATCTTTAGATATTGTAATTTTTTTAATAACTTTGTCTTCTCTTTTGATACTTTCATGTTCCAGGCTCTTGATGAAATCACAAACTGGTGAAGCAGATCCTGAAAGTTGTTCTAGCTCTTGGCCAATAGAACTGCATCATCGTCGTAGCAAATCATGTTTATGTTGTTGTTACCCATTTTATACCCTTCCTTCATTTTAATAGAGTCTGTGATTTCATCCGTTATCAGATTTGTTGTTGGTATCTCTTCGGTATATTCGCATCCTAGATTTATTTTTGTCACATTATTGGAGAATATGTTGCTATGATTCCAGCAAAATTAATTTTATTTCTAATTGCAAATAATTTTTCTAATTTATTTTTAAATAACTCTAAAATTTACCTAACTTTCCAATAAAACACTTCTTTACTGTTCACTTATTTTTTTTATTTATTTATTGAAACGAGGTTGCTTCAGTTTCTGAGCTAAATAGTTTATGAAAGTATTCCGTCCATTGCTCCTTTTGGATCCTGTTGTAGCTAACTAGTTCTGTTATTTCGGCCTTTATTTTTCGCATTACTTTGATCACCTTTACTTGTGCTCCCGGCAGATCATATTCAATGTTCTTCGCGAAACTCTCCCAGAATTCTTCTTTAATTTGTCTTATTCATGTCTTGCTTGTGCTCCTGATTATTTTATAATTTTCAGTCTTCTTGTTGTCCAGTTCTTTTATAATGCAGATAAGCAACCGTTTTGTCATCGTTTAATTCTTTAATTTATTGTATAAACCAAATTGTTTTGTTTTTTCATTCATTCATACATCGGTTTTTGACGTTCTACGCCGTCTTCCGATTTCCCTGTCTGTGCTCGCTGCGTGTTGAAATTGGGTGGCGAGCACAGAGGACCTACAGCTTAACGTGGATTCCGAACCACGGGAATAGACGATTTTTTACATCGTCTACTCCGACCAGGGAAGTCTTTGAGCCATATTTAATGTTACCTGTGGCCAGTAGATAGACATTTGGTGAGTGAAAAATCTTTTTATAGATAGGACCTCACAGGATTTGAACCTATGAATCTCGGCATGAGAAGTTAACACGCTAACCGCTCAGTCATTCGCCCACCACGTTTTTTTTAAATTCGTTTTTCGTTTTAATTTTTCTTTCACATCATGGTTCTTCGGTTGCAATTAGTATATTACTTTTAAATTTAACTATTCGGAGATTGTTCCATTTTGTCACCTTTTGATAATTTATTGGCAAATACAAATATGGGTTGTAGTCTATTTGTATTGTAGTATATCTTGAGATGGTCATCGCCTTAAGCGGTCAAGTGAGTTGCTGCTAATGTTGAATACCTGGTTCGACTACGGACTCATTAAAACTTTATTCTGACTGTCTCCCCTCGAAAAGCATTGGCAAACTACAGAGTTTAAAGTGTATACATTTTCAGCAGTTCGGAGCTCGCTTAAGCAGTAGGTTCCCCATGTGTGTGTGAGAATACTTCAATGCAGAACACATATACAGGGGAGAGATCGCCTACGCCTGGAATCTGGCACGGCACTTGAAGAAGAAGAAGTAGTCTATTATTTATATCCAGGTTTTGAATGCTTTCGTCTCTAAGACTTTCTATATTATATTTCTCCTTATATATGACGTTTCATTTGCTTTTGACCTTTTCATGTCCAATCTTAATTTGCAGAGTCTCTTGGTCTCTTCCCATATTAGATGAGTTTAAAGTTATTACATCTATTATATTGCCTTGATTAGCTACTATAAAATATTTAATTTTTATAGCGGGGAAAAATGTACGGCACTTTTAACCGCTCCGGACTAGCTCAAAAATTAAGACTCTTATAAGTAGGGCGAAAAACTGGGTCCAGCGGAATTACAAAAATACATATTCCACTCTTTCAAATTAAATTAAATATCGTGTCAATGAAACAACAAATCGCGTATACCTGGAGCTTACCTGTGCTCCGAAATGCTGTGGAAACTTATTAACAAAATAAAAAAAATAGAATATTCTCATCCACAAACTGTTTTTTTTATTATTCATACACAAATTATTATATGGAAACAAAATTATGACTTTTGAAAAATTTTTAACAAATTAAGTTTATAATTATAGTTATTTTCTAATCAAAAAAATTAAGCCCCCAAAATCTAACACACTTGTTAAAAAAAATTGTCTGCGATCGCTTTTTATAATGCACATACAAACTCAAACAGTCTTACCCATGAATCCAATTGTAATTCGAACCAACCATAAATATTCAATGAATTGTCTTCCATCCTCTATACCACAATCACAGGTAACCATTTCATTTTTCTTAATTTTCTTTAATTACTAATTTTCCGGAAACTTATCACCGACAAAACTTTATATCTTCAGCGGTACCAAAATTATACATCGTTCCAAAAACCAATTAACAAATATTTGTTCTTGCTTATTGTTGGACACACCGGAAGAGTCCCTTTAACAAAATTCACACATGCTCTCTTGTACGTGGATATCAGGAGAGTCCCCTTAACCAAAAAATACCTCTATACCCGTATACGGACACGAAGAGAGTCCTCGTTCTCCGCTCTTGCCAGCCTAATCTCCACTTTTCTCCCTTCCAATTCTCGAGCAAGCGTAATTCGAGACTTCCATAATTTAAATTCAAAATTTTCTTTAATTACTGATCTTCTCACATATTCCCGACTTATCTAGGTTCCATCAACTCCCTACTGTTTTTGCGCCACTTCACTTGTCTTATTAATTGAGCCTAACTATTTTACAAATTATTCTTACTTAATTTGTTATATTTTTTTTTATGACCAAATAAGTTACTTCATAATTCTGCCTCTGTTCTTATTACATTTTATAAACAGACTCTGGTGAAGAAAATTCCATTCCAATCACTCAGCGAATTTATACAAAACAGCTAAAGTCAGAAAGTACATGTCCGATCCAGGTATAATTGTAAACAAATTTTAATATTTCGAAAATAAATCTTAATCTTGTAGTGGACGTATTTTCAAATTCAACTGACCCTATTTTGGACCATCGCAATATGTATTTGATATTATATAATTTAATGCTAATTGGTTTTCTTGAGTATTTTCCCAGGTATATTTAAATTTTTATCTATGATCAAAACTAGTATTATTAAATTTATTCTCGGCCAATATTGGAAGCAGAAATCAATAAGCATATCTCCGGTGGAATTTTGTACTTTTTTGTTAAATCATTGCTGTATACCTGTAATTTTGTCTTATGCGTGCGTTTAAGTCTCTCATTATTAGAATGTATGCTTGTTGTGGTGCCAGAATTTATTTGTTCTATGAGTGAGAATGTTCTTTTTTATTATAAATGATTTACTTTTATTGAGGGGTGAATACAATAAATTTAATATAATATGTAAACATTTCATATTATATTCTTATGTACGAGTGACTTGGTGTGATTGCTGATTGAGTTACAGAGTGGAAATTGAGGGTTCGAATTGCGGACTAACGGAATTTCTTAGTGCGGCCCTCAAGTGAACATCAACACTCTGTAGATAAATTAAGTTGAAAGTAAAAGAGAAAGAATAGGATTGATCATCCACTTCAATAAATGGATCGTGAAGGCTTTGCAGAATAGTAGTGTAGCAATATTCCGAATGTAATGGAAAAGCTGGATCAGTTGTTCTTAATATTCTTACATTTGCGTATTTGACATCTTAAATGTTTTCTCTAAATGTTTATTGTGTTTTTTATCACTGTATGCTAGTATATACATAGTCATCTTAGTCTCTAGCCCCATTTACCATTCCTTTTTGTTTCGGTAATAGGACACACATCTATTTTCTTATCGAGCAGTTCAGTTATTATTTCTTGATCTCTCTTATTCCACGAGGTTATGAATGTAAGGTGTTCTAAGTTGCTACCCTCATTGTATCATTTTTCCTTAAGGAGTCTGGCTGGGAGAGATTATTTATCGACCTACTCTGCGTATCTGTACATTAAGTATTAAATTGCGAGAATGTTTGGATGAACAATTTCCTGAAAAATGGGTTGGTTTCGACTGGATACTTTTGAAATGAACACCTTAGGTATAATAGTCAAACGAAATAACATCGAAGATCCCACGAATGAATTTGAAAATTTAATATTAATAAAATTACTTAACTTCAGAAACTTATTTAAGTCCTTATGATATAATATAAAAAGTACAATAGTAGAGCTGAAAACCTATTTGAAAGTTTCTTGTGTTGGGTTTCGGTTGTTAATCTCTACATTTGAACTTCATATAACTAGAAATTATTCAAGCTGTTGAATAAAATTGCACACTTCTTCTTTAATGGATTTTCATTTTTCAGATTCTATTTTGCTCTTTACAATTTCTGCACCAACAAATACGATTCACAGCTTGCAGAGTATTTCCGATAAGCATGCCGTTGATATTTGCGGTAGACAATTCAATAATATCATTTCTAGTAAATATAAAGAATCTGTTGTAGATTTTTGGTGCAATTTCAATGTATTTGATTATCATGATTCAGTTTGAAATTCAACGCAAGTATGAATAAACTGAAAGTTTTTCTAATCGTTTGGTCTGATGAAAATATAAAAAATGTGCTACTTCTATGAATTGTTTATTTAAACCTATAGCTTGTTACAAACTTAGAACCTTACGAAAATACCTCTGTAGGTTTTCAAATTCTTGTCATTTCAGTCGTTATCTTACAAGTTACTTAAATCATAATTTAACTTATAAAATCAATATAATTAACCTACAAATATTTTCATAAGCATAAATATTTTTATTTGAAGTAATGAATTTAAACATTACCTATATTACAATTTTGTATAAAAAAAATTAGCAAAAAGCTAAAACACTAATTTCACATTTATAGTGGTGGAATTTTGTATATTAAACTAGTTGTCAGCTCTAACACTTATTAGATATGTTCAATATAGAATATGAAGATATCAGTTTAAGAATAAATTAAACTTTAAAAATAAATTAGTTAATTAGGTAAGCTTGAAAATATTTTTTTATTTTAATATGGACTTTCAGTAGTTAAATATATAAGTTAATAATAAGTTTAATGAACATCCGCGATGATAGCAGTGCACACTGCTGAAAGCTAATGTTAAAATAAAAGTTTTCTTTTCAGGTTTAATAACTATTTTATTTTAAAAATTAAAAATAAAAATTAAATAATTAGATATCAATTTAATATTTAATCAAACATTCTTGTAGATCATACTTGTTTTGTAATATTGTTTCTGTAATTAAGATTAGGTTCAAATGTAATGTAAGAGGAAGAATTTAAAAAATATATTTAACAATCAACAATTAGTGTATTATTTACAGTGTGAGTTATAATATAAAATAATATTATATAGAACATAATTATATTATATAATATTCGAAACGTATTGCGGTGTTTCAAATGGGGGTCAGTTGAATTCGAAATTACGTCCACTACAAAATTAAGATTTATTATCAAAATATTAAAATTTGTTGACGATTATACCTGGATCTGCATGTACCTTTTAACTTTAGCTGTTTTGTCTGATTCACTGAGCCATTGGAATAGAATTTTTTTCACCAGATAGTCTGATTATAAAATGTGTTATGAACAGAAGCAGAATTATGAAGTAGCTCATTTGGTCATAATAACAAATAACAAATTAAGTAACAATAATTTGTGAATTAGTTAGGCAAACTATAAAAACAAGTGAAAGTGGCGTTAAACAGTAGTGAATTGATGGAACTTGTGTAAGAAGGGAAAGTGCATTGGGAATCTGTATTGAAAGAAAATTTTGAATTTTGAAAGTATGGAGGTTTTGAATTACGCTTGCTCGAGAGAATTTTGGAAGGGAGAAAGTGGAGATTAGGCTGACAAGAACGAGGAACGAGGACTCTCTTCGTGTCCATGAATAAGTAAGGACGTATTTTTGATTTTTGGACTCTCACGGCGTCCGTATACAAGAAAGGATGTATGAATTTTTTTAAGGGGACTCTCCCCGTGTGTCCGTCAATAAGTAACGACGTATTTTTGTTAATTTGGATTTGGAACGAAGTATAAATTTTGGTACTGATGAAGATACGAGTTTTGTTAGTGATAAGTTTCATGAAGATTAGTAATTATTAACGAAAATCAAGAAAAATTAAATGGTTATCTGCAATTGTATTATAAAATCTGGAAGACAATTCGTTAAATTTTTATGGTTGGTTGTTTAAACGGAGATCGAATTACAATTGGATTCACAATACGGATGCGAACTTTGGTGATGACTGCATACGAATGTACAGCAATTCCCGACGACGATGGAAAAGTGATTATTTTTTGTATGGTAAGACTGATAACGATTTTACGCGCGTCATATAAAAAGCGATCGCAGAGAATTTTTATTTTTAACTAGTGCGATATTCTTGGGGTTTCATTAGGTTAGGAAATTACTATGATTTATGTTAACTTAATTTGTTAAATATTAGCATTAATAATTCTGTTTGGATTTAAGATTTTTGTATGAATAGAAAACAGTTTGTGGATGAGAAAATTATATTTAACTTTATTAATAAGTTTCCACAGCATTTTAGAACACAGGTAGGCTCCAGGTATACGCGATTTGTAAGTTTCATTGACCCAATATTCAATTTAATTAGAATAGTGGAGTGTGGTTTCGTAACTCCGCAGAACCCAGTTTTACGCCCTATAGAGTCTCACTGCTGAGTTAGCCAGGAAAAAGAAAAAATAAGTGCCATTATATTTTTCCGCAATTTTTTATTCAGGTTAGTATATATTTAAATTTTATTAAATTATAAATAATGATTGAATTAATATTCAAAATTATTAGCCTGTAGAATCTGCTTTCTAAAATTGACCCTGTATACTTCCGAAAATAGCATTCAACTTCATTTGCGATTTAGCAAGTAAGCATAATATCGAAAATGTTATAAACATAAGTTACAGATATATTTTAAAGTTTATATTCTTTGATTTTTGGTTACCAACATAGTTGATACATTTTCTATAGGTTTATTCATTAGGTCATTCAGTCAAAGACCGTTAACCGTCACCGGGGCTGGAGTCACCGTATTATCGCATACCGTATGGGATATTCCCAATAAGAATATTATGCAATAATATTTTCTGTAATATTAAAAGCTCACCTGTTGCTGACCTAATAAAGGAGTTGCACCTGCATTTAGGTGCGCTTTTCCAGTGTTATGTGCTATTATACACATTAATAATTTATTATTTTAGTGTTTATATAGGTATATATCAGGTTGATGCATAAGTTCGTAGCCTTTTTGGTTTCCAAGGTAAGAGTATTTTGGAAACAAATTTGTTTGAGAAATGTCAATGTCATTTTAATACCATAGTATTGTTTTATTGAATACTTCTTGAATTTTTCAATTCGTAGAAAGTTAGGGGTAATTGTTGGCTAAAGAAAATGGAGTGTCAAGTACAAAACAATGAACATTTCTGACATATCCTTTTGTTTGAGTTTAAACGAGGAGTTAAGGCATCGGAGGCCGCTAGAACCATTTGTGCCGTTTACGGAGAGAACGCCATCGTGGAAAGTAATGCACGACAATGATTTTCTCGTTTCAAAAAGGGGAATTTTGATATGAATGATTTCCCACGTTCAGGGAGACCATCCGGCTTTGATGGAGACCGATTAAATGCTTCAATTCGTGATGATCCACGTCAATCAACTGGGGAATTGGGCAATATGATGAATTGTGACCAATCAATTATCGTAAGACATATGCATTCCATGGGCGAAGTTCAAAAGTTGGGTGTATGGGTACCATACGTTTTGAGCAAAAACAACAAAAATCAGCGTGTTACCATTTGTGCTTTTTCGCTTGCTCGTCATCGTTTAGCTCGTCAACAACATGGGTCGTTTTTGTCCCATATTGTTACTGATGACGAAATATGGTGCCTTTACATCAATATCAAGAATAGAAAGGAATGGCTGAGCCCTAACAAACAAGCAAATCCACGTGGAAAAGTTAGTGTCCATCCACGCAAGGTAATGTTCTACACTTGGTGGGATAAAGAAGGTGTCATCTACTATGAATTGCTTCCGAGGAATGTAACCATCACTTCTGAGGTTTTTTGTCAACAACTGCGTCGCCTGGAGGCTGCAATTCAAAAAAACGACCGGCAAGACGGCATCAAGTGGTTTTGCAGCATGATAATGCCCGTTATGCTAACATTACAAAAGCAGCTATTCAAGACCTCGGTTGGGAGGTTATTCCACATCCGCCCTATTCTCCTGATCTTGCTCCATCAGATTTTCATCTTTTCCTCTGTTTATCCAACAATCTCCGCGGAATCTCATTTAATAACGACGTTGCTCTTCAAAACTGACTCGATGACTTTTTCACCTCCAAACCACCGGATTTCTTCAGGCGTGGTTTCGAAGAACTGCCGGAACGTTGGGATTCAAACATAAACAATGCAGAAGAATAGTATATTATTGATTAGTTTATGTATTTTTTATATTTAAAAAATTAAATTTCAAATTAAAAAAAAAACGCTACGGACTTGTACATCAACTCGATATTTCCCGGTAAAATAATAACTTTGTTATAGTTTTACCGCATAAACATATTTAAATTCTTATCTTACGATACAAATTTTTATTAGTCAACACTTTTGATTGATGATGTTTTTCTTTTTATATTTTTCTATGCTATTTTGGAAGTTGACGTGGTTATCAATTATTATATTTTTTGATGTACTTTGGCGAGTCAAGTGTCGATCTTTTGATAGATTTGTCACGATGGACTTTCCGTTTTGTTTATCTACTTTCCAATTTCTGCTTTACTTTAGTTGAATGGCACTTGCAATGTAATGGTTTCATTCTGATCATGTTTAGGGGTAACGCTGAAATTGCAGATTCTATTCTATCGAGTAGAATACTCTACTATTCAATTTATTACACTATTTTTGTTCTCAAAATCAGATGAATTTTTGAGCATAGTAGGTACTTATAATTTCGTAGTAAAACATGGTTGTGCTAAATATAAATATAATTTCCAAAGATATTCAACTTGATTAAATCTAAAATTCGGGATAGTATTTTTGACTGCCACTTTTTGTCTTCGATAGTCTCGTTATTATTAATTTATTGTTCAATATTTTCATTGTTATAGTTCCAGTTTAAGTGAAAATTTCGCCTTCGATAGTTTTATTAGACGTTATTAAAACTTAAATTTAACGTAGCAATAAACCTGTCGAGGTTTTAATAAAATTAGGGTTAATAAAGTGTTTATTGTCGGCACGTTATAATTGGGCTATTTATAAAATATTACAATATTTCATTTCAACGTACAAAACAAAATTAAACAATATTTGAGAAATTTCATTTTAAACAAAAAGCTAAAGTTTCGTTAAGACATGTTTGCAAAATAACAAATATTAAGGTTAATTACTTTTGTTTGGAAGTTTATCGATACAGCGTGCTCTGAAAGGTGGAAGGATCAACAATTTTTTTGGTTCTGCTTTAAAAAAAAATCTGATGTGGCCAGCACATGACTTCCCTATAAGGAATCATTCCTTTATCGTTCATCTAAAGATTCGCAGAAATATTATTTAAATTTTATTTTATTATTTAATTAAATTATTAAATTTCGTCCTTCAAGTAAAGTGCTACTTCCGGTTTAGGGATTTCCTCCAAAATCACATGGTGCTTTAATATACTGATTAAAGTGTTAAATATGAAATTTGGTTACTAGATAACAATTCGTTCCTGAGATATTTAAGAAAAACCATTTCGTCCTTCAAGTGAAGTGCTACTTCCGGTTTAAGGATTTCCTCCAAAATCAAATGGTGCCTTTGTAAACCGATTAAAGTGTTAAATATGAAATTTGGTTACTATATAAAAATTAGTTCCTGAGATATTGAAGAAAAACCATTTCGTCCTTCAAGTAAAGTGCTACTTCCGGTTTAGCGATTTCCTCCAAAATCACATGGTGCTTTAGTATACTGATTAAAGTGTTAAATATGAAATTTGGTTACTAGATAACAATTCGTTCCTGAGATATTTAAGAAAAACCATTTCGTCCTTCAAGTGAAGTGCTACTTCCGGTTTAAGGATTTCCTCCAAAATCAAATGGTGCCTTTGTATACCGATTAAAGTGTTAAATATGAAATTTGGTTACTATATAAAAATTAGTTCCTGAGATATTGAAGAAAAACCATTTCGTCCTTCAAGTGAAGTGCTACTTCTGGTTTAAGGATTTCCTCCAAAATCAAATGGTGCCTTTGTAAACCGATTAAAGTGTTAAATATGAAATTTGGTTACTATATAAAAATTAGTTCCTAAGATATTGAAGAAAAACCATTTCGTCCTTCAAGTAAAGTGCTACTTCCGGTTTAGCGATTTCCTCCAAAATCACACGGTGCTTTAGTATACTGATTAAAGTGTTAAATATGAAATTTGGTTACTAGATAACAATTCGTTCCTGAGATATTTAAGAAAAACCATTTCGTCCTTCAAGTGAAGTGCTACTTCCGGTTTAAGGATTTCCTCCAAAATCAAATGGTGCCTTTGTATACCGATTAAAGTGTTAAATATGAAATTTGGTTACTATATAACAATTCGTTTCAGAGATACAGAACTTACAGACATTTTGCGTTACATACATCCATACATACAGACATACATTCATACATACATACATACATACAGACATCATTGCGAAAGTAGTCAAAACGGATTCAGAAATGCTCAAAACGGATATTTCCGTTAAAATATCGACATCGAATTTTTTCATGATTACAATACTTCCTTATAGGGAAGTAAAAACCGCTGTGAAGCCGATGATAAAAACAATAAAAAACATAAAGGTAACGACATATTGAACAAAAACAACTTTTAGGGGGATTAAATACAATGTTTGTTTAAGGTTTTATGTCGTTTAGCGCAGTTTACGCTTTCCCTGTCTGTGTCGGTTGTAAGTTGAAATTGTGTGATGGACATAACAACCTACAGTTTATTGTGGATTCCGACAGTTTTACATCATACTTGAGCCGAAAGGTAAATATTTAAAATTGTGAAAAATTGGCCGGTTCGTCTGAGGGCCGGTAATTAAAAGTTCAGGTGCTACTCAGCTGAACAATTCCTATAAAGTAAAGTACATAGTTTTTCACTTAGTTCACATACAGAGTTGGCATTGTAAAATTCACTTGCTAAATAATTTAAAGCTCAAAATAAGGCTTAGGGTTCAGCTTAGGTTCAGCTGCTATTGTAAAAATAGTCATAAAACTTGAAAACAAAAATGTGCATTTCAATAACATTTCTTCAGTTTCTTCTTGTGGAAATATCTAGGTAAATATCGGTTAAAAAAGGGGCGCCAAATTCTATAAGGGAAGTTTAAGGCGAGCACCCCCTACCCTCGGTTGGTTATAAAATTGATAGTTGTAGTATTTTATACATATAATAAATAAATTAAAATTAAAATTAGTCCTTTTCTCCAAATTCTTTATTAAATTACAAACCTGGCATGCATCCATTTTGTTATTCTGCGCTATAGTTTCCAATTTCTGATCTGAGTCTCTTGTGTCAAATTTTTCCCCATATTCCGCCGAATGTACTGGTCACACTCAGTCCCCTGTAACTGTTAGGATTAAAATATGATCTTTCCCGTTTCCTTTTTTATAGAGTGACGAGATGTAGCTTATTTTCCATTCTGCAGGTGTTCCTTGTTGGATTAGACATTCATTCATCAGGTCTAAAATTATTTGCATCAGTGATGTTCCGCCGTATTTTATTGGTTCTACAGGATGTCTTCAGGTCCAGGTGATTTTCCATTTTTCATCTCTTTTACGCATTGACCCAATTCATATTGAGTTATTTGTATTGGTTCTGTTGAGTTTTCAATGTCAAACTTGTTTTCCATAAATTCTTCCCTAACTTAAACCAATAACGATTCATAGTGTTTCTTCCATCCATTAACAGTAATTAGAGATAAGTTTAATTTTTTAATATTTAATTTTGACTTACATAATTCAATTTTTATTTATTACATTTAAATTTAAATTAAAAAACACGACAGTATATTATAAAATCCAGAATATACATAACGGTGTTGGAAAGAGTTTTCTTATCAAAGTTGACAAAATCTTAGACCGAAAGTAGAAATTGAGATAAGAATTGATTCATGAAACTTAATTAGTTTTAAAAACAAGGTTTATAGAGTAGATTATATAAATATTTTGCGAGAAATGGGCCCAAACTTTTGAAAAAAACGCATTTGAACTTAGCTAATTTTCATGTGAAAACGTAACGAGATTCCGCGTGTCGCTCATTTTGTTGACGGTACGCGTGGAATGAATGACCCTAACACTTAGAGTATTAGAGTATTCGGCTGCAAGACGCCGACCAGTGTGCATCGCTAGTGATACATAGTGAAATTATTTCATCATTGTTCTGTGTCTTAAATAAAAGAGTGTCAAGTTTTTAAACATGTGTTAAAACAAAATCGGTTTTTATAAAAACCCCATAATATTAGTCACACGCTGGATAACAGCATTTTTAATATCACTCCTCAAGACCTATGTGAAGGTTCGGCTTTTTACAATAGAGCCAAGTTATTGGCGGAAAAGTCACGTTTACGCCATCGTGCGCGATCGGCAAGATATACCAAATTAAGAAAAATCGACTCCGATAACATCGAAAACAAACAAAGTGATACAGAAAATTCCATCCCGATTGATGTTACCGCATCAATCATGGCAGAATCACTAGCTGTTATTAATTCACCCCCTTTAACCCAACCGGCCCTCAATGATCCAGGAATGGACTTGGGGGACGATCCACCAGCTAATACTCAAGTCACGACACCGCTCACTACATACAACCGCTTCGGAATTTTAGCCGACTTACCAGTGCGGCATGAGCGTAATAATAATCGAGAGTGGACTACCGTTCGCTCTGCACCGCGTTCTCGTGTATCCAATAAACCTCAACCTATTTTACTTACCAAATCTATTGGTGATTTACAAAAATTTGTCGCAGAGTCGAAACTTACAATTAAAGGAGACATCAGAATACAGCATGTTCGCGGACACTCGTGGTTATATCTAGATACTACTGAAGATTATCAAGCGCTTAAAGAAGAACTTTTTTCCGGCGGAGTTGAAGGCTATTCCTTTACTCCAGCATATCAAAAAGCCATCAAATTGGTGATGAAAAGTTCACCTTACTTAAATGCCGACTATGTAAAGGAACAACTGAAAGAAATTTATAAGATTGATACGCAGAACATTACCCAATTTAAAAACAAGTACGGAGATGTTACCGGCTCGTTTTTAATTTTATTTGCTCCTGGTGTCACACGGCAACAAATAAAAATTGTACGAAACATAGGTTCGGCAATGGTAAGATTCGAAGAATATAATAGACAAAACGTTCGACCCCAATGTCATAGGTGTCAAAACTACGGACATGGCTCTTCTAATTGCAACATCCGGCCGAGATGCGTGAAATGCCTCGGTGACCATCAAACCTTCAACTGTCAACGCAAAGAAAAGGATGATCAAGTACGCTGTTGCAATTGCAACGGACAACACGCAGCAAATTACTCGCAATGCCCAAGTCATCTAAATTATGCAGCTAAGGTAAGTGCAAACACTCAGCGCCGTGCAAACTTTAATAATTCAAATTTAAATTTCTCTCAAACAATATTGCTACAAATTCACCCGCACTCACACAAACAAATTTTCCCCCGTTACCTACCAGACAAAGACAAACTTATCCACAATTTAAATCGATAAACCTAGAACAACAAACTTATTCACAAAATTTAACAAATACGTACAATGATGCTCCTCAAGCCTCCGCCACCTGTGTAAACAATCCAACCAGTGACATAAACAACCTAATGAAGGTTGCACTTGAAATCAGACAACTTGTTAACATTCCACGCCTAATGCAAGTAATGTTAGAAATTAAACAAAGAATGACCGGTGTTCACGACATTCTAGAACAAGTAAAAATCATGACAGACATTGCAGCGAAATACCAGCAGCCTTAAATTCAGCAACTCAAATAAATTAAAAATCATTACTTGGAATGCAGACGGACTTCATCCCCGACACCCCGACACAACGAATTAATTTCCTTAGTAAACGAACGAAATCCCGACGTTATCCTTATCCAACAAACCAGACTAAACAAAAGATCCCCTCCCAAAATTCCCAATTATAACTCAGTTAATAATCCTAATGGCATTAATTACGGACTAGTTACCTATATAAAATCAAACATTGACCATTCCACTTCCAACGAATTAACTACACACACAGCGGAGCTACAAACAATTATGATTGGCGGGGTGATGGTAGCTAATTACTACCTCTCCCCGGCACGTAATCATGACTTAGACGAACTTGACGCAATTTTCAACCTGAGCAATAAAGTCATTCTTGCGGGTGACTTTAACTCAAGGCATCAGCACTGGGACAATCCGGTCAGTGATCCTAACGGTAAGCGCCTGTATGCCTACATTAATAATAATCCCTTATTCTTGCATCATCCCGATGAACCCACTCATTATCCCCATTGCGATATTCAACGTCCCTCCATAATTGATTTTGCAGTAACAAAAAATTTAATAGTTAATTCAATTTCATCCCTAAATAGTTTAAGTTCAGATCATCTCCCAGTAGAAATAATAGTTGGTTCCTTAAAAGTTCCCCTTCACCCTCCTAAACCGTTAAAGGTCACAAACTGGAAAAATTTCAGTGCAGATGTACAAAACATACCACTAGTTCATAACATTGTTACGAACTATGACATTGACGAAGCTGTAGCCGGCTTCACCGACTGCATAAACAATATTTACAATTCCAACACCACTGACGTCCCTCCCCCTAAACGTAAACTCATCCTTCCACAAGAAATCCTCGACAAAATTTCAAGAAAAAATAAGTTACATAAAATTTTCCAACGCTACAGATACCCTGCCCTAAAATCCCAAATTAATAGCCTTACAAAAGACATCAATCACGCCATCAGCGAAATCAAAATTTCAAATTGGAATAAAACATTAAAATCAATCATTCCGCAAAACCTTCGAAAAGCTTGGGCAATTTCGAAGGCGTTAAAAAACAAGACAGATGACGTTTCTTTTCCCACACTCCAAACCCCTCAAGGTCCTGTCACCACCAAACAAGACAAAGCAAACGCCATTGCGACGGTATATTTGTCTCATCATAATCTCACCGCACACCTATCTGATCCCGTCACAATTTCTGATGTCCAACAATCCAAAGATTCCCTCAATAATATCACAATCCCCACTCCCGATGAAGACTTAACTTCCCCTAAGGAAATTAAGCAAATTGTTAAAAAACTTAAAAATCGAGCTCCTGGTTATGACAATATATCTGCTCTCCTAATTAAAAAATTTCCTAAAAAACCAATCCTACAAATTTATTACATCCTAAACGCCTGCATTAAAAACCAATACTTCCCCTCCGCCTGGAAAAAAGCAGTCGTTATTCCCATCCCTAAACCAAAAAAGCCAAAATCCGATCCTGCCAGCTACCGTCCTATTAGTTTACTTCCTACATTATCAAAAATCCTCGAAAAAATCATCCTTTTCCGCCTTCAGCAACATGACGAAATTCATGATACAATAATTCCGGAGCAGTTTGGTTTTCGAGCAAACCACAGCACGGTCACTCAGCTAGCTTTGCTCGTTGATCAAATTACCCTTAATTATAACATGAAAACCACTACCATGACGGCCACCCTCGACATCGAGAAAGCGTTTGACACCATTTGGCACGACGCCCTGCTTCACAAACTTTATATCCGAAATTACCCCATGCATCTAATTAAAATCATCTCCAGCTTTCTCGAAAACCGCTCCTTCCAAGTCCGAGTAATGGACGCCCTCTCCATATCCTTACCTATTCCAGCTGGAGTACCGCAAGGCTCCATCCTAGCCCCAACCCTTTTTAATTACTACATCAATGATATCCCAAAATCTACACGGACAAAATTATCCCTGTACGCTGACGACACCGCCATCACCTCCGAATCCCGTAAAAAGGATAAATCCATTGACTACCTCCAACGACACGTTCCCGATCTCGAAAATTTTTATGCCACTTGGCGATTAAAAATTAACGAACCCAAATCCACCCTCACCGCTTTTTCCAGACAAAGAGACCAAATTACAAACAAACTTACGATTAATGGTACGGACATCACGCACACCCCTACGGTTAAATACCTAGGGGTGACCCTTGACCAACGACTTACATTCAGAACGCATTTAAAACTCACTGCACGGAAAGCGCAAGCAGCAATGCATGCACTTTTCCCATTACTTTCTTATAAAAACGGACTTGACCCTAAAATCAGACTGACCTTGTACAAACAATTAATCAGACCAATTTTATTATACGCCTCTCCAGTATGGAGCAGGACAGCCCCGGCTAACATAAAAATCATTCAAACAATACAAAACAAGTGTCTCCGAGTCATTTCCGGAGCTCCACGCTACACACCCATACATGATTTACACACTTCACATCAAATTCAAACACTAACAGAAGTCATACACAACACAGCCATAAAATTTTTCACATACACGGTAAGGCAAAACCCACACACATCACACCTTGGTACACACACACAAGACACCTTGCCCTTCAGGATCAAACACAAACTTTTACACCATGTCATTTTAAACAATCAGTAATAGGAAAGTAATTGTCAGTAGTTTAATTAAAATTCATTTTTATTTTCATTTTATTTTGTTAAAATTTCAGTAACTTAATTCTTTTTTGGCTTTTTTTTATCACGGCGCGGGGTTTTTGCACTCTTTTTTACCTCGAGATATCAAATCAATTAACCTTCAGATTTAATAATTTTCAACTTAATTCGATTAATCCTCTAGGGGGATAGGTACGATTTAACAATTCAAGTTTTAATAAATATGTATTTGTGTAATGGTTTGTTATTGTAATTTGTTATCTGTTATTATAGTAATTAAAATTATTATTGTAAATATGTATGTAAAGTTTTTAATGTCAACAGAGTTCTTTTTGGTTTTTTGGTTTTTTTTTTTCGCACCGGCAGATGCAGCTCGTCTCTCGTTCATGTAACATCGATTATTTTTTGTTTTTACGCGATTTTTTGACGTAAAAGTTTACTGCCCCATACCGCAACTATACTTTTTAATGCTATTTCAAGGGTCCTTAAGCTCCCGGTTTTCTTGATGGGTGGCCCCTTCTCGTATGTTTAACCTAGTAACCAGAGTCAAAACCGCCCTGGAGGGGTGCAACGTGGAGCGGAGCGGAGCGGCGCCCCGAAAAGGTAGTTTTTGACAATGGATAAACCTCCCTATCGAATGCACACCCAAAAATCGAATAAAAAACATTTAAATTTTTTCACTTTTTGGGCGAGACACGGGTTATTTTCCATTTTTTGCTAATATTTATTACTAATATCTACTAATCACACCCCCACCTATCCGAATTTCAAAGAAAAATTCAAATCGGAGCGAAAAAATTTCACTCGATCTGGAGGGAAAGCCGATGCATTTCATCGCGTCTGCCTGGGGGGCGCGGCCTATTCGATGCTAATTTCCCTACTTTTAAAAAGTCGATATTGGGGTTGTTTCTCAAGGGTTCTCGAAAATTATTGTTTCTATAGACTAAAATAAGCCTGTTCTTTAGTGTGTAGCTGAAGAAAATTTTTTTCGGCTATGGATACTTATGGCACAGTTCCCCAAAATTACATTAAATGGAACTTCGCCGATATTCATCAAGATGAAATTAGAAATGCTATATTTTATGCTATAATCGAAAATCGCCAAAATGCCAATTCGGACGATTTCAAAGGCTTTTCATATTCCCAAGTCAAGTCTTGATCAAATTGTAAAAAGTAAGTAAAAGAAAAACCTGACTGACTTTGGCATTGAAAGTAGTAATTCAAATGACGACGCATCCTTATTTACCAAGTACGCTACCCGAGAAGCTCTGTCTCCAGGAGAAGTAAAGCAGTTAGAAATTTATATAAAGAATTAAATATTTTAATTAATTAAAATAGTTTAATTAAACCCATAAAATATTTTATGGGTTGACATAATATTAATATGCAAGCAAGTTGGGTAAAAAATTTCCAGAAACTTGGGATCAAAATAAGATCGTTGAAATGGAGTGGAATGAAGCCCTTATGAGTCGTCACCTCATAATTTCCTAGCGTAAACCTAAAAATATCAGTATTGTTGCGATAGCTGATACTATTCATAAATGTAATGGAGATACTAGTTTTTCCGGTTCGACTCCGGTTTTGAGTTTAAAATGTCTTGAGCGTCTTCGTACTTCGAAGGATTCGTGAAACTATCGGTCGCCCTGTATTCATGATTTGCTTTATAACAATAAACACAGGCATGATAAGGCTCAGCTTAGCAAGCAACCTAAAATTAGGTTCACAGAACCGCTTGGAAAAAATTAGTAAAACACGATTTATCCCAGGACTTAATGTAAGAAAAATAAGAACTGTTAGCGAAAGTTCAGACAAAATACAATTTCCTCCTAATCGCATTTGGAATACCGATCAAACCGAAGTTACAACAGTTCTCCAGGCTATTAAAGTGTTTGCAGAAGGGTCTAGGACGTTTCAACGCCGCCCTTTCATCGCTGCCAGTTCATCGCCGCCGTTTCTACGCCGAGACGGTTCTACGCCAGCCGGTTCCACACCGAGACGGTTCTACGCCAGCCGGTCTTTTTTTAGGTCGAATTTTTCTTCGATTTTTGGGGTGTGCATTCGATAGGGAGGTTTATCCATCGTCAAAACCTACCCTTTCGGGGCGCCGCTGCGCTCCGCTCTGCTCTGCACCCCTTCAGGGCGGTTTTGACTCTGGTTACTATGCTAAACATACGAGAAGGCGCCTCCCATAAAAAAAATGGGATAAATGAAACCGGGAGCTTAGAGACCCTTGAAATAGCATTAAAAAGTATAGTTGCGGTATGGGGCAGTAAACTATTACGTTTCACCCGTTACGTTACGTTTGGTTAATGCAACCAAAAGTGTTACGATTGATTTTAGCAATTATATAAATTTTTGACAAATAAAATTAGTTTCTTGAATTATTACTTATCTTTTTGTACTTAAAATTAACATTATCAATATAACCAATATAAACAATACCAATATAAACATTAAAAAAAATTTTCTGGCGTAGAAACGGCTGGCGCAGAAACGCCCAGTGTAGAACCGTCCCGGCGTTGAAACGGCGGCGAAGAACCGGCGGCGTTGAAACGTCCCATTCCCTTTACAGAAGGGGGTCAAAATCAGTGAGAAAATTAAAAAATTATACCAAATTGGAGAACACGTTAACTTTTTAAGAAAATACAAAAGTGCATTGCTCAAAAGGATATTTAACAAATTTCCAGAGAACACATAATTTCCAAGCTACGCAATGCCGAATCAGCATCAGGAACAACAAGGATGTTTTCGAATTTAGTGTAAATTTCTTTAGATATAATCGATATAATGTTCAATACAACTTTTTTGTGAATATTTTCTTGTTCCTCTTGTTGTTGCGGATGTACCCCACCATGGAGCAGTTCGGATAAATCCACCATCCAAGCAAAATAATGAAAAGAAAACTACTGCATTTTCTGGTTTTAGATTACAGTCAAAATTCTGGGAATAAACCCAGCTACTCGTTAAATTTAATGTAGTCTTTAAATTTTAATTATCTTTGAAATACTTATGTTTGAAATAACATGAGGAACCACATTGTCCTGCTCGTACAACATAATTTTATACAAAAGTTGTCGATTGGTTAATATTATAGGTGTGAATAGTTTAACTTAAATTCAAAAGAACTTTTTGATTGTAAAATTTGCCTTTTGTTAAACGATTTCTACTATAATTTCGCATAAATATATGGTAATGGGGATTCAATAGCTATTTCAATATAAACGGTATTCCAGAATTGAAAGCTTGTCCAACCCAATTTTATTAATTATATCTCCAACGGGAAGATAATATTTATGTATGATTTAGTTCTGTTTGCGTTTATACTAAATTTATAGGTTTAGTTTTAGAGGTCAAGTCATTAGCAAATGAAGTTGAACCTAATGTCTTGTACACACTAGCGACGTTGACTGAATGAATTTATTAAGACGCGCAACCTTATGCAAATTAATGTAATACAAACTTATCGCGACAACTAGATGGCGCTACTCGATGTTTTCAATTTAGACCGTGAGATTTTTGCGTGAGATCTCGCGGTCATTCTATTGCAGCACTCTGTTGCGTTCGTATGTTGTCAACGTACCGTGGACGGTAGAGTTAATAAGGAACATGATAGTTGCATGATAAGATGTGGTGCACAATTACCTTTTATCTGTTTTAAAAATACTTGCATAAAAGTAACCTTCCTACATTTGAAAGAAATTATATTTATTCCTATTTGTTATTTAAGCACTTTATTGAATAAAATTTACATGTGTAATATTTTCTTTAGAAGATATAATACTCAAAAAAATTAATTAAATATTCGAAATACATACATGGAATCATGGAAATACTAAAAAGTACCAAATAATACAAAACAAAATAAGACACGTTGTTAAATAGGCACTAAATCATTATTTAAACTAAAACTCAAAACAAAAATTTCGTTTTAACATAATTTTATGTAAAATATTGCGTTATGAAAGCGGTATTGTACTACAGAAATTAATAGAAAAATTAATGTTTCAATTGCAAATTTATAAAATACATTATACAAAAAGTCCATATTGGGTCATTCCATCTCAAATCGACTGAAGAATTTACCTGACCCCCACCAAATTTGACGAAACTTGGTACACACCATCTTAGTAAGAAATAAAAAATACAAATTTAAGGATTTTTCCAAAAGGGCATTCGTTTCGTTGTTTTGGTCGTTCAAAATGTCAAAAAGTTGGTGTGTAGACTTGTAGGAAAACGGCTGTAACTTCGTCCACGGTGGTCTAAATTTAAAAATAAAAAATGTTCTGTAAAGGTAAATGAACGTTCTATCCAAATATTCAATCACATTTTAATTTTTCAACCCCTAACTGGATTAACTTTATAATATTAACCCTATTTCAACCCCTATTTAAAAAACGATTCTTTTTTTTGTTTATTTTTTTACTGTTTGTTTGTGCAATTATGCTGAGTATGTGTGCCAAATTTTATCATGGGATCTGCATGGGTTCGGTTGCTAAAAATAAATTAAAAATATGGAATGCAAAATTGAATTTTACAAAATAATGTTTGGCAGTATAAATATACAGGGTGTCCCCGTGACCGTGGAGAACCTTTGAGGTGGTGATAAAGGACACTTTTCTAAGACAAATTTTCAAATAAAATTTTTGCCCAAGTCCAAACCCTTGGGGGTACCTCCCTTTAAGGCAATTTTTTGAATTTCTGATTTAAAACGACCATAGCTCCGATATTATTAATTTTTTAAGGTTAATAGATTAGAACTTTTTTAAAGATCATTCGCTTGTCTACAAAGTAGGTTATAACCACTTATCGTCTAGAATCAACGGATTTCGAGTTATAAATTAAATTAAGGGAAAAAATGTTTAAAAAATTCAGGTTTTTATTTTTTTAATTTTCTTGTGAATCCCGTATCTCTTAAACGAAACGTCTAAGAGAAAAACTAACGGCTCAAACCGGATAGGGAATTTAACGGGCTACAACTTTCGTCAAATAAATTTTTTTGGGCAACCAACCGTTTTCACAGAAACTCTGAAAATAATGAATAAGGTGTAGGTAAATGAACAAGATTTATAAATTTATAAATCAAATTGAGATTTTTAGTACTACTCGTAATTATGTGAATTTATAATTTTTTACCTACACCTTGTTCATTATTTTCAGAGTTTCTGTGAAAACGGTTGGTTGCCCAAAAAAATGTATTTGACAAAAGTTGTAGCCCGTTAAATTCCCTATCCGGTTTGAGCCGTTAGTTTTTCTCTTCACAAGAAAATTTAAAAAATAAAAACCTGAATTTTTTAAACTTTTTATCCCTTAATTTAATTTATAACTCGAAATCCGTTGATTCTAGACGATAAGTGGTTATAACCTACTTTGTAGACAAGCGAATGATCTTTAAAAAAGTTCTAATCTATTAACCTTAAAAAATTAATAATATCGGAGCTATGGCCGTTTTAAATCAGAAATTAAAAAAATTGCTTTAAAGGGAGGTACCCCCCAAGGGTTTGGACTTGGGCAAAAATTTTATTTGAAAATTTGTCTTACAAAAGTGTCCTTTATCACCACCTCAAAGGTTCTCCACGGTCACGGGGACACCCTGTATATTTATACTGCCAAACATTATTTTGTAAAATTCAATTTTGCATTCCATATTTTTAATTTATTTTTAGCAACCGAACCCATGCAGATCCCATGATAAAATTTGGCACACATACTCAGCACAATTGCACAAACAAACAGTAAAAAACTAAACAAAACAAAATAATCGTTTTTTAAATAGGGGTTGAAATAGGGTTAATATTATAAAATTAATCCAGTTAGGGGTTGAAAAATTAAAATGTGATTGAATATTTGGATAGAACGTTCATTTACCTTTACAGAGCATTTTTTATTTTTAAATTTAGACCACCGTGGACGAAGTTACAGCCGTTTTCCTACAAGTCTACACACCAACTTTTTGACATTTTGAACGACCAAAACAACGAAACGAATGCCCTTTTGGACAAATCCTTAAATTTGTATTTTTTATTTCTTACTAAGATGGTGTGTACCAATTTTCGTCAAATTTGGTGCGGGTCAGGTAAATTCTTCAGTTGATTTGAGATGGAATGACCCATTGTAAAGAAAATATTGCAATGCATAATTTATTATATTATTTAAAGTGCCTACATAACAATGAAAAGGAATAAATACAATTTCTTTGAAATGTACGAATGTGCGCTATTTTATTATAGCGATTCTAGTAATTTAAAACCGTTTAAAACAGATAAGAGATATGAACATAAGTTCATACTGTCGTCGCCGTAATTAAAGCGCGCTACCTGTCGATAGGATTAGTTTTAGGACGTGGGACGGCAGGAGAGTAAAGATGAAAGAGGATGGATTGTTGTTCGAGTAAGAGAGATATACAATTCGCATTTGGTCGATGTCGTTGCGTCTCTTAACTAGATTCTTATACTCAATGCTAGCGAGCAAAACTGTGAGCGTTTCTGCGAGCCGCTCACTGAAAAGTTGTGAGCTTTCCGACGAGCATCGATAAATGGTGGGAAAATGCCTTGTAAAGACATGCGGATCTGCGAGAAAATAGTGGCAGTAAACTGCTATCTTTACAATGAACACCGTTATGTGATAAATTAATTAAAAATTTTTTGACAATATGTAGAGATTCTGATCACATATTTGAGTATTTTAAATTTATTGATTGCTAGATTGATTGATAAAACTATACTGTCTTGTTAATGAGAGCCAGAGATGTTAAACTTTAACCTAGATACATAAGTGTGAATAAAAAAGTGAAGCCTGATCACGTGATCGACGCCATTTATAGTTGGGTCAAGCAGTTGTATACTTTGGTTGTATAGTTGTAAACATTGAATATTCGTGCTTAATATTTCTTAAAAAAATACGTTCTTGATAAGTTTCTTAATTAATAGTGTTTAAATAAACTCTAGTGGTTGTACATTTGTTACATTATTTGAGGTTAGTGTGATATTCTACTTAATAAACAATAACATAAAGTCAATAAAAACTTTTAAATATTATTTAATTTTATAGATAATAATAATTGAAAATATGCCAAATACTTGTGCTGCATACGGTTGCTCTAACAGAGGTAAATCTAAAGATGGATTGTCATTTTTTCGGTAAGTCAATTCGTTTTTAATTTATCTAACCTAAAATAGATGAATGTCATGACTTTTATTTTTTTATGTATTAAAGTTCAATATTTTTCAATAATTGCAGCATTCTAAATACGGAATAATATGATTATACTGTAGCGAGTTGACCCAACTAAAAATGGCGGCGATCACGTGACCAGGCTTCACTTTTTGGTATACAAAATATACACAGTTAGGTATCTAGGTTACAGTTTAACATCTCTGATGAGAGCACATTCACATACTACGCAAATGAAATAGATACAATTAATTGTTTTCCTTAGGTGGTTTTTTTTAGAAAATTGGAATTTCAATTATAATAATTTATATTTTTCACATTTTTCTATGAATGGCTGCTTGTATGATCGAACCAGGTAGAAACCATCTACCTTGCTCTAGCTGAGGATTATACCTTCCCTTAGAATATATTTACCCCGTTGTAAAAAATTAGTCAGTTTTATTATTATTACAAGATTATTGAGAGAACTTATGATGTTTTATTTTATAAAAAGTTATAATAAATAAATGCACTCTTCACGCCATTTAAATTTTAATTCAATTTTATTGTTTTTATGATTTTCCTCTTCCGGCTTTAATTTTTTGATTTGAATTTTGAAATACTCAAATTTAATACAACTTTATTTTTCCATAATTAATTGATGCTAGTTGCAAATTTATAATACTGCACCCGATGATGGCAGTTTGTTATCAAAACGCGTAGCAGAAATAAATAAATAAAAATAAAATAAAAAAATAATTAAATTTAAATTAGGAGAAGAGTGCATTTATTTATTATATAAAATACCAGTTGGTCAACCAATTTAAATGTTTATTTTTCGTCGGAATTCTTAAATTTGTTTAATAAAAATGAACATTATTAAACTAATCAAGCATATTATTACAAACAATCTCAAAGTAAAAAACCTGAAAAATAGATTGTAAGACAAATATAATGTAACTATATACTGAGAAGTGGCACGCGCATTTATTTGGATAGACACGATAAGTGCTAAAATCGCACGAACCACGCCTCCACTCTGAAAATATGAAGTTTTGTTGAAATACCGACATTCAATGGCTCGTGGAAATGCTCACAACTTTGTTGAGAAGAAATATGCACAACTCTGCTTAGTTCGCCGAAAAGCTCGCCGATTTGCTCGCTAGTCTGTACGGGATTTTGATGGTTCTTCGGATACCGACGTCGTGAAGAAATGGACGTGTAATGTATACAGGGTGTTTCAGTCATGATATTGTATTTGTTGAAACCTTTGAATTATGTTGCGAACTTTGTTTAATTTTATATTAATTTCCAATAGTTAAAAACTCGCATATTTTAAATATATTGTTTTTAATAAATTTGTTATTTATTTTTTACAAAATCAAAGTATTGTCAAAACTGAGTTGATTTATTTGCTAGATTCAAATTACATCATTATTACTTGATCAACACATAATATTATGTACATATTTTGACAATATTATGGAATAGTTTTTAAAATGTGTACTATATTAAAATTTAGGAACTCTTGTGTAACAAAATAATATACTTATAAATAGCAATCGAATCAATAGGATATGTAAGTTTTCACAATATATTTTTTAAAACTAAAAATTATATTATTACCTTTCGTAGCATTCGGGGTTTTCCAAATTTTAATTTTCTGTTTAAGCGATTTATGTATGAATAAATCAAGTTTTATTCTCATGTTTGTAAAAACAGATGTTTTAGATGTTTAATAGCATAAAACATGAAGAAATATTGTATAATTTTCCTAATAAATGGCACATTAGTTGAAGTGCATTGTCAAAAACTATTCCAAATCTATTATGGTTTAACTAACTATACGTTGACAATAATTTGAATATGCATTTTGTACTAATTGCATGTTTCATTTGTATCGTAGCCATTAATCATTACAGCAAGCTCGTTAATGTGGTTTATGCACAATAAAATTTTAGATTTTTGACTACAAAAGTATCAAATATTATGTACACTATGATATAGTAGAAAATGATTCGTATGAAATTACGTGGTAAGTACGTATTTTTAAAGTTAATAGTACGACAACACTAAATTGTAATGACACGAAGAATTGGTACACTTTTAACAATTCAATTCCATTTCGAATTTATGACGGAATGTCCTCCATATACTATTACATTCCATATTTTTTTATCACCTTATCACTTTATTTTTACTACTCTTTAAATTGCCAGATGAGGAGAATTTTATTTTACATGACTTTTGGAGTTGTAAAAGAAAATTACAAGTCTTCCTCTTACATGATCCTTTAATAAATAACAGCGTTTGATTTAATTATTTTTAAACTTTCCATAGGTCAATTTTACCTACGTTATCATATTTAATACCATTTACACATCATGCAAAAACGTTAATTATTATAACATTTTTTTAGTTAATAGATGCAAATAGGCACCCATTGAATTCAGACTTATTAATTTTACCTATATGTAGATAAAGTCATATTTAATTACAAGTGTTTCTATATACTAATTGACTATACTTGATAGGCTTTTATTTTTAAGAAATCCTAAAAATTTTACACTAGGTACATCAGTTTACAAAATTATCCACAACATTTATGACCAATACACTTCCACTGGTTACAAAAAAATTACAACAAATAATTGTTATGATGTGCGTCTCCCGGTTAAACAACACCAAGCTCGGGGTATACTAAAATTTTTATCTTTACTTTCGGTATTACTTTTTTTAATACTTTCTATTATTTCAGCACTTTCGTCGGGTTCACCAC
Organism: Podabrus alpinus; assembly: GCA_932274525.1. Taxonomy (NCBI): domain Eukaryota; kingdom Metazoa; phylum Arthropoda; class Insecta; order Coleoptera; family Cantharidae; genus Podabrus; species Podabrus alpinus. Next base: position 74,676,194 of record OW026453.1, on the reverse strand, counting down.
GACTTTGAGTAATAATTTCATCAAGATTTGGTTTGGTCACTTTAGTTTCAGTTTTATTACTACGTATAACACTTTGACTTTTAAGTTGGGAACGAATTTCTTCGTTTGCTTTGTTAATTTCAACTACTACCTTTTCCTCGTCTCAAGTGTCGTCCTTTTCGGTTTTCGTTTCATCGGAAGCCGGAACATCCACTTTTGGAGAACCCAATTCTCTTGTCCACGTCGGATCAAATTCCGAACATGTATGCATTAAAGTGAATGGCAATTTGAGCGATAATTCTCCACCCATAACACTGACAATTAATTTTACCTTGACGTAATAAGTAACGTAAATGGCAAAGACGTTGCGATCTTGGGTGTTGTCTGATGTGCTGGTTACGGTGGAAGCTAAACTGGAACCGCTTTTGGAATACGAATCTTCTAATGCTATCCAATTTTTAGTGCTACTTTTTGTAGGAGTGAGACTAAACGATTTTTCCAAGGTGCTTCCACTATGCACGGGACAATGGTCTTTACCGTTTATTGATGCCACGACGTTTTTAAATTTTCCGTTTGAAAACATGCAGACGTCGACGTGCTGGACAACAAAAACCTGAAAAAAGATATAACTGAATATTTTGAAAAATTTTGTTGCTTATTATTATAGTACTAGAAAATAGGAAAACTTAACGATTTGTATTCAAGGTTTTACGTTACATAAATAGTGGAACTTAGAATGCAATTTTCTTTGTATTGATTATAAAATAACAGTCGAAGGAATTGTTTTCCACCACAATGTGATGCACAATTTGCAGTTGGCACTTGCAATTGACACGAACACCCACAAGTTTAATGTAATTGAACAAGATGAACACTAATAATTGATTCTTTTTTGTCTGGCATCCTGAAACTTGGGTTTCCTGGATAATACTTGTATTATAGTTTTTGTGATTATAAGAAAAAGGAAAAGCTCAAAAATGAAATTTTACAGGAGAGAAATATATTTTTCAGATTGCACATTCAAATGATATCAAATTCAAATTATAACTTTGGTTGATTATGGTGTATAAAATAAAGATTTTCCTGTATAAGGACGTCTAGTAAATATTACAATCGCTCTGCAGTACCTGCATTATGTAATGACGACGTATTGGATTAATATTACCATTGTATGTAACCTATGTACATATACAGCTTTATATTACAAACAACATGAACTTCAAACAACCTCTCAATATACATTCGTAATCTATCAAAGTGTGGCAACATTCCGACATGTATCTCGGGATAAACCCGGAATTACAAGTCATCAGTTATTATTAATTGGTTAAACTACGATAGTGAGATATATTGCCATGATATTTTCCACAATTTTCAGTGGAAATATAAAAGATAAATTTTATAAATTTATTTATAAAACACATTTATATAAAATAAATTATTTATAAAATTTTATAAAGAAAGGTTGTATTTTGATTGTGCTGAATTATGTGAGAGTATGTTTTTGTAACCCCATTAAATTTTAATTTTAGTTTTAAAATGTAACAACAGATGTCATAATAATTTGTCGAAGTTTAATAATTTAAAGTCCGAAAAAGGTACGCGTGAAGAGTGGGAGTACGGGACTTCTAGCCGCGTCTCCCGTGGAGGAAGACGACATAGTAGAACGTTGTTTTATTGTAACTAGAAAATATTAAAAAATTAATCGAAAGTGTGAAAATGTTAGCGCTAATAATAATCTTTTCGAAATTATAAACCATTATAAATTTAACCACTACGTAATAACAAAATAAAGACGCCAACGTGACCACATCTGGAAGACGGCAGAAGGAAGCAAAATTAGCAAACGCTATCTTTCAAAGAAAAGTCAAAAGTCTCGGGTGTTAACTGGGATCAGTGCATACGTGCATTTCGCACTCCCAGTAAAATAGTGTCGTAAGTCGAAAATTGTAAATTCTGAGTTATGTCAATGTCTATCAAATAATACTGCATCTAAAAATGTACTGCCATCAATCAATTTCATTTCAATCAATTAAAATTTTATTTTAAAGCATGAAACGCTTTTTTTTTCGTTAATTAGAATTATTTCTTAAATTGAAATTCGTTATTTTGAAGTTCCACTGTATTTTGAGCCTAGTACTAGTGACGAGTTAAAAATGCAAGTAAGTTCATCATTGCCAGAATGTAAGAACAAAAATCAAATATCTAGAGAAATCCGTTTGCCTTAAGTTAAGGGTGCCGAAGTGAAATCTAGGAATCCCGCAGGCTTTTTCAGTTTTACAGGAACATCCCGCGGGGGATGGCTCGAGACTTTCAATATATTGTTAAGGGGGTACATCGGAAAGTGTTTCCCGAGTGTCACTTGGTAATTCTACATGTGTCGGTTTTGACCAAAAATTGCTTAAATGGATTTAAATCGTGGTTAAACTTAAACTTCTGTACATATTTAAGGGTCTCACACTCGAAAGTGAATGAAAAAAATTATCTGTGGTGTGGTTTAGATTCCACGTTTTATCTTAAGCTTACAAAACATTTGTGAAAAATTGACATCTTATAGGATATTCTCGCGACATCAAAATGCCGTTCTTCGCCAGTTACAATGAAAAAGTAATGATAATGTCTGAACAAAAATCGCTTGATGCCAAGGTATTAAAATTAATTGGTCAGAAATCCCAGGTAATCATGGAATACAAACTTACATTGTTGAAAGTAATGCTCAGATCCATTTCGACATAAATATAACGGAGTCCGAAAATATTACATTTTTAATTACATTCGCTGCGCATTACAAAAATGAAAAAATTCTTATAGTGAGGCTTATACTGACACCCTAAAATAATCCGACGTTTTAGGCATTTTTCCGACAAATTTTCCAACATTTAAAATTTCTTTTAGAAAAATTGAATTTTTAAGAGACGTAAAAGAAAAGTTTTTTCCGCTTATTATTAATATAATTCATAAACTAATTGTCAGATAATGTTGAGCTTTTATGTGCTTTTTTATCATCATTCCATCATCTAAAAATTTAATCTCTTTACTTTTTAGCGAAAACTGTTATACTGTAAATAAATTTATTATAAAGCAATGTATTGAAAACTAAATTAATTATATATTATTATTTATATCTAAATCATAAAATTTAGGGCATCAGTTGTGATGATCTATCATAGCCAGATACTAGATACAAAGTTTAGGACTTAAGGTTCGTTCATGGTCCACTTTAATTTATTTTAATTTAATTTATTTTAATTAAAAAAAAATTCAATGTACATAACCTCCTATAGTCGTTTATGCTACTTTATTTCCTAACGTTAAATTAAATTAAAGTAGAAAAAATGTATCATAAATGCCTATAGGAGGTTATGTACTACATTGAACTTTTTTTAAAATAAAATAAATTAAAGTGCACCATGAACGAACCTTATGTAACGAAAAACAAAAAATTACAGGCAACATCCAAATTCCTTGTAAGTACTACAATTGGTAGATGATAACCAAATTGGCATCTATCTAACCATGATAGATCATCATGACAATTTTATAACTTTAATTTTATTATTTACAGTACTTTTCAATATTCATTTTGAATTAATTTTAATTATTATAAAATATAACCATGCACTGTTTTTTGCCACACATACGTGGTCTATATCTGATTTATATTACTGCTACTTGGACCCGACCTTATCCACGTTATTTTCTGTAATGGCTTGTGCTTGATTTTTTGGCACTTATAACCATATTTAAAGCACCTGCTAAGTTATCTAGTCTTTTCTCATTGTAATGAGTTTCCTCGTGCAGCGTAAATTTTCTACCTTATATTATAGGCACGTCTTTTACGATCTTTTCTAGGTCGGCATAAAATTGGTTGTTTTCATTGTTATCTTGGTCTTCTGTTGGTGGGTATTCAATTATCCGATTTACATTGATAGATTTTGCTTTCATTCGAAAGTATCATAGTCTCCCATTTACTGGATTGGACTGCATAATATTCTTCTTCCAATTATTTTCAGCAAAGTGTGCCACTTTATTTGACCTTTGCTTCTCGTCACTACAATACAAGAAAACAAATTTGTTTGTGTCAATTTTTCCGGCATCCATTCCTTCTAATTTCCCAGACTGCCGTAATTTTACAGTGTGCCAGTTCGTTTGCTATTTCCAACATCTTTCCTTCCCTTAACATCATCCTTACATATCATGTACATAGCTTCATCATATTTTTCTCTCTTTTCTACCTTTTGTAACCTTAGGATACGCTCTCGGCGCCTCCCAAGTTTTGACAAAATATTATAGCAATTATGCCGCAAAAATTTCTCGCCTTTAAAATTTTAACACCAAAATATTTTAAAAAGCATATATTTGTAGGTCGAATAATATTATTAAAAGATCAAGTTTAGAAATTAGCAGACGAAATTATATTTTTCAATCGAGTAATATGTTGAATATTTGAGATTACGAATTGGGTAAAATAATTCTTCGACACGTGAATTATGGATTCATGTAAATAACACAGCAGATTGGCGTTGACGTAGCTCAATCTACCATTTGCGATAATTCTCACAGTCGACATAAAGCTCTTCATTTCGAAGAAGTTCAAACTTCACACCCATCAATCCCAATGTGTCTATCAAGGATTGCATAGTACGTTTTGAGACTTTTATTCGGGATAGGTATTTTTGTTACAAGTCTGGGCAATATGCCCACGCAGACCTGTCAAAAACACTTTGATTTATACGTTTTATTTTGTTATCTGTACAGATGTACACGTGTTAAACCCAAGTGTAAATATTTTAGCATTAGCTCTTATGAGAAGTGCAACAAAGTAACGTCTGAAAATATACCTTTTTGTCGAGCAAAAACTATCGAAACTCGAACGTTTGTAGAGCAAAAAACGCGATAGCGACCAGCTGCATTTGCTAAGTTCGAACAGGATTTTGTAGAAATAAAGATGCAAGCGATGCATTTCACTTATTCTTTGAACCAATCGAAACTCGAGGTCAGAATTAAAGACCAATAATTAGGGACTAATATTAACACTGCCGTAGTGGGATCCCGATCCCCACACTTGCAATTTTAGGTCAGAAATCATATAAATAGCGTAACGCACCGGCTAAAAGCCAAGATTTGTGATCAAGTCTTCACGCCTAGAACCGCTGTTGGTTAGAACTGTGAAAAACGCTATATGTGGAAGTGAATCGAATCTTATACAAAATAAGATTTTAAATCATATTTATTCAGTTGTGCTAATCCTCAAGTGTTGTCGCCAGCTAGGTAATACACCATCTCGCATTAAAATTAAATATTTGAACATTTAACGGAAATTTATTAAAATTATAACGAACTTTTATTCAAACCACACATGTTCGGTCCGCGCAAGGACATAGAACATACTTGCAATTTTGTATTGACTTTATTTGAACTTTATATTAAACAACTTTATGTTTAAGTCAGTTTCGTATCGAGTATTATTTAAACATTTATCGAATAATATTTAAACTACTTTATGTGTAAATCATTTTGTTTGAACATTTTACTAAGTACTTTGAACTTTAAGTTAAACCAGTTTCGCTGCCGCATTATTTAAACATTTATCGAACAATATTTAAACCATTTCGCATTTGACTAGTTTCGTGCATTTATGAATCTCGTTAAACAGTATTTAAACAATTTTACGTTTAAATTCGTATCGGTAAATTGTTGAACCTTAGTAAATTAAATCTACATAAATCTTTATCAACGGTAGTACCGCATCAAGGTTGACCTTATGCACCGCGAGTCTAGAGCGGACATCTGGCAACTAGGATTCCGAGATAACGCTCATTCATTGACAGATGTTTTTATTTCACCGAATCATATTTTTATTCAATAGTTTTTATCGTCAAACGCATTTAAAATAATAACGCGTGTTTATACAGTGCCGTCTTTAAGTAAATTTAGTTTTGAGAATAATTTTCCAGTGCATTCTTACGAGCGTGATCATCCATTTGTCGGGAAAATAGGGCAATTATACTACCCCTTATTTATCGGCGAATTTTCTATTCGCATCATAACTTCATTTTGGAAGGAACTGAGATTGGATATCACATTAACCTCGAGGGAATGGTTGTTTGTATCGTTAATCATTTACTTCCGTATGGGAAGGATCCTGCTTCGACGTTCATCGAAATTCTCACTCTGGAAAGCTGCCCAAGGATCTTGCCTGAAGGTCAGCACCAATAAGGAAAGGATACGTAAGAGATTCTTTGTTATTTATAAGTGTATTGTGTTAAGTGATCCCATTGGTCACTGCGTAGATTTAAGGAGCCCTCTGCTCAACCCCCTAGTCGATCGTAACCCCCTGTATTTCTTTTGATTATTTGTAGGATTTGTGTTTGAAAGTAACCTAACTTTTTACGCCAATAATGCATTAACTTTCATCCAGTTTTAACGTAACCTTTTGTAATTGACGTTTATGTTAGAGTTTATTCGTCCCCTTTTTATGGGAATTTGGCATTCAATTGTGCATATACTTTTGCATTCAAAGGTACATTTAATTTTGCATTCAGTTGCATTCAATTTCAAAGTCAATTTGCATCAGTTTTTGTAGTAAATTACTTTAGGATTTATATGTGTTACATTCACGTACTAGTTAAAGTGGAGATTAGTAGCCCATCTTTCATATTGTTTTACGCTACTAAGCTTCCAATCGTGCTGATAACTTTTATAAGGAGTCAAGTCAGTTGTAAATACTTGTCATTATACTACGACATTTGTAAATTTGAGTGTCCTGTACGTATTTTGTCACTATCCATTTTTGATATTATTTCCATTATATTTATATTGTTACTTATTATTGTGTTTTATTGTTCTTGTGTGTATATTTTATTTAGTTATTTTCATCCAAGGAGAGTCTGCCTACTGTAAAGGTAAGGTCATTGGACGAGACTTGTCCAGGGTGAGAGTCATCAAGAGTAATCAACAAGTTGTCGCGTACCAGCTTGGAAGGTGTGATATCCCATCTCCCTCGAATAAACTAACGTTTAAGAACGCGTGACGCCCATTTCATCCCTTGTGTAAATTATCCCCCCCCGATTTTGACTATTTACCGAACCACGATTGAGGATTGCCCAATCGTTGGTAAGAGACTGGCAACTCGCGACACCACGTCACAGGACCCTTTGGCTCTTCTAGCCCACCCACCCCCTTCGCGACTTGAGCTAACCACCCTTATTATAGCTGTTCGAAAAGGTGTCTTGCTTGCGGATTGTCAGGTAACACTTTTTAACGCTTTTTCCGATTTCTCACTGTATTCACGATTCTCATTGTCACTTCCATTTATTCTTTTTGATTCACTGTACATACATCTGTTTATTGTCTATATCCGTGTTAATTTCCAAGGTCTTCTTTGTATTTTTATCCCATTTGTTTTTCTCTTTTTATAATTTTTTGTATCAGTCTTCGTTTCTGCTCTTAGTACCACCGATGATTTTTTGTTCAATGTATATTCTTTTCCATTGGTCTCGATTTTTTGGAATCCAACCTTGGCTATTTTTCCATTCTTTCTTGTTCTCTTCGCCATAGCCCTAAGTTCACGTTGTATTTCCCATTCTTTGGGTCATTATCTATGTAAACGTTCTTATTTCCAAGTTCCTTCTTGTTAGAAATCATCTCCATCTTTTTTCCGGCTCCTACTTCAGCTATGATTATCTCGTTTCTGAGCTTAAACGCTTTAACCAATTTTACTTTCACTTGGATTTCGTTCTTTGGAAATTTTTGCAGTTCTTGTACCATTTTGTTGGTCTTCTCTTTTTGATCTCCGTTTTCTCTACCTGCAGCTTCAGTAGCTCTTTATTCCCCATTCTTCCTCATTCTTCTTAAAAGTACCCTTTACTATTATACGAGGCGTGTTTTTAAAGTAAGTACCATTTTTAAATTACGCCGCCGCAGCACTGCGGTCGCCGTTTAGCGCATGCGCGCCGGGTAGCTACACCTGTTGGGAAGTTACAGACGCCATTACGGAACCATCCGATCGAGTCTACATCTGTTTGCGTGATTTTAAAATGCCGCACCTATTGAGAATCCCGCCGACTGCGAAGTGCGTGCTGTAATACGTTTTCTCAGTACTAAAGGCTTCAAAGCAGCTGACATTCATCGCCAAATCAGTGATGTTTATGGTGAAAACATTATGAGTGCTGGAATGGTGCGGAAATGGGTTAGGGCCTTTAAAGATGGCCGCACAAACATTCATGATGAGGAACGATGATGAGACCGTAATGCAATGGTTATCTAATCAGGCGGCAACCTGTGCTTTAATATTAATGGGAATTATGTGGAAAAGTAGAGTAAAGTATGGTCTTTCAAGTGAATAAATTATTTTTGGAAATATTTACTTGTTGTTTTTTTATTTCAAAACGGTACTTACTTTGAAAACACGCCTTATCTCTTGTTTCAATTCTAGCGAATTTTTGGCAGTTATTTATATGTAGAAATGTATTTCGTAAGTCAACTATTCCGTGCAAATATGCATCTTTGCATTACGATCTCTATTTCGAACACATTTGCATTGTAATATCTTTGTTTTTATTGTTATCATTAATCATATTTGGAACGTCCAGACCTCAATTAATTTATTTATTGGTAGTGGAATCTTTCAATTCTGCCCGAATACTCGCTAGAACAATGGAGTAACCACAAACTCATTAGGGAGAGGGGGGGAAGAAGGGAAGAAATTATTTGGTGAAACATTTGGTAATAATGTTTTTTTATTTTGAAATCTTCAGAATAATATGACAAAGTCAGAAAGCTATATGAATATTGTCTAGTTTTTCCAACTTCACTACCTTTAAAAAATTCTTATGATCTTTTCTCTTAATTTTCTTAGAGAAAACTTGAATGTTGCTGATTGAACCTTTGCAATTTCTCCCGTCATTCATACGTTCGTCTTCTTCCACTACGTTTTCTCCAGAAACTCCTTCTGCTGTTTATGACATTTTATGAATGGAAAATTGCTTTTAGAAGGTAATTTATTAGCATTATAATGCTTTGCCTTTGAGATCTCGCTTATGCTTATACATACATATAACGGGTAACGTTCCGAAGAATAATCCACTTTAGTTAAATGATATTAAGTTTTCAATGCCATTGTGTTGGTGGTTATCTCTCATCCTGTTGCGGCAATGTTTCGAACGCTTTAGTTTACTTACCACACTCACAGAAAGCTATGTACGCGTGAGATCTTTTCCGAGCAAGATCAATGATGGGAGGAGGTAGTGTATGACAAATTTTTTTATCAATAAATCTTCGCTCCACCTTTCACATTCGAGTGGGGCAAATGCGGGCACATAAGTACAAAGGTGAAGAGCTTCATTGCAAAAGACTACGTTCGTAACCCCTGCGAAAGAAAGTCCACGACTAGGCAAAATTATCTTATTTTTGACCAGATTGGTTTATTAGTTAGTATTGTGTTTTTGTGTGTTGAGGCGGTCATCATCTTAAGCGGTTAAGTACGTCGTTGCTAATGTTGAATGCCCGATTCAACGCCGGGCTCAGTAAAAGTTTATTCTGACCGTCTCCCCATGGAAGGCAATGACAAACCACCGAGGTGTAATCTGCCTGGTACAGCTTCTCTGGAGATGAAGTGTATACACTTTTCGCGGTTCGGAGACTGTGTTAAGCAGTAGGTTCCCTATGTAGTATGTAATTATACTTCAAACGCATAACACATCCATAGGAGAAAGGTCGTCAACGCCTGGAATCAGGCTGTTAATATAACGTAATTGCGGATTTCGTATGCTACCAAGAATTAGTCAGATTGGGGGTAGGATTCCATCATCTTTGTCGCGTCGTGAGTGCACAGCTCAGTCAAGTTTTGAAAAGGTAGAGGTCGCCGTTTTTAAAATTAATAGTTTAGCCTTCTTCATAGTTTTGTGTGCGTTCGATTTATTTTGGTCGTATCAAACTGCTAACTAATAAACTGTAGTAAAAAATTAGATCATTTCACCTTGTCCTAGACCAGGAAAAACTGTTACTTGAACACGTAGTTTGGTGTGGTGGTGAAAGAGTTGGACTGTGGATCTGATTGTCTGAGTTCGAATCTCAGAGCTACTCCCGAATTATTTGTGCCGTTGTTCAGATTCCACATAAATCTGTAGGTCCTATTATGTACATGCACGTATATATGCAGGTAGGCGTAGCTTTTACGATGAAGCTCTTGCGATTTCTACTTATGTGCCCACATGCGTCCGGTTTGAAATAACTACAAGGAAATAAAAATTTTCTAATTTTTCCAATTACAATGCGATGTTTAACAAATCAAAATGACACCTCTTATGAATCACACTTTATTTTTACATATAATTTTTATAGGATAGAACGATAACAAACCACACATAAGACGAAGAGAGAATTTTTGTTAGAAATCTTTTAAAATTTCAATTTAAAAAAAAATTATTTCAAATGCCGGATAAATCATTATTAGGGTGTCAGCATAAGCAATAAATTTTTTCATCTGTTCACTTCAAAGTTGTCATATTGTAATTAAAATAGTAATGAGGCGTGATACGCAGGGAATGCAATAAAAAAAAATTTGATTTTTTGCGAAGGTTGATAGATGTGAGTCATATTTCGATATCGAATTAAAAATTACAAACAGATTTTCGGAAAAATTTATATGTACATCGCTCTCATATTTATTACATCTGCGTGGGTTGCCAAAATTGAGTTTAATTGTAACTTTATACAAATAATTATTTGTTTTTATACTAAATAATTAAATCTGAAATATAGCACTATATCGGCCAACACATTCATGTAACCATATCCACCTAAGCAGACATAATGCTAAAAATTATCAAAATGTTATCAGGACACGCACACCAAGTACTTTATAATACCTTATAATACCAAAATTTTAATTTACGTCCTTGGTATATACCGATATGTAATAATGAATTACTTTTGCAAAAAGTGAAATTCATCAAAAAAATAGAAATTCTAATTCTTCAAATTTCAAAAGAAAACAAATTTTGAAATGTAATTATAGGAAAAACCTCATGTTTAAGCTGTAAATAATTTCGACGTTGATCTTTAAATGTCAAGTTTAACTTTTCACATTGCATTCAAACAAAAAATTTATTAATAATATGTTTGTACATTTCCAAATAAATTAAATAAGAACTCAGACATTTCGTTGCTCCAATATCAATTTTTGTATTTCCAAAGGAACAAATGAAACTAACTGTTAGTTATTACGAAATAAGACGAATTCTCAAATTAAAAATGTGTCAATCAATCTTCGAGGATTATTAAAAACGAGAAAACATTTAATCTTGCAGCAATTATAACAATAATCTTTGTATTTCTGAAAGAGTAGATTTTCAGGATCTTATTAAAATAATAATTCAAATCAAGTTAAAAAGTTTTAATGATTTTAATATTAAAAAAATATATAACAGAGTTGTTTGTATGAATGTAATTTACTTAACAAAAATTTCGACTTTTCTCGAAATTAAAATTAATTGAAACGGAACATAATAAATTGGATTTTACGCTGCTAAAAATAAAGACGAAAAGCTTTTTCAGCGAATCTTTATAATGACAACCATTGTAAAGAAAGAGTTAACTGGCTCAATAATGAAATAAATTGTTAATATAATTTTCGATGGATATATTTAGTAAACTACGTAGCTCAAAAAGACGCACAAATTTTGTGATTGGGTTTGTAATATGAAAGTCGGATTAAAATCAAGGGGTTTCTCAACAAACACAAAGAGCAAACCAGGAGTAAACAAAATTATATTAATTTCTGTCAATATTTTACCTTTATTCGCTTTACAGTTTTATTGCTGTAATTTCGTATTTGTAAAGTCACCAGAACTTCTTCTCCATGAGAGTATATCGCTTTATCTAACGATGCTTCGAGCATTACACAGCCGTCACTTAATAAAAATGGTTTTTCTACAGTCGCATGCGGTGGAGGCACTTGGGCTAGAAAGGCTGCTAAACTTGGTCGTTTTCCACCGCACGGAGGTGTATTTTTATGTTCGTGTTTCTAAAAAAGTCAATTATTGAAAGGTAAAAAGTAAACAGTTCTGAAAACATAATTACCTCTATGTGCTTTCCACTCGATTGAACATTTTCATTAGGAACGTTCAAATTCTCTTCAGGTTTATGTGCATCTGCTGATTCGGGCTCATCTAAACTTTCTTCGCTTACTAATTGGTCTTTAAAAGAAACGTGTGAAGGTGTCTTGTTACTATTTATGGCATCCAGAAGCGATGATACGGTTTCCTCTTTATTCTCCTTTTCCTCACACTCTTCGGCAAGATGTTCTATAACTTCAATTTTATTTGATATATCGTTTTTGTTGTGATATTGAGCGATATCATTTTCTGCTTGAGTTTTAGCATTGTCAAATTCTGTTTCCGCGAGATTATTCCCACTTTTATTTAAAGACGTATTCACCTCGCTCGTTTTTAGATCGAGAATTGGTGAACAATTTATATTTTGAACGGAATCGATTTTAGCGTTGGGTTGTAATAGTGTGCTTTTAGGGTTAAAAAGTGATTTCTTTTGCATATTTTTGTTACGTTGTTTGTGTTCATTCTGTGTTCCCATTAAATTATACAGATAAGGAGCAGGTGGTGCAGCGGCTCGTTGTACGACTCTTATTCCCATACGCACAGTTGTTCTTCGGTGCAACTTCTCATCAAGCTTTTCGGCTGAAATAAGAAAACTTTTAATTACATTAAAACTTAATTGCTCATTCTTTAATTTAATTTTCACGAAAAATTGACAGCAGAAAAATTATTGTTGTTTTTCCAGTTTGTTTTCAAGAATCAAACGAATAATGTCGAGAAGTTAGTTTGTAATGCTGCTAATAACATTATCTATAAAAGTTTTGGTATGGCGGATTGTCGTAGAATTTTCAAGCTTAAGTTGTGATTTAAAGGTGTGATACTGTATAAATGCATTGTGAGCAGGAAAACCACCTGGTCCAAGAGAGAACTTCAGGATTTGAATAAAAATTTGTAGAGGTTTAAAAGTATTATTACATTCGTGTTGGGAAAATCGATATAACCACCTTCATCCCATATACATTGTAGATAACATTTGAAATTGAATCGTGCAACGACAAAATTGCCAATATCAAACTTTAAATTAAAATATGATACTTCCGTAGTCCAGTAATTAAATTGTACAAGGTGGTGGATTGCATAGATAGTATCGATTATTTAGATGCATAGTACAAAAGTAGTTTTTATTTTATTGTCATCAGAGTGTAGAGGATATTTTCAATAGTACTGATAATATATTAAGGCCTAAACATATTTAAATTGGTAATTTAAGGTTATGAACAAAAATGTATTGTTATGCGAATTTTCCACGTGTTGCTTATAATAAATGGGAAGGGTATTTCTTATAGCAGGATGAGAACTTTCTTTAGTGTAAGGTTTAAAGGCGTATGACACGATACTTATTTTGTCCTTAATTGTATCCAATTCTGCGCAGTACCTAACTTGGTACTTTCGCGCAGTGCGCGTTGCGTTCTGCGCAAAACGAAATTATAATTTATAATAATGCGTTGTTATTTCTTAATTTCAACCGATGAGCATTAACATCTTGGCAATTTTGCATTACTTACAATGAAAGCAATTTTCCCATTTTTAATGCCGATTAGTCGAAATTTGGAAACTGCACGTGTGCAAATTGCCGCAATCTTAATGCTAATTGGGGAATAATTGTTATAAATGGAATTGTCAATGTAAAATGGTGGGTCTGAAGTTAATAAGCTTAATTGCCTTAAATTTGGAAAAGACAAAACTTTTGTATAATTACCTAAAAATATGTGAACTTTTATGCATGACTTTTAGTTCTTACGTACTGTGTTACCATAATAACTAATTAATATGCTAATCAAGTTTTAATCTCCTTTGTATTATGCCGATTAGTAAAAAGGTTTGTAATTTAAATTAAAATTTCAAATCTTGCATAAACTTATCATGATTTGTATAATTTCTTGTGGTCGCAGGACTTGCTTAGCAGTTGACGGAAAAACAGCCCAAAAATGAATTTTTGTAAATTAGTATAATTATAGTATCTACTCCTGATGATATTGTAATGCTTTCGATTGGTTGAAGACCTAACTAAATTTAGGTGATGTTTTTATAATCTCTCTTTTTTTTAAATATACCTAGTAGTATACGAGGTCTGCCCCGGTCTACCCTAAAATTGAAAAATGGTATAACTCGAATTACTTGATTTTTGCTGTGTATTTGTTATATGCCTTGTTTAAGGGTTTTTACATGCAAAAATGTTTTATAACTGTAGGTTTTGTGTTGACACGGTTCTAAAGATTGATTTGTTTGTAGGTAGAGATATCTCGTTTTAATTATTTTTACATGAATTTTCTACTAGTGTGTGATTGTTATGGTTGAGCTGTTTATAGGCCACACTGAAACATTTTTAGGTTGGTAACTAGAAAATAAACCGGTAAGAAATGAATTATGAATAAATAGATAGACAGACGAGGAGTGGTGCTTTAAGGCTGCACTGATCCGTGATTGCCTAGGTTGTGCGGCCTAAAGGCGTAATAAATGGCTTGAGCTTCAATACATACAAAGAATTACATAAACTAAAAGTACTTTACTGTCCAATGGAACCCCTAATTCCAATCAGGGGGTATAAAGGCCTTCATGACGAAAGTTTCAGTGATCATTGAGGGTTGAACTTCACTCATAACTTCATATAGTGCAGTGTTGGAACAAAGCAACCTTCTCCGTTTTTATGGATTAAACAAATTTAAAAACGTCATAACTACGGAATTCCAAGTACTACATTACATCTTTCGATCTCATTAGTAGCATATAAATAGAAGGTAAACCTCTGATTGTGAGTTTTACATTCCAGACCGCCCCCCCCCTGCTGGGTTCTGAGTATTTCATTTGATAACGTTATTATTTTCAAAACAACCAAAGACGTTGCATTTTTCTTTTCATTTAAGTTTTATATTAAACATATACAGGGCAGGGACAGTCAATCTCTTGCCTTAATATGTGTTTGTGTAATTATTTGTTCTCATTACCATGTTTTATCAATTTTTAGTTTTAATAGTTCTACCAAATAAGTGTTACCATTTTTCCCTAGTTATAAGTTTGCGTTTGTATTACATTGATTACATGTTAATTAATTAGTTTTAAGTTTAGGTCTGTATCCAATAGCAGAGTATACTCCCCCGTTGGGTGGTTTAACCCAATGGGGAAACAGGAAAAAAAAAGTTTTGTATCGTTTGTAAAAATTCAATAAAATAAAATGATTATAAATTGGAAATTTAACAAAAGAGTTCGATTTTGGGACCATGTGATAAGATTATTTGTTAATACCTTTGAACTATTAAAGATGTAAATCATTTTCAGAAAATGATAAGTAAATTTTATTAATGAAATTAGTACATACTTAATATATTTTAGTAAGATCTTTATAGCCCTAGCAACGAAGGCAAAAATTGCTTCCAGCTTGAAAAACATTCTGATGGGCAAGTTAAACTTTGGCAAACATGTGTGTATTTGAGTGTCCTAATGAACCTCTCAAAATTTCCCTAAAATTCTCTGGCGACTTCTTTCCTAATTGCGGATTTTAATCTAAATAACAGTTTTTGTTTATAATTTACGTAATTTCATTTTTTAGATAAATTCTCATCAGATTAAAATTGAATTATCTATAAATTTTATTTTTGAAAAAGTTTCTACTTTATATCGAGTGCTTTTTTTTATTATAAAAAATTTAAATTGCTACCAACTCAACATCAATTGAAATGTACTTTTATTTTAGGTTTTCATGTATATAATATTATTTCTGTTTAAATAAAATATACAATTATTCTATTGTAACATTAAATTTGATATTAGCTAAGTGAGCAGATCTCCTGCTTCAGGCTTATATTAATTTACATAACGCTTGTTTATAATTTATTTCAAAAATTTAATATTTATTAAGTTGTATTTTATCGTTACCTTGTATTTTACATGAAAATCATTCTAAAAACTCTCTTCCAATATTTAATTCCGTATATCTTTAAAATTAAGAAAATAGTCTTAAAAGAGAAAAAAACTATTATTATAAATTTATTAACATTTCATCAATACATTTTTCGTGGAGTTTTAGTTAGTTTTTGAATAATGCTTGTATGTTACAGCGAGTACAGGTTTTAGTAAGGAGATTGCACGAGCGTAGCGCAGCGACTTCATAACTAAAGGCCCAATCCTGTAACCGAAGCATTTTGCGACATACGTTATCAGCAACTTTTTACTCCCGTTTGTTAGTCGGCCAAGTTTGGCAAAATATTTTAAAAATGCCCTGTTTATTTTCCCTCATTTTTGCAACCGAATCTCAGCGATAAAATTTAGAGAAAAGCTCCGGGAATAAAAAATGTATTTAGGAAGTATTATAGCTATCATTTTTGGTCCTCTGGGACCAAATTCAAATTTCTTTGGGATACAGGGGACATCAAAATCTTTCAAGAAAGTTAAACTTAAAATTTCCTCGATAACATTACTGCTGTACTTGGTTAAAACTATCACTTTCTGTGATATATGATTATATCAAATTTCCGTTAAATGAAATTAAAATGGCCTTTATTATAATACCCATATTAGTTATTTAGTTAATAGCTTTATATTCGTTAGAATTGAGCTGTACTCTCGGGACTTACAAAATCCTTTCCTAAAGGGGGATTAGTTCTCTAAAACACCATAAATACGTTTATTCCACCCTAGAGATTGTGATATGTCTTTGTCTGGTTGATTATATGTCTCCTCCTTTGAGGTCCTCAACTATTTGCTCCTATTCTCTTATACCATTCCTTCTCAAATCTTCTACCGCATCAACTCACCATCGCATTTTGGGTTTTACTTTAGATCCTCTCTCAGTCGGCTTCCACAACGTCAGCGGTTTTGTAATAATATCTTCATCGTTGCTTTCCATCATATTGTGTCCCCACTATCCAATTCTCTATGCTTTCACAAACCTGACCATATTTTCTTCGTCCACTTCATCTTCATCTCCGCCGCGTACGTGTAGATTGTAGAGTTTGAATTTACTTGCCCTGTAGCAATCCTTATATTTGTCTCTTTTTGATTTGCCATTTACCATTATTCGTATCTCCGTGTGCTCGTCTGTCCGTCATTGCCAATTTCATTTCCTTTCAGTTTTTTGTTCTCGGGGCTGCATCGTATGTTTGTTTCTCTAACAGATCCACTTTCATGATTTCAGGTTATAATTTTCCATTTCAGGGTTTCTGCTCTCTTTCTTATCTCACTCATAATGCGCCTCTTCATGATCATGATGTCGCTATCGATATATACATATCTTGCATCCCACAAGTTTCCATTTATTTTCAATACCTCCATCTTGTCTTACCACTTATTCATTTCGATAATGCATCATTTCTCTCTTATTTTATATGCCTTACTTATTATTTCTATAATTAATCCCATTTTTTCTCGGATAAAATTCTTTACAGCTGTATGCATTCTTTCACGGTCTTTTTTATTGATTACTATTCTATTTTCTCCAGTTTGTATTCAAACTCTGTGCTTCTCATCTATATTCTCTTCATTTCTTCTATTATTTCTTCTGAGTTTTCTCAAGATTCTTCATCGCTTGTAGTCAGTTTCTTTTTTTCATTGCCAGTCCGATTTTGATTTCTATTATCTGTTTATTTAAGTAACCCATTTATATTTAATATCTTACAGAACGTAAAAATTTCACCACCGGCTCCATGTTTTGGAGGGCACGTAAAGCCGTCGGTCGCCAGGTGTTAACAATTTGCCTTCATACCAATTAAAAACCAGGGTATAGACACATCAAGGGTCAGCTTAGCAAGCTACCTACGATATAAAAAAATCAACAGGTCTCAAAGAAATTAAATAAGAAGAAGATCTATTTTCATACTCAAATCAGGTTTGTTGTATTCACTTAAATGGTTTTTCGCCAGAGTAAGTTACTGTTAATATGGTTTCTCTCAAGTCCAGTCAATATTTTAACAAGTTTGTCGGCAATGCAATTCAATGATGCAAATGATTCCCATCAGTGCCCTGTGTTTTAACATGGAATATGTTTTTATTTATTATAACTTCCACTTTTCCTTTTGTGCATTCACACACTAACTTCTCTTTTCCCGATAGGACTGTTCGTCAGGACGACTCTTTGAAACTCTAAATCTTTTGATATACTTAAAGCTAATTTTTCACTGACATTTTGTTTGTTGTAACTGAATTTGTAACTGTAACTGTAACTGAATTTGTAACTAAAAACTCATAATTTCGTTGTTTATTAATTTTGAATTAAAACTGTTTTTTTAAGTACGTATATAAATTAAATATAAATATTGAAAGGCAAAAAAAATATTAATTCTATTATTAATTAAATACAAAGTACAAAGGAACTGATAATTTTAAAATATTCATACAAAATTTTTTTTTATATAACTAAAATTATTTTATAAAATTATAACATAATTGTGTAAAAGTGAAAACGTGTAAAAAAAGTACCGTGTAAAACGAGGGATAGATGTATTTAATAGGTATATGTTTAATTCTGCAGTACTTGAACTTGCCTTCAGTTGGTATTTTTCAGTTTTAATTATTCCCTCGATCATTCAGAATTTTATGTTGATTGTTCCTAATCACTTTTGGTTTCAGTTAAATCCCTCTTTATATCTGCGCCACTTTTCGTCTCCTCCTTCACTTCTTATCTTCGTTCTACTATCAATCTCAATATTTACAATATTTTGGCTGAAATTCGACGGAGCTGTCAATGCGAAACTGATAACTTTCTGATTAATGACAATCTTCTCTGAATATGGATTAAATATCCATATGAACTTATTTAATCCCAAATACCAAAACTTGTTAGTTAAGACGTTATAACTAAGGACGGCAGAATAGTACTTACCTCACGAGTTGTTACCAGGATTTTACGCTCGCGCGCAAGGTAAATTTTTGTGTAGGTTAGTCTCGTTAAAATCATATAAATTATTTTCGTCCTTGTAATGTTTTAAAAATCAAATATCGCAAGTTATTATAAAGTCAGTTTATTTTAAATTCAAATAAATACAACTCCAAGTCTTAGCTAAAATTTTT
Source organism: Podabrus alpinus (assembly GCA_932274525.1). NCBI lineage: Eukaryota > Metazoa > Arthropoda > Insecta > Coleoptera > Cantharidae > Podabrus > Podabrus alpinus. The sequence continues at coordinate 74,657,097 of OW026453.1, read as the reverse complement.
TCGTTTGAAAATGCTACCGATCTAGGTGTAAGAATGTCCACTTACATACTATTGAGATTTATACGTTACGAAGTAATTCAATCGAGCTTTTGTAGCACGAACCTCCTCGCAAAATTTAATGCTGACATTGCATTTTAGAATAATAATTATAGATTGATTTTATATTCACGCAGTTAATTTGTATGCAATAACAAATATATGAACGAGTCGCGTATAGACATTTTCACGTGGAATAGGATAGACTGCTTGCAGCTGGCCGCACGTGTGAGTGCAAGTGGCCGTCGGTCGTGAGAAAGGTTGTTATTTTTCGAATCTTATCGAGACACATGTTTACATGTGTTAAAATCCTATGCTATTTCGTATTATTTATGTTGCAATTTTATTAGATATAAAGGAGCAAAAAATTGGTAAAGTCGAGCAAATATCCATCTGCATTTGCTGATATGAAATTAACTTTACGTTACAATATTGCACGTGCGGACACATGTTGAAACGTGCAAAGCAAAATGTTGAAGTTTGTCGATCAAAAAGCGGGAGAGAAACTTATGTCAATTTGAACCAATGCAATTTGAGTGCATTATGTTATCCTTTATTTTCGGTCGAATTTTTGAATAATACAACCAATTAGAATATCGAACCGCCGCTGTAGGAGAAATTTATGTTCCCCTGAAATGTAACTTTTGGGTACAATTTTCGGGAGAAATTATATATAAGCGAGGTAACTGCATGCAATTATTAGAGATTCATCGATCATTGAAGTGCTACAACAAACTCTGCCCGAAAGTGGGTAAATCGCTTTAAGCGGAATTAACATATATCTACTGCAAGTAAATTAAATTAATCGGGTCTTAATTGTGTAAAATACTAGTGTCTGTGAGAGACAGGTAAACCGAACATTTATCATTGACGTTATTTTAAGCTTTTATCGCTTTAAATTAAATTATAGGTTGTTTCGAATTAAACATTTTATGAACATTACTTCAAGTCATTTTCGAATTAAATATTACTTTAAAATACTGCCGCTGTTTAAATATGTTATAAATTATCGGTTGTTTCGAATTAAACATTCTCCGAACATTAGTTCAAAACTTAAGAATCAGTTCGCAGTGTAAATTAAACACACGCATATTGACTTTATTGGAAATCAGTTTCGGGTTTCAAACCAAATGTTTCGTGCCGATTTTAAGCAAATGGAATTTGAATGGTTTAAATATAAACAAATTTTATCGGACCTTTTCGAGTAAATTATGTTTTGGTTTGTTTCGTGATACAATCTATTGAAGCTGGATTACGTACGGTTAGCGCAAATTTTAAGTCAACGAGACAGGACCGTCTCGAAGTCAAGTTTTAAGAATTATGAATCACTCCACTTTCGTGTTTATTACCGACCACTCATTATTGAAGCATTCCCGATCTATCGAACCTTTTTATCATCTCGAGTTTTGGAAAAGAATTTTGCCTATCGAAATAGCATCTCACGCTGGACCATATCTACTTGGACGATCGCATCCATAGAAGCATACTTGTAACCTATTATGTAAGCATTCTTTTTATTAATATTAAGTATTATTGTACCTTGTGGTCAGTTTGACCACTATATTTTCAAAGAACCTTCAGTCATACCGTGTAAGCCGAATTCGCACCATTTTGTATTCCCTTTTGTGTATTAGTATTTGTTTGGAAGTGGTGTAACCACGCATATTTTGTCAATGTGTTAAAATTGTTTATTGAAGTAACGTCACGGTTTGAATTTATGTTTTGTGTCATAGTTGAGGTTTAATAAATTTAACCAGTTAGTCTGTTCCATTTTGGCGAACAGCTGTTCAACTTTCAGTATCAATATTTTTCTCGTTAACTTTTCTGTTATTCAAGTCAGTGTAAATATTTTGTCTTGCAACATTTGTGGTTGTAAATTTGATTATACAGTTGTTGTAAAGTGTCAAATGTCCCTGTATATTTCGTTTTTATTATATCTGCTTTATTATTTATTTATGTGTTTTATTGTCGTTATGTGTATGTTTTGTTTAGCTATTTTGTCAAGATAAAACTTATCAGCTGTAAAGGTAATGTAATCCAAAGAGATGTCACCAGCGTGAGAGGCAACGCGTTTAATCAGAAAGCTGTCGTGTACCAGCTTGGAAGGGTGATGTTTTCATCCCTTTCGAATAAACTCAGGTTTAAGTTCATGTGGCGCGCATGTAAATACCCCGTGTGTAAATTTACCCCCCCCCCCTTGTTAGCGACAACACCCAGAATCGCGATTGTGGACCGTCCAATCGTTGATGAGAGACCATCAAATCGCGACGTTTCGTCACAAGCCCTTTTGCTCCTTCAAACGACCCACCCCTTCGCGGCTAGAGCTAGTCACTCCATTAATTTTGTTTGGAAGGTGTCTTGTTTGCGATTTGTCAGGTAACAGAGTTCGGAAAGTAAAAATATGTACTAGTATTTAAATAAAAATTGTTCAGAAAAAAATTTCAGTCTATCATTAATTTGTTTTTACAATAGATTTCTAAATACCTACTTCAATTAACAAAATTGTTTTTTCTAATAGATAAATTAGATAGAATTGTATAGGCACATAAAAATGTTGAAAATTCTTTCTACGGTCGTACCACATTTATTTACTGACCGATTGCTAATTTGAAAACCATCACGACCTTCTATAAAAGCTACTTTATAGCTTCATTACGTATTTCCAACAGGAAAGCCGCACGTACTAAATTTAAATTTAAAAAAGTTACCTGTGTATTATTGTGTGGATTGTTTTAAATTCTTCAAATGTATTTTTTGAAAATTATAAATTTATTTGACCGAATTGGATTATTAGTCAAAAAATATGCCAGAAAGTTACTTCAGTTCCAATGTGGTATACTTCTTAATATTCGATTAAATGATATAATTAAAGCTTTTGACAAGCCCATTTATAAAAAATGTAATAACTTACTCTAATTTAATATCTACGTATATGTTTCTATTCATTTACTTGGAAATGAGACGGAAAATTCAGAAGTTTTAAAAGAAAATTACTAAAAAATTCGGCTATGTAGACATAGCATAGTTTTTCCATAGAAATATAAAATCAATTATTTTTAATTAACTGAATTTGAGTTGAAATTTTTTTGGGGTTTGAAGCAATATCTATAATAATTTTCCGGTAAAATGAATGGGAAAGTCTTGTAAAAGTTGTAAAATGTAATCAAAATTTAAAATAATTTTTTCTGTCTATTCACGTGAAAAATCCAAATTAAAAAAATTTTTATATTAAAAATTTAACAACCGATTTCGATTTTGCTACCAAATTGGAAGTTATCTCAGCTCTAACGACATATTTTTCAAAACCTTTATTAAATTTATGTGATTAAATAAAGTGACGGTTCTTGACAAATTATTATTTTATAAAACGTATGAAATTTAAAATCGAATTTTAATTTAATTTAAAAAAATACATTACTAATGTTACTTTTGCTTAAAAATCATAAGGAATGCGTATTATGACAAAAATTATTTAATTAATAATCTTGAGAAAATCCAAAATTATTTTTGGTCATGCAACGTTTTGTTAGTACTTCAACACGCAATGCTGTAAATGTTACAATGTAAAAAAAACTTCATACAGAAGTGAAACTTCCTGTATCCCTTTAACGTAGCGTAACGTTTTAGGAATATCCTATAGACTCGTTTGCTACATTGCTTTGAAAACCCAAATTGGAAAAAGTTTGGAGATCGATTATCGTGTCGGTGAATTTTTCCCGTTTTATAAGAGCGTAAAGCCTTTAATTTTCCAAGTGTCAAACTATCAACTTTTTACAAAATCTGTAATAATAAAGTAAGGTTCATAAATTCTTCTCAGCATCGCATATTGATAACAAAAACGTGTCAACTACTACATAAAAGTAAGTGTTGACCTATATAAGTTTGAAGAGTTTACACAAAAAGTTTTTGTAAATAAAAATGATTTCAATTTATACGTTCATATTTTATCCTTATTTATATTTAGAATAAAAATTGAACAACATCTCAAATATCAACGATATTTAAATTAAATCGTATTTTTTTTAAATTATTCACATGAAAAGCTGTTGATTAAACATTTTTAAATTAATTTATTTTAGTCCTCGAAAAGTATTTCCGTATTTTTCATTCAAATAAGATAAAAAAAATAATTAAAATTTTGCGTTGAAATCGATAATAAATTGTGATTTGTAAAATGTAATCAAAGGGATTTATTAAAATAAAATTTAATTCAGCGAAATGTAAATTTCAATCTATCCGTCTTTCAATGTTTTTCTTCATGAATTATTCAATTTTCTGTTTATGAATTATTTAACTCATAAAAAAAGTTCGTACTCACCTATTTTTTTATTGTATTTGTTTCAGTTTAAAAAAACAGACTAATCGTATAACAAAGTCGAAAGGGATTTGCAGGAACGTAATTTATTAATTTATGCTTCATTAAAATTTTAGAATCAATACGAAACCGGAAGTAAACAATATAGTTGCGGGAAATGGTGCGTAATAAAATTGCAACAAAGACAACCAACCTTATATTACCTACATCCCTGGTTATTTGCAAAAGGATCTGTGGAAAATTGCACACGAAGGATCAAAGCAATAAGCAATTACCAGTTACCCTAACAAAATGAAACACACATAAAATTTTCACTAATAAAGTTACGTGTTATCTATGATGCCCAAGTTGGTTTCATAAAATTTTTACTTTGTAATTTGCAAGGGTCAAAGTCCTTTTAGATTATTAATATCGAAGATAAATCGAAAATAAACACACACCTTTTCGCCGATTTCAATATTGAAAAACAAATTTTAATCCTATTAATTAATGATTCTGTTCCATATGTAGTTATATCGATAACAATTTTTATGTTTGATCAACAACCTCCATAAAGCATTCGGACGATTTAAATAAAACTGAATCCAAATTATAATTTGCAAGTCTACTTTTAAGAAAATAAATTTCAATTGCTGTTTTCACTTTAATCAGCATAAAATTTTTAAAACACCTTTTTGAAGTGTTATGGCTGTTTATCTTTCTAACCACAGTAGAACTACGAGTAAAATGCACATTGCATTATAAAACAACAGATGAAAAAGGGGAATGAAAATTATGTAAATTGAATTATAAATTGTCATTGCTTCTATTAAAAATTTGCATAGTAATAATAATAATTGTGAAGTATATAATTATGGCGCTATAAAAAAATACATTTTCGTTCTATTTCCTATCTAAATAGCAAAACACTTTTAAAAGTCGTCTTTCTTTCGTCATAAAATACCCCGGCACATGAACGCAATTTTTTAAGTCGACCCTTTCATATATAACCAGAAAATGCAGCATGCGAAAGGAAAGCTTTGAAAGATTTTGTCATAAATAGTAATCACTTGATCCTTTAAATTGCTTTTTCTGTTAAACATAAAAAACTATACAAGGTGTTGAAAAAGGTCTCAGCTCTAACAAACAAACAAGCCTAAAATTTGGCACCACATTTGTGAACGCTCTGTATAACATAAATTAATTATTTGGCAACTCTGTGAAGAGATTGGTTCACACTTATTGCATTTTTATGTGATGGAAATTGTAACGGACAGTGCAGGAATATTTTCTGCAGAAACATTCAGGGGGTGGTTCTTTTTAAGTAAGTAACCGAGTGAGTCTAATACGATCGACCCGAAGCCTTTCAAGTGTCAATTCCGTACAATTTCCTGTCAATTTCGATTATCTCAGTAGATGACTTCATAATAGTGATCAATAAAGTTTGTAGAGATTTTTCTAGAAAAAAGTCAAGTAGGTACTACGAATGGTGGAACCAGCAGTTTTTATTCATTAAAATATGCATCTTCATTATCAAACTCCTTCTCTTCCAACTTGGTAATATAAATAATAAAAATTGTTTTCATGGCAACATTTCCCTTTAGAACCTTTCTTGCTTTCGGAAGTATCTAACTATTGCATATTTGATTGTCCGGTGAATACGGAAAATGAGGTATTGTTGATGTTCGTCGGTATGACGAGAATTTACGTTGAGTAAACTGTCAGACGCTGTAACTTGTTGTTTGATGTCAATTCATGTGGAACATAATTGCTCAGCTTTCATACTCTTCATAATTTATGAAAATTCACGTATAATTTGTCGCCCTCCCCCATCGCGAATTTTGTAATGAAAATAGTGTCAAACGTTTTGATCTTCCATGAAAAACGTGTGAGCCACACGCATCGCGATATCTTTTGGGGGTGCTGTAGAAATGACAGCCACCTCATCGCGATTTATTTTTAATAAAATTGGTGTAATAATGAGCTTCTATTTACGACGTTTTTATTATAAATTCAAATGTTTAGAACAATTTTGGAAGAAATGCTAACTCCTTATCGTTGTGTTTTAATAAAATTAATACTAATCGTTCTAGAATATATCGCTTCTATAGAAGCGATATATTCCCATCGTTTGAACCTCAAAGGTAAAAAAGTTACAGCGTTTTAAAGATTACGAAATTGTAATTTTCTTTACAACATTTTAGCGCTTATATAAAAATAATTTGCTAGTATTATTATAAAATTGGTGTTATTCGTTTGAGGATCGTGTGAGCTTTGATGACTATTAATTTATTGCCTTCGAGTCGAGCGAATTATCGTCTAAAATACTTTCAGAAATCGAGTAACTGACCATACGCGGTTAAGGGGCTAATTTGGATTTAATGCACATAAAACTACCATGTGTTTTCTTCAAAATTTTAAATGGATGAATTTTGGAATATTCTTTATTAAACGTAGCAGCAATTGGCAACTCCAAATAAGAAAACGCTACCACTCGACCGTTTATAGAACTGTAAGCCACTGCTGTGGACTAAGTATTATAATATTATATTGTTATAATTATAATGATAATATTTTATGATGATAATAAAGTGTAAGGTGTTTATTTCGCTCGTCACTTTTTTCAATGGGGGGGCACACAATTACACAATTTAAATTAAAAAAAAATATATAAATTTCCTTATTTACTTACAACATAATTTAATTTCAAAAAGCTTTATTTTATACTATTATTTTAACCGAATGGCCAGGGGGGGTCAGATGGAATATCCCCCAGCGCAAAAGTAGAGCAATATTATAAAACATTTTTTAATATTCTACAGCCTGATCACCAATTACTAAGGGGGTATTCCATAACCCCGAAACTCCCTGGTCTCGGTGGCCTCCTATTTTTTAGAACTTCATTTGAAGTGATGGATCGTGACTTTTTGCAATGGGAAGGCACAACATTTAAAGAGAATGGAAAGATATATTTTGTTTCCTATATTTTTATTTACTTAAAATTACTTTTGGATAATTATTTGCAATTTTGGATAGCAGATAGCGCACCAGTGGGCATTGTAGACTAAAGACTAAATCACCATTGCTGAATACGAAACATAAACATCATCTAGCCAAACAGAACGACAAAGTACAGGTTTAAATGTCTTATTTATTTTTGACATGAACGACAACCAGGACTGTTCAATCAGCATAAATTTGTTTATTAAAGTGGATTGTTTGAGGGGGGGGGGTGTTAATAAAATTAGTCGAAAGAATTTTTATTGCCGACATCATTAGCGGTCGTCAATAAAAGGGCTTCTGTTATTTCTTCGGACTTTTCAACCCCCCTTCCACTTTTCTCAGTTCTTTTGAACACAATCACAATTTCAGAAGATTGTGGGGTCAGAACCCCACAATCTTCCCCCCGCAGGAACGTCCTTTGGTTATAATCAAAGAGTCCCCCCTCATTTAATAAATCATGACACAACATTGTTTGCACGACATTTGGAATTTAAGGAATAAAGTAATAATTTTGCAAAATATTACATAAAAAATATATTAGGTAAAACTTCCATAAAGTCCTTGTGTATAATAATAATAATAATCGAATAACAGTTGTAACGGGGTATAGGACAGGTAAAAATAAAACAATTGTTTAAACTATGGTCGACGTTTCGCCGTCATTCGCGGCTTCATCAGGACTCTAGTATAATAATTTGCCAACATTACAAACGAAGAGAGCCCTGCAGGTAATCGTAATCGAAATTCAAAACAAAATCAATAATACAAAAAACACTCAAAAAAAACTTTTTCTGACACATTAAAATATTCAAAATCAAAATCTTGTAAAATGAAAACACCTCACAAGTTAAAATTAAAAAATATCTGTTTGAAATTAATATTTTATTGGTACTTTGAAATTCAATTTTAATTTGTATTTTAAGTTTTGATTTTTGGTTTTAAAGAAATGTTAACAGTGCCACTAGACGTGAGGAACTTTTGTGGTTGCCATTCCTCCAATTATGTATTTCTGGATATTATTTATAGTATCTAATGTTAACACACAAATAACCGAGTAATTGGGCGAGATTTACTAAAATTGATTGTAACTTTATGATGTTAAGATTTAATATAAATAAATTTTCAGTCCTATGGAAGTTAACAATAAAGTAGGACGAAACGTTGATTTTTTGCACAGTTCTTTGAGTTTTATACTTTAGCCAATATCCCGGATAATAGTGACAGTATTTAACCTCAGTCCTAACCAAAAAAGTTTCAAATAAAACTTGTAGAGCGCAGTTTTTTTCTTTAATACCTCTAAAAAAACTTTAAAACCTAAACAAAAATCTCATGCGAAATCTCAATGGAGCGAAGAATTCTTAATTACAAGTTAGGTTAAAACCCGTCAAATTAGAACTTGAAAAAGTTATAACTTGCCAATGATGGATATAAGGAATATAAATGAGATGATCTCTCTAAAATTTCAATAATTAAAAATTAAAGTTAAATTGATAATTTATTTTAATTGTTCCAAATTTGAAAAGTATACCTTCATTATTTGGCGTTTCACCCTCCATTTAGCTGTGAACTGTGGCTGGATCAGTTGTTACCAGCTGCTGTAAATTTTGGCGTAGTTTTAACTCTTCTGGTTTTATAGATAGAAGTAGCAATTAATTATTCGTTTTAGTTAGTATATTAAAGCCAAACCATAAGAAGTGATTGGAGATGATTCTCTATACTTCAAGAGAAGTTTAGAGTTCAACTTTAAACAAACTATAAGTTCAACTAAACCACTGCATCTACTTTGCATAGTACATATTTGGAACAAGCCAATCAAGGTTGATGCTGAACTTATCTAAAATTATGCGTTATTGATATGTTGTACAGTCGACTCTCGATAATTTGAACCAGTGCTCGATTTCTAAAAATTGAGGTACCGGAACTCTGTTAAGGGCGGACACACCGGGGGGTCTGGGGGGTATTCCATACCCCCCCAGCTAAAGGGGGGTCCGGGGGCCCTCGGAAAATTTTCAAAATTTCAGTTTAAAATTACGCATTTTTAGGCTGTTTTTACTTCTCAGTTAATAAACATACATGTTTATGTATGTAACATGTTAATAAACATAATGAAAAGCAGTAAAACAATACAACATAACTGTTTCAAAAATTGTTCTTAAAATATACTCCAAAACTTCATCATGTTTTCTTCGTATTTGCCTTCTCTTGATCTTTCCTTACTCTTGACAGCTAGCGCCGAGTGGTGTCCAGAAACCAGCCAAGAGTTAACATACTTCTCTGGATCAAACAGTCTAAGAGGAGGTCCATTAATTTTCAAAAACATCAGGCCAGAAACCGTTCTTATGTTGAGTGAAGATCGCAGCGGTGTAATTATTAAGTTCATCTGAGAGAATCCTCTTTCACATTCACTTGATGAAATGGCAACCGAGTCAATTGATTGTTTTACAGGATTGAGGCTTTCTGGTAACTCTCTGGAGTAGATATATTCGCGTAAACCTGTAATTAACTGTCTTTCGTTAAGTTTGAACCTGGAAGCAAGTTTCCTCATTTCATTTTCCCCAAAAGTTATTGGGAGTTTCGTCGGCCAGGTTTTGGTATCCATAACTTCAAGAGTTGTAGCTAACTCAACATCTTTGTCATCAAGTAGTCTCGTTTCAATAGAAGTTTTAAGGGCCTCGTAAAATATTTTGGGGTTCAACGGCTGATTGTCTGATCTCCCTTCTTTTGTGTGGAGAGGAACCTCGAAAAAAGACAAGTTGTTTACTGCTTCTTGAGCCATTGTTGAGTAGGACCCTGGAACTGTTTTTCTTTCTTCAAATAAACCAACTGTGATTAGCAATTTTCTGTTCGCATAGTTCAAATCTGCATTCCGATGTTGTAAAGCTTCACTTAGTTCTGAAAGTTCTTGCAAAGCATCTGCCATCAATCCCAGGTCTAGAATGAAATTAGTTTCTGTGATTTTGTTAAGAAGTCCGGAAAAAGTACTTTTATCTTTGCTGTCTCTAGACGGGTCATTTGAAGCTTCTTTAAAGTGTTGGACTAATGCTTCATATGACGTCCAAACAGCTGACACAGATCTAAAACTAGATGCCACCCAACGGGTGCTCAAGACTCTTCCAATTTTTAAAATTTCTGTATCCAAAAGAGTTGCACAGCTTCGAAGTTCCCTGCTGTTCTTTGGTGAAGCATGATAGACAACATAGAGTTTGTCAATAAAAGATTTAAACCTATTAACTCCTGAAACAGATTTAATAACGTCTGACACTGACAGCTCAAGTCTATGGTTTGCACAGTGCCAAACAATAACAGAAGGAAATTTCTCACGAAATAATGTTGCAACGCCTTTGTGCTTACCGATCATAGTAGCAGCACCATCACAAGTTAAGCTTGTTAAATTATTACTTAAAAATACGTCAGATATTCCATTAGACCGAAGACAGTTCATCAAAGAGTCAAAAACAGCTGTAGCAGTAACGCCATCTAGTTCTATTAGATCCAAAAAGACGTTAGTGGAGCCACTCATACCAGTTTTAGGCAAAGAACACCGAACGTATATACTATTAAACTTGACTTATTACTTAAGGACGTGGATTCATCAATTATCAAACCAAGTTTTGTATCATTCTTAATGATTTCATCTACAAAGGTTTTCTTCATTTCCTTACTGATATGCAAAGCAATTTTAGCACAGGCTTTGTCTGAGTGTAAAATGCGACCCATGTTAATCCCATTTAGTTCTTGCAAATCAATTTCCGTTTCAAAATTGTTAAAAGACTGATTTTCTTTAACAACCTTGTACGCCGTTCGGAAAATTTTCCCCGTTATTTCTTTTTCATGAGAGTTCTGTCTCAAAATAGTTTTCTCCAGTTTTCCGTCTTTACTTTCGGTTAGGATTTCAGCAGCTGCTTTATGACCAGCACTCTCTTTGTGGTCAAAAATCTTTTTCCTTAAAGACGTTTGCTTTTTCTGTTTAGTGTCACCATAACTGTCTATTTCAACATTTGCCCATTCTTTTGAAATTTTCATACCTGTTTTTTTCTTAACAGATAAGATCCCTACTTTTTTACAAGTACTGCATCCTAACTTTCCATTTTTAATTAACAACCAGTGATATTTTTCGCAAAATTCAGTTTTTTGAAAATTAGTCCAACAATCTGGCAAGGCATTGTCGTTACACTCAACCTTTTGTCCTTGTTCTTTAGAGTGATGTTCGTCAGAATCTGAACTGGTTACCTTTTCAGTGCTAGTTGACAGTTGTAAGGTCGTTGAAGATGGTTGCGTGAGGTTGTCTTCACAATCAATGGTTCGCTTAAGTCTCTTAGTATCACCCGAGGGTAAAAAAAAATCGGTTAACTTTTTGTTCATCTTATTTCACAACAATCACACGTAACAGTAACGTAACAGAGATAAATAAAAGAAGACCGTGTGTGCAAGTGGGTAGCGCGTAGCGCGTACTAGATGCTCAGCAACTGAGCATCTAGTGATGAACGAAGTGGGGAGTAGACGCCAGACGGACGAGTCTATCTCTAACCTGGAGGGGAGGAAGCTATACTGCACGTGCGCGGCGGCGGATGAGTCTATCTGTTTATCTGTTAGCTTCGAGCTACAATTATATGCTTTATTAATAAATTGCGAGTTAATTTACCGTAATAGATAATAGATAATAACATAAGTTTAATAAATCAGTTAAATTTAACTGTTTTCAAATAATTTAGTTTTTTTACAGAGAGAGGTTCCGGAACGCCGTTCCGCCGCGTTCCGCCTGAAATCGAGCACTGATTTGAACACTCGTTAATTTGAATCTCTCGATAAATTGGTAATAATTAATGGTAATTTGAAATTTTTCTCTGGTCCTTCTCTGGTCCCTTGAGTTTCAATTTATCGAGAGTCGACTGTATTACCAATAAAAAATGGCATAATAATACTGTACCTACTCCGTTTGTGTTATCGCTACTTTAGATGGCTTGCCACTTGATTATTTGAAGCAATTTGCGCCAAAATCACTTTCAAAATTTATATAATGCACCTTTGATAAAATGTTGTTTAACTTTGGAGGACTCCATTTTATTTTTAATGTTTACTCATAATTTTTAACATAATATGAAGAATTCATGCTTTAACAATGGTCAAAGCAAGTAAGTAAAAAAAATGGTTCGAGCTTGCAAACAATCTGGGCAAGCTAAAATTTGATAGACATGTTTACTTAAGTGTCCAAATGAACCTCTTAAAATCTGCGTGTATTTCCCCCAATTGGGAAATTTAGTTCGACATGGTTGTTCTCCTATAACTTCCTCAGTTTCATATTCATGAATAATTATCAAACCTTGCAAAAAACAGATATAAAATTGTTTATTTGAGTGTCCTAATCAAACCTCCAAATTTTCTATAAAATTCCCTGTCGGCACCTTTATTTCAACAACTCAGTTTTTCGCCTATATTTGAAATAAAGCTTAATTCCAGAAAGATGAGATGCGTTTTATTTCAAAAAATTGAATTAGTTTATAAATTATCCCGAATAAAATTTTCTTATAATATGTCATCTTCACCTGAAGTTAATTCTGTAAAATTAATTTTGTGTAAAGAATTGTGGTCTGTTATAATTTTTCGTAAATATGATATTGACGAGAATTAACCGAAAATTGAAAATCCTCAGTCGAAGGAAAACCGACAAGGGATTTTAGGGAACTCTTGGGCGACACTTAAATAAACATGCATGTCAAATTTAAGCTTGTCCTGATTTTCTACAAACTAAAAATGTAACTTGTCAAGACTAAAAAATAACATACGAAATTCGGGATTTATGCTAACCATTTTTTTGCTAGTTTCTTTTGTATTCGTTTTAAAGAAAACATACATATTACATAGAACTGTTATTTTAAAGAAATTTGGCTACGATTAATTGATTTTGCATACTCGTCTTCACAAAAACGTGGTACTTAATCTACAATTTGTTTCAAACATAGTTCTGTAAGAATTTGAATGATTTTGTAATTTATGAATGTTAAAATTTGCGCATTCGTAAGCTTTATGCTAGCACTCGTAGGTCAACTTCATTGCTGAATAGTCCAAACTTCTTCGAATTAAAATTACAAAAAAAGCGCATGATTGTCTTTCACATGATCTACACCAATCAATTAAAAACGATATTAGGCTGTTAACCGCGAATCGTCACTCAAGTCAAAAAATAAGGATAATAAATAAGGATAAAAAAAATTTTAACTTATCCGAGCAAGTAGCGCTTAAAATTTTAGTGTTGTTTCCATATTCAAATAACTAAATAAAATAATTGCTGCAGTTAGATTATTTTTTTCGGAAATTCAAAATTATTACTGATAGGAAAGAATTATTTTTTAAAAACCTACAAAAGTTTCATGGCTCATAAATCGAATGTTGGACTAAAATTGCTAAACAATTTCCCGGGTTTAATGAAAAGTATGTTTACTCGAGCGTTATATTGAACAGATTTAGTTTATTATGCTAGTATTACACCAAAAATTTTTACGCGAATGAATTCATGAATTACATTTCACGAATAAAATTTTTGGAAAAATTTTTGATGTAATACAGACTTGTCAAAAAAATTCATGCAGGTTTATCCGACAAATAATTACTGAAATGAGAACATGTTGTATTTTTCCGTCAAATCTTGCATGAATTTTAGGTAGTACCAACGCACTGACGATAAAAAAGCAACTGATTAAAGAAAATGTTTGTCGGAATGATGAGAAAAATTTCATTTATTTTCACTTCATTACAAAAATGAGGACATTCCAGGTGTGTTTAAAAACCTCATAATATATTATTCCATTCATTAGGTACTTTTGTATTATATAAATAACTCGACATTACAATTCCTTTGCCTAAACCCTTTAGTTTGGCATCGCAAAAGAGTCCCCAAGTTTTCGACATCAGGCGATAAATTTGGCCGAAGAGGTCCCAAAACTCAGAATAGCACGAATTGGCCTTTTGCTATACATCCAATGTTCAAATACAACAAAATTAACGTACCTAAGTAAAATATTGAGCAAAAGCTAAAAAAAATTCTTCCAGCGCCTAAAGTTTCCAAGATACAGTTTTGCAAGAAATCCTCGTTTTTATTAACTTTTAAAAAAAAATAACGTAGTTTTTAGATTTTGATGGCGACTTTTTCTCACAGTTCACAACTAAGGCATGATTAGGGTTAGAAAATTGTTCTACGCATAGTTTTGTCAAAGAATTTAATATTCTTTCATTTATCTCTGGGCCTATTTTGTGTCATCTGTCTTTTGGACAGGTAAAAATATTAATTCTGAAAACCACGTTATTTAGAGCAAAAATCGGAAAAATTAGGTTCTTTGTAACGTTGTACCTTGGAAACTATAGGGATTTTTATTCCCTACACTCAAGTTTATTTATATTAATGTAGATTAATACATTCTTCGATTATAAGGTTAGGATTACACATAAAATGGGACATAGAATACATAGTAAATGGTTAATTCATGATTTCAAGTCTGATGCCAAAAACTAAGGGGCTCTGTTCTGATGCAAAACTTAAGAATTTAATAAAAAAAATTCGCATTTCCAAGTTATTACCTCACAGACCCATTTGGCTTGGTGGATTGGGACCATATGTCACCACTTAATCTTTCCGATTATTTAAGGTTCCAATCCCCATAATCACGGAGATGTAAGGACGGTCCTGCATGGTGTGTACGAATTTTGAGCTTGTTGAAATTTGAAAATCCGAGAAAGTGGGGAGATAGGTCCGAAAAGGGATAGAAGCACAGAAAGTGTGAAGCGAACACAATCGAAAAAGTGTTGCAGTAACTTTAATTACAGAAGAGAGGAAGTAAATGGTAGAATAACCAAAAACATTGGAGGTTAAGTTACTGGAGATAAAAGTATTTTGGTCTTTGGCATTGCTTTAGGGGTGCTGTTAGTAGTGTGAGTGCTCTTGAAGGGTTGACCTGGGCTCTGACACTGACGCTGACGGTAGGTAAAGTAAAAGTAAGGAAATAGTAATAACAAAGCAATATACAGTAGTATCCGAAATAATAAGCCTCCGAGAACAACATTGGTTGCCTAAGTGAACGAGTCATAAGCTAATGAGTAATTACAGGACAGGTAGTGAAAGAGCAAATAGCGTACCATCAATGTTAGAATACATCAAAAGGGGAAGAGAAGAAACAAATATAAGCACCGAAGAAGAGGCAGCATTTCGAAGAAGTAAGAAGACTGCCAAATCTCCAATAAAAGTAGTTGAGGAAGTAAGCAAAGGGGACAACATGGATGAGTTGAAAGAAATGATGGCGGGCTTGACAAAAATGGTAATCGATGGTAACAAGGTAAACATGGAAGTCAAAGAAAAATTGAATATGATGGAAAAAAATTGGAATGCTAAGGTCCAAGAGATGGAACAGGTGATCGGGAACTTGGAAACAAAGACAAACGGGCAAGAGGAGAGAATAAGTCTGCTGGAGGAACAACTTGATAAGTATGAAAAAGAAAAGAGAAGAGATAACATAATTACATAATTATAAAAAACCTAGCAATGGACGGATTTCCGGACTCTAGAAAAGTAGAGGTATTCCTGAATAATAAGATGCAGGTGAATGTTGAAGTAGTAGACACTTTTAAAGTGGGAAGAAACGCCGAAAAACAAGTAATCTTGGCAAGATTGAAGAATTACACACAGAAGAGAAAATAAGATTGTAAAGTAAAGATTGTAAATATTGTTATTTTGAAACATCCAGTGCTTTAGTTTCTTCTGTCAAGGAAAATGATTTTTCAGAATTCTACGTTTGGGCGTAATCGATCGAACAGTGGTGGCAGCGTATTCTAAAAATGTTCTTAGTAGATCGATAAGCGTCTAAATGGAATTTTGTTCGATCAGCAGATTTGTTTGTTTTTAAAGTAACTCCAGCCGTTCCTAGGAAAAGTAGTTCTGAAGGTACGATAACAATAAATAAATATAATAAATTACAGACTACGAGGTTGGTTTAGAAAATTATAACGCTGATACTATAAAACATTTATATCTGGTATAGGTACAAACATCCTTATATCTCAATATTCCGGAATTCACCTTAATTACTAAGTTATGAGCGATAATATTTATTGAGTTATCATTAAGGCAGTTTATATCAAGCATTACTAAAATGCAGCATTTCTTTCTGACATTTTCCTTTCTAAAATTTTCACCATATCAAATTTTATAGCGTGGTTTGCTTTAACCATAAGTCGAGATTGATCGATGGAGATAAACAAGTTTTCCCTTTTCCTTATTATGCATTTTACTATTTTTCTTAAGTACATATATGTTTTTTATGTTGCTCTACTCGATTTCTTAAAAGCTATTCTGTCTGTCCTATACATTTTTTCCACATTGAGCTAGTAAATTGCGGTATAGTCCCTGTATACAATCTTTCCCATTATTGAACAAACGTATTAAGGTTTTTACATTGTATCATATAATCTATTATATTTATGTTGTATTTCTTCTAGGAAAAATGGAGAGCTGTTACAGCCAGTTTATTTAGTAAAACAATATTTTTGGTTATCAAATAATTTGCATATCTTATATTTTCTTTAAAGAAATTCAGTAAACATCTATCGTCAACCCATCAATCAAATCCCAAGTATGATAAACTATTCTACGATGTAGCGATCGCAAGTGGAAACAATAACTTTGAACATTCTCCAATAATAGCTAAAGCATCAACATGGTAAGTATACTTTTCACTCATCACTTTATTACATCACCAGAGACTTTTTTCTTATCTATCGTAACATCCTTTTTTTTTAAATTTAATTTTGTTTATTAAAAAGTTTTACGTTTTGTTCTGCCAGTTTAAATTTTACCTCCTGTTACCTTTATTTTATTCTTTATGACTCAAACAATAGAAAGTTAACTTGACTTCAGAGTTACCATTGTTACCTTACCATTGTTCTTACTTTTTTAGAGGCTGATATTTAAGTCATCTTTAAATTGTTATGAAAACAATTTCACCAAGTAGGGTATTTAATAATAATTCATGTCACTTCTGAAAATATTTGTAAAGGATCATATTGAAAATTCTCATCAATAAGATTGCGTTCCTCCAATTGGGTTCTAACTGATTTTATGTGAAAAACCAAATATCTGTAAATTATCGTCGTTTGATATCGTTGATATTATGTCATTTACATACAGTAAAAAACAGTATCTTAAACGGCAACCGTGCAATGTAGAATTCGAATAGGTCATTAATAATAACCTACTTACGAAACTATCAAGTATTGGAGAAAGTGGGCTTCACACCGCACATCCCTCAAGTTGTCTGTTTGTCACTCCTTTGAAATTGAAATAACTCTAATTAAATATTAGTTAGGCAGTAGTTTCGGTACTATTGGAGTTAATATTGTCAACTCTCCAAATTGACATTGTGAATAGTAGTATATTAAGTTTATATTATTATCAATTAAAAAGATTGGGTCATCCATTTTATTTGGAAAAAACGGATTGTTTGCAGATTTTAAAGAAGCAACATAAATATTGTTTTCTATTTCCTGTATCGATTTAGCTTTGCTCCACATTTTCTTTGTCAAAGTTGAAGTGTTTATGTTTTTAAGATAATTCATCCATGATGTGAGCTTTGAGTCTTGGCCTGGTTGAAATATTGGAATCTTAATGCAGTTTTTTTTATTGTCCTATATCTTTGTTCCACCAGTATGCATTATTTATTCATCTGACTTCATAGTTTTATAATATAGTCATTGTCTATAAGTTAGTATCGACATTTGAATGTGGTGCTGAGACGGAAAATAATTCGGTTTGTTCGTCAAGATGATTATAATAAATTTAAGGAATATTTTAAATTTGCGATTTTAGTCGTTGATGGATTGATGGATTACTATTGTCGGGTGATAACTTATTATTGAATCATTCGATTTTGTTCTGAGCAGAGTTTCGCATATCAATAAGATGTGGTTAGAAATTATATCGCTAACTTGCTTTAGAATGCTACTCACGGTGTTAGAAACAACCGTATTATATTTTCTTTTGTCTGCTATGATACGGGCAATTTCGAATCAAGCTTCTATTTGTTTAAACTATAATGCTGGGTTTTCCCATCAAAATGGCTTAACCCTAACTTTAATTGCATTAATACATATTAAGTATGACTTGTGTCGTCAACAAACTGATGAAGGTTGTGTTTCGAGTTTTGATATCGTATACATACATGAATTTGTGTTTCAATTAAAATTTGTTTATAAATTCGAAAACTTTTCGAATTTGCAAACGAATTTTACCGAATTGGCAGTAATATTATTTTTCTTGCAAAACTTCTGAAGTGTTTTGAATTTTATCTCTTTATTCCAATATGTTGTGTAAATTAAATATTGAAAATTTAATGTTATTTATTCACTCAAAAAACATATTATTGACATTCATCTAATTTTCATATCGATGAGTTTCCAAAATTACTAAATAAATTTTAAATTCAATTTTTATTGCTTCAGTAAGTAAATTTGCCTGGTTCCATTAATTTTGAAAACGATATTGTAATATATTATAGAATTCTATATAAATCGAATTACGTACATAAGTACATTTATGAATAACTTATATGTACATACCTCCATTACCTTTTGTATTGATTATATTATTTTAAATATATCTTGCTTATATAATCTCTTTATAGTTTATACATATAATTGATAATAATTACGATAACTATTGTAATGTATAAATTGTACATTTAAATTTAAATTGTTTCATAAACATAATAATATGCGCTATCGGCTCAAGAAATATACTGGATGCGTCTAGAAATTATTTCTGTTCGCACTTTCTGGTTAAAAACTGGAACTCGTTTTAAATTGTTCCTTAACCAATACTTGATCAGTTGTACTGCACATTTTAATTATGCGCTGAATATTTAGCAATTACAGAGGTAAAAAATACTTTTAAATAATCTTATTGTAAGTGCAAGCGTGACCCTAATAACTAAGGAAGTCGCATGCAAAACTCAATTAGTCCATTTTTAGCAAAATTAAAGTTTATACAAAATTGAGCTGAGAGAGTTGAATTACATCAATTGGTGTATTCTTAATCTATGAAAGTAGATATAAAATATGTATTGAATTGTTATTTCGATCCATTAAATATTTTCAATTTTACATCCAAGCTGGGATGGTCAAATTTTTGAATTTCTAGCCACAAGCCATAATTTTCCATTTTACTCATGCAAGTTTTATTTCAAGAGCGAAATGAGACACTGCACATTTTTGAGTCATTTTTAACTCACAGAGTGGTATGATCGATTTAAGGATCGACCAATTATTTTATAAATGCTTGTTATCTTTCGATTTGACACTGTGCCCTGAAGATGGGTTTGTAATATAATCCGAAACAGGTAAATACAAAGACGTTGAAGTTTTATTCTTGCAAGGAGATATTTTATTCTTGCAAGACGTTATTCTTTCAAGGAGATACCTAAACCCAAAATTTTCTAATTATTTTATAAACTATATGAATTGAATATTGATAGTATTCAAAGATAGTATCACATGAAAATTATATAAATTTGAATTTTGTAAAAATGCTATGTTTTTATAATTAACTCATCTATGTTCTCATCAGTGTTTTGACTTCCATTTGAAAGAAAATGTGGCGTGGAGTTATCAACGAGGAAGTAAGAGGGTCGTCAACAAACCGTGCAAAAGGCTAGACGAGTTTTTGCTTACGTCAAGTTGGACGTAAAGTCTAAGGAGGATTTTTGTTAATTTTTGGAATATCTTTGATATTTGGAAGATAGTTGATTGAATCCAGGGACAAGTTGTAACATTGCCCAATATTGTCAAAATTGTGTTAAAGAGATCTGGAAAGTGGTGCCATAAGTTGATTGGTTCCAGGTGTTATATTTTCGTATGCAGATGGTTGAAAATTTTGATTTCAATAAAAAATTTAATATTGGAGTTTGTTACGACATTGTGGAACAGGTCGAGCGTTTGATTTATGAATATTTTATGCCTATGTCGACCTTTATGTCGATTGGAGGAAGAATTAATGCGGGACTTTGAATATTAGAAATTTAGAAGAAAATACTCAGGATACATTTTCTAACTGATTTTATTTTTAAATTCCTGAATTGATTCCATTTTCTTTTCAAAAATTTTATTCTAGTTTCTTTTCCAAATTTTTATTTTAATGTATTTTCCAAAATCTTTTTCCAATTATAACATTTACATTGATGAAATTATTGATATTATTAGGCGTTCACGTGCCACCGCCTTTCGAACTATAAAATCTGCTATATCGCTCGTGAGGAATTAATTCAATTTCTCTTTGCCACATAATCTCAATCATTTAATATCTCTGCCCGTCTCTAAGTTACTATAAACAACATCTCTAAAACAAAATCAGCCCATCCGCCGTTCATATTTTAATTCTATTAAAAAACTAACCATGGGTATATGATGCACCAACTTTTATTAATTTTAATTCATGTCCCAAGGCAGTTAATCCGAATAGATTTACTTATAATTTTTAATGCATGTTCACACTTTAAATAATTTATGAAGATACTTCATTGGACCACGTGTACGAGCAAATTGATCTGGATATGTCATCGCAGTATCTTGGTGCAGGGATTTTGCATGTCACCTACCCTCTTTAAAATATATTGTCGTGATTTTTCTAAAAAAATTTGATTTTGTGCGAATTTACTATGGAATTTACATGATATTTGAATGCAATGCAATGAAAAACATAAAAATGTGTTAGTAGAGCCGAATGGTAAGCTAGTGCGTGGTTGACCCTGCGCGGGCACTCACGCTAGAAAATTTGGTAAAAAACTGTGTTTTTGAGCTTTGATAGAGAATGTACGACAATTTTGTAAAAAAAATAAAATTTTTGAGTTTGTTTTAAGAATACGTGTGTGAAAAATTAACAATTTTTGGATACCAAAATTAGAAGACGTCCAAGATAGGAAACAATGGCGCATGGGTTGCGGGAAACGGTGCACGCTGTATTGAACTTCCAAATATATAATATGTAAAAATTCTTATTAAAGTTTTCCCAGCTCTAAAAATATTATCATTTATAAATCAAAACGTAAATCGCTGTTGTCTCATTCCATTGAAGATCATCCACGTCAAAAGTATGAATTTCAAGGTCAGTAATAGATATAAAAATAATTTATGGGTCTTTTTGTTAAAATAGATCATATAGTTGAAAGTTATCTTTAAGTCATTACGACCAATTTAGAAGAGAACAGTTTAAGAATAGCAAAAGAGAAATTTTATATATTTTTCATGAATAGGCGTAAACTATTTTATCAATATTGAATGGAAAAAATTTAATAAAATACCTAATAATGCATCATCAGGTACCAAAAGCAAATTTTGATTTAAACAATGTCGCTTTTAAATAGGCAAATAGTTTAGCAAATTTCAATCTTTGTAAAATTAATAAATACATTGAATAATTATTATTGCAATTTATAACTTTAATCCGAATAAAATGTTATCTATTGATGTATTTTATAATTTAATTTGATATAAATTGAAAATTTCAAATTATTCATTCGAAAATAAGTTGTTAATTAACGCCATCCATCAGATGGGTTTCTACTAAAATATTTCATCCGACTGCGGTGCATATACCTAAACAAATTTTTTGCTTCTCTTTACATATCCGTCGCCGTTATCCGTCTGCGTATCCGCATCCGTCGTGCATAAACTCGCCTTTACAACCCCTCAGCATAGAACGATTTTTTGACGACCAACGGAATTTGCATTAGTCATGGTTAAAGAACAATTCAAAACAAGTTCCAGCCTTTTAACTAAAAAGTGAAAACAGAAATCGCAATAATTTGACGAGCTGTGAACTCGACTACAAGACATTTTCTAAGGTTGCATTCGATCTGGCGCTTAAATCAATTTAAAGTGTTCACAATTAATTTGACCATTCGGTTTGGAGCTTTTCAGTGCTCACAGTGCTGTCAACAACGTAAGCTTGAAAGCATAGCGTTGTAGAGTCAAAATTGAAGTAGTTCACAAATTCCCAAATGTGATAATAATAATTAATGTCCATAATATTAATTGAAAATGAATGAATTATTTCGTCTTGCAGTTAAGATTGACCATCCTCAAAAATTTAACTGACAATTTAAATTTTAAACATTCTAGCGCTGAAACACCAGTGGAACGCGTAACGTAAAATTTGTAGGCTCTACTCATAAGCGCTAATCTTTCAAAGCACTTGAAATACCTGGCTGAACGCGGTTTTAGTATACGTCCGATTTTTGAGTTTACCAATTATTTACCTGCCTACGGCGACGGATGTTTATGAATTAATTTGTATGAGCCAGGATTTCGATATTAATTTGGTGGTTGAAATTTTACAGGTTTTATTGACACTTCAACATTATTCATATCAATTGTTCACCATATTTTCAAAAATTCATTTGCTAATTACATACACTTCTGTAAATATTATTACTTTCGACAGTGCTGTTATATGTATTTTTATATTACTGCAACTAAACGTGACAAGCACCACCTAAGTTTTAATATTTTTTTTATAGCAGCAATCATACTTTATTTGGTCACTATAAAACCTACAGTTTCTCTGTATTATGTCATTATTTAATTTCAGTAAACGAGTTCCTTCTTTTTATTCATATTTTCAATTTTAATTTAAGCGATTTGATGAGTTTCATGTAAATTTTTATGTGTATTGTACTTTTTCGAAGGTTTTCTATCTGGTTCTTTGGCAACAGCATCGTCAACTCAAATTTCTGTGGGAGAGGGTAAGGATAGGCGTTATCCGCGTCAATTTTTAAAAGAAAAAAAGGGAAAATATGACAGGAACGTTCCAGGTCCACTTAGAACCTATCTGCAGTTACAATTCTAAATGTAGGTTTATGCACAATGCCGCCTAGTACGATGGCGTTTTCTAGTGACAAATTCTAGCAGAACCTTAAGCAAATTGATTGAGTTATTTAATTATTTTCAGTTGTATTTAAAAAAATAATTAATAAATGATTACACTTTCAGTATAATCAAGTAACTGTTCCAAGAAGAATGATCTAATTGGAATCTTTCCGACTGTACCATAATCTCACTCTAACAACCTATCACCGCACATGTACATAAGTCTATATATCCTCCCAACCATTGTACAAGGTTTAGAAAGATGGTATGCTAAAAATATGTTCCTCAACTTTGATTCGAACCCAGACGTATTAGCTGTGAATACGTGCGCTCAAACAACTGCGCTGCCGAGACGATTAGTTTAAGTAGCGCGGATCAAAGAGTCATTGTATATTTATTGAAGTGGTTGTACTTGCAGTCTGACAGAATTTTTATCCAGTCCCCCAGCCCCCGCCAAATGGGTTTCAATAAATAAAAAGAAACCAAGTAATTATTTCAGATATAAATTTTAATATTTAACTCTTGACGAAAGGGAAAAAGTTTTCCATTTAAAATACACGGGATTTTACGGTCTTTGTTTATTATAGGACTAATTATAATTATAATTATGACGCTAAAAATTTAAAATTCTCCGAACTTGGTCTACGAGAATGCTGCCTCACAGAAACAAAATTGCCATCAGCCTTGCCGTAATTTTTTATACATTTTATAACAACGTTATTTGTTCAATTAGAACAAACTGATGTTGCTTAAAAACATTGGAAATTTATGTTTATCCACGATTCTTGGTTTCTTTATATTTTATATGAGCAACTCCGTCATTTTTATTTAATTTCATAAACTCTATTAGGAATTCTATTTTCTACTATAAAAGTTGACTTATAGGACATGTAATTTAGACCAAAAAAAGCCGATTAGGAGAAATAATTTATAATTAATTTATATTAATTTGGTATAGTGCTCTTGGGCGCTTGTAATTTCCATCATTAGCGCTGCTCAATTGTTTCTATAATAATAATCTTTATTTACAGAATAATGTCCTTTAACTATAGGGTGTTTTTTTAGCTGCATGAGATCTTTCGATAGGGATAACTTTTGAATGACGTTTGTCAAAGCGATAGTTCTTTGACATTTGTGCTCAGAAAGGTTTGCTATTTAATCATGAATAAATTAACATTTGAACAACGCTACCAAATTGTGTAAATTTATTTTCAAAGTCAGAGTTACTTTCGCGAAACTTTAGAGCTCTTCGCCCATTTTATGGTCGACATAATCGACCTTCTGAGCAGGCTTTTGGTATGGATAAATCTAGTACCACTTCTTCACTACATGCTGTAAGACTAACAACAAGACAAAGAAATGTGCGTACCGAAGAAACTATCGCTTCTATGAGTGAAAGTGTGCAAGATAACCCAAACATTTCAATTCACCATCGTGCTCAACAACTTGGGCTTTGTCTGTCCACTACATGGAAAATTTTACATCAAGATCTTGGTTTACATCTTTACAAGATCCAGTTGGTTCAAGAATTGAAGCATAATGATCATCGATTGCGTCGTGCGTTCGCAGATTGAGCTCACAACCAATTGGAAGTGGATCCATTTATTTTACCTCCGAATTTTGTTCAGTGACGGGGCACATTTCTGGTTGAATGGGTATGCGCACAAGCAAAATTGCCGTATATGTATTGAGACCAATCCGGAACATTATCTTGAGACTCCATTGCATCCATTAAAATTGACTGTTTGGTGTGGAATACACGCCAACGGCATCATCGCTCCATATTTATTTCGAAATGAGGAAGGAGCTACCATTACGGTGAATGGTGTGAGATATTGACACATGCTCAATACATTTTTGTTTCTAAAAATCCAAGAGTTAAACATCGACAACTTATGGTTCCAACAGGATGGTGCTACGTGCCACACAGCCACCGAAACAATCGATTTATTGAAAGGACAATTTGGTGACAACAATATTTCAAGAAATGGTCCTACAATTGGCTTCCAAGATCGTGTGATTTGACGCCTCCACATTATTTTCTTTGGGCGTATGTTAAATCCATGGTTTATGCTAACAAAGCAATAACTCTGGAAGCATTAGAGGTCAATATTCAGCAAGCCATTTATGAAATGAAATGAATTTGTGAAAAGTTGTTAAAAATTGGACTGATCGGATGCGCTTCATAACGATTAGTCGTGGTGGTCACATTCGGGAAATCATTTTCAAATCATAAATGGCATTAATTTTACTTTAATAAAAAATTATTAAAAAAACATTCCATCGAATTTTTAATGTTTTATCTCAATTTGAAGTTCTCATGCAGCTAAAAAGAAAAAACGATAACAAATAAATAATTATATACACTTGCATTCTTAGTCTTAGCAGTAATTTGGACCTCATCTAGAATTTGAGAAAATATCGTCGTCAATTTTGTTGGCAAGAGTCCGTAATCTTGTAACTGACGAGTGTATCCCATAATTTGTCCTATGGAAGTCGGCCAGGAAAAGGTTAGGGTCCCAACTGAGCAGAGGTGAGCCCAAAAATCGATTTTAAACAACAAAACTGGCAAATCGATCAGTTGTTTAATAATTGAAACAAAAATGATAAATCCAGATATTTTCTTCTATTGTCATACAGAAGCAAAATTTGAAACACAGTAGTTTTAGAGATCTCCTTTGAAGTTTGTCTATTCAAGAGATGTGCAACAGACAGTTGGGATGGGTGCCAAATTGTTGAACAGTACTCGAGATATGATTTTACTAAATAATATGTAAGCAGCAAACAACAAATTTAAGATTCTCAAACTGGTAAACTCTTGAGCATGCCTCAATATGAAGCCAAAAATTCTATTACCTTTACTATTAATGATTTTGTTTATATGCGATGTAAAACTAAGATCACCTTCTAAAGTCACGCCTAAATCTTTGAAACTAAAAGCAGTGCCAATCACATTTCCTCACAAATTGTAGATGTGATCCATACGGGTTTTTTTCTACGAAAAATGAAGGAATTTGCATTTAGAAATATTTCACGCTGCACTGCAATTCAAATGAGTGCAGATCTCTTAAAATTAGACTGCAATCGTTTACAGACAACATTCAAGATGAAGAATTTACCGTTCGTGACTATTCCAACGTCTTGTCCGGTGGGTAAATGTACAAAATTGTAATCTGCTAATTGCAAAGTAGATTAATTAATTTAAATTGTCGTTATATTTTTATTATTACAAATGTTACAATAGTTAGAATTTTTAACTAAATTAGTGATCTGCTGGAGTTTTATTTTGGGTTTGCCTTTTTGTCACATAATTGCATTGTGAATTCAACACGATTCTATTAATTGGCATTTTATAAATTTCTATAAATTGTTTCCGAGTTGGGAGTTTAGGATTATTTTTGCCTTTATTTTCTAACAGCGATTCTCTATTAGACTTTAGCTATGTCAATGTTATTAGGTTAACACTTATCATATTTTTGTATTAGTTTGTATCTTCTTGAAAACGCGTGTACTTTATGTATAATAATGGATGGGAGCTATAAAATTGCGAATTAAATATGCCACATATTTCCTACATGAAATCTTTTTTTATATTTTTCAAAGTTTTCTTATATTATGACTTACAAAAATATGAAAGACACCAATGATTATTATCTTTGGAATTCACAACTAAAATATTTGATCACTTCGATGAGCGACCATTTTAGTCATATATTTTCTTACCGATATTTTGTGACTTTGTTAAACGGTATTGCTCTTAAGACCAGTAATTTTCTTTTCTGTTATTGGGTGGAAAACCTGTTGGAAATGTATGGTATTTATTAGTATTATATCACTTTGAAATTCGAAAGTAATTTAAACCACAGGTTATTTTTAAAAATTTGATTTCGAAATTGCATGTTATATATTTAAGCATACCCAATGTTTAAATAGATAATATACTAAATTTAGCAATGGTGGAGTTAGAGCCCCTACCTACGAGAGACGTTTGTGTTCGCTACAGGTGGTCGACACCATGATTTACACACGAGATATTTGTGGCTCGTGGGTAAATCCTGCAGAAAGTTAATGTTTTGCTAGAATCAGGTAACTGTGTCGACCACAAAAGTGTCTTGTAAATAAGGGCCCTAAATATTCATCCAGTGGAAAAACTACTGGTAGGGGGGCCCGAGTGAAAAGTGCAAATTCCCTTCATATATTGAAATTAAATAATACATATTTTTTATTAGCATTAATACATAATAGCGGTACCTAAGTAATAGCGATAATAACGTTTTGAGCATTTCATATATTTGTACTCGTTTAAAATAACTGAATTTTGTCAAAAATATCGCCTATCATTTTTTGTCACGTTAACGAGAATAGCTATTTACGTATAAGTAACAGAAAATCGTTTCTGTACGCATCACGTATGCTATTTTTTCTCCAGGATTAAGTCCTATACGAGTTTTGTTAAACAATTTGTTTCTCCCATGGGGAGAGGAACCTGACAAATATTCGATTCTACCACTACTCAAGAGTACATGTGCATACCAAATTTCAAGACTATATAATTTATATATTTTCTCCAAAATGGCAGTTAAAAACGTAAATTGTGAATTTTATGGGTAGGGGGTTAGCAATTTTCTTGCGCACAGCAGGATTCTCGTAGACTAATTTGTGAAAATTTTAAATTTTTAGTGCCATAGCTAGTCCTACCATAAAATTCGAACTGCGAAGACCGCAAAACCATACGTACATATTTTAAATGGATAACTTGATCCTCATTGATCAAGGAGTAAATATTCAAACAAAAATCTGAAATAATTACAGGGTTTATTTTAAATTATTTGGCGCTTAATTGGGAGGCTGCAGGCTATAAATTCGATAAAACCCCAAATAACATAAATAAGAAATGTGAAAGTGGGTATCTCTTTGCATAAAAAGACAAAATCTTTGTGTCGAGTAGTTTCTGACTTTTATTAGAATTCCATCTTTAGGACACAGTGTCAAAACTGAAAAAATGCGCAAACAAAATCGTACAACTAAAAAAAGGGTGATTCAATTGGAGGTAGCAATTTAGATTTGAAATAAAACATATTGGATTTTGATCATTTGCTGATAATATTTTTATTCCAATATAATGTTAAGACATTGACATTAAACATCAAAATGATATCGGTCAAATGACCGCCTGACAACCTTGCAGATTTTCGCTCTTTTGACGAAATTTCCCATTATTTTTTGGCATAAATCCTATGGCAGTTTACAAAATTTGATTAACAAATTAAGCTTTATATTAAACTATTATTAATAAATAATGATATATCATAAATAAAATTGCATGTTGAATATTTCTATTATTAGATACACAATTCAAAAATATAACATTATTCCATTTATTGAAAGTGTATTTTTTAGTAATTGATCACGTTGTGTTTATTTATGAGTTAGGTAATATTTAAAAATTTTAATTTTAAATATAGTTAATATTATGGAATATATCATAGATTATTTTTGTTTGTTATTTATTATCTATCACCTTTTGCACTATGCTTGAAGGGGTTTGAAGGTACTTAAAAGCATATAGAGGTACAAAAATTGAAACTTATATATCTAGATTGAGTCTTCAAGGTGTTAAAACCTGTGACATTCCGACCGGAATATATCAGACATTGTAGAACTTCAGTTGCAAACAAGGATGTGAAGACTGCTAGGCCCACAAAATGAATTGAACTCGAAGCATGATTTTTGATAATAGTTCCGATAAAAATTAAAATACATGTACAATTGGCAAAATATTTATGAAATGCATGAGAAAACTAAAGTATCTAGAGACCAGCGAAGAGCACCGAAAACTTTGTTGTTATAACAGATAGGCTACAAATACAAAGTTTGCAAACGACTCGAGAAGATCTGACAGGTAATACGCAGTGACAGGTTGATGGTGTATAAATTTTACGGATGAAAAGTATTCCAACATTGCAATAAGATCATTAAATGTATGCTCTATAAGTTAATACTAAAATGTAAAATAAACACTAAAATGTCACTGAAATTTCATATATCGCAGTTTCGTGCGAGCAGATGTTGAATCATAATAATATTATGATTATGGATTAATATTCATCCATCCATCCTTCACATGTTATATTTTTTCATCGTTCATTTACACCATTTACCTATTGAATTATTTATATAGATTGTCAAGTTGCATGAACAAACAAAATAAGAATATTTCATTATTTGTCAATTTTATACTTTTCAAATTCAGCGCAGTAATAATTTATTTTTATTAATAAACTTTGTTGTTAAATTAGTGCAATAATACCCATTGTTATGTGGGAAGTATGTATATCGAAATGTTATTTGTCTTCTGGAAATATTTTCAATATTTGAAATCTAAGCTGGGATCATCCTATTTTTAATTCTCATCGAGCGTTTTTGAAATTTTCAAAAATGTGCTCTATTTAAAAAGTTCGATAACTTTGATATAAGTTGTAGTAAATTTTGTTCTCCATAAGATTTATAGCAGTCATTTTCGTCCTAAAGTCAACAGGTAAGGAAATGCTGCGAAGAAACATTTTGTTTTCGCCATTTTTGTTAAAATGGCGGCACTTTCGAGCGGTGGCCGAGGTTGCCAACTCAGAGTATTTATTAGGACACCAAACCTTAAAACATCCAAAAATCAGAAGCCCCTTTTTATGCAACTCTACTTTTCATGATTTTGAAGATGTTAAAATATTTTAAGTGATATTAATATTTTTAATAACAATATAGATGAAATACAAATTTGTGTAAAAATATTTTGCCGAAAAACACATTTTGACTCCTTCATAAAAAACGTCAACTTCCCACGAAGAATTCTGTAAGAAGCTCACGGTTCCGATACAATGATTTTTAGTATGATAAAGTACGAACAATTACCTACCTAACGAAATCCGTCGAAAAATTGCAGAAGACCGATTTTGAATTTTTTTGATCAAAAAGTGGCCAATTTTCTTACACTAATACGAGAAGGGTACTTGTAGAAGAAGGGGATGCAACAGTGACGCGCTTTTGTATAAGGTGACATAAATTTAATACCATCAGTACCGGATATAAAAATGCTTTATTTAAAAATATTAATCAAACATTTTTGTCAAAATTTATAAATTATAATAACACACGTTGGTATGAAATTGAATTGATGCAATAAATTTATCAATAATAAATTTATATTATAATAATTATGCATATTGCTGTGTTACTGACCAAAATTTAATTATTTTAAATTTCCAAATCCAACTCCGTATAACCAACCTTCAACTTCAATAAAAAATCATCCATCAATTAATTTCAATCATTTTAGCCATTTTAAAATCAAATATAATCCATTCACTTTAAATGAAACGCACTTTTTCAACTTAATTCTTTAATTTGTTTCTTTAATACTTAAAATTAAATATTATTTTTAAAATTACCAAAATTAGTAAAAGGGCAGGTACTAGACCTATTATTACGAAGAAGACTTCTTAATAAGAGTAGAAGAAGAAGAATACTCCGATTGAGCTAAAGCTGTGGCATTAAAATATTAAAAAGCAGGGATTGATTTCGTTATCTTGAAAATTTCTAATTGTCAAAGAAAACATCGTGAATTTTGATAGATTTTTGGTTTCCATCTGTTAACCTTTAGACGCCCAATTCGTATAGATAATCTTCCAAAAAATAATATATTGAAGAAGAAAACGAAAATACAAATGTACAAAACGTTAATAAGATCAGAATAATAAGATCAATAAGAGAGAAAGATAATGAGAAGAATCCTGGGTCCAGTGAATGTGAACAACGAACAATTTCGAAAGAGAAGCAACGGGGAAATAGATATTGAGATAGAAGAAACAAATATAGTGAGGTATGTATATTAAATCACTGATATTAAATCACTATAGAGAGAAGATCCATTTCGGGTTTAATGAAATGAATACCGGATGTGAACAGATCGAAGGGGACCCCAAGGGTAAGGTGGAAGGATGATGTCATCGACGATCTGAAAGAAATGGGAATACGTGACTGGTGAATAAGAGTTATGGGTAGTAAAATGTGGAAAAAAGTCGTGGAAGATGCGAAGACTCAAAGAACTCAAAGAACCAAACGTTGGCAAAATGGGGACTAATTCATCCCAATGAAATGGATTTGAAAGCCAAAAGAAGAAGAACAATCTTCCTAATATCACATCTTAACGCTGAAATTATTATGTGTATTTTCCAAGTATAATACAGTAAGTATATAAAATAATCAATCGTCTTAATATTAACATTTGTCACTGACGAAAGTATGTGGCAAATGAAGCAGCAGTTATCCAGAAATGGAACAACGTTATTCTAACAATAAATAATGTAGAAGTTTTAGGCGCTGTGAATATTCGGAATTGCTAAAATTGTACACGCACCTCTGCAACTACTTGTTCGATAACTTCAGTGTTCAAAAAGCTATAAATTTACACTCCATTTAGTAATGTCATTTACCTTTAACTGACGATTAGACTTTATTTATTAATATTTTTCTGATGAAATTGAGTGAATAAGTGCTACATAAAACTTTGTTATTTTCAACAAAAACCATGTACTTAGCAAACTTTATTCCTGTAATTAGAAATGGTTCTATGTTGATTACTTACTAAAGCATTTTCCTATATAGTTAATGTAAGTTTTTAAGCAAAGCAATAATTTTCAATATAATTTATAAAATGATTAAAACATGATTGTATTCCTTTGTATTCTTAGTTTTTCTAGTTTACATTAGCTATTCAAGCATTCTACGTCACCAAAAAATCTACGGTTTCAAAAGCCTCCTGGCCACTATTGAACATTGCTGTCAAAGTCAGGTATTGAGATTTATTGATTTTCTAAATTGAATTAACACTTCAAATTGATTGTCCGGCTTTCGTTTGTCAGTCTTTCTAAAATATTTGTTGCAACTATTTTCTTCTGCAACAAAAACCATTTCATGACCACTTATTTGAATTGGTAAGGTTCTGTATTTATCCAGGCGTGGTACCGGGCGTTTGGACTTGGTTATATGGTACAAATTCAACTCCGTCATTTTGGCAAATACCTAAATCCGCATTACGCCATTTAATTGACGATTTTCCAATTTAATTTCAAAGCCCGTATTATATAAAATTTCGTCAAATTTAGACAAAATTACGTATCCACATTTCATCCGTATGAACGATATTTAGTAAAATTTTGTATTTATTTTGTCTTTTACAAACAGGTGACTTTCTTTTGATATGTTACTGAAATATCGTTGCCAAACAACTCTTTGATTTCCTGTTAGTGACAAGAAAATTAAATTCCATTTAACAAATCTTTTAATGAGAAGCAAAGAATTGAATGTGGCCATGATGTACCTAAATAACTTTGCTTGAATGAAATTCAATGAAATAAAAAAATATATAAAAAAATTATAAGCAAAATGTTATAACATCTCTTGAAATTATATTTTCAGTTTGTATACTTATGGAAAAAGGATTTTGACTAAATAAAAAGCTTTGTTCTCCCAAACAATCCTATTGAAACCGTTTCCAATTTCCAATACAATTAAATCAGTTTTTTCAACTGTATATAGCTTGTCTCTTTTCTAATTCGACAGCTTTTAGCTTTTATAAGACGTAGTAACTTATCATAAAATATTTGTATATTTGATCAAGAGACGGATGCCCATTAGCTCGATTTAATGCAATAATTTTTTAAATCCAATTCTTACGATTACAGCCACAAATCCATTTGTTCCGTAAATAAATATTCGTATTAAATTGTCTTTTATACATTTTACCTCGACTTGTATATACCGGCAAATTCTTATCACTAATTGTTCTTGATAACTAAATTTAAAAATTACATTCATTTTTAAAAACGACCTTTTTCGTAAGAGATTTTAAAAACGACTACATAAAATGCCTTAGTTAGCTTATCACGTCATAATAATTCTGCATATTTGTTATTTTAAAAATAGAACTTATGACTTTGTAATTTAAACAGCCCTTTGTGTTCGGTTCGAAATAAAACAAACGACGCAAACATTTTTGTAACAATAAATTTTATTTGCGAACAAAAAGTTTTGTAATTGTTAATTTTCGAAAAAATCCTATTTTTACGGGTTATTACGAGAGAAGCTGAGTTAATAAATAATATGAGTAATGTGAATGCAAAAAAAACCTAAGTCCAAATTTCTTGAACTACATTTTATTACAGAAACTTATAGTTTGAGAATTGTTTTACAATGCAGAAAAATCTCAAATCCAAAATTATTATAAAATTTTATTAGGATTAGGAATATTAGTAAATTTATAAGCATTCATTTTATCTAGTAGGTATAAAGAACATTATATCCATAATTTCAATTAAAGTTTATAATACAAGATCTTTCTTTAAAATATTATTGCATGAAATGCTAGCACCGGTTATACCGAGTGGCTGCGTTCGAGTGCAGCCATCAATACATTCGACTGTACATTCGATGCGTGTATGTATCACGAGCTTTAAGAATTATTATTGTATAAAAATACATAAATTTTAATTTTATGCCTTCATAATTTTATTTAAAGTTGCAAAATCCGTCAAAAAATAATTTAACTACAGTTTTGCTATAAATATGTGCAAGAAACTTGGTGTAATTAACAGTTTTTAAACAATTTATTGCTTATGCCCTAATTTCACTGCAATTTGTTTAACAATTGATGAACTAATATTAAAATTAGTTTTTCTTTTCAAAATTCGAATTCTAAACTACCTCGAAACAAAATCATAAAAGATATACCACGTAAAACTATACCAATTGCTAGCATTGTAGTCTGCGTTTTATTACAGCTCGGCTGCGCACAAGTGTATAGCGTTCAAGTTAGACAAACATTTTGATAGCCATATATGTATTATATTTCATAGATACCGACTGCCCTATACCTTAGCATTGAAACATCCAAAACCAACATAGTTCCGACTTAGTACTATATTGCTATTTCTGTTATACACTAGTACTATCAATCTTTTATCTCTCTTAAAATTCTGCTGGAAGTATATTGTGTGCGTTTACATGGTTACTACCTCGTTACCATCGTTACTGCCACTGTTTGAAGTATTTACTTAAGAGCAAATACGAAGAAATTCAAAGAAAAAATAAAAAATTACAGCAAGAAAATTATCGATTAATACAACGTGTTACTTCTACCAAAGATCTGTTAAAGAAAATTACGCTAAGATATTAAAATTCTAACCTAAAAATAAGGTTTGACAGCTGTCATTTTATAACTGTACTCCTGAGTGAGATGCAAAATTCATGAAGCACGTGCTATGAGCATGTGTTAAACAAGGATGGCGACAAAAAAGTATGTGTAGTCTATGTTGCCGTTGAAATTTACTAGTAGTCTGTATCTATGAAATATAATACATCTATGTTGATAGCGGACTGGACGTGTATTTATTATTACACTATTTATGTGACTAGCTGTTAAATTATAACTGATATGCTAGCGAAAATAAGAAACACGCTTTCAAAGCCAAGCTGATAATGCACCATTCTTTATAATAATTTAAATCTGATTAAGGTTATAATTATATAATTAATTATGCAAGTATTGGTATTTTTGGTGGTTCTGCAGCTCCTATGGTAGAACCGCCACTGGTGAGTACGAATTCATGAAAACACAAAGCGGTTTAAAATTTGCGCAATTCGAAATTTATTATTTCAAAATAACTTATTACTTTGCATAACCTGAAAGGATATACATACATAATATTATTTAATTGCGATTCTAACTTTAGTTATAATTTAACGATGTTGGCAACGGCAGACTGATATTATGTAATGTCACGGACTAAATAGCACTGTTTAGTTTTAATTTTTCAGTACCCAATATTAAAGTTGAAATTTCTCAAATAAGTGGTTAAATATTGTACAAATTGGTGATTAACGGTAAAAAATTCGCTGGTGTATTCAAGCAGAGAGAAAACAATTTTAACATCTAAACACACGATGTTGTTAATTGAAGCCCATGGGCTTATCATAATAGTGGCAGAACTTGCATACAAAAACTATTTTAGTCGGATTATACGCGTTTAGTATTATAGGGATATAGTATCGGATTGGCAAACCTTATGGGAGTTTTGAAAACACTTTTATAGTTGAAAAAGCAATCAATAAATGGCGCTTCTTAATTTGAAGTCTTAATAAATAGCTTTATTATTGTGATTCTTCATTTATATTGGTGCCATTCGTTTCTCTTTAAGACCCTAGAGAAACTGATAGATAGTATAATATGTTTTGGCAAACTCGCCTCTACATATAATACTAGATGCCAATATGTACGAGTAAGTACATATTTACAAGTATATACAGTAAGAGTTTTTAAAGTAAGTACCGTTTTTAAATTACGCCGCCGCAGCACTGCGGTCGCCGTGTAGCGCATGCGCGCCGGGTAGCTACATCTGTTGGGAAGCTACAGACGCCATTACGGAACCATCCGATCGAGTCTACATCTGTTTGTGTGATTTTAAAATGCCGCCACCTATTGAGAATCCCGCCTTATCACTTCTTTTGGCTTATCCTTATCACTTCTTTTGGCTGGGAACAATTGAACCACCCCCCATACAGTCCCGATCTAACGCCGAGCGACTACCATTTGTTTCTGCACTTGAAGACGAATCTGGCGGGGCAGCGCCATACCGATGATGACGAAGTTAAAACGACCGTAATGCAATGGTTATCTAATCAGGCGGCAACCTTCTTTGACGATGGAATACAAAAGCTGGTCCCACGATACGATAAGTGCCTTAATATTAATGGGAATTATGTAGAAAAGTAGAGTAAAGTATGGTCTTTCAAGTGAATAAATTATTTTTGGAAAATATTTACTTGCTGTTTTTTTTATTTCAAAACGGTACTTACTTTGAAAACATGCCTCGTATACCAATCAGGGAAATAATGTAAATTAAGTATAATTAATACACAAACTAACTCACAGAATTGAAAGGGCTCCAGGAAGTCAGGAAATTGAGGAACCTTTCTAATAGTGATGCAATAAATCCTGTCATTAGAAGCTATATCAGCTCCATCTTAAGAGGCAGGACATTCAGCGCTAGTTTGGGTCAGACTACTGCGGTTGTCTCTGTCGCAGGGGCTTCTTTCACCTCTACTGTGGTGCCTGTGGAGCTGGAGAAAACTGGTGTACATGTCTAAGGATTTGCTGATGATATCTTAATCCTTGTAAGTGGAAAATTCGGAGGGGTTATGTCTTCATTAATGCAACAAGCCTTGAGAACTCTGTAGAGAGGTAGTGCACAAAAGAGGGTCTGTCGGTTAACTAAAAACTTCACTCCGAAAATGTGGGAAGAGGAACTGCATTTGGTGAAAGATGTTATTTATCTGGGTCTAACTTTGGACACCAAGCTGACCTTCACACCTTATATTTTATATGAAATGCAACAAACAGAGCGGCATGGGCCCTATTGGCCTATACCCTATAGGAGTATGATTGGTAGAACGTAGGATGGGAATAGCACGAATTTCATCAATTAAAGTTACGATATTTTGCGCTAAAAACTTAATGAAGTTAGGTAGACAACAAACATTAATTAATACAACAAAATTTAGCGAATAAGGTACGGATGAATTCGATAATCCCTGTAATTTTGGCAATAATCGATATTGAAAATCGTTATTTTACGACAGCTCAACCATTCAAAAGCTCGCGTTCGATTTGGGACGGAGCTAGCACTTCATTCTGTTGCCAGTCCGTGCAATTTTAACTACTCTTAAGTCTTTCAAGTTCTTAACTTCTAAAGTTACCTTAAAGTTCAACGTTCATTTTACATGTATTACATTAAATTTTAAATTAAATTACATTTTTCCAAGTTATTTACCCGAAAAATCTAGATTCGTGTTTTTTCGATTCAATCGGCTTTAGGATCTGCCGTGCCAAAAGATTGTTTCCAAGTTTAACGCAAAAAGTTAGAAGCACACAAAAATAATAACAAACCCTCATCGTAAATTACTTGGGTTCTAAAAGGAATCAACTTTTATAGACTTGACATGCAAAACAACTGCGTACAACTCCTACCATGGTGGTTTACGTACAGCGGTTGAAATCGGCTAAGTTCAGTATTTATATCAAAGTGGGTTGGGCGTGGCCTGTGAGTACTCACAGCCAATGAGATACCCCTGTTTCACTACCCTTTTAATAGCCGTTTTTGGGGATTAAACATGAATTTTCCGCAATTTTTTTTGTTTCTTTCTACTATATAAACGTTCAGCTTTCCGAAGATCTACAGGGAATTTTTTAAATTTGGACTAAGACCAAAAATGGTACTTTGATTGTACACCAAAGTGGCCATACCTACGGTAAAATACTCGGACCTGATTTGGTGGTATAAATCCAGAAAAGGGGAAAGTATTAACAAGCTTAAGAGTGGCAAAGAATTGCGTGTCTAAGTATCACGAGGGGAATTCAGTCACAGCCCACCGCACCCATAGTAGGTCTTTAATGTTTGCATCCACTACATTTTGTGGTGAATGCGGAGGCTCTATTAGTAGTACACAGGCTGAAAATTAATGGTCAGGGAAAGATTTTACCCTAAAACAGGGGTAAAATGGTTTCCCATCGCAGTAATCATGTAAATTGTAACTCGCGCTTGAAAAATATTTGTAGATTCATCTCGTACACTCACTCCGCTGCGCTACGCTCGTGCAATTTCCTTACTAAAACCTGTACTCGACAAATCATCGAGTATTTCTCTTGCCCTCGTGCTGAACGAGGACACAGGATGGTGCCCCACAGGGCACAATAAAAGCTTAAGCTTCAGTGCAGTGGACAGTAAACATACATTATTGATAATAATATTAATTAGTGCGACGGATTTTCAAGAGGCCACATATTATAGTAACGCCATCTGTTAATAACATTTTGAACTTCATCAGTAATATAACAAATCAAATAAGGCATAACCTACATTCTGTTATCGTGAAATTGGAACAGAAGAACCTATAATACTGGATTGATCGCTTAAGAGATTTTAATAAACCTTAAAGCTTTGTTTAGGTTGTACAGATTCAAAACTTGAATTTTAGAACTTTCTTCAAAATATTTTCCATAGCTTTTTATCACAACCACACTTTAGTAAATGCACTTTAGCTCTCATGTTTCAGCATAGCTTTCTGTTGCAAAGTGCTCAATTATAAAACATCAGTTTTGAAATTTTAAAACTTGAATACATACACTTTAATAATAGCTTTATTAACAATTTTAATTGTTCTGAATCCAGTAGTAGGTACATGTTTATAAACGTGATGGTTTGTTCGTTTGAATTTCTTGATATTTTGTCTAATTTTCGTGAATTACTTTGTATAGCGTTCATTTACATAACTTTTGTCTTAATTTTATTAAACACAACAAAGTAGCCTTATAAAATTTAGGTAAATATTTTCATATAGTCGTATAAAAATAATTAAGTTTAATTTGGTGTTAACAAGGCAACATTACTTCCGGTCCGATTCTACGATACAAAAAGTCTTTTAATTAAATATATAAAAACCCTGCAACTGTTCTTGTAATCTTTTCTTTTGGATGTGGTCATTTTGTGCTCTATTAACTTACAGACAAAGCAAACTATTTTACTTTTGTATCCTGTTTGCTACAAACTTTTTATTTGTTCACAAAAATGCAATAGTATTTGAATGTTTCCACTGCCTAAAAAATTGGCAAGACAACAATAAGTTTAAAGGGGTCATCAAATTATTAAATGTTACCTTATTAGAAGGTAATTAAAATTTGAAATGTAAAAATTATAAATTACTTACCTAAATAGGCTCTAACATCATAACTAGTACCAATGGGTGCTCCACTATATTCTTTAGCAGGAACTAATTGTACACTTGGCGGCGCCATTGGAGTAATTTCCATACTAAATGGATAGGCATTTGGTCCTAATCGTTTCAATAATGCATCCTAAAGCAAAGAAATTTAAAATTACAATATAGTTTTCTAACAGCGATTTAAATAATTTTAATATCCATCATTCATTTAAAAAAAAGTACAAGCATGGATGGCTATTATAAATGGCTTTTACTTCTAATTTGAGAAAAAAATATAAAATGCTGTAAAAATCACGTTAAGTACGATCCATTAACGAATTGATCCTGCACTATTGACTGGATGAAAAGCGATATATTATGTGATTGTTTTTTCTCTTTGAAAATGTTACAATCAACTGCGTTTAAGGTAAATATTATAAATTAAGCTGAAAGCTCGACAAAGAGAATAAAAGCTTTTAGATCAAGTATTAATAACTGATTAATTATGTAAAAATATACTTTCAAACTATCAACCTTTTAAAATGGGATCTAAAAATATTGTTGGTTTTAAGTTTCACTACCTACAGCTTTCGATCAGTCGATTATGTCAATATTTCTGACTATAAAGCAAAATTTAACAAAAGAATAAATATGAAAGACGACAGGATGCTTTGGAAAAGCGATACTTAAAAGCTCGCGATATGAATACTTTAATATTTGAACTAAGTAATACAAAAATTTTGTTTATGGTGTAGGGCAACCACACCGGGGAATATTATGCAGATTTGTACAGGTAGTTTTCATTAAGTATGCCGAAAATTTGTTGGTGTGTATTTTTATACGGTTTGAGTTAATTTAGTAATATATGGATAGAAAATTATATTTTAGTAGGAGCTTAATTAAGTAGTGAATATATTATTGTTTGCTTTAACAAAGACACGAAGGAGGTGGAAAAGCCGAATAACTTAGTATTATTCTTGTTTAAGACGATTATTTCAGTTTGTAATAAACAACAAATTTGTTATAAAGGTTATTTTTGTGTTTTATTTAAAAGGGAAATAATGTTAGGACGTTAAATTCCAATTTGTGAGAAAAGTAAACGCTGATTTGGAACGATATAAATTTACAGGTGTCCAATATTGTCCTCAATTTAATCGTACGATTAAAAGACATTAGATTCTAAAAATTAGTTGTAATAAATTTTAAGTTAAACTCAAGGTTACCGCACAGAATAACATAAAAATATAAGAAATATACCAACAATGTAATTTAACGTCTTTTGGTGGAAAATGATGTGAAAAAGTGCTTACTTCCGATTTATTTTCTAACATAATCTATTAACTTGTTATTTAAAAATTAAGTTATATTAGTAAAAAGCTTTTAAAATCAATAGTTCGAAAACTCACTAACTTTAAATACTTACGTGGAAGCAATTTTCGGAAAATTATTAAATAGAGCAGCACGTCACTCTTTAATAAGTAATTTTCCGTACGACTATTTGCTGAAAATTTGTTTTACATCTTCTGTGTACATTAACAACGTTGTTCGATAATTACATTACATTTATATTACATTTAGTTAAAAGCTCATAAGTACATTTTCGCTCACATAGAAATCTAAACAGTAGCAAAACCGTAGTAAATCTTTTTAATTAAGTTGATATATATTACCCTTTATGCCGCAATTAATAATAACATAGGAAATGTAATAAGGCATTTGTGATTTTTAGTCAATCGTAGTTCATTAAATTTAATGATGTTCCCGTTTTATATTTACTGAAGAGATATTACAAGCCAAGAATGTTGTTCCTTTTTATAGCAAAGTAAACGATTAAGCGCTAACGGGGTAATACACCGCCCTCATGAGATAGTTTCGTGAATTAGTTAAAATTTATATACTTGCGAAAAGTACGTTGTATACCGCTGTAATGGGTTAAATGTCAGTTTTGTAATCCATGGAGTACATTATAGGTTATAGGTTCACGACTCAGTTAAGTTAATATTAAACAATATGATTTATATGAAATTTCTCTTACTAAGTATACCATTTATTTATATGTATTTATAATTGTAATATTGAGATTTTGTTTAATTAAATTAAAATTAAAAATTAAAATTAATTAATTAAAATTTAGTTAAATTTTAATTTACCGCTTGTTTTGCTTTAGAATATTTTCGTACTCCGTGTATATTTCATTTTAAAAAATATTTGGGAGCGACACCTATTGGTAGAGAAAGACAACGGTTCCTTAATGGTCAAATTTGCTAAGGTGGCGTCACTTCTTTTGTTAGGGAACAAGCATCGTTCACTTCTTGGTGTACCGTTTTAACGTAAAGGTGTCATTTATTTTGAACTCAAAATAATTCTGTATTAGCTTGTTTTTAGTGTTGGTGTTAAATTAATAGGTATAATTTATGCATTAATTAATAAGGTTTCTTTGTTTATTACTAAAATTTGGGCAAAACAAGTTAATTTAATTTATTTGTGTTTAACATAATTTCATTGTTTCAAATAATAGAAACTTAACAGTTTGTTTTAAAGGGTTTTACATTATAGCTAAATTCGGTTTGCTTAATGCATTTTCAATCATTAATTATTATTAGGAGAAAGTTGTCTAACTTATAAAAGAATATGTTGCAAGGTTAAAAGAACGCGGGTGCGGAGTTGTTGATAGAAAGTGGTAAGGGTGAGTTTTTCTTTGTGTGCAATAAGCAGATGTGCACAAGGTTGTATCCGGGCATCTTCATTTAACAAAAGATAAAGGGACGCTTTGTTACACCAACACTTAATTTTATAAAGTAATAGTAACTTGTTTTTATTAATACAAAGTAAATGCTAACAATTATTATATACAGGGTGTTTTTAATTTCAAATGATCTTAGATTTATAAATAAGAGGTTTCATTATTTAAAATAGGTAATCTGTTAGTAAAGTAAATAATTATATACAGGGTGTTTGTCAAAGTAATTGCTAATTGTTTGCAGGTATAAAGACTTGATTAAATGCATTAAATCTGTTACTACGTCCCCACAAGGCTGAGTAATGATGTATGATAAGTTTACAAATCTTTATAGCGTGGTAGATGATTGACTTATTTATTACAATGGTTTTGGGTTCGTTCGTGTACATTTAGCTTCTCCGATTTGGGTAAAAGATTAAAACAACCCCTAGTGGCGTAGAAGATAAATTACTAACGACCACTCTGCATAAAAGCAAACCATAAAGCAAATTACATTGAACTGTTCCCAAAGATTTGTAGTTAATTAAGTTGTCGTAACTTAGATCTGGGTTTTAATATTGGTAAATTAGGTATCTTAATTATTCAAATACAGGATGGTTGAACTTGTTTAAATTAAGTAAAAACGGATTTTGGGTGTAAAGGATGCAAATCAAACACTTATATACTGTAAGCCGACGTTTCGGAAAATTTATTTTTCCATCTTCAGAGCTAAAATATAAGACGGCAAACGTTACAAAAATTATAAGAGGTTTCTCGAGATGGAACATACCAAACAGTTGTCGGTGGAGATCGTTTGACAAAGCAATATGATGACGGGAATAGACATAATTCGTCATCATATTGCTTTGTCAAACGATCTCCACCGACAACTGTTTGGTATGTTCCATCTCGAGAAACCTCTTATAATTTTTGTAACGTTTGCCGTCTTATATTTTAGCTCTGAAGATGGAAAAATAAATATTCCGAAACGTCGGCTTACAGTATATAAGTGTTTGATTTGCATCCTTTACACCCAAAATCCGTTTTTACTTAATTGAATAGCAAGGAGAAAATATTTTGATCTTTACATATTGTTTAAATTAGGTGGTAATTTTATTTAAATGGTGGTTAGTTAAAGGTAGTTTGAACAAAGGTATAATTTTATCCATTATCTGCTTATGTTTCAACCAAACACATAGCTTTACACAATCTTCAATAAATGTACTAAGTACATGAAGAAAATAATAGTACAATCCTAAGGATTAAATAAAAATAAGAATTTAAAAGGTATCGAAATCAATAATGCCAATTTAAACAAATCAACATCCAGGGTAATTAAATAAACAGATTATTTAGATCACGATTAGTTAAATCATTGCTTCAGGTTAAATTCCTCAAACAAGAATATTAAAGATAATAAAAGAATTGACATGCCCAAATTTGGTTGTTTTATTTTGTGTTAGAAGTTAATGGTCGTCTCTCCTTGGAGCGATCATTTGTTTTTGTTACAGTTGTTTTTGACATTATGTTTTGTACACCGGAAGAAAGAATTTGGTTACTAGATGGCGATCGTAGGTATTTCACAACGTGGTGGTCCAGGTTATTTTCCGTGTCGTCGAAGATGTGTGATTTTAGGTTTGAACTTTGTTAGTTCTCAATAGATGGCGGTTTTTCTGGAGAGGACGTCGGCGCGAAGTTCAAATTCAAAAGTTGCATCTTACATAATAATAATATTTATTGAAATAGGAATAGCCTAATATACAAATAAGAAAACAGCATCAATTACAGTGAACAAATGCATATACACAGTGCTGCCACAACCAACTGAAGTGATACAATGATACAAAATAATACAACAACAAAATACGTACACATACAATCCAAAAATACAATTTAGTTTATAAATGCATAACACAATAATAAAACACAATTCGTGCACAGATACATACAACACACACAGCCCATTGACAACCACACCTATGAGAGGCATTGCAGCAAGCTGTGCTTGAAACTATTTTTAGGTAATTGATTGTATTCAACAAAACCTTTAAACGTTAGAAACTTCATACTATGTTTGTAGTTTGTACGATTAAAATGTGTATATGATTCTTATTTCTAGTATTATGAGAATGAATATCAACATTCAAAGAAACAAATTTTTTAAGATAGTTAGGTACATGATTATGAAGTATTTTGTAGATAAACGTCATTGTTATATATTTCAATCTTACTTCAACATTCGACCACTGAAGTGCATCTAACATGAGTAAAACAGGTGTGTACCTATTACATCTTAGAATAATCCTCATTCCTCTGTTCTGCAGTTTCTGCAATTGTGCCATTGAATTCCCATCCAAACTATACATCAAACTAGCACAATAGTCAAAATGCGGCTGAATCATGGTCCTGTATACTGTAATGTTACTCATCAAAGTAAGGTTTTGTGAAATCCTAGTGAACAGAAAAAGTTTCTGAGTAATTTTACTTTTGATGTAATTAAAATGACTCTTAAATGACAATGCATTATCGATTACAATACCCAAATATTAATTTAATTTCCGACACAACTGCAATCCGGTCACCGTATATTGACATAAACTGG
The DNA here is from genome assembly GCA_932274525.1 of Podabrus alpinus. Lineage (NCBI taxonomy): Eukaryota > Metazoa > Arthropoda > Insecta > Coleoptera > Cantharidae > Podabrus > Podabrus alpinus. Next base: position 74,612,736 of record OW026453.1, on the reverse strand, counting down.
GTTTATTTTTTAAATTATGTTTTTACTTAATATCATAGCTTTTGTTTTTGTTACATTCAATTTTAGATTATTTAGATTAAGATATGCTTCTACTTTTTTCAATTCAATATTCATTCTCCTCACTGCATTATCCAGATTGTCATCATCAATAGCCAGAAGCGTATCATCGGCAAACAAGTTAATGAAATCACAATTCAAATACTCAGGAAAGTCATTTATATACAAAATGAAAAGCAACGGACCCAATATGGTTCCTTGAGGAACACCGAACGTGGAAGATAACTCTGTTGAGAAAGAATCATTAACCTTAGTCACTTGTTTTCTGTTTTTCAAATAATCACCAAACCAGTTCAGAACCGTTCCCTCCAGACCATAATATTTTAATTTACATAGAAGAATATCTATTTATGGTCTCGAAAGCCCTTTGAAAGTCGATAAATATCGCAACTACATACTTGTTATCATCAATACATTTACTCCAATTATTAATAGTCAGCTGCAAAGATGTTTCACAAGAGTGACTTGCCCTAAAACCTGATTGATTCTCCACCAAAATTCCATTATCAACCACATGAGCTAAAATTTGTCTATATACTACACGTTCAAGTATTTTTTCCATAGTTGGTAAGGTATTAATTGGTCTAAACTTACATGCTTCATTAGAATTTTTAACCTTAGGAATAGGTATTATGGTGCTTACTTTTAAAATATCAGGGAAAAACCCTTTAACTATTGAAAGATTAATAAGTTCAAGTAAACTAAATTTTATCCCGTTAAAAATATTTCTAATCATTTTACCATTCAAAGTATCAAACAAGGCATTCTTATTTTTAAGGTGATCAACTATTTTTTTCAGTTCATTTAATGTTATTGGACGAAACTCCTTGAATTTAGTTGTATGAGGGGTTGTATTCTCGGGGTATGACCATTTCTGAGAATCATCGATATTTGATACAATTTCACTTACACTATCAGTGAAATAATAATTGAACTGGTTAGCTATCTCTTCAGAACCCTTGTAGACCACTTTTTGGTTATTAACACTAAAAACAATACCACCAGAAAAAGCATTCATTTCACAGTCACCCGTTAAAGTTTTAATAGTTTTCCACATTCTTTTAGGATCATTTTTATTCTTTTCAATTTTATTAATGTAATGGTTTTGTTTTTTGCTTTCAAAATATTAACTACGTGATTCCGATGTACCTTAAATTGCTGCCAACGACAATCCCTCTCACTCAATACCTCACAATTCTTAAATTTTTTATAACATTCATCACGTTTTCTGACGCAATTTTTAACCTCATTATCATACCATGGTATTTTATTATTCTTTACAACAGTTTTTATAGGTGACACTGAATCTATTATATCATCACATCATATAAAAATAAAATTTTCAAATGATGCACCAACCGAATTACTAATTGGCATAATCGTTCGGTTAATTCTATTATTATTCGTAAATTATTTGAGTTGAAGTTTCTATATTGAATTACACTTCTAACTTGGTATATTTTGTTAAAAATATATATTCACACCTCAATAAATTCCCTTTCACTGCCATTGGGAGAACGATAGAGGCCTCCAATGCACCAGGGACCCCCATCCAGAAAAATGTTGTGAAAGATAGCCCAATAGTTAGACTCCTTTACATACCTCTTTATACCACTATAACGCGAATACAACTTCTAATGAAGAGAATAACACCCCCGGTATGCCGGTTCGTTGCATCACATCTCACTAATTGATAGTTAACAATATTCAGTTTTATCCAAGGGGTGGCGTATATGCACTTAATTTTTGTACACCATAATGCCAAAACATATAATACCAGTATTATTTAATGTATAAATATCGTAATACCTAAAAAATGTGAAATAATAGTTGATAATACCACTAATACTGGAATATCGGATAATACCAATAATACCGGATTATCAATATTATATTTTTCGGGATACAGGCCAAAACCTATTTTTAGGTCTCGTTTAGAATATGTACACTAAGGTATTCTATTGTTTTAGGGTAGACTTTTAGAGGCCTTGAAAGTCCATAGCTTCGTTTAATATCTCCCAAGTAACATTTTTTTCTGGCGATTACCTGTAAAATCTATATTTTTCTGGCAGATAGCTGGCAGCCGGCGTTTACAATTTTACAGGTTACTTCGCTCTATTGCTATAAAGTCTGTTCAGACAGTATCCCGCCAAGTTCTCAATTACAGCAAGTTGACATGATTTCATCTATGCGATAACTACATTTTATTTTAACTTTTTTTAAATTTAAATTAAATTAATTAATTAAATTAATTAATTAATTAATTAAATTATTATTAATTTATGTTTTATATAAATAAACTAATTAAGAAGAAAGACAAAACTACAAATTTGGGGCTCGTGCCAGGATTAAAAATTGAGTTAAAAATTATGTGTAATTATATTAATTTAGGTTTTTTTTATATTAACTAAATGTGCAAAACCTCCTATATATTATAGTTACTGCGCGTTAAATTAAAAATTGAATTTTGGGCTAATATAAATTAATTATTAAAAGAAATTAAGGATTACTATTCTCACATGACTTGCATATTCTCAATGCATTTTGAATTGCAAGTTTTGATGATTATAATAAATAGTTTTTATAGATCGTGTGCAAAAAGATATTATTGTTTGTGGGCATGCAAAATAGTTTCTTCCTGGAGGAATTTTAAAATAAAAAAAGTGTTAAAATATAGATTTCTTAGATTTATATAAATTTTTTTAATGTTTAACTGTGGAGAAGTTCTAATAAATAATGTAATGTATTCTTAAAATTAATGTAAAGAAATATTTTCGTGAATAACTATATACACATGTTTATTCATCATGTGAGATTTTGCACGCCAGGCACGTCCTAGATTTAAAATGTTACTTGGACTTCGTTCATTCCTCAATGTTTCTCGTTTACTCTCTATTCAGTTATTTTTAGGAGATGTATACCTTCTTGCATTTCTTTATACGATTAAATGATTTGAAACCATAACAGTCATTGCGTCCTTATTGGCCTTATAATTTTGGCTTGTCTTACAGCACTTTAGTTTATAGTTTGTTCCGCTGCACCACGACAATTCCAGTCACTTACCACGAAAAGCTTTAAATCCATGAAATATATTTCTGTTTCTCTAATCAATTGTATTAATGTTCTCTTCTCAAAAGAACCTCTAATGTTCCAAGTTGCTACAAAAATGTTTGTTCTTTCTTCTCGTTGAATTCGGATAATTTTATGGAATGTTCTGCAGACACCCATTTTCTTTCTTTATTCGTTCAAATTTTTATATTTTATTTATTCTTATCAGTTTTTAATACCCGACTTTTATACTCTCACTCCATTCTTTTTTAACTGGAACGGAACCTACCGAAGAACCGTTTCGACGCAGGGACTTTTCGATGCGGACTTTTCCACGCAGATCCATTTCAATGGCCGAATATATTTAAAGTTCGAATTTATCAGAAGTTGGCATAGTTTTCTAAAATTTATGCTACTAATATGCCTTGAGATTTCTTTTTTTTGAATGTAATCCCCCCCTCTCCCCCCGCTGTAAAATTTATTATATTTACAAGATTTCGAAGACTCTTTTTCAAGAATAAATTGAAGGTGATATCCATTTTCGTACTGAATATTTACTAAACTGAAACTTCTCTAAATTGCATGTCTGGAAAAAATTTGAAGAAGCTTTAAGTGAAAGAGTATGGTATAAAATAAATTTATGTGTATGGTGTAAAATAAATTCAATGTATTGACATAAATTTTAATAATGGGGAGAATACATTTTTTATTTTAATTTTAATCGAAACGCGTTGGATCGTCAGATTGATATGGGAATTTTATCATTTTAAATTTTACCGCAATTTGACATTAATTTTTATACGAACCGTAAATTTTAATTTTGATTTTTAATAAACACGCTTCGCGTTGTGCGTATGGCAAATGTTGCGAAATTCTTTTAAACGTAAAAGTTTCAATTTCTTTCCGAATTAAACACTTAAGTATTAATAATTTAAACTTTTTATTTTACACACTTCTTATAAATTTATGCTTAAAGCATAATATTTCAACTTGTATACAAAATTTTGGCGTGACCCCCTGCTTGAGGGTCATTCGGACCCTTTAATTAACAAATTTTTGTCGTGTGTACACCGGCAAAGGCCACAACACAATGTTTATATTTCAGCTCCACTAACGCATCTTATGCCGTGAAAACATATTGCCAATTATTAAAATTGGATTCCCCAAACAATAATTTTTCAGATTCCAGAAAATAAAATCGTTCATATTAGGACACAATCAAATCATTTTAGAAAAAACACGATAGTATGTATATTATAAACGTTAAATTTTATTAAAAAAATTAAAACATTTGTCACTAATTTTACACACAAATTCTATAGGGGTGGGGGGCAGCAACATACACCTACTAAATACTATTCTCTATTTCTTCCTAGAAATGACTGTAACTTTATTTGTTAGAGCCTTGCTCTGCCATGGCGATTTGATCTTGTTTGTTTTAATTTTTTTGATTTCTGACGTCAGGAACAGACGTCATTTATGAACAACTTCCCAGAACCTTAAGGTGGGGAATTGACAAACATCGGGGAAATGGCCGCCAACGTCGCTACTGTCGAAAGTATTTTTAATTTAATTCAGTTTCATACCTTTTGGAATAATCCATTTGTGGTATTCATTTCCAACAAATGTCGCACCAAAATGTACATTAGTGACAAAGACAAAAATTATGTTCATAATAATTGAACATATAGAGGTAGTTAAAATATGCAGGTAAATTCCGATCCGACCTGTCTGACTGAGTACAACGCCATCACCATGACACACCGTGAATTATTTTTCGCAAAAACTGCCTAAACTGGTAATAATGATAAACGAAACTGTAGATTGATTATAACTGTTATAAATAAACTTTTATCAATTTAATTTGATAATCTGTAAACTTCACGAGTATATTCGTGTTTCTAGAGAAAGACATTTTGGTTTGGAAATTTTTTTTTTAGGTTACAGTTTTTATTTTTATGACTATATTTTAGGTACAATTTTAATAATTCATCTCTAGAAACACAGATCACAGCTTTTTCTACAGGATCCTAATTTGCTAAATGTCATATATGATATAGTTTTTCTTAGAATAGCGAAATTCAAAGGGTCTGTATAGCGTATATTTATACATTCATTCGCACCCTTAGGAAATATTGAAATACATTTTAATATCTTTCAAGAAAGTAGGTAAATATTTAAATTCAAAAAAATGAAAAAACTTTTTTATCTGTGGGCAGGTCCTTAGGTGTTGTCTTTTCTAGCGTGATAGCGTGAGCGATTGGGGTTGCTATAACCCATTATTGCATTTTTTGTGAAAATTTGGCAAAGTTATTTTCGGTCACCCTGTATACAAACATAATTATGAAGGGTTCACAGTTGAAGTGAACCAAGTTCTTTGTTTTCAACATAGGTCGCAAACTTTCAAAATTCCAATTAATTAATTAAAAAAATTTCAACGAACCTCCTCAGGAAATTAAAGTCGCGTAAATTTGTGTGCTTTCAGTTGCCAACTAAAGCGCCATATACTGGAAACCAGAAATAGTCGGATCTGTTGTCTGTGGCTCGGTATCTTTTTGTACCCGATACTGATGTGTAAATTTACGAACGCTTTTTTGTAAGTTTTATTGAATGAGGTCTGATAGAGACTCGGAGTAGTCTTTTGAGATAAATATTTAACTAAGAAAAAGAATCTCCTCAATTCTTTTAGACGAAAATAAATTAATTTAAATTTAATTAATAAATTGCACTCTTCGCGTAATGTTAAATATTTATTTGTGACGCGTTTCGATCACAAACGATCTTCTTTGAACACATTATATTTATTATGTAGTATAGAAATTTTTGATTAATATAACATCAAAGGAAAATATTTCCTACATTATTAGATTAGAAAGTTATGGTATGGTAAATAAATTGTAACTTAAAATAATGCAATAGACTAACGAAATATCAAAATAAATCTTTGATGATTGGTATAAACAACTTCAGTCAAAAATTTCCGTTTCTGGATTATTGTAGTAAAACAATTCTATTTTTCCCCCTCTTTCTAATGGTGTAAAGAAGTTATATCAAATCACAAAAATAAGAGTGTGAGAGTGAAAATATTCTAAGTTTTCTTCGAAATGTATCATTTTTAAACGGTAAAAATAACTTTAATTTGCTTCTACTGTAAACTTGTGTTTTTTGACTTAAGTTCTTTATACCAAACATCAAAGAAATGTTAACATTTAAAAAGACGTTTTATCATTAAAATGAGATGAGCCAACCAATATAGCTGAAATTGAAATATTTGGGAAAGTAGTGATGTAATTTGGTTAAGTTGATGGTCTAATAAAATTTTATTTTTAATTCTTTTTCAATTTTTTCTGTTTGTCGTTTGATTTCTAGAATTTCTAGAAGACTCGGCTTGTATCCCTTTTTTCAGTACGAAGGATTTTATGTTGTGGTTGTTAAATTTTTAATGGTGGAACATTTTGGACTTGGGGTCTTTTTGTGTTCTTTAATTCTAATGCCTGTGTTTTGTCCAGTTTCACCTACATACAGTGGCTCACAAAAGTGAGCATACACTTTTAAATCGGTGAAATCACATAATAAGTGTATTATATTTCAAGTAAATACTATATGTATTTTTAATGTAATATTTTACCGTCCAATGCCATCGATAAATTCGAGATTCCGAAACCAATTCGACCCCATATACGCGACCAAACTAAAACTGAAGTGCCATTGTGTTTCACTGTTCTACATAGGCTTTCTTGATTTCTTTCAAAATTCTTTTTTCGACACATAATTTGTTTGACATCCGAACCAAATAAATTGTACTTACTTTCATCATTAAAATTTACAGTGTCGCAAAATTCTATACTTTAATTTAAGTAAGTTTTAGCAAATTGTACACGTTTTAGTCGATTTATTTAGAAACGATTTTTTCCTGGCTATACGACTATTACACCCTCTTGAACGAAGGGTTTTTCGAATAGTTTCTCTGTTGACATTGATTCATTAATCATAAAAGATACTTTTGTCGTCAATTTTGGTACACTTTTTTGGGTTCTCATTTCATTTTCTTTTTAATAAAATTTTCATCCGCAGCTGTTAAGTTTGTTTTCGGCCTTAACGAGGTTTATTTTACAATGTTCCGGTATTTTTATAATTATTTATCATTTTTTGCAATGTAACATGGGATTAGCCAACTAAATGCCCAACTTGGAGAGAAAATGATTCTTCTAAATTTTTTTGTAGATAAGTCCGTACCACTTCTTTTTGAATTCATTTTGTTAAAATTCGATAAAATTTACTGCTAACGTCTACAATATCATTTGTAATACTAATTAGTAACTAATGCAACTAAGTAATTCAATTATTATTGCATTGTCGCTTCATAACATTAAAAAATCTGCAGGTGTAAGCTCACTTTTGTGACATCCAATGTAAGCGTATTATCATATTTGACTCTATAATTAGTAATGTAATAGAAGATAAGAGATCATTTTTTCGAATTATAATACATCAAAGTCAACAGAATATAATTAGGAAAAAATGGAATTAAAAATTCATATATTTCCTTGAAAAATAATGCAATTATTAGGTGATTTTTAGGGGGTATGCTCACTTTTGTGAGCCACTGTATGTAAGTTGCTGAACAATCTAGCTTAACAAGAAGTTTCTTCTCCTTATCTTAATACGTAAATTAATTTTCCTTATTGACCTTCATGTATACCATTTATGATTAATTACTTTTTATATTTAACATTCAAATAATTCCGGAAAAAAGTTCCTTGCCACACGATAAGGAAGTTTAATTAAAGTAAGTTTAAATTTTCTTTAAGATAGTACCGATCAGTTATTGTTTGTTATATTTCTTGTGCATAGATGATAATCAAAAGTTTTAATTTATTTTATTCTATCATTACAGTATTTGTATGTAATCCAATCACATTTACAATTATCAGTATTGACTTCCATTGTCCCAGTTATATTATAATACTACTTAAATCTCTAAACTCAACATTTAATGTGAAAACCAATTTTTTGCTAGGCAATACAACCATAATTTAATAATAATTTCGAAAATATTTCAAAAACTGCACATATTAACTAAAAATTTTCGTCATCTAAAAACTTTTACTTATCCGTTCTTTCTTGTTCCATTTTATCTTATATTTTCTCCGTCATCTTCGCGCCGCGTTAGTCAAAAATTTCAATAACTTTTTGCTTCCGGTAAGTAACTTAATCTTTACAGTTCATTTTATTTTGCATTTCACTTTTTAATTTAAATTTTCTATATCAATACTTGCTCTCATAAAAACTCATTTAAAAATCCCTTTTCTCCAAAATTTATAAAATAAAGAAAAACACAATTTTCTCGATTGATATAAATTTGCGTATCATTTTATAAATTAAATAAAAAAATTTCCAAATAACTCAATTTACTACGCCAAGTTCAATAAACAGTGTCAGTGTCTCCAACCTCCAAATACTGACACAAACTGAGTACATATTTTATCAAGTTTTTATTTTTCTAACAATTCTGAATTTTTATTTAAAATTTAGTAACAGTAAATATTAAAAAATAAATATATTGCGAATATACTGATGGCCTGCAGAACGGCCCAAAAGTCGCACTGGAACGTTTTTTGTTGGCAAATAAAAAATTTATGAATCGTGCAGAAGTGTGTTAATCTATAAATATATAATAGCCTTAATTTGTGTATGTGTGTATGTTGTGCCCGTCACGCTCAGGAACCGCAATAATAAAATAATTTTATTTTAAAATAATACCGAATAATACCAAAAATTTCTAAATAGTTAATATGAATTAATACTACATAACTGTAAAAAGGTGGAGATCACCAGATCCTGGTTTTTATCTCAACGCTGGAAAATGTTTGTCTTGGATTATTTGGGAAAATTCTAGACATTAACTATGTAGGGCTATGTCGATCATCAAGTTTTTCATTTGGTCGGGATTTAAGGCTTATTGTTATAATATTAGCAGGATGTACATCATAACACCCTAGTGAGCGACCTCTCGCATTTATCTATATTAACTGTGTTGCAATTATTGTTAAATTTCGAATTCGAATTATCCGCGTGATTTTCTACAATAACAGTATGATCTGAAACCCAAGTAGGCATCTGGTAAAATCACGAATCGTAGGTAATAAATAATAAAGAAATGAATTCCAATTTTAGAATATATTCTCGACATTTCCTATTTGACCTTAAGTCCAGTCATTAGGTAATTTTGTGTAGAAATAATTTGAAAATGCAATTAATTTTTTACTAAAACATTTTAGTTCGGCATCGGAAAACAGTAGGTCAAAATAACTTAACTACAAACTATAGTAATGTGGGTTTGAGAGTCTATCTAGAATATAAAATAATGTTATACAAAGTAACTTTTAATAAGTTAGTAGTTAACGACAGCACAGCCGCTTTGCTAAATTTGTAATTTCTGTTAACTCTCACTGTATTTCAATACATACATAACACTCTACAAAATTTACTAGCTTAACTTCATATTAAACCAACGAAGTTTATCAAAACTTATGTTGACGTTAACGTTTACCAAAATAGATAACTTGAAAACTGTTAGGAAATAACTTTTCTAGGTGTTTCGAAAAGTTTATAGGCACTTGACGTGAAAATAGTAGCAACGTGTATATGATATAGTGTTACAAAGAAACAGTAAAGCACTAATTTAATCAGTATCGTTTGCTTTATTCAAGATTGTGTTTACTTACAAAGAAAGTTTGAAATTTGATTTTGGAAGTGCATCGACTTGATCAGGTTAAAAGCAGCGGAAAATGTTGAAGAGATCAAATTTATTATTACCATATTTTCCGTCTGCAGACTTACTAACAAATAATAGCGGTTACTTTAAAATGAATTATGTTAATTTTAAATTTCGGCATCTGAAATCTTCCTGTCTTTTCATTTCAATTTTTCAAATCTGTTCGTACTTGATAATTTTAGCAGTGTTTGATGAGGTGCGTTCAACAAAAAGCTTTCTAAAGCACTTCTTTTATGCTTCGTTGGTTTTCAGAATTTCAATTATATTTACAAAATTTATTTTATCTCTTGTTCATAATGACTTGCTTATTCAGATTGTTGTAGTTGTTCATTTTAAATTTTTATGTTTTCGTTTTTATTTCAAATTCCTACATCAGTTAGTTGTATTGCATGAAATACAAGGCAAATTATGCTAACTTTAAGTATTTAACTACTATTAAATTCGAATTAAACATTTTTTATATAGATACTTTTTTAAGTACTAAATAATTATTTTATTCGTTTAAATTATAAAGTTTCTTTAGGGCAATGTAATTAAAAATTGACAAGCAAACTTCACTCGATTTAAAATTCACAAAAGTTTTATAATGAAAAAGTTGATAATTAGTCAAGTTCTAATGCGATGATATCTTATTTTGTAATAATTAGAAGTTTTATAATTATAACTTATTTATTTTGTGAATTACGTTTTCATTCATTAGTTTGTTTATTTGATTCGAAATGTTTTTATACCAATTTAACTTTCTCAAATCAGGTTGAACAAAAAAATTATAATGAAACCAATGTTGAATAGATTATTTGAATACAATGTTTGGAGACTCTTTTCATTCAATTAAGTCGATAAATAATAAAACATTATAATATGAAAAGAATAACAAAAACTTAAAAACAGAAAAAAAATAACATAATAGAAAATAAAAGACGGCTTGGCATAATAGTAAAATCTCAATTAGAGATTTATGGTTTCATTATTTGTTATTTTACAGGAAAAAAAAACCTTAACGGTTAAACAAAATGAATTCAGGAACGTTTTAATTAACAATTTTATGTAGGATTTTGAAAATTTTATAATTCATTTTTATTATTAAATTTACATGATTTTGCTTCCAATAGCATTCAGATCTTCTTTGATTTATTTTCCATAGATTCAGTGGCCATCCTATTCTTTTTACATTCGTTTGGTGCTTTTCCGAATTTTTACTTTGTCGCCTCGGTATTTTGGTAGTTGCGCCGCCATATTGAACAAATGGCGCCAAAGTAAGTTTCTCGATAATATCAACTCGCTGATTCATATTACGATAAAATAGATATACGTATAATAAATTGAACTAGAAAATGTTTCTATAATTTATATCTGGACTATTGTTTTTTCAATAAATATTTGTGGTGACGAGCATCACAAGTCTACTCTACACGAAAAGTACTCATGTCCATTTGCTACTTTCAGGGCGCCCAGAAATATTAATTTTTGCACGGATGAAGCTTCAATACTGCGTAAAACTTAAAAAATGGGCTTCTTTGCGTTTTAGGGCTACCCAAATATTGTACTGACGGAAACCCACGAATCTGTTATTTATCGACGGATTTTTGAGTTTTTCATTTCATTTTGTTCATTTCGAATTAAGATTTGCCTTTACAAGTTAAGAAGATACATCAATTGACTTCTTCTAGAGTGGCAATTCATCTAAACCTCTTGTTGTAATATTCGTGTTAAGCTTATATATTATATTACACAGCACTACGAGCCTAGTAGGCTCATGGCTTGAATGGCTATTCTAGCCCATTTCTTTCTATTCATTGCCAAACTTTCCCATCTTTCAATATTCATCTGTCTCAAATCTTCTTTCATTTCGGTTTTCCATTGGTTCATTGGTCTTCCTCTTCTTCTCAATCCTCCCACCTCAGCTTTCCATACCTTATAGGGAGTTCTCTTAACATCCATTCTTACTAAATGTCCCAACCATCTAAGTCTCTGTGCCTTTATCACTCCAACAATGTTTGGTTGACCATACAACTCATAAATCTCTTGATTGGTTCTTCTCTCCCAGATTCCATCTATAAGCTTCCCTCCAAAAATCCTTCTCAAAATCTTTCTTTCCCACACATGTAACATTTCTTGGTTCTTCTTTCTTAATATCCATACCTCGCACCCATATGTCACTGTCGGTCTTATTATTGTTCGATACACTTTCACTTTCACTGTTCTTGACAAGTTCTTGCTGGATAACACTGATTTCAATGAAAATGCGCTTCTGGTACCCGCTGATATTCTAGCCTTTATTTCGTTATTGCTTCCTGGACTTTTTGTTATCATAGTCCCAAGATACTTAAATTCTGTGACTTCCTCAAATCTCAACACTGTGTCTTCTGTCAGCTGCAAACTCACAAAGTTATTATCTATCATGTTTTTATCTTCCCACACCATATACTTTGTCTTCGCTTCATTGACTACTAGCCCTATCTCTAGGGCTGTGTTTAACAATCTTTTTGTAACATCCAGAATTTCTTTCCTTGTTCTCGTTAGTATCACCAAGTCATCAGCAAACGCCAAGCACTGGTGTAGTCGGTTGTAAATTGTACCTTCTCTATTGATCTTAGCTTTGCGTACAGTTACTTCTAGGGCCAAATTGAACAAAAGTGCCGACAGTGGGTCTCCCTGTCTCAGACCTGTACGCACCTCAAACCCATCAGACAGCATTCCATTAACTCTCACTTTATTTTCTGTTTTATTCAGTGTCATCTTTGTAAGTCTTATCAATTTTGCTGATATTTTGAGTTCATACATAGCTTGATACAGTTTCTCTCTCTGTATACTGTCATATGCCTGCTTAAAATCCAAAAATAGTAGATGCGTATTCAGTTTGAATTCGTGACTTGTCATCTGTATCTCTCGCAGCGTATATATTTGGTCTGTTACCGATCTATCTTTCCTGAAGCCACTCTGATATTCTCCTATGATCGACTCTGATTGCTCTCTTAATCTATTCTTGATACATCCTGCGAGTATCTTATACATGACATTCAATAGGGCGATACCTCGATAGTTGTCGCAGATTGTTTTTTCACCTTTCTTGTAGATTGGACATATCAGTGCTTGGCTCCATGATCTTGGCATTTTCTCCTTGATCCATATTTCTTGTATTAATTGGACTATCATTTCCAGCAACTTCTCTCCTCCATACTTAATCATTTCCACCTGTATCCCATCCTCTCCTGGACTTCTGTTGTTTTTCATGTTCTTTATTATTAGGTGGACTTCTTCTTTGTTTGGCATGTCATTAATGGTGTTTTCTACCCCTTCGCTTCGCTCTTCATGCTGTTCTGTTGTGACCTCACTCTGCTGTCTATTCAATAGTTGCTGAAAATATTTAGCCCATCTTTCAGTTACTCTCTCTTTAGTTCCGATCAGGTTTCCTTTTTCATCTTTACAGAACACCGTTTTTGCTTGGTAACCCAGCGCTGTTCTTTTTATTCCTTGATAAAAATTTCTTATTTCCCTGTTTGAATATTTCTCTTCAATCTCTTCCAGTTTATTTATACGGTATTTCCTTTTCTTTTCTCTACATATTCTTAGACATTTTTTACGTTGTTGTTCGTGTCTTTGTTTATCTTCGGATGTTTTGCTTCTCAACATCTTCATTCTAGTCTCTTCTCTTTTCTTCACCTCTTCTCTGCAATCCGAGTCAAACCATTCTTGATCTCTTTTTTGCTGTACCATACGTTGTCTTCCTACTACTTTTTTTATACACTCTTCTACTGTTGTCGCGGTCTCTTCTATAGTTTGGTACATATTACTCGCAGTCGTGTTTAGTTCTTCTTCTATTCCTGTACGATATTTTATCATCTCGTCTTCATTTGTAAACTGGATCTTCTTGACTCTATTTTTATCGTTCTTCTTTACCTTCGTAGAACTTGGCAGTACTTGATGTATCTTTATTCCTACCATAAAATGGTCTGAGTCTATATCTGCACCTCTATACGTTCTTATATCTCTTATGCAATTCTGTTTGCATTCCTCCACCAGAATATGGTCTATTTGGTTTATGGTTTTTCCATCTGGACTTATCCATGTACCTTTGTAAATATCTTTGTGTTGGAAATGTGTGCTCTTAATTTTCATATTTTGCTCTATTGCAAAATCTATTAAAAATCTGCCGTTATCATTCGTTTCTTTGTGTAAACTGTATTTACCTATTGTTGGTTGGTATACTAGTTCTTGCCCTATTTTTGCATTCCAATCTCCAACTATTATTTTCAGATCATACCTTGGAATACTTGCATATATGCTTTGTATTTCTTCATAAAATTTTTCTTTTACAACAGTATCCTTCTCTTCCGTGGGCGCATGTACGTTGATTACACTTATTTTCCTATAGGTACCCCGTAGTCTTATCCAACATATTCTATCTGATATCGCTGTAAATCCCAACACCATTGATCTCATTCTGTGGCTCACCATGAATCCTGTACCTAATCTTCTGTCTTCTCCCCCACTCTTAAAAAGGGTATACCCCTCTATATCCATAATTTCATTGTTTTTCAGTTTCGTCTCTTGTAGTGCCAATAAATCATCATTATACTTTTTTATTACATTTATTAGCTGTTTCATTGCAGCCGCTACAAAAATTCCCCTTACATTCCAAGTACACATAAACATTTTTTCGTTAATCTTCTCATTTCCATTTCCACGCCCAATTGTCTTATAAATTCCCATCGATTTTGACCTCCTCAGTTTTTTGACCCTGGAGGATGTTCCTGCTTCTCTTGAAGGCCTCCTATTTCTTCGTTCCAGAAATATTGCTTACCATCGAGCCACATCTTCTTATAACCCACTCCAGTTTTTCTTCCTTTTTCCTTTTCTTCCTTGGCCACTCTTCTTATTTCACTTTGGATCTTCCTTTCTTTTACTGTCGGATCATCGTTTATATATACTTCTTTCCCTCTCATTTTCCATTTGTTTCTAATCAATTCCATTTTATTTTCGAAATTATCCAATTCGACCACCCACATATTTTGCCTTATTGTGTACATTTTCTTTATCTTTAGGTCCACCTCGATCTCTTTCTTTATTAAGTTTTTCATCTCCTTTATTTTACCTTCTGATTCAGTAGCCATCATTTGTACTCCCGTTATTACCACATTATTTCTTCTCTTTTCTTTTTCCTCTTGGTGTGCTCTGTTCTCTACTTCATTCAGACGTTTTTCCAATTGGTTCCTTTCTTCCCTCCATTCAAGCTTTTCTTTTTGAAATTCATCGCGTAGCAGTATCATTTCTTCTCTAGTTTGTTTTGTCTCTGCCTTCACTTGGTTAATTTCCACCATGAATTGTTCTTTCCAGGCTTCAAGCATCTTCTCGTTTCCAGACTTAATCTCTTCTCTGATTTCCCTCGTCATCTTCGTTATTTTCTCCAATATTTCTTCCATTTCGCCGTCTTTAATATCCGGTACTATTTGTTTTTCCGGTGGGGATCTTGCTGTTAATTTACTTTGTTTGAACAAAAGATTTTTTTCTGTTGGTGATTCTTCTTCCCTATTTCGTTTCTTATAATTTTCTCTACCACTCATTTATGTAATATGCACCTTTTCTACTTTTGATACGTCAC
Source organism: Podabrus alpinus (assembly GCA_932274525.1). Taxonomy (NCBI): domain Eukaryota; kingdom Metazoa; phylum Arthropoda; class Insecta; order Coleoptera; family Cantharidae; genus Podabrus; species Podabrus alpinus. Next base: position 74,597,251 of record OW026453.1, on the reverse strand, counting down.
TGGTATTGTCTTTGTTTACAACTGATAACTGTTTATATTTTTCAACTTGGTTTGAAAACTATTAGTGCTAATGCAAACCCCGCTCACGTAAGCCGGTTGGAACTGTACAGATTGTCAATCGCGGTATAAGTCTACCATCCAGGTCCACCCTTCGGAAATGATAAACCTATTCTTCTCTTTTCCAAGTTGTTGTAAAATTACTCAATTATTCAGTTTATGAAAATATATGCAACCCAATCTACTTTTTCTTATCTCTTCTAACCTTTCAAATTTGAAACGAAGCAAATCAAAGTTTTACCTGTTTTCCAATTCAAAATCAAGAATTTGTTCTGGATCGCCTTTACACACCTTATCCTTTCACTCCTCAACACTTTAATCAAAAAAATTTCGATGATTTCGCTACTTAAAAACGCAATCAAAACTCGCTATGTGACAGAGCCGTATTAACAGTAATCGTGTCGACACAAATTTCAAATGTAACCCGTGAACTGAACTAGAAAATGTTTCTATAATTTATATCTGGACTATTGTTTTTTCAATAAATATTTGTGGTGACGAGCATCACAAGTCTACTCTACACGAAAAGTACTCATGTCCATTTGCTACTTTCAGGGCGCCCAGAAATATTAATTTTTGCACGGATGAAGCTTCAATACTGCGTAAAACTTAAAAAATGGGCTTCTTTGCGTTTTAGGGCTACCCAAATATTGTACCGACGGAAACCCACGAATCTGTTATTTATCGACGGATTTTTGAGTTTTTCATTTCATTTTGTTCATTTCGAATTAAGATTTGCCTTTACAAGTTAAGAAGATACATCAATTGACTTCTTCTAGAGTGGCAATTCATCTAAACCTCTTGTTGTAATATTCGTGTTAAGCTTAAAACAGTTAATTATTGAGCACCGATTTTTTAAAATTTAGCATTCTTAATTAAAGTTTTCTAATCGCCAAAATTCATGGCGTTGAAGTTGCCAGTTTCTGTAATATTTCGGTTAGGATGATAGTAGTTAAATGAATTTGCTCTAAAAATATGTCCAACCGATTTGGATCTTTTTGAATTTATTTTGTGCTGGGTAGGTCCAATGTGGTCTACCCAAGTAATAATTTTTGTTGGCGATTACCTGTGAAATCTATATTTTGTTGGTAGACACCTGGCAGATAGCAGGCAGGCTATGTTTACAGTTTACTTGGCTATTGCTGTCAGTTTGTTATTATAGGGGCCTGGCATGTACGCATTTACAGGTTGCTATAAGCTTGTTATTACAGGCGTCTGGCAGGTACTCATTTACAAGTTGCTGTACGTTTCCTCTGGCAAGAATTTGTGAGGAACTCTTTTACAGATTACTTCACTGGTTGCTATAAATTTTGAATGTAAAAATTACACGTATTTGAATGTATTTTGGCGTCCCTTTTTTACAGTGCTTAACATATTTATAGCCTATAAAAAGAAATTTTTAAGTATCCTTCAAAAAGTACGGGTAACTTATATGAAATAATATAAACGGTTATATGAAAAGCCCTTTGATTAATTTGAAATTTTGTAAATCTTTTTTGGATTTTTGTTTTCTTAGAAAAAAAATAGCATTTATCAATTGAATTGGTAAATAAATTAAACAGTTGTTAAATCTATCAATTTTTATGTTTATTTTATTATTTTCTTAACGTAATGCTGTGACCTCCCTAACTAATTTTAAAAGTGCCAGCCCTTAATTTGCTAGCAAAAATGCTCAGGTAAAATGGTTCGTATTGAATGTAATTAGTTAAGGGATGTTCAACACTATTGCCCCTTCTCACTAAGCTCCGGTGATGACACGCTCAAGGGTGGGTTCCTTGTAATTAAATTTGCTCTCTCTGGATATTTCTCTTTTATTGCTTTCGTTGAATAAAAAATTAAAAAGATTTCAGTAGCTTATAAAGAATGTTTATATTGAACAAAAATGAAATAATTGCAAGTTTTCACAAATAAATGCTTACACAAATTTGTAGATCGCTGATCTACCATAAGATAAATTTTACAAATAAAGACAGTTGATGCAGAAAATTTTCAAGACAAAAAGGCTTCCTCTCTTTGTCCTGACGTGCTTAATTAGTCATAAACTAACTAAGTCTCTCGCTGTGCATTAGCGGATTTAAATGTTTTTAAATAATATTGGTGCTTTTATAAAGCTTAACATTGAAGAATAAAATAATAAAGTTTTAATAATTAAATAAATGTGGGTCACGATACCTTATTAATCCTCAGATTGCACTTTCACTAATATAAAAAAGGATATGTGTATGCCCAGCTTTAACATGAATGACACTTGTTCTTTATACACCTGCGCCGTTGAATTACTTCCAGAAGTTGTTTGATTGACCTCACGTAACCTCGTTTCGGTGTTGTTTTGTGAATCAATTTCGCATTAATGGCTGTTACACTACCAATTTTGTTGATGTTTTCGAATAGAATCAGGTGAGTAGCATCTTATTGACAATATTTTCAGGTTCCAGCGAATAAGTCGAGTTAATTCGAAGATGTTAACACTGCATTTTTGTTTTGTAGGCGGCCATGTCTGTCATGTGACCTTTCTCTTGAAATTTGTAAACAATTTCTCTTGGAGAACATTAAAAATACGTGCACTCTGTTGCAATGTCCGAAGTTAACTGAATTGTTCCAAATTTGATGGAAATTGGTATGCCTGTTTGGTAAATGTTAGTCAAATCTTAACATTTTGGATTTTTCTCTTTGTTAATAAATTGTTGTTGTTGCAGATTCACGATCTACATTGAAGTTGATTTTCCATGCGGTGGCTTCCATGCAATTTTACTGGTATATTGCCTTTTCATGTTGTTCGTTGGATGCTTTGTTGACTTTGATCCTCCATCTTATACAAATTTTTGGTTTTACACAAAATTGACCCTTATTCACAACTTTCTTGATTCACGTCTTGAAAACACGCACTTTACATAAACGAAATCACTACATAATTTTTGATGTGAAGAAATTCTTATATAACATGTTGGTTATCAAGTAATTCAGTTTACAAAATTTTACATTTTTAAAGGTTATGAACATGTACAAACAATAATGATTTTTAATCAATTTCAGCTAATTAAATCTTTTTGTTTTATTTTTGATGTGACTATCATCAATCTAATTAATCTTAGCAATATTTATTATCTTTTTTTTATCCTGAGAGATTCAAATTTAGTTAAGAAATCGAAATTTGAGAAAATAAAAAATTTCTCGTAAAGTAAATTTTTAAAGTGTCTTCCGACTTAGAATTTTGTGCTTTTTATGAATCTAATATTCATTTTTGCATTGGGAGCCTTTATGAAGCATTTTGGATCATAGCAGTAAGTTATTTCAATATTTTTTAATTATTAAAGCCCAATTTCCCAATCAACAGGTAAGTTACAGTAATCTTGTGTAAATGGTCCCAGATTTTATTAATTCTCATGTTCCCTAATTAATTAGTCCTGGCTTAGAATTTTTCTATTTGATTTTCTGTTAAATTTCATTTTTACTTTTTATTAGGATTTTATTGATTATTATCAATTAAATCTACGGAGGACGACAAAACAACCTACAGGAAAGTTTGGTGAGATGTGAGGTATGCTGTTATGCAAATTATTCACCTCGTACAGTGTATCAGCCAATGAAAATGCTTCATTTCACGACTCTCTGTATACCGTAACAGTTCACTCGAACGGCACGAAGTTTCACGAAGCCCTGTCACCGATGGGTAACAGCCCTTGGACTGTCACGTCTCAATATTATATTATATTATGTCTTCCTAGTATTCCGGAGCCAAATGTTTATAAAAATAATGTCACTTTAAAGCAACACTTAAACTTTTTACTCGGTAAACAATCGACCAAACAGAACTCTGGGTTCAATAAATATTAGACCATATTGCTCCGAAAGTCATTTTACTATTTTGAAATGGTTCGTAAATGACTACGCTCACGCGATGATAAAATTTTATCTCAGTTGAGGTCTGTTACATACTCAAATTTCAACGGGTGTACGTACATACTACTATGACCTCCCTTATTTAAAACTCTAGACACGTCTTAATTTTGTTGGGCGCCACATCCAGATTGGATGAAAAATATTTAAATGAAATTTTGATAATTTGCGTGCTAAAATTAAACAGAGAGTTCACACCTTTGTCCCTTTCTTGTAGCTTAGTCTAAAACTCTCTCTGGGTAATGCAGGTGTTGGTGATTAAATCAGGGAAGTTGCTTATGGAGTCGAAAATTTTGTTTAATTTAAAAATGTTTAATGATTTTGAATGAAAATACTTAATTGTGTTTATCAGATAAACGATCCACTTCTTGAGTTTGATTGATCTTTAAAAATTGAAGCACCTTGCTGTAATTTATGGTTAATAAAAAAAAGATTTCGTTAACTTAGAAATGGTTTCTATTTTCAAAAATAATATTGCAATGCGCAAAATGTAATCAAAATTAACAAATTATACAGATATTACATCTGTTACCACAATGGTTTACAATGAAAATACCAAAATAAATCGAAAATTCTTCAGTTCAATCGTAAAAAATGTTAAAAACCTTTTAAAGAGTTAATCCAATCTTCGATGCAATGTAGATCCAGCCTTATGTTGAACGTCCTTAGTCAGCTGTTGATATGGTCAGAGTAGATAAGTCGAGGAGTAGCACGTTACACATTATTTTTATTTTAAGAAGCACATAATTACACAACATTCAAGATAATCTTCAATAAATATTTGTTTCCATTTAAAACATTAAGCAGGTAAGTGTGATTGAGCTTAATCGGATGTCACTAATCGAATTCAGTTATAACATGTTTTGTTTACAGATTACTTTCATTAGCGTCGCCATTTTATATTTTTATAATCGATTCCAAAAGGTAAACAAATTTGGATCGCGTAGCATACGTCCGTCGAGTTTGAACATTAAAAATCAACTAGATTATATTCTTGCGCAACACACAAAATTGCGACCATTTTCGTAACTTGTAAGTCAAATTTGTACCTTTTCGTAATTTTTTGTTTGATTAAATTTATTGTAATTTTCAGAATTGGACCGATATTTGAAGAAATTACTTGTATGATGGTTTCCAGTTGAATTTTCGCACGGTAGTCAATTTTGTAACAATTTGAAGAACTTAATTTGACTATTTTGCCCGTTATCACGATTCACTTATCAATTTTGTGCGATTTTCACCTTTATATACCTTTTACAAACTTTGGACACAAATTTTATGATCATCATATACAATAAGATACAATAGAATTTTTGTTGTAATCAAATTTCCATAAAACAAGTTATTTAAAGAGATTTTTCAATTTGAAGTTTACAAATTAACAGGTTATGTTTTCAGATAACAAACAATGCATAATTTTTAACCATTTCTAAAGTAAAGTGTCTTTTAAGAAGATTTTGAGTTGATCACCCTCAAATTGAATGTATTTAGCAAGTTTTGATATAGCTTTCTCATCTTTAAAGATCTTATTAGGTTCACAATATCTGAAATAGAGATGGATTTCTTATCTGTGTAATCTAAATGTTTCAAATTAGCTCAATTTTCTTAATTTTCTGAATTTCATGACAAATTCAGTTTTGCAACTACCTATCGTGATGTGAGGTCATTTTAAATCACAGCAATACGTAGTACCCTGGATTGTGGAAGGTGTGATTGGTAAGAGACTAAGGTAAGAGAATAATAAGTAAAATCTTAATATTTATCTGAATGCGAGCTATACTGTAAGAGGCTACAACATTAACGATTTTGTATTCTCGGAACCGGCTTAACATTGTCATGGGGTATGCAAACATCCCCAATTCAATATTTTCATCGAATGAGGCAACCACTGTGCTCCCCGCTTAATTGCAATTTGACTGATACTATGGGGACTAGACCTTAGAGACTTGTCTTCGCCGTTACTAGAAAGTTGGATTCATAGTGGATGTGAAGGAAGAGGAAACGATATGAAGAGAATTAGAAATGCTAGGGATGACCTTCAACGTCTGAATTGCGTTGTAATCAATTTGGAAGAACTGCTTCAATTGATAGTAGTGAGGATCTTTCACCCTGAAGCCGAGTTTATGAGAAAAAAAAATTGTGTTAATGCAAGACGGACAACGAACAACGCAGTCAGGTGAAATATTTTAGTAGACACCCAACTGACAGATGGAGTTATTTTATTAATTAATAACTATTTTCGAATAAATATGAAATATTTCAATTTATATGCAATTAAATTATAAATTACTCGTACATCAATAAATAACATTTTATTAACAATAAAGTATTAAATTGCAATTATTCAACGTATTTATTAATTTCATTAAAATTGAAATTTCAAATTATTTTCATATTATACCATGGAATGGGGACCAACGTCGTATCTCGCTGCAGGTATATGCAAAATAGACTCACATTATTTATCATCTCGTTCCATGCAATCGCGTCCGTCTGAAAAGCTAGCACTCTTTGTAATAACGCGCTTCGAAGGCATACTGCGTGCTACCTTTGGTAACAAGTGAATTTGTGACTAAAAGTAATAATAATTTATCACGATTTTTATTTTGAAAATAAAACCATCCGATTTTTATAGCAAATGCTATAAATATGCTCTTTGAACTCAAACAAATATTTAATTCAAAATATTCCCTTCATAAAGAAACTGTTGAAATTTTCTTAACCTCATTAAAAATCACCTTGCATTTATATCCACAGAATAAACAGCTCTCAAGCCTCAATTTAAATGATTTTATTAAACAGGCGCAGCTAATTCTGATTTTAAAGCAGAATTTTAAAAATCAATTACGAAAGTACTTTGAACAACGCACGAAATTTACCTCATGAATTATAATAAGTTTTTAATGCGTTTGTTGGTACTCAAGTAGGAAGTTCCATTATTTTATCATATAAAATGTATACTTCAAATGAAATCATAACCCGAACTGTACGCTTTTAGCTCTGGAAATTGTTTAAGAGCGTCAGCGATGACATACCGCATGAAAATGTCTTTATTACCTGTAGCGGAGTATTTCCCTCGGGGGGTTGAGCCGCAGGATGTGGCGGATACAATTGTGCCAAGCACATCACGGCTTCATTGCAAAACTTTAGTCCCATTACTTCTTCGTCCTCTCTGCCATATCTATTAAATAGCCTTTATTAGGTTAGTGTTTCTACATTTTGTTATTGGCGATTTGCTATTACGTACATATTTTATAATGCCAGTAACATACATTTTTTTGAATAGCTATCTTTATTTTTTTTTTAATGCAAATTAAAAAACTAACCTGAAGGTGAGAGTAACTTGACCATAAACCTTGCGCTGATCGACAAAATCCGGGTCGACAAGAAGAACTCCTTGTAAGCGGTCGATTCGTCCTGAAGAAACTACCAGATCTCGGGAACTCAAGTACAGCGTCAGTTTATTGTTTGGAGAACACTTCTTGAATACTCTGTAAGCAAATTTTTAATAAGATTTTAAGTTACACTTTCAAGAGACGGAAACAACATAACTAGCTAACAAATCAAAATTTTATTTTATTTTAATAAATCAGTTAAAATTATGAAAAGGAAATTTATTTAAAAATTCTGAACCTTCAGAGATTTTGCATCCCGTAGATTGGGCATTAATGGAATACAGAAATTAAATTGAATCTTCGGTGAACATTTAAGTGGAAGGATAAATGTAACTTTGTAATATATTATGTTAGAAATCCTGAAATAATTTGGGAATTCAAATTGATTTTATTTTAAATTAATTGAGCATGCTTTTACAACAACTGATTTATAAATTTAGCCAAATATACATTTTCTCTGGTCTCTAAGGCAATTATCCTCTTTATAAAAACCTCTTTAGTGGTAGCAAATTTTATTCGGATATTGACAATAAAACAGAAGTTTGCTTGAGGTTACATTCAAATCAATCTTTTAGATATTAAATTGTCAATGTTTCATTTCAGCAAATTGGGGTAAGAACAAGAAAAATCTTTCATAAGAAATACTTTTTTCATTTTAAATTAATATTTTGTAAGGGCTTACGAATTTGGTTAATTCTCGGAGGTTTTACCTCTATCTGCTATAGTCCTTTTACAATATTATTGGAAAAGTTCTTTAATTGTACAGATAATGTAAACATGAGAACATTTACAATTGCCTTTGGATGCGAATAAATACTAAAAGTGAAAATTTGAAAGAATAACAAAGATACATGGGAACTTGGCGTACAATGTAGTACATATTTCAGAAACATTTGTAATTAGTAATTAAAACTCTTTACTATTAATTAGCCTACTTTTATAAAAAGAAAACCTTTGAGAACCACAAATAAAATAAAATTTATATTGCGAATAAATTTCCTTTGTAGAAGCAACATTGGGATCCTGAGAGTATGACAATAATAAAAATAAATAATGATGTATACAATTATTGATCAATTGTACATTTCACATTTGTGTGCGACTATTCAATTTTGAACCCACGCCCGATTTTTGTGTGAAAATTTAAAAGTGATTTTAAAGTTTTGAAGTGATGACAAAGTACTAAAACAAATGTTCCCAGTGTTTTAGTGTATACTACAAGGTAACTATGAAGCATTACCGAGTGCCGTTGCCATTAGACGAGCCAAGTAGTGCACGAAATACTTTAGGAAAATAGCGAAACAGTTTGCAAAGTTCTGTTCCAGATTTCATTGACTCCGTTAAAATGGTTGCTCCTGGAAGAAGCCAGAGTATCACAGAACACGTAAAGAAGATAAAGATGGACAACGAAGCCCATGTCTGCTTCGTCAACGCGGAAAACGCCAGTCTCAAGAAGCAACCCAAGGACCAAGGAGACAAATTTGACAATATGATTGCCCAAGTTGCCGACCTTGTGAGACAACTAGCCGCCGTTTTGGAAAGCTAGGCATCAGGTGCCAGGAAAACCAAGGAGGCACCTGCATCCAAGAAAACTCACACCCTGACATCCACTAATATGTCCTGCACCACCAAAACCTCCACCAAGGTGGTGAATACCACTTCCATCCCACAAACGAAGAAGGACAAGAAGGTCATTCCACCTCCACGAATGGCCGTCCCGATTCTCCCCAACCACAGAAGACATCAGCATGTAAAAAAGCTGATAAAAACCTTAGTTAACCTTCTACTTCCAAACAGGAGTTGACCTCACCACCAACAAAGCCCCCTTCACTACCCCCAAGGACAGGGCTCCGACCTAAGCGACTCGAGCCACACCACCAGTGGCCCGGCCACTAAGAATAGGTTTGGAGACCTCCAGGTCGAGGACGACAACATTTACACACGAAAGTCAGGAATACCTCTGCAGGCATCCAATCCGAGAGCCAGGTGAGTAACAATTCACAAAACTCAATTTCCATAACACCCTCAAGCAGAGTCCCCTGATAATCATCCAAACTAAGGAAAATTGGCCTTCTGTTAACTGAAACATCATTTCCAGAGGTAGCAAGACAATAAAAATCAGAACCCTTGCAGATGGCATGCAGATCCAGCTTCCCACCGAGCTGGATTATAAAGGGCTCAGCAGACTGCTGCAAGAAGAAAACCTTCCCTCCCACTTTCTTTTCTTTTAGAACAGGATAAACCTTTGAAAGTCGTCATCAGAGGCCTCCCAACCACCCTGACACCGGATGATATTCAAGAGGACCTGAGGGCTCAGGAATTATAGTTAACTTCCGTTCACCAAATGTGCCACGGACGGGACAGGCACCCGATGCCAACCAGACCCATTTCTCTGCAGATTGCATTCTGGAATGCAAACGGCCTTTCTAATAAACGAAAACTTCTTTTAGGTTTTGCTTTCAAGCTTGACCTGGATGTCATCCTAGTCAACGAAACCCACCTATTAGCTGGAAATTTCGTCAAAATTCCGTGCTAAACCATTTAAAGGACCGAGCGTTGAAAGGGCCGAGGTGGTGACACAGCCATCTACGTGAAGTCCTCAATCGAACATCTGGATACCCCCGCCCCGAACCGCAATCACGTGGAAATCACCAGGTTTTCAAAAACCAGGTCAAATCGACCCAGCCAGTTAAGTCCACGTCTATCACCGCGAGGCCAGAAGGTCTCCAAAAATCAGACAGCCAGCCTGGTGTTTCATTTGAAGACAATAAGAAAAATTGAAAGAAATAGAGATGCGTTCCTGAGCGCGATAAAATTATTCAAACTAGGAGCAATATAATGAAAGATTTCAAAATTTCATAATGTTTAGTTCGGGAAATATTTTTGATTTCAATTTTTTTAGGGTTGCTGTTGTTTCACTTTCTCTTTCTCTCTCGAACTCGAGCTTGAAGTGACTTTTACACTCTCGTTTTTTATAGTCCTTTCACCTTACGGCGGCGGGTTATAAACACAATCGAGTTTAAAAGTCCTACTTCAATCTCTCGTTGTATAACATTCTATTATATTATGGACCACGGTAAACTCATTAAAGTACTTCTGAATTGCGATTACAGCAAGTTTCAGTTCGCTGCAGTCTATATTAACGCTTTATTATTATAAAATAATAAAAGATTTGCTATGCTGTTAATTTTATATATACGAGTACTACCACCTATATATAGTTTATTATACTACTCGGTATAATTTAAAACTTATTATTTTACTTAATCAAGGTAAAGAAGTAAGTAAATACATGTCTACTAAAACAGCAAATTGAACTAAATTGGAAAATCTGTAATTTGAAAATCACAGCTGTTGCTGAGAAACGACTACGGCTCTGATTTCACTATCTACTTTGGGATTTGTTAGGTTTTTTGTCTGTTCGGTTAATTTAATTTCTACTTCTATTGCAAGGCAAGCCAAGTTGTGGATTAAAGATATCAATTATTTCTCGATATCCTATGAACGTCGATATGCTATAATTTTCTTTATGAAAAATATTTTATCAATGTAATTAATATTTTAAGGCGAGTGAGTAATGTGAGCGAATGGTCGAGTCGAACTTGTTGTGCGTTCCTTTGACTCCCATGGCGCACCATCTATAACAGCATTTTTCACTCACTCAAAATGTACTTGCTGGCTGCAAGTAACACTATAAATCACCTGAATTCTTCCCTGATCCGTAACTGACGATGTAAAAGTCGTTTATTCCCGTGGTTGGAAATTCACAGTAAGCTACCTCCGGTGTTAGTCACACGTTTTTCAACACATAACGGACACAGACAGGAAAAGCCGGAAATATATATTATATTAAATTATTACCTACATTTTTATACGATAATTTGGATTAGTTTTCCACAACTAATAATTGTTTAACAACTTAATTATTGTACAGTAGTTATGGTTCCTGCAATGGCGAAACAAAATATCTGCAGCACCGTTAAAGCTCATTTAATTATTCCCATCGCGTCTGCAAGCTGAGTGTTTTTCCCACGTAGCTTAAGTTAAACAAATTCAAAATATTTAACCACATGCTGTCAAGTAATGATACACCATTACGAAACATCTTTGTAAACAATTTTCAATTTACTCTCTCTGAATTAACAATCACAGTCAGAAATCCCACAACGACATATTGTGTTTCAATATTAGATATGTTATCACATATAGATGGAAATTTTGAAATTTATAAGACGAGATGCAGTGTATTGTATGATTTTCCATTTAAAAGAAATAATTGTTCAGCGAATCGAATTGAACAATTTGCGACCCACTCTGTATTGCATTGTTTGACAATGAAAACGTGCAATTATTAATTTTATATCTTCCTGCATATCATATTATAAAGCTAACAGTCCTCACCCACTCATAATAAAATTTATCTATTAATAGGTATTGTAATGTTCCGTAGCCTAAATCACCCTTAACGTTGTTGCGATAAATAAATTATGCATATTCCCCTTACTTTAATAAATGAATTATGCTTTTTGATAAATTTTATCCTTACCTGGATGCTTAACAATGATAACTTTTTGTAAATAAATTTTGGTAGGTAACCACGGCTAGCATTTTAATTTTATATATAAGAATTCCTATATTGTTGATAAATTTTCTTGATTGCATTATAGCCAATCCAAAAAAATGAACAAGATTCCCAGTTTAATAATATTTATTTAATTGAATAAATTTGAAAATAAATTTTGCATGGCAATCTGATTTTTTATGAAGTTTTTTATAAATTTTTGTAAAGAGTTGTCATGGAAACAATTAAAGTTACGCACACGCCTTATAACTAATAATAACAAAATTTCTTAAATTAAATAGATTATGCAATGAAATGTTTATAATTATTAAATTTCTGACCTTTTATTTTGTGTTTTAAAGTACGGCACTGTATAATTAAATTTTCCAACCTCACTTTCCAACTGCATCACTCTTTCACAGCAACTTGTTCTTATTGTGAACTTATTTTCTTTACGTAAACCGATTTGAACCGCAAAATTTGTTACATTTGCAGCGCCCTTAACGTTAAATTCAGTTCCCAATAGAAGATGCGCTGAAATCGCTGAAATTATATTTAATGGACAAACTATGGTAATTTGACCAATTTTATGGTTAATTAAGATATAAAATATTTTCAATCCTATATTAAAGCAACATAAAACGTGCGTTTGGGGTTAACCAAAAATACTAAAAAAGAATTTTTGACAAGGTAAATTTTTATTTCTGTTTTTGTGATAATTATAATATTATAGATACGAGATTCTAGGTAAAATAAAAGCAAGATGGCGTCGTACCATTCTTTGATATAGTAAGGTAGTATTTGGAGCTTATGGTATGAATATGGATGAGCTAACTCGTGAGCTATAAAAACATTGAAACCTTGAAATCCAAAGCTCATCTCAAGATTTTTTAGGACTCATTCAATGTGTCGCAGTAAACCACGAATCGTCGGGAATAAAAATTGCACGACTGTATTATATATGTCAATTTCACAACATTACCCATTTAATTTTTGTGTGAAGCTTTAGAATATTGCTTTATTCGACAAGGGGAAACTGTATTGTACTATTGCGTTGTTGTTTTACAGGTGTCATATTTTCTTTTAGGTTACAGGTTTATAAACCTGATATACGATAAACTACTTACAGTCACAAATAAACTAACAGTAATAAGTACAAAACATTCTCTAAGGGAATATAAATTGAATTTAATAATAAATGTAATTAATATTTACTAAGGTTTATCGGACATCAATAATACTATTTCAGATATATACGATAATTAAGATTGTAAAATTTGTTTTACGAGAATCTAATGTATTTTACAATTAATTTTAAAATGCTACTAATAACGAATGAATTACCAATAGATATAAACGGATTGTTATAAACGTAATTACTTGATTTAATATATCAATAAGAGGTGACAGTCATTATCATTTTGGCTTGCTGTTCCGCTCCCTGTTTTTCTTCTTTTATTAGAATAATTATGAAATTCAACCGAAATTTGTGTTTTAATGTGTTTTATTATTATTTAGTCCACTAAAAGTATGCAATATTGTTTTGATCCTGCTTTGAAATGTTTGTATGTGGTAAATTTAACACCAAAAAAATTAAGCTCTCGGGGCTCTTTTTAGGGAGGGATGAAAAATCAATCTTGTTGAAATATTTGAAAATATACTAATATTAAACTTGCGAATACTAAAAAATTATAAAAAAATTCTAGGCACGACGGGGCAGGGGGTTTTTATAGAGGATTTAAAAATTAAATTTGCTTAAAAGTTTGGTAATTTTGTACCCAAATATCTGTGAATAGACCAAAAATAGTAAAAAATTATAAAGCAGTTGCGGGTTATTTTTAGGGAGGGATGAAAAATACATTTGGATTAAAAATTCTGTAATTCAATAAATAAAATAATATTACACTTGTGAATGTGTCAAAAATAGAGAAAAAATGCTAAGCACTTGGGGGCTATTTTTAAGGGGGGATGAAACATACATTTTGTATTATGTAAATTATACATATCAATATTAAATCCGCGAATATACAAAAATAGTACAAGAAAACTGTAGGCTAAGCCCTATTAGGGAGTTGTTTTCAGGGAGGACTAAGAAATGAATTCTGTTGAGAAATTTAGAAACTTTGTAAATTCTGCTAATATTAAAACTGAAAATACACTAAAAAAATTAAGCAGTTTGACTTGACAATTAGATTCTATTGAGTCAAGTCTCCTTCTCTAAAAACAACCCGCAGCGTTTAGAATTTTTATAGTATAGGTATATGGTTAGATTGTACTACAAGCATTATTAGAATACTTATTTATTGATACAATTTCATTGAGCATGTTTATAAATATATTATGTTATACTGCATTACTGATAACCTAGGTGCCATTAGCAACACCGGTGGTCTCAATATTTTTATTAATATAATAATCAAATATTTAGCATTTACACGCGAATAATATATAAATAAATGCAAATTAGTCGAATTTTACATTTTTTATATGTGGACATCTGGGGAACGACTTTTTCCTCTTATGGGGGTAGGTAACGTGTTAATCCAGGTAAAGAAGCCGAAAAAATGATTAGACCGAATAAAAAAAGCTGAAAATTGGCAGACATGTGTATTCGAATGTCCTAATAAACCTAGCAAAATTTTCTTAAAACCCCCTGTTGGTTTCTTCTCAAATTGGAGATGTTAGCTCCTCAACATGGCTAAAACTCGTTTAATTGTATTTTCACGAAAAATGTATCAGGTCAAAATTGAAGAGTACTATTGAATTCACCATTATTTTAATTTTTTTTTAAATTATTGATGGAATTATTAAAATAAAAATCAATTCAAGAATGTTGCAATGCATTTTATTGCACAAAATTGAAATTACAACTAAGTTGTCGAATAATATTTTTATTCAGAATAAAATTTTCTTACATTTATTGTTTTTCATGATTTGTTTTCTTTTCTCACAATGTTGACTATTTTGTTAAGAATTTTCTGCTCTTCAATTTTATTTACTACATACATATTTATATCAAAAATCATTTTCCTAATATTTTGGAGTTTCTATTAAATTAAAAATAATATTGCTTCTTTCCTCCAAAGTCCTTTTAATTAAATTAATTTTATTTTTGATAATTTGACAACTTCTGTTTGTCCTCTTTTATCGACTGAACATGATAATATTACAGATTCTCCAAACGTGTCTCGAATTTAATTAAAAGGACTTTGGAAAAAAGACGAATTTTATTTTTAATTTCTTCAATTTTAGTCTAATAATAATTTTTCAGAAAAATTAAATTTCGTGAGTTATAGGCAAAATTCATGTAGGACGAACTAAAATCACCAATTGCGGGAGAAGCGACAGCGGCTTTAGGGGACTTTTGGGTGGTTTATGTGGACATTAAAATACACATCGCTGTCTCAATATTACAAGGCTGTATGTAACATTTTTTCATCTTTCACTGTAGGTTCGTTGTGTATTTATTTAGAGAATTAACTTTTGCTTTGGGTTCGAACATTCTAGCAAAAGTGTTCGAATTAAAAAAACTAAAAAATCAAAGTTCTATGCTATCAAATTACGAATATAGATTTATTATGGTTGTATTTTTAATTACCTACAGCCTTTTTTACAAACTTCCAAAATACTATAAGAAAAATCCGACGGTCATGACCTAAATGTTAGCGAGATTCCCCCTGGTTACACTTGGTCACATTTTGTAACCCCCCCCCTCCAGCAGTGGAAAACTTTATGGACGACTCCTTAGTTCTACTTCAATACACACAAAAAATTTTCTTTTGGTATTATTTGGCGCTTCGTCGCCCTCCCCGTGGCGGCCGCCACTGTGTATGTATAGCATCTTGAATTTATTCAGGAAAAGGGGATAGAACCTGCTACACAATCATCCTACCGAAATATACATATTTGCAACAAGTTTAACTTGTACCTAACAATGTGAAGAATTTCGGTTGCATGAAAATGAAAATATTTGTACAAAAAATATTTGAATAATGATATAAAAGGTAATAGTCCCGTTCTATTTTTTTATCTGGAAAACGTTTTAAGTCATCCAAAAGCAAAAATAATCAATTTTATTTGATAAAAGCAAGTTTAATGTATATAAAATGACTGCTCACTTTTCTTTAACTAAAAAGGTATACCTACCTACTGTGGAATTTGGACAGAAAACTTTATAGGAAGGTCTTGGAATGGGCTTGCTAGTACAGCCAACAGAATTATAAAAAAAGTTTATAGTGACCATCTAAAAAGAACAGAACAGAAGAACAGAAGAACAGAAAGAACAGACTTTGTCAGATAGCTGGGTTTTTGAAATGAATTGCCAAAGAAGAAGGAGAACACAATTTTCAGATGGATGTCTACTACTGATAAGGACTATTTTGAAGGTATTTTTTTCAAAAGAATGAAGCATTTTCTATTTTAATATTTATTTACTTTGTTCAAATTTCAGCGTGGCCGAATATTTTTCAAGGTAGTATGCATGAAAATAAATTATTATTATTGAAAATCGGGATACAAAATGTAGTAACATTATAAAATTGTAATTGCATGTAGCCGAAAGTAATTAAATTGCAATAATAATTACTGTTAAAAATTTAAGTATTAAAAATTATCAAATGATAATTTATAAGACGTGTGTATATTTAATAAAAATTTTAACTTAGTTAAAATTCAAATATTTAAATTTTTCGTTCAGATTTATAATCTTTTCAAAAATTTAAATTTTGTACTACTTGATCCGCTTAAGCTACGAAAGCTTCTTTGTATTTGCTTGTCGGTTATCTGTGCACAGTCAAACTGAGCTGAAATTGCCGTATCGTTTAATATGTCGGAATAACTGTTTGTTTTATAAAATGAATAAACAGTTCCGTACCATTTCCGATTCACAGGGAAACTCCGCGTTTATCGTTCATGTGTTTGAAAATTAAATGTTAATTTTCATTTCCTAACTTGGTCCAGGTCATTGCACCAATTTACCTATAAAAAAATTTTTGCCCGTAGTTACCACCAAAACTTTCAATGCCAGAATTTTAAAAGTTTTCTGAATAGAATAAATTGGTAATTATTGCTGTAATAGTGTAATAGAAGCAACCAGCTGCAATATCATCGATTTAAAGTTTTCTATGGAAATATTATTATAGTCTAAAATTCCATTATTTAAATATTTACCTACGTATGCACATTTGCATATTATATGCATATTTCCTTTTATTTCTCTATCCAAACGACCTGCAGGGTATTTCGAATTAATAAAAGCGAATATTTTTTATAAATTCTAAACGAACGGTCTTCAACAGACGCTGAAATGAAAATAATTTTCTGAGGAATGGTTTTTACAACAGACTATTTTCACCGATTGCGCTCTTTGATCACAGATCAATCAAAATTACAACTCGAAGTTGTCTGGCAAGGGTATACGATTCTGGGATCTCTCAATTTTTAATGATTTAAAGAGAAATATAGTAACTTTTATAATAGAATTTCAAATGGAAAATGAAAATGAAAACTAATAACGACTAAATGAAAGAAAAATAAAAAGACATTGCGCTTTTAAATTAATTTTTGAGATTGCATTAGATTGTAGGATTTTTCAAGAAAAACTAACCAGTGCGGTTAGTGCTTGTTGATTTAAAAGTGATTTTATAATCAATTCTGATTGCTTTCGAAAATTTTAATCTAATTTTGCTTTACTAGACCTCGAAGCAATTTGAGCAAATATTGTAGACAGTAAAATAACACAAAAGTAATAACTAATAACTATTCTATTTAAAATTTCCGCTTTGGGAAAATCTTACGGAAATTTATTTCAGCCGAATTCGATTGTGTTTAAAGCTACATTCCTAAACATGAATTTTTACAATGAATAATAACGCAAACTGTGCTTATAAATGGCCCGTTATATTGGAAAAGTTTTATATTGAAAAACTTATAAATCAGTGGCATTGTGTAAATTTACCGAAAAATCATAATTAAAATTACGGGTTCATAACAAACAATACTAAATTTTAACGAGGTGTTATATATTCAAAATATTATGTAAAATTAACATGCGTGTTATGATAATAATAAAAACTTGAAATTTATTCAATAAACATCGAAAATAAGTCGTACTAATGCTTAAATTTTTATAAAGTTAATATAACAAATGGAAAAACGTCGAACATTGAGTCAACAAACTAACACAAATTGTGTGTAATTTTAAGACCACTTTAAAAGGTTTAGTGGATCTAATAAATTAGTTTTGTTTCATTGTAACCATTTCTCTTTAAATACAATTCTATTGCTAACAAACCATAAAACCAATATATACGGTTCACAAAACATTAAAATTTTTATATTGTTGGAATACGATGTCGTATAATTTTGAGAACTTAATTTATTAATAAATATTTAATATTGAATTTAAATATTAATTTGCTTTGTTTCAAACTTCCGAACTCTAAACAATGTTCCTGCGGAAGGGTTGAAAATGTGTTATTGACTGTAAAGTTAGACCGGTATAATTAGCAGCATTCTTGATTGCAAGTCGACGTTTTTGTTTCAATTATTCTGTTTTGTAAATTTCAACAAAAATTACGGATTAAAAGCATTCGAATAATGTTATGATAAAATTAACTCTTGGCATATTATTTTAACACAACTGCGGAGTTTGTTTGTATCATACTACGTACTTCTAAAACTATTATTATTATACTCGTTATAAATTAAAGGCGTAACATATACCTAACACGATTAAAGTTACACTTCTTGGGTAAACCTCACGTGAGGGTAGTAAAGATACTAAAAGGGGTTATAAACGAATTCCTCATATGATGGTTTGAGATCCTTCAAGTACCTCACCTAAATTAATTATGCTATATGGTAGGAAAATTTAAAACAGTTTCCAGAGCAAACTTATTACTAAAATGTTACATCGTGGAAACTATATACGATACTTAAATAGCAGAGGTAAATAAATATTTAACTATACACGTAATAGTTTTAAAACTTTTCCAAACTTAAAAATGCTTGAGAAATCTTAAAATTTCCTACTCCTTTTAGTTGCTGGAAAGAAATATAAATATATAAAGTAATAAAAAAGAAAAATACTTAAGTTGACATTTTATAAAAGTTTTGTATTTTATTTGCAATATGAAAAATATGTTGCTTTAATTTTCTGTATTCAAATTTAAAATGGTAAAATTTATTGTAGAAGTTATTTTAATTTTATGCAACTTATAAAAATTTCGCTACTGGAAATCAATATTTGTATTTCGTTTGTGAAAGTAATAAGTATTTCTTTATAGATCAACTGCATGAAATTTAAAATTATATGACTCGAAATTTATTTTCGGTTTACAAATATTTTCCAATGCGAATAAGATACAGTTTTGTTTCTTTACAAGCACTGGAAGTCTTCTAAATTAAAAGTGAATCCCTATGGTAACACTACGTAACCGATGTGGGTAATCGAATTGCGAGGGTTCTTCGGATACACATCTAGTGAAAGGTAACCTAAAATATAAACATTCAAGGAAAATAAATTTTCAAGGATGTTATTACTTTTTGTCGAATATGAAAGTATAATATTGACGTAGTAAGTATTTAATTTTTACATTAATGTTAAAACGGAGACTTGATTGAAACATAAACGTATTTGGATACCTCATCTTTTAAACACGTCGTTACATGCGATTACAACTTTATTTCAACGTTTTACATGGGTTTTTTATTTAATCATTTAAATCTGTTTATTTGAATATGTCGGTAGTCACAGGTGATTGACCTTAATTAATGTGACGATGATGAAGTATTCAGAAAGAAAGAGTTCCTTCTTAGGCATGCAGTGACTATTCGAAACCATTTGTTTTTAGTGAGGTAATTTGATTTTAACCAAAATAATCCACGAGGATATCATATACATAAAGGCGACTCGGTTACGTAATATTCCCAATTTATTTATTGTGCAGGTATGTAGTAATATAAAATAACCATATATTTTTAAGATAAATTTTAGATCGACCCTTTAAGACCCCATCACAAAATGATTTAAATGAATTAAATCCGAAAGATAATTAGATGTAGTGGATAATTTCATTTGAAAAAAAGGAAAAGAAATTTTCTCACAGGTAATCTTATAATTGGATCGTATAGGTTATTTGGTTTTATAACCATATAATAATTACAAGCTGTGAAAACTTGGAAAAGAGCATCTAGGTATTCAACAATAATTAACGAGGATGAAGTGCGTATAATTTATCAAGGGTTCTAACAAGTATGACCGAGCAGACTAGATGTAGAAGAATAGTTCGCTTGTCTTTGTTTAGGCTGAAATATAGCGATTTTGTGGACGGAAATCATGCCTCTGTTGTATAAATTGTTGAAGGGTTGTCATACCGTTTTCGAAGTACTTAGAGTGTATGGTCTATGTCAGCTTATTTAATTGAATTTTCTGATTTTGATTAAAATTAGTACTGCTGCATTTTTTTTGCGAAATCTGAATTAGTGGCATAGCAAGGACTTGTGAGGTTCTTGTGCAAATGATTAATATGCTCTCCTCCCCTTATATTTATTTATTTATAGCTTTGTACATTCTTTACGAATATTGCTATCCCTTACTGGGATTTACATATCCTTTTGAAGGGGTGGATCAGTCCCCACTTAACATCAAGAGTTTGTACATGTTATTTTTTTCTTCTTCTTGTTTCTCACAATTTTGAGTGTGTCGCTGTGTCTTTTACGATATTGCTCCATATCTGGCTGTCTTGTGCCTTAGTTGACCATTCGCCTACTTCCATTGTTCTAAGGTCGCTCGTCACTTGGTCCCACCATCTCGCTCTCGGCCTTCCTCGTGCTCTCTCCTCACTGGGTTTCCATGTTGTTATTTTCTTCACGATGTTGTTCTCGTTTCTTCTCATGATATGCCCCAGCCATCTAATTCTTTGCGACTTGATGAACCTTACTATGTTTTCTCCTTGTATTACGTTTTCTATTTCATGGTTCATCAGAGGTCTACTTTCGCCGTTGTTGTCTTTTTTTGGGCCCAGTATTGTACGGAAGACCTTTCTCTCGAACACTCTTAGACGTTCAGCCTCGGCTTGAGAAAAGCACATAGTTTCCGACGCATATGCGATCACCGGTCTTATCAGGGACTTATAGATCTTTACTTTTGTTTGTTTACTTAGTTTCTTATCTTTAAGGAGCTTCTTGTTTGCATAATACGCTCTGTTTCCAGATTGTATTCTTCTTCGTAGTTCTTCTTGTCGATTACTGTTCTTGTCTATGTATGTTCCCAGATAGATAAAACTGTTCACTTCCTCGAAACGGTAGCTGTCTATCTTAATATCTCTCGTACTATTTGATGTGGTTCCATCTCGCTTCATATATTTTGTTTTTCCTTCGTTCACCGAGAGTCCCATTTCTCTTGCTTTTTTCTCTAATCTTTTAAACATGTCCTCCATCTTCTTACAGGTTCTCGCCACAATCAGTATATCGTCTGCATAGGCAATCAGTTGTCCCTCTCTTGTTATAATTGACCCTCTCACTTCTATGTCTCTGGTTATTTTCTCTATCACCACGTTAGAGAGCGTCGCCGACAGCGCATCTCCCTGTCTCACGCCACTATTGACCTTGAAACATTCCGTTTCTCCTCCATTGGTTCGAACACATGCCACGGTGTTGTCGAGGGTCATTTTTATTAATCTTACTAGCTTGGTCGGTATGTTCATCTCTTCCATCGCTCCATATAACTTGCTTCTATTGACCCTATCGAACGCCTGCTGGAAGTCTACAAACAGCATGTGTATTCCTATGTTGTGTTCTTGCGTCTTTTCCATGATTCTTTTCACTATATGTATCGCATCAACGGTAGATTTACCCTCAGTGAATCCATACTGCTACTCTCCTATTATTTGTTTAGTGTACTCTTTCAGTCTTCTGTAAACGATTGTTGATAGCACCTTATAAGTAGAGTTGAGTAGGGTTATACCTCTGTAATTTCTGCAGTTATCGGCGGCCCCTTTTTTCTTTATCGGTACTATTACCCCCTCGCTCCATCCCCCGGGCATCTTCTCCTCTCTCCACACCTGTTGTACCATTTTTGCATTTTTTTTGCGAAATCTGAATTAGTGGCATAACAAGGACTTATGAGGCTCTTGTGCAAATGATTAATATGCTCTCCTCCCCTTATATAAGATTGTTAAATAAAAATAAACAAAAGACGATAAAAAAGGGATCTGACAGGCCCTCATATTGTAGATCTGGACACTTTCGTTATGTGCTACTGTGCTATGCGATAACCACTCTACTGATTTGTGTAAACCCTGCACATCCTTCAAACATCTGACTGTCAACTCGATAATGGTCGATTTTTATAATGGTGAGATGTAAAATTTTTGGAGATTTTGGAATTGTCTGTAAGCACTTATACACGGTCAAAACATATTCTGGTGACGGTGCCCTTTCGATCACACTCTTCAGATGGCTCAGAGTGCGATTGAACGGAATTACATGAAATTAGATTTTAAAAAACTAAAAGATGAATCCATTAGAAATGAAGTTGAAGCGAACATGGAAAGAGAATTCCAAAATGTTGCTATAGATAAGCAAAGCTCAGTTGAAACAGCATGACAAACTCTAAAGACCATCGTATACAGAATGATGAGAAGATCAAAACTACAACAAGCCAATAAGTCACTCTAAAAGCAGAGAAAATGGATGAAGGATAACATTTTAGAGTTGATAATTGAGGAGAGGAAGAAAACTAAGAATTGGAATCAGTTCAGGTATAAAGTACTTAAACAAATAATTTAAAAGACGAATTAGAAAAGCTAAAATCAGCAGAGTGGTATTCTCAAGAATGTGCAGATATTGAAGAATGTGAAAAAAGACATGACACATTTCATTTTCATAAAAAAAATCAAAGAAGCAGCTGGATTTTAACGAAAACACACTCAAACGCTTGTCTATTACTGTGATTGATGACCGAGTCTCGAGTTAAGTGTCGACCAGTCAAGACGTATTTTGTGCTGCGCCAAAAAAGTAAAATTGTCTACCAACAACAATGTAGCCTGCTGCGTCACTGCTCCAACACAGGGGTGCGTTTGGGAACAGGAAGAGGTAATTTTACTGAATCATTTGGTACAAGTACCATGGACAATGAATTCACGGACTGCAAGTGATCGGATGGGGACCCTCCCACACTCTTACCAGCAGCTGCAATTGGAATTCGTCCATAAGAAAGCAGCCGAGTGCCAACGGAGTTTTAGTATTTGTTGCTCAAAGTCCGCCTAGTTTCGCCAACCGGAAGACCAGAATAAACGAAGGGAGGTATCAAACAAAATTTGAATGGATAGGTCCCAATAAAATCGGAATGTCACCCAATGCATCCAATCAAAATCAATATTTAAAATTATTTCCTTTTCAGTTCAATCTTTACCTCTAGAAGATGGAACCTTCAGAAGCGGCGAACATCTGGAAGTTGCCATCAAGTTCACCCCTGATGTAACTAATGTTATTCTCTTTCATTAATCCCCTAGGTTCAGTCTCTAGGCACACATAGGAACGCCAACATCAAGATTAAACATTAAAGTAACTTATTATTTAATACGAAAACATGAAAAGAAGATAAAAAATTAAATGTCACAAGTTCTAGTTCACGGTTAGTGAGAATCTTTTGTGTTTTACCACTGGTATGTTTAATATAGTAAAACGGAGGAGGTTGCTTTACGGCATTGAAGCCTCTAAATCGTTTTAAAAATTTTTTTTTGTGGCAAGGAAGAACCGTTTTGCTTCACTAACCATTCTCTATTGACAGTGTCACTGTCAATTTGTCATAGCAGGTAAACTAACTTACAGTTATAAAAATAACTAAATGGAGTCAATATATTTCTTGGACACTGACACAGAATACCACAAGGAGAGTCGAGGCCTTTGAGATGTGGTGTTATAGGATAATGTTAAACATTTCATGGGTAGACAGAGTAAGAAATGAGGTACTTCTAGAGCTTATGGAAAAGGAGAAAGAGGTGTTGAGCACATTCAAGAAAAGAAAATTGGAGTATTTGGGACACTTCATGAGGGGAGAGAGGTATGGACTTTTGCGACTGATATTGCAACGAAAGATTCGGGGAAGAGGTGGTGTGGGAAGAAGAAGAATCTCTTGGTTGAAAAACTTAAGAAAGTGGTTCTTACCAGTACAAGGTCCTTCTTTAGAGCCGCCGCGGATAAAGTCAAGATAGCCATGATGATATCCAACCTCCAACGTGGAGAGGAACTATGAAGAAGAAGAAGAATATTTCTGTGATCTTAATAACAAATTCTGATTTTCAGTTTATTCTCAGATATCAGAAAGTTATGCTGTTGTTGCTGGCGGTACCACTAACTTACAACTGCAAGTACAGGGCCGTACGCAGAATTTGCTTTACATAATGAAAAATAACTAACCTATGATTAGAATAATCATAATAATAGTTATTATATAAGGGGTTGTTTACAAATTACGTCACGTATGGAAAGATGAGGAGTACAGACCAGAGTAACGATTTTTACGACGATTTGTGATGTTGAGAAAGCTTCTGAAATTGTGACTTTCACTTTTACAATTTTATTATTTTGTTTTATTTTTTTATATGATGACGACGGGGAGGTACGGTCAAAAAGTGCTTACAATTGGTACTGTAATTTCTGAACGAGCAGCGACACGGTGCAATACAAATGCCCGTGGTCAATAGCTCACAAGAGGCCAGCAAAGTTTCTCGCGGTTCGCATTTGGATGGGCGACCGTGTGGTACATAATTTAAAAAGAAGGTCGCCGACTGCTCCCATACCAACCTGCACATAGCCAGTGTGGTACCACCCCCTCATATGGAAAGGACTTATAGTACAGGAGTAGATTGGATGTTTTATAGAATATGGAGCTGATGAAGAAGAAGAATACATTTATGAACGACGCTTAAATAACTTTATCGAGCTTTGTCAGATTGAATCCAGGCAGAGTAATAACTTTATTCAGACTATTTTTCCTCAAAAGGCAATGGCAAACCATTGACCCTGACATGTCGTGATGAATCACGGAACGAAATCCCTTTTTGTACCTGCAATCGACCGCACCGGAGTTGTGACTTCTTCTAAGCGGACATCTCAACTAACCACACCGCACTTATAGTACTATTATAGTAACGGTGAATTTAATCCCACTGCAGTTTACCAAACCCGGGATGGAAATCCCAGCAGAAATTATAAAACTTGTAAGTAAATGTGGAATACAATAACTACATTGGATTTTTAACTTAATGCAGTATATTGATTCTTATCATCCAGCAACAAAATATGAAGAGCTTGTCACAAAAAAGATAAGAGAAATGAAAATTAATACAGAACAAACTAAAGCAGAAGAAATGTGGAATACATACAAAACGATTGTTATAGAGGCAGCAAGAGAAACATGTGGAACAATAAAGGTTTAGAAGAACAGAAAGCAGACCGCATGGTGGAACGAATAGATTAAAGAACAAATTAAGAAGAAAAGAGAAAAGTGGAGAGAATATTTACAAAACAGAAAAGACAAAACGTATGAACAATATAAAGAACAGAGAAGAAAAGTTAAAGGGATGGTAGAAGCAGCAAAGAAAAGATGCTGGAGTGAATTTGGAGAAAGAATGGAAACTGACAGTAAAGACAACCAAAAACTTTTCTACCGAACAATGAAAAATATAAGAACAGAAAAATAAATCATACTATAGCAATAAGAGATGAAAAGGATAATTTACTTACGGAGGAAAGAAGAATAATGAAACGATGGAGAGAATATTTCATGAAACTATTAAATGACAGAACTTCAAACAGCAGAGATAGGAGGAGACCAACCCCAGGAGCAAATAGAAGAAATAGAAGAGGATGCTGAGAATGAGATAACAATGGAAGAGGTGAAAGATGCCCTTGTGTCAATGAAGAATGGTAGAGCACCTGGACATGATAGAGTGACGGTAAAGATGATGAAGAATATGGGTGAAGAGGGAATTAAATTGATATGGGAAATTTGTAATAAAGCATGGAGGGAAGAGCTGGTGCCAGAAGATTGGCGAGCAAGAGTAATAGTGCCCATACACAAGAAGGACGACATAAGAGATTGCAGTAACTATAGGGGAATAACACTGTTGAGTACTGTGTTCGGAGAGATTCCGTACAAAACAAGGATTGAGACAGGGAGGAGTAATGAGCCTCGTACTGTTCACAATATTCATTGATGAAATAATAAAAGAGTGCCATAATAAAATAAAAATGCTCTTGGTAGGACATAGAAACATGCAGAGTAGAAATATCCGAATGCGCGTTCGCAGACGATATGGTAATAATGGCCGGAAATGAAGAGGGGTTGCAAAATAATTTGAAGATATGGAGTGAAGCACTTAAGAGAAATGGAGTGAAGATGAACAAGGACAAAACCAAAATAATGGTGATATAGCGAGAAATAGAAACAACAAATATCAAGATAGATGGAGAAAACATCGAGCAGGTCCAGGAATTTAAGTATCTGGAAGTGATAATACAGAGCAACGGAAAACAATAGAAGGATATAGAAGAAAGATGCAGAAAAGCCACTAAGATGTACCACATGATAAACAAGAAATTCCTTAGACAAACAGAAATTACAAAGAAGATGAAACTAGCGATATTCAAGACCATATATTATAATATAGATTAATACTTACATATGGAAGTGAAACAAGGGTCCTGAGTACGACAATGAAGAGTAAGGTACAGGCAAAAGAAATGAAATGCCTAAGAGCTGTACAAGGAATAACAAGATTAGACAGAGAGAGAAATGTGAATGTGAGAAGTGAGGAGTGAACTTGCACTGGAATAGGTACAAGAATTAATTGAGAAGGGACAGCTGGGATGGTGGGGACACCTACAAAGAACGAGTGAGGAGAAACCGACCAGAAGAGTATGGGAAGCGAGAGAAGGGTACAAAGGAAGAAGAGGCAGACCACCAAGACTTGGGATGGAGCAATGGAAAAAGTGATAAAAAATAAAGGTGAATCAATGCAAGAAGCAAAACAACTAGCAAAAAAATGTTTTATCAGTCAAATTTAGAAAATTGTAACCAGTATATTGTTCACATATTTTGATAGAGTTCAAAACAATACCATGTTTAACATCTGGTTAAGATATCTTGAATCAGGTAAAAATTACAATTATGATTGTATAAGATCGATTGTGTAAACCCCTAAGTAGTAAAGTAATTTACGCTAAACGATGAGTTTTTTTATTTAATTGTAATTCTTTCTTTCCTACAAGTTTGCTTTAATTTTGTATAGAGAAGTTACCAAGAGCTATGGAACTTTTGTAAATCGTGGAGATTCTTTGACAAGAATACTCGGCTACCGTTAATTTGAATTTGCGCGAAGTTGTTACTGCACTGTTGTAATCAATTTATTTGTGTGTAATCAAATTAAATTTAATAGTTGCGAAGCAGTTGTTTTATTTTGGAAGTAGTTTTACTTGAAACTTCTGTTTGAATCTTCACACCCTCGTATACCGGCGTGAGTTAGCAATAAGTAGTTATGGATAGAGGCGTCCCGAAAAAACTTTTTTTAAGTTTTGTCAAAGTAATAAATAAAATTGAGAGAAAGTCGACATAAAAATATAAGTTTTCAATTTAACAAAAAATAGTTGAATCATATGTGATTAATGAAGAAAAGTTGGAAAAGTCAATGATTGAGTAAGAAAAAGTTAAAAAAAATCATTATAAACTTAAACGACATCGATACGGACCGGGGCGGCCAAGTAAATTTGGGTAGAAATTTTTCACATTTATCAATACAGACTTTGTTTTCTGTTTTTCTTGAACAAAGCCGGGTGCAAAGCAAAACCACTCGCATTATTGCGTGTTATGATTATCCTGTTATCGTCGTAAAAATTTGAAGTATTTTACATAATTATACAAAAAAAAAATTGCAGCTTAATATTTACGGAAAAACTTTTCAATCGTTTCACAAAGGAACATCAAACGTTGCAAGTATCGACGCAATTAATGAGAATCTGATTATAACAGATAACATTTGGAGTACCGTGGCGCACATTTAGCAAACAAATTAATTAGTAATGAATCAATAGTTTGTTAAAATACCCCATTATTTAACTATTTACTTAATTATGTAATACTTTGTATCAGAATATGTAATCAGGTTGGCATCAAAGAGCTATATCAAAATGATGCCAACCAGTGGCGTACCTAGACCACTTGGGGCCCGGGGCGGATTTATTTTGTAGGCCCCCCCTCACCCTCAAAAAAAGGTCATTTATCACTTTTTAATGTGGCTAGCCTTTTTTTTGCCTTAATCTAACCGTCTTCCATAAGCTATTGCCCTGTGCAGCGAAATAATAGATAGAATATCATCAATTATCATTACTGTTAAAAATGTTAAACTGATAAAAAGTTTTATCGTAAGAGCCCGAATTCGAACAATTGAATCTACGACGTTCAGCACGACGCAACGCACCGAAACCGACGCTCTCTGAACGACTGAGCCACGAACGAGCTCGCTCACTTGAGAAACATGGAATTATTAATTTTTGGGTGGGGCCCCCTTAGTAAAGGGGCCCGGGGCGGGCCGCCCCCTCCGCCCCCCCCCTAGGTACGCCACTGATGCCAACTCATTTCTGGTTGGGCTGGTATGTGCTAAACTATAACCGACATTACAAAGCAAAAGTAAGCAAAGATAATTGCGGCACAGACCTTGAGAGATTAGTTTTGTTGTTTACAGACTATCCGGGTTACAGTACTTTTTCAAACATGTAATTTCAAAAGGGCAAAATATAACAACACTACATTAATTTACTAGGTTTTATAAAGACAGTAAGTTATTAATTACTACAAACATAAACATAGAGAGATACCTACAATACACATAATAATAGTTTAGTCTTCTATTAGTTTAATTTACATATTCATACAAGACTGCGACAAAGAGGGGGTAAAAAACACAAACATTTATAATACTTAGTCTCGTAATTACTAACTCCAGCATGATTCCCCTGAAAAAAGAAAACACTTTTACTAATTGAATAATTAATCAACCACTCATTATTTGTTTGCTACATTTAAAAATGCAATCAACTTTAGATTTATCAAACAACAATAATTGCTGAACTCTGCCCAAAAAGTTTAATGGAAATCATCCAGTTAAACATAATATAAAACTGTTTGCAAGATTGGATAGGTAGTACGTTTCTTTATAAATAAATTATATTATGGAAAATATTAATTTAAATATAAGCCTAAATTTTAATCTGTGTACGTAATCTCAGTTTCAAAGTTTGAATCATGAATATTAACATTTTGTAATTATTTGAAATTTAATTTAAAAGTTTCAGATTTTTTAAACGATTAAAATTTAATATCCGTTTTGGAGGAAATTGATGCAAATTAATTATTATATCGTATATAAAAAAAAATAACTGTGTCACTCAAAACCATTTCGATGTTATCATTTTATTAAATGTAGTAAAATGAATTGAAAATAAAAATTAATTTTCTCTTCTGAAATTTATGTGCAGATTAATTCATGTAATTTAGATAAATGTAGACAATATTTGGAATGTGTAACAAAGAATTTTATTGGAAAAGCTGTTATTATTTCAGTGAGGATGCAGAAATGCGTTATACTATCGACATAGATATTTCCCGAAGTCATTATGTGGTCAATAATAGATAGATGCTATGTTGATGGAAATCCTATTATTTTATCATTATTTCATGTATTGTTATAAGAAAATATTTCTCCTTTTATTTTATATGTCAATTGTCCGAAAATAATAAAAGATATTATTTCGATTTGAACTGAACATAACTAAACAATCAGGAAGCCCGTGTCTTAACCACATAATATATAACTAACTTAGTATTGACGTTTTTAAATTATTTCTTGCAGTTAACTGATAAAACAGCTAAGGCACCACGTATTTTGGAGTGGAAAAAATCCTACTGGATTTTGTTTCATATAATGGATCTCGTCAAAGAGATCGGCGTTACTTTCTACAGAGTGGTGAAGGGGACAAATCCCAAGTAACAATTTTTGCTGGCGATTACCTGTGAAACACCTGGCAGGTGGCGTTGACAGTTTACTTGGCTATTGCTGCCAGTTTGTTATTATAGGGGCTTGGCAGGTCTCTATTTACAGATTGCTATAAGCTTGTTTTTACAGAGGCCTGACAGGTACTAATTTTATTTGTTTCTCATTTGTAAACGTCAGTTTCCAAAAACACAATATTAATCAAGAAAGTTTATTTTATCAAGTCACTAACTTGTAAAACTGACAGTTAACTTGCAAAATTTTTACAAGTTAGTAGTATTATTTACATTAGGAAATTTTGTTTTATCGTCATATATGTTGAAAATCATGGTACAATTGTTATTTCCAGTAATACAGATTTTTGATGATGAAAGAGTTGATACTGATGATGATGAACCATCTGTTGACTCAGAAACTGCTGAACTCGAGGACTGCAGAACATTTGTACTCTCCTTACTACCAAATAATTTGCTAGACATTTCGATTTTTTTGTTGACCGAATCATCGACATAACTCATCGCAATTTCGGTGCTCTTCCACCCTCCTGCACGCTTTAGTGCTAAAATATCTCCACCCGAATCCGCAACCATAGTGGCTCCAGTTCTGCGAAAAGAGTGGCCGGTGTATAATAACTCTGGGTTTTTTAAACCTAAATATTTCGCTATTTGCTTTGGGACACCACCAATAGTGTGCTGGCCAGCATTAAGGGAAATGCACTTTCCATGTCGGTATGTCAAAAAAAATCTTAGGCTTTCTGTTCCAGGAGGCCGAAGATTTACATATTTTCTGTATAACATGCAGGGCTTGAAGCTGCAGCCATCATCGGTTATGGTGAATCTTCTTGTTGTTAAATTTTTTGTTTGCCGCAATGTCACAATAACGTATTTTCCCATATCTTCTATATCATTCATGTTTAAGGAGAGAATTTCGTCACATCGACAACATCCAAAAATCCCAAATATTGTTACAATTTTCGCCAGCAACCACTGGTCATCAGGAGCATGTAAAAGAAATTGTTCAACCTCTTCTTTACTTAATACCTTGGCCTTTTTTGGCGCATAACGCTCATTTTTTCGTTTCAGAAACGCTATTACCTTTTGAAATCTGCAAATGACAACTAAACGTCATATTTTTCAATAAATTTTTTAAGGAAAACAAACCTGCGAACAGGGGCATTTTCTTTCATTTCCAAGCAGCTTTTCAGCATAGACCATTTTGCCCATAAAGTATTAGGGCTGAATCTAGCTGATAGTTGATTCAAGTATACCAACAAAACATCTTCAGTTACCCCAATCACACTATTTTTGTTTTGCCACTTTTTGAAGTCGTCGTATTCTCGCTCGTACCTTGAAGCTGATTTTGCAGGTAATAAACTTGAAGCTACACTGCTGGCTGCCTCAATAATTTCTTTTGGTACATTCATTTTCGCTTTCGCCAAAACAAATGTAAAGAAAAATAAACAGACATGTTCATGGCAACGCTTCCATAGCTTACGACATTTGCGACAAATTATTGAGATTTTTTTGGAATTTATCTAACCTTTTTACAAATGAGAAACAAATAAAATATAAAACAATGCACGCAAGGTAACGGGTTTTACTGGCTCAAGGAGGTAACTGACTCGCCTGCGGCTCGTCAGTTATATCCTCCATTCGCCAGTAAAAACCCTCTTACCTTGCTAGTAATGTTATATACTATACAGCTTACTATCAGCTTGTTATTACAGGCGCCTGGCAGGTTCTTATTTACAAATTACTATAAGTTTCCTGTGATAAGAATTTGCCAGGGCCTCTTTCACAGGTTACTTCACTGGTTACTATAAATTTGTTCGGCCAGCAAACTGATAAGTACTCTTTTACAAGTTACTTTGCTATTGCTATAATGTGTGTTCAGACAATATCCCGCCAAGTTCTCAATTACAGCAAGTTGACAGTTTTTTGACTTTTTATTTAAATAGATTAAATAAATTAAATTCAATTAAACTTGTGACAAGCTGATCCTCGCTTTTGACGGATTTTTGAAATCCATCACTTACGTTCAACTCTATATATCAATTCTTCTTTTAAAAGCGCATTCTATCCGCGCCGAGGTGGGGAGTCTTGGGTGAACCATTGAACGAACAAGACGCTCTTGTGTTAGTTTTTGAAGCAAGAAGGCGGGTGTGAATTTTTCACACACCAATGTCGATTTGTGTGTGTTCTGTGGAATAATCATGGATTTTGAGTGCGTTCGGGACAACCCTGGGTCATTGCGGTCCGTTGACGGAACCCCACTGTGTGGCGTGGTCCGATCGTTGAATGCTTTTTTTTTGTAACCCGTTCGGAGTGGTAAGTAACATTTATGTTATTTGGTTGATTGTTTCACAGTGGATTGCGTTGATCGACTTGGCTTATTTTGTTCCGTCCACCTGGAGTTCGCTTTTGTTTGATGTCACCCTTGGCTGATTCTCGTATTTTTTATGTTTTATTATTTAGGTTTTCTTTTGCCTTGCAGTGTTGATTAGAACGTTTTTGGCCGAAATTATCGTTAAGTCGCAGGTTTTGCTTTTCTGTTCGACGTGATTAGAGGTTATCTAATCGTACGTTCGCAGACGTGAATTTTAATGGCAATGTTTGAATTTTATATTTGGAAAACTAATTAATTTTATTATTATGTTTTATTTAATTGAGTTTCAACTATGCATTTTATTCACTAAGTGACATCGAGCAGCGTTGGTCAAATGCATTGGCATAGGAATTCCTACGCGTTCGATATAGGTTCAAATCTTGTATTTGAAATTCTATGTTGAACATTTTTTTTATGTTTATTTTTGGTTATATGTTTTTTTTAAAGAAGGCAGCGATGTGCGACCAACGTACAGGGTGTTGCATTTCATCGGGGTCGCTTCCGCTTGATTTTATTGTTGTAAGTTCGATTGTGGTTCCACCGTTTGTGGGATTTTTTTAATGACCACTCGAACGTTCCGTTGATTAGTTGTGGGGGAGTGGTTCCTGGTGGCAATGTTGTTACCACTGTACTAGTTCTGGTCAGCTAATGCAATTTATCTGTTCAACTGTTCAACAGTTCTATGTATAATGTATGCGCCACTACCTATTCGTTAAAACGTATACTGCAAAAAAACGTGCAGTACAATGCCGTGTGAACGGGGGGTTATTGCTGATTTTATGTTGTTGTGTTAGCAAAGCTGTTTCCTTGATTTTCTTCTGGGCGTTCATTTGACACGACCCACGGCCTTGCCGCCGCTATAACGATCTGGCTTATACCTACCATCAGGGCCCCACGCAAATAAAAGTAGAATTTATTTTCTGCGATTCGGAACATTATCTGTTCCGAGCTACCTTCTCATTAGAGATAGTGAGGACAGATATTGTTTCACGCTTTACTTAATTTAATCTGTAGTTATTCCCAGATATTTCACTTCTTCAGCCAGTTCTAAGGGGGTTCCCATTAGTCTAGGCATTACCATGCCCCTTAACTGCCTTCTATTGGTGAATAGAACAAGCTCTATTTTTTTCGGGGTTATGGTAAATATAACCCTTTTTTAGAAAATATCTTACCTTGGTTAACACCTTATTAATTTTTCAAAGGATCATGATTAATCACAAAACCACATATGTATGTACTAGTATATGAGTTGGCCCCGTATATGATCTCACTTTTTGTTGTAATGGACATGCAAAAATCAATAAATCAGGATTTTACCACTCATTTTCTTTAATGGTTCCCCCGATTCATCAGTTAAATAACTTCGTGCACGTAATCGGCGGTGGCTTTTTGCTTTATGATGTGGTTTGGCATCAACAAGAAACGTTTATTTAAATTATTGTAAAAGTAGCAGAGTGATTGTTTTGGACGGTTATCCAGAAAACGCTATAAATAAGAGCACTAATTCCACCCTGAATGTCTCCATAGATTGCAACAGCACAGTTTTGTCAATGTAGTGTTTGATGGCTCCATGGCAGTAACTATGTTACAAGAGAAGCTCCTTGCTAACGACAAAAAAATGGGCTTATCTCCATGCTGCCTGAGAAACTGAAAACTGCAGAACTTTTAGCATTAAGCAAGCTGCCCGAAATTTAAAATTTGGATGTCAATAAAATAAAATTTTATCTGCCTAAATTAGCCGAGATTTCAGAAGATTTCGAAAAGGGGTGCATAACCCAAACCCTCTTGTTCATTCAGACTTATTGTATTTTGTTGTTTTTGCGTTCATCTTATTTAAAGGGTTTCCAATAAGTCTAATTTTCTTCCCTTTCTTTCGTTGTGCAAGAGTTCAGTATTTGCTTCTACAATACTATGTCCGGTTTCAAGCAAATTTGATACTGCTGAAAATTTATTCGAATTTTTGTGTTCAGCTAGTCTAATTTTTCAGCTTCTTGGCATTACAATCTTCGCATTTGGCCGCATATACTAAACTCCTTTCCATCTTGTCGATCTTATCCTTAATTATTAATAGTGGAGTAATATATGCCTAAAAAGATTCACTTTTATTTTAAATGTGAAGTAGAACTAGATGAGACCTAAATATTCTTGCTAAGTACATCAAATATATCAATAATTCTAAAAATATCACTTGTTTCTATGGTGGGGGACTTCGTAATTATAACAGTTAATTAATGAATTTACAGTATTCGATTAAGGAAGCTATTTCCTCATTTTACTTTTATTTTGTAAGAAATAGATTTAACTTTAACAATATATGTAATAATTATAGGTAAAAAGGAAAATTTTGATAGTGAAAATGGACTTTAAAGAGAAAATTCCAGATATTTTATTACAAAATTTAATATATTACAACAAATAGTAACTCAGTGATTTATTATTAGAAATAATGAAATAATATTAAGTTATAAGATATTCTTTGTTTCATTCTGAGTGGAGTGATATTATTTGTGATAAATATATAAAAAGTTAGCTTTAGTTCATAATTTAATACGCTCGGTAACTCGTTTATGAGTACGCTAATTACCAACCTGCTTCAAAAATTTAGGGATATTTTTAATACATCGATTTCTTTGCAGTTTTTTAAGATTTATATTTTATCACTGTATATTTATTGTTATAAAATGATGAAAAACTCGCAGTTTCTAAAAATTAATTTCTATGATGTAATTAAAATTGCAATTAAACTAAAGCAATTTAACTAAAACATGTCAGTTACCTTTCTTTATGTAAAATAAAAATTTTAGCTTGAGGAAAGTGTTTAAATTTAATCTACCTTTAAATAAAGATTGCGGTTTCCGCAACTTAGCTCCACTTTAGACAATCATTACTAAGTGAACTAAGAATGCGATGAAAAAATATTTGTAAACACTTTTTGTAGAGAATTTAAATTTTGTCTGTTACAATTTTTATCCTTACGTTGAATGAAAGTCGAGAAATCGGTGAAAAACTGATTTTTGTCACCCTGTAGAAAGTAACGCCGATCTCGTTGGCGGGGGAGCTTCAAGATTACTTAATTACATCCTAAAGAACTATTACATGTAATTTATTCCGACTTGGTGCCTGTCTACAATAACATTAATAGTAATTGAAAATTAGACAGTAATATTATTTAACAAATTAGAAATCATTATTCATACCATTCATAAAAACACTTTATGTATAAATTAATAACAGTTTAATCCTCAGTACCAAATAACATTGACGATAATATCATTAACATTACCTCAGTTTCCACTTAGATACATTTTACAAGATTTAATTTTAAATTCAATTTATAGAGAAATTAATTCCATTACATCATGGTAAGGATATTATTAACTTTCCAAAAAGTTTATAAACAGTAGTCTCCCACTTTTCTAGCTACTGAATTTTATTTTCAAAACTGTGGTAATTAGCTAGATGCTTTTGTTACACAAATAGTAAAATTAAATTTTACTGTTTAACTTAGCAGAAATGCTGAACTTTTTTCAGTGCAGTCTTATAAAAACTTGAAAGCTTGAAGTGCCATCACAAAAATATGAGCTAAGATTTTTGTAAAATGTAGCATGTTCTCGTACAACCCGGCATGTTTGAGAACCTCTGCTGTTATATAGAACACCATTAGCCGCATATTCCAATAATCAAACCTAATCAGTCATCTGTAATAATAATTAACCGAAACCGTTGTTAAACGTAAACAAAAATACTTATAGAACGTATAACGAATAGGATGAGCAAGTATCTATCGTATTTAAAATTAATTTGGAGCTTTGGATGTCCATTAATTACTTTCGTTCAATTGTGAAAATTAAGCTGCATAAATGTAAAATTAATATTACTGGCTGAATGAATTTGTTAAAAAGCACAGCGGTTCGAAATTTGTAAATACTTTTTAAATAATTATTTTAAAAGGAGTTAATTAATTAGCCTGGAAACCTTATAGTTAATTCTAAATGTGGCTTCAAGACATGCAATTTCTTCATTTAATAAAAATGCTACTCCAATGTTATCTCGAAAACCTTTTTGGGTATTATTTGATAAATCCCAAAACATATTTACCTAATGGATAGACTGATTTTTTTGACATAATTAATTTGAAAATGAATTAGTATTTATTTAATCTGAACTCGATTTAATTTTATTTAATTTTCTTCAAGTACTCAAACTTCAGTTAAACTTACAGGATTCGGAAAATTAACTAAGAGAGTTTAGTCTTACGATTCTTTTAATGAAATTAACGCAAAAATGAAATATAATTTGTGCACTACTAATTAAGTAAGTAACACATTACGTGTCTGCTTAGACGAAACGCAATTATACCACCCGATTATTATTACTCGGGGTTGTTATTTTACCACCCGCTTCCTATTTTTTTAGGGCTATAAATAGTTGAAATCTGCAATGATAACAAGTTATGGACTCGGTTTAAAGAAATACACTCGGCGATTTACAAAGCAGGGTGCTCTAGGACTTAATCACGTTATCGTTTACAAGGGTATCATAATACGAAATATTACTGAGTTGATTTTTATGTGTCATAATTTGGAAATTAAAAAAAAATTTTTTAGGGTCATCTACTAGAATACTCTGAGACATCAGTTCACAAAACTCAATTCTTCTCTTAAAATCGTCTCTGCCAAGTTGTTGTTAAATTTGAATTTTATAAGGAAGAAACTTGTTGATTTTTAGCACTTTATGTATGGAACCAATTGAAATATTTGTTGATTTAACAATTTTTCGGATGGCGGTGCTACTTGTTTGATATGAACACGCGGTATAATAAAAGTATCATGTTAATGAAAAATAATTCCTTAATTAAACAAGTTTTCCTGGGACAGCTTTTTCTTGTAAGAAAATCATTGTCCAAATTGCTGTGCAGTGGTTGTAGATTCTCCCTGAGGAGATGGTTACACACATTTGGACACCCACCGTCATGAAGACATAACGGTTGAGATTGTGCCCAAAGTTCCCGATTATTTATGGATTGCGAAGATTTATTTTCGCGTTTAAAAATCCTGTTTATTTTATTTTAATTAAAAGCTATTAAAGAAACAAATGAAAAACTTATTATTGTGCCACTCTGTATGTACCGAAAATTTTACATATTTTTAATTTTGATCCTTCAGAATTTTTTTAATTTCGATAAGATCAAATTAAAATGTCGTATACAGACAACGAGTGAAAACTCGAAACATGCAAATGAGATTTTATATTTTTTATTTTAACTTCTAGATTTTCCCTTTGTGTATGTGAGGAAGTCGCTAACATACGTATTTCATATAAAATTTGTATGGGTTTTAAAGACGAGTTTATTTTTAGAATTTATTGTGAATACTAGAAATGCCGTCTACGATAACTACTATCTGTGCTATTGTTATGAAAAGAGGTATATTTATTATTAAGTATTTATTATTAACTTTTAACTTAATTAATAAAATAATTAATTAAATCGTAAATCGAATCTACTAACTTCGTATGTAATTAAGTGTATCAAAACGAAATGGAACTGTAATTATTTAATAATTTGGGCGGATGTACGGCTGCTACTAAAAGTTGAGAAACTGACCAAATCAAATTTAACCAATTATGCTAAATCGTAAGTTTATATTACTATGAGAAATATGAAAATATTATTAAAACAATTTCATTGTTAAATTTCAAAACAAATTCAATAATGAAAACAACCATAATTTCATAAAGTGAGTAGGCGTTCTGGTTGACAAAAAATCATATTAGACGAATATAACTTTTGCAGAAACAGCCAACGCTTAAGCATAAGTGATAATGATATAGCGCCATCTGCATAAGGTGCAAGCATAAGTAGTTCATAAAAAATGGTCATCCTATGGAGTGTCCTTTTTCATGCAAATTTGTAAATTGCTAAATTAATTTTCCCACAAAAATTAACCCCGTCAAGATAAATGATCAATGATAAAACAAGCATTTTAGACTATATTTTAACATCGCTTACGCTTAAGCATTGGTTATTTTTGCAAAAGTTGTATTCGTGTAATATGACGTTTCTGTCAACCAAAACGCCTACGTTTGGAATGTGGTTTTTAAAATATTGCGTTTATATATATAGATTTTAAAGTCTGGAACAAATACAATGAAAATTTAGAAGGGTTTTTTTCTCAGAACATTTCTGGACACCAGAATTTTTTTTTAAATTTCATTTATAAGTCTTTTCCGTCATTGACATAATTATTCTGATGGCATTTCTTTCTCTTGTAAGCTGTGATGTCATCGACAATATTTTTAAATATCAACCTTTATTTCATTTCAGGGATTTGAATAGAGCTCATTTTTACGAGTACAAATACAGTAGAACTCCAAGTATCCGAATCAATTGGGACCGGACCCCATTCGGATAATGAAAAAATCGGATAATTGGATTTTTTCCGAAAAAGTGTAGGTACTGTATGGATTTTTAATTAATTAAATGAAAAGGCAACACTTTTACATATTATATAGCGTACTTAGAAGTGCTGTACATTAGTATGTATTGTAAATGTAAGTCATTGCTTGCTGAACATCTCAGAGCCAGATAGAAGGAGGGCAACCCTCGACGAGTGGCAAGCACGATGGACGGCAGCAGCAACCGGAAGCTGGACGAGACGACTCGTCCCCAGCGTCGAGCCGTGGGTCGCCAGGAAGCATGGAGAACTCTCGTTCCACCTCACCCAAGTCCTGACGGGGCACGGGTGCTTCAACGAGTACCTCCATCGCTTCAAAATACTGGACGACCCAACCTGCTGCCACTGCGACGAAGAAGACACTGCGTGCCACACCATCTTCAGATGCATTAGATGGGAGCGTGAGCGAGTGTCGGCATCGCTGTACTTCGGGGAATCCCTCACCCCGGAGAACTTGGTCCTCAAGATGTTGGAGAACGAAGAAGGCTGAAAAGTTATCACGGCCTTCGTGACCTCCATCATGATGACGAAAGAACAGCTCGAGAGGGAAGTGCAACAAGGACGATGAAACGCGCAATAGCCGCTACTCCCGAAGTAATGCTCAGACGGCGAAACCGGGAGTCGAGGATAGGGGTGAGGTTTTAGTCAGTGCGAGTCTGACACTACCGGCTTAGATGAAGCCGGTGTCTCGCACGAGATTTCCTCATCCCGGCGCAAAGCTAAAAAAAAAAAGAAGCTGTTTGACTATCCGTTTTCGGGCAGCCAAGTCGCGCACCCGCTTGACAGTGAGAAGATGCATGTGGTCACACTCGGGCTGAACCAAAATCATTATTTTGCGAATCGAAGTACGTTTCCGTCTTAAATTGTTTTTCTGAAAGCGATTCGGATAATCAGCGATTTGGATAGTCGGAGTTCGGATAATTGGAGTTCTACTGTATGTGAAAAAATTATGACCTGGAAAATGAAAATTTTCAAGGTAATCAAAGTTTAAAAAAATGCATATTCAAGTTATTTTCAATCAATTATTTATCAAAGAGATGGTGGAGAAAAAAAGTGAAGCGCATTTTAGCCTCAAAGAACAGCATTTTAAATAAAAGTAATTGACAATAAAATTATTTATATAGTAGAAAAAAATATAAGCGGACGTTGGTGCCTATCATTACTACAAAGCGGCTGGAAGAATAATTAATAATTTAATGTAGAAGAAAGTACTACGAGTCGTTTTGCCGCTTATTGCATGTAGATCGATGTAAATCCAAATGCGGTAGGTCCCTTCTGAGAAAACGCGTTTTTTAATTAAAAATTTAGACTGATGTACTACTTTTGTGGGTAGTTAAAATTTCGTTAGATTAATTAAAAAATATTTATTTACTATAATTCTAGTGGAAGTACGTACAAATTTTACAACACGTCTTTTATTAGCATCAAATGTACGAATGAAAAAATTGCGAAGTTGCCGTTTTGTAAATTGTTGGTAAATTTGTATATCTACAAATTTAAAATTGTAGTATTTGATACAGTATTAAATTCGGTATCTGTTTATTTTTTGTACATAAAATTTCATCAATAGTTTTTTGAAATATAAGACTTCAAACTCAGGGGTCAGAACTTTTTACTCTTATAGTACTTTTGTCTGGGAAAGCAATTACCTGCAAGTCTGTAATTAGTTACAAGTCCTATTAAATCCTCTAATACAAGGTGAGTTGTTACAGTTGTAAAAGCGTAGTTGCTTTCTTATACCTGTAGGTAAGATAATGCATACATGTGGAGGTATGTATGCAGTTATTTATTTAAATTTATATTTTTATTAAAATGAAGATAATTCAATTTCATTGATTTTTTAATTTGACTGTTTATGTTTAATATTTAAGGGTAAATTTTGAAATTTATTATAAAAATTAAATTTGTTCATCCACTTATCTAAATATATAAAATTCAATGTACTCGTATGTATGTTCTCTATATAATTCTACACCGTTTGACCAATCTTAACCAAAGTTGGTGTAGAAGTTATTTACAACTGTACGAAAAACATAGGCTACTTTAGAACCTTGGAGTGAGGCCGAAGGCCGAACAACCACGGTCTACACGTATGCATGCGATACCCTTGAGTGAGGCCGAACAACCACATCCGACACGGTCTAGATGGCTAAAGGCGGCCGGTAGGCCGCCTGTGCCAGCTAGTTGCAAATAAAACAATCAGAAAATTAAAATTTCTTTCACGAAAACGATATTGTCTTTACATGGAACATCTTTATTGCACCTTTTTGAATCGGAAGCTCCTCATGCCGGAGGAATTTCGAATTGCACTAAATTTATCTAGCATTTAAGATAGCTAGAAAAAATACTATAAATGTAATAAATTGTAAGTCATAATCCTACAATTATGTACGTTATGTTACAAAATGGGCTTACAAGTGACGAGAACGTGATGTAATTACGTGTGCTGTGCCGGTACTTACAAGTTCTTTTATTTTACCAAATTATTTACAAGTGTAGATTTGATTGTATTTCTGACTTTCTAAACAATGGTTAAAAAACATTTACAACTAATAAACTTAATTTTACTTAAATTTTGATACAATAATTTGTCTCTCACATTATGGTGTCAAATCTTTCTTTCGCAATTTGTCTCAAAGCCATAATCACGTTTTAACACAGGATGTACGTATGTATACTATGCTTGTCACGGCAAATCGGTAGGTGTAAACTGTAACAATGTAGTTTATGTTACTGAATTTAGTTGAATTGGTAGCTACTGATGCATTATTTGTAACTTTTGTGTTACAGACCCTTGGTGAAACTATGCATCAAAATTAAATGCTAATCCTGCAACTAACCGCATAGAATTGCCCAACCCGATGTAAGCAGCTGTGAGGTTTAAATTATGAAACATTTATCTAAATTCATCGTTCAGAACCGGTTTGAAACATTATGTAAATGTAAATGAATAAAAGCCTGATATGTTTGGCCATTTAATTCTTATTTGTTGCGACGGATCCGCGACTTTTTAGGATATGGAAGGAAAATAGTCCGTGGTTGCTGATAGGAATAAGGAAGATCTCAAACTGAAGTTAATGTTTGCTATGTGAGTGAAATGTCTTGAAAGCGCAGTGCGGTTCAATTTCAGTTTATTGCTATGTATATTATGTCAAACGTAATGATTTTTGGCAAACGTACACATGTAACTTTTAAATTTCACATTTACCCTTAATCCGTTATAATTTGGCTAGGTTTGTACTCGGGTGAATATTTTTAAAGCTGTTATAAAATATTCTAAAACTATTATAATCCGCAGACAAAATTATCTCACTTGGAAATTTGTACTATATCTGTCGAGTTTCGTTAGCGATTGCTAGACATTCTAAGGACATACCGAAGTTCTAAGTTGATGTTCTCAAGCTCAAGGAGTACTTATACTATTTGGATTAATGCTATACATAACACTTGGCTCGTTTTTATTTGTTAGACTTTTGTGTTGCTTAGAATTTCACCCTACTAATTTATTATCATTTTATATGGTTATTATAATACATTATGGGACGCTGAGGTAAAATGATCTCCACAGTTTCAGCAATACCTATAGTCCTAGATTTCTGCAAGTAAGTAATTTTCATTGTATTTAATGAGTTTACTATAACATTTCAAGAATGTTTTCTTGTTTTACAAGAAATTACAAAAATTGTATTACATGATTGTATCTGCGTGCTTGAATGACTTAAATGAGGCAGACTCAACATTGCTCTAAATTTTCACTCACGACGTCAGATTCGATCGAGATAAAGATCAATCATCCTTCTTCCTAACACAAGTGTTTACTATTGATAAATTTTGATGTTCCGCCAGTATTCCAGGTGTAAATATGTATGTGGATATTATGTCAATATGCGCGGGAATATTTTTGAGCCCACCTAAAATTGAGAATGCGTTGATTAAAATTTCGATGGTATATTGACTTCGTATTACAAGACAAAATGTGCGAAGATAATAAATATCGCGTGAGAGCAATACGATTGGGCACTTGGATGATACTTGAAGCCTACGTTGAGTTTGAGGTGGAATCTTGGCAAAGGTTACGCCAATTTTTGGCAATATTTGGTGAAATTTGAGCATGGGTCCGATGACGAGTTGTAGTATTGGACATTATTGTCAATATTGAGTTTTATAGAAGTGGAAAAGTGTTTCTTCTAACTCGATTGCTTCCAGGGGGTAAATTCTCACATACACACGGTTGAAAATTGTTTGTTTCACATAAAAATTTTATTGGATTGTATTATTACGACGGGATGGAATAAGTCGGTGTATAAATAAAAAAAAATTTGGATCGTCTTGGGAGGTTATATTACACGTATGAGTTTTATATATTATGAAAAAGGAAGAAATAATGCAAAATTGATGATAAAAATTGAATATTGTAAACCGCGTTACGTAATATTGAAAATTGGGAAGTTAAATTTTTAATCTGGTAAGAAAACTTGATTTTTATTCTGATAAACACGATAGTGAGTTTCGTTTGGATATGAAGTTGAATACGAAAGATTAAACTACGGTGGCGGGCATACAAAAAAGGTTTCAATAATAATTTGTTCGTGACTTGTAATACTTGAAGGAATGGTTTTCTGAAGTACAGCCAAGTTGTTTGTGCCCAAAAATATTTGGGTTTCATTTACGTGCTTAAAGAAAACAACTTGGGATTAAACTTAGACAAATGTATTGGATGTTGGGTGGAAACTCAGAATTAAGCTTAGAGAGTAAACTTTTAGTATATAAAGTAATACTGAAACCAATCTGGACCTATGGTATCCAGCTTTGGGGAACTGCAAGTCTGTCTGAAAAGTCTGCTAGTCTGAAACCACATAGTCAAGTATGAAGATCGAATAAACTCGCACCCAAACGAATTGGCAAATGCCCTGCTGAACAAATCCAACGAAATTCGCAGATTGAAAAGATTC
This sequence comes from Podabrus alpinus, assembly GCA_932274525.1. NCBI lineage: Eukaryota > Metazoa > Arthropoda > Insecta > Coleoptera > Cantharidae > Podabrus > Podabrus alpinus. Next base: position 74,553,493 of record OW026453.1, on the reverse strand, counting down.
AAGCCCACAGACCTGGCCACACGCTTTAACCATTAAATTTGCTTGTTATTCTTTCTGAAACACTGTAATAAATCAATACTGTCTCACTGCGTAAGTTGTTTATTATGTATGTTGTAAAAATTGAGATTAAGTAGAACGGGTGCAATCGCTGGATTGCTCCCGACATGCCATGTATTAAGTCAAACGATTTACTTATTGTTTATTTTCTAAACAGATTGTAAATATTAATGGGGAATAAAAAAAAATTTACGTGCTTGGCTCTGCTTAATTTTACATTTTGAGGCACATGACTATAAAATTGCTTCGATTTAAGATTTCTTTATGATAATTTAGCACTGCTAAATTATTTGGATGAATATTTGATATTTTCCACTATATGTATTTTATAATTTAACTTTTAACATCACCGACTCCCAAGTCGTTGTGAATTATTGATAATTTTATATACATGTATACCTCTATAACAATTAGAATACGAAGATGAATTTGTTCAAAAAATGGAAAAAACCCAAGTGCTCAAATTAAATACAAATCTAAGCATGACAAGATTTGGCTGTTCTTAAACCAACCCTATCTAATAATATAATGTAAATTACTATTTTATAAAATTTGATTACAATAAATGTAAGAAGTTTCGTTCAAAGAAGCGTGTGGTTGGAATTTCCACGCAGCATGACGTTATATCTCAAATTTTGAATCAGCAAAAAATCCAATGAGTAAAATGACATTTCAATATTGATGTAGACGCCGCCGTAGGTATTCGCGTTTTCCAACTGAGTCGCCGAACCAGCAAGATGCAACGGTTGATAGAATTGTACGAATTGAAAACATCGTAGAAGAATGGCGCTTTGAACTATGGAATGTGAAATCTTTCAGGAGTGGATGCACACAAAGTTTATGGGGTGAAGGAGGGCGGTTAATTTCTTGCATAATATCGTAAAAAGTTTAAATATTTAGTAATTTTACTTTCAATTTTTAACAATTCAGGGGATAACAATTAAATTTGTTATTCCATTGCCTCCCCCCTCCCATTGTATCCGCCTTTTGGTTTATCTGTTAGTTTTGTAATAGGCCCGATACCAATTACTGTAAGATATATTCCCTATTTTTAATTACACTAAAACTTTTTGAATACTTTGATATTTTTCAACATAAATTTTGAAATATACGTGCAAACACAGCCACGTTGTTGTAGCTGGTGACGATGACGCTATTAACGGTAATGTAAATCGTTTCAATTATCATTCATGAATAAAGATCAATTATCATAGAAAAAAGATCAAATCACATGTGTGATTTTTGTCAATATGTAAAGAAAGCTTGTAAAAATCTTCTGAATATTTTATGAATTTGCACCTTTTAACTTGAACAACTTGTTTTTCAAGTGAATTGGTTCATGCAAACGTATTTTTAATTTTCCTTTTTACAAATAACAAACTTAAATATTATCTTCTCATTTGCTATTTGTATGTAACTACCTAAGTAAATTTAATTTATATTGCTAACTTTTTAATCGTTTTTAATTAAATTTTTTAATTTAAAACTTCTGCTTATACACCAAGCGCCAAGTCAGAATAATATATGTATGTAATGTGGAAAATATTCTAACAGAATATTTTTTCACGTAATGGTTCTTTAGGGTGCCATTAAGAAGTTCTGTTTTCCCCTTCCAATGAGATCTGCGTCACCTTCGAGGTGGTTGGGGAAGGGGACAAAAATCAGTTTTTCTGTGATTTCTCGACTTTCCTGGGAGTTTACGGTAAAATTAGTTGCTTATAAAATTAAAAATAATTATAATTATATATCTATAAAAAAGTTTTTTAAATATTTTTCATCAAATTCGCAGTTCATCGAGTAATGACTGCCTAAAGTTTAGCTAAGTTTTCAGATCACCAATGTTTATCTGAAGGGGTCGGAATTAAGTTTTAATTAATCTTATAGATTTGCAGCATAATTATTTATAACATGAATATAAGTAAGTTACAAATTATTTGTAGTTCCTTGGATATCACATGACATTCTATAAAAAATTTTGAAGAAGAAATCATTTGTACGTCTTTGGAGGTGTTCATATTGTCAATTTCGATTAATTTGGATTCCTTATAGATTCATCATTGTCATTTTCTGTGAAAGAATATTGCAATACTACTGATACTGTTTGGTTGTAGTCGGGGAAATCTTTACCAATATCGACAGCTCCCACTATATTATATTTTATTTTATATTTTTTGTAATTTGCAAGATATTTGAGGTACACAAAAGCTCATATGGAGCATAACTTAGTTTAAATTTTATTCGGCAATTGCTTGGTGAAGTAGGAAATTAACGAAAAATTTTTATACATAGTTTTTGTATTAGAGAATTTAATTAGCTTTAATTTTGTATTTAACTATTTTTACCGTAAAATTTAAACAAAGTTCCGAAATCGTTGAAAAACTGATTTTTGTCCCCCTCAAAAAAAGGTGGCGCCGATATCTTTGGAGCAGGGAAACTTTAGAATTTATTAGTGACACCCTAAAGAATCACTAAAACGATGAAAAATATCTATTTAAAATTTTTTTCCTCTTCAAAATACTTGGTGGCTGGTCTATTACACAGACAGTTTAACAATAATTAGTCTTTTTCATAAAAAAAACAATTTACCGATCAGAAAAAAGATTTAGTCAGAAACTTATCAAAGGAGAAACTCTAATTTGGATTATTTTAGCTTTTAGAGCAATTTATTGCTTATGAATAATTTACATTTCTTGCTCAAAATTTTTAGCTGTTAAACAGAGATATTGTCTTACTTTTTAGTAAGGAAACAACCGTTTACTATTTGTAGAAAGTCACTGGCAAAATAAAGAAACCACAAAAAATAAACCAACCAATTAGACCACACCATGAAACCTGGGCACAGAATAATGAGGAAAAGGCCAAGGCGTTCGTAGAACATCTCGTCAAAGTATATTTCAACCTCCACTAACAGAAATTCCCTTTGAAGGTGAATATTGTATGCATCAGCTACTCGAGGTACAATGCCAAGTGAACACACCAATAAAAAAATTTAAGACGTGTAAATCAAACGTGTAATCTTCAAAAAGATTAATTAAGGAAAAGGTCCTGGTTATGATTTGATATGATTAAGGCAATGTCTGCGCTTTTCAGGATCATGCCCAACATAAGGGATCTCTCCATACAAAAGAGAAAACTTTTGTTCGCGGTGGAGGACTCCATACTTTTGTAAGCAACGAATTCGAACGCCATAGATATACAATTGCAAAATGTCCGAGGCGATTAGCCATCCTAGTTGCCAGAGCATACTGAACAATATCAGAACAAGCCGTATTAGTGATTTCTGGAGTGTTCCCAATCGAACTACTCGAAAGAGAAAGCAAAAAGGTGAACGAAAACGGCAAGCACTATAATAAAACTGCTAAAGAAAAGCTACTACAAGACTAGCAAAGCGGATGGGAGCACTCCGAAAAAGGCAGATGCAGAAAGGAACTGATTTCTGGCCTGAAGAAATGTGTGATAAGGGAGCACGGCGACATATGCCACCTTACGTAGGCGCTTAGTGGACCTGGGTGTTAAGCATCTTACCTCCACAAATATAGGATACAAAAGGGAGCGACCTGTTTACGTACCCTGCTTAACTGCTGGAAATGGCACGACGAGCGAAAATCTGCCGAGAGAGCACTTGGCACCAATATAATCCAAGAAGAACTTGATAGAGCTGCAAAGCGAAGGTAAATGGTCAATCATAGACCCGATGATCAGGCAAATTATGTCGAGCAAGGAAACCCATGAAAGGAACCAGCAACGCCTTGAATGAGAACTAGAAAATAATTATATTGCCGGAAATCAACCCAATACGGACATCCGAATGCATTGCAAAGAAATACCTAGCGAACCGCTTGCATTTGTGTAAATAGTGCAATCAACATCAAGGGAGGGGATTTTAGTGAGTAAAAATCCCACATTAATACCCTAAGACATCTGGGTGGTGTCTTTTGAAGATTTTTCTCTCCCCAACGCATGAAAAAAAAGGTTCGTCGGGTTGTAAAAAAGATCAGAACAAACCTAGAAAATAAATGATACACCTTAGCTGCCTTGCTCGACATTTCACAGGCATTCGACAGAGTGTGGCACAGTGGATTGCTATACAAAATTAAATTTTGTACAGTCGCCTATAGGAGTCATATCCAACAAATGGGTATTACTTGGTCAAATATGGATATACACTACTTTGAAACCAATTTTATCTGATATACCTCAGGGTACCGTTCTTGAACCACCTCTTGAACCGAAAAGCAAAATTGAGATCTGGTTAAAGATTTGACGTATCAAAGTCAACACTAGAAAGTCTGTACACATCACTGTCACCCTTAGAAGAGGAAGCTGCCCAAGTATACAAGGATCAAAAAAGTAACTGGGATTTCACCGCAATCGACCTCTAATGTGGGCCAAACTTATTTGGAGCAAACGCCTGTAGCTGGAACTCGTACATAGGAAGATGTGCTGGTTTATGGGCAATAACTCGTCTTTATCAATAGAAAATAAAGTGTTGCTTTATAAAACCACCTTAAAACCCATATATGGGACATATGGTAATCAGTTGTGGGGTGCTGTCATTTGTAATGCTCCGTGGTATGCTACAAATTACGTTATTGCTTTTTATTAGCAGATTAATACCATGAACGAAAAAATCTCAACTGTAAGCAGAATGTGCCAACTGCGACTGAGAGAGACCATCCCAATGTGTTGGTATGCGATCTTTTCATTGAACTTAAGACGATAAGACCGAAGAGATACGAGTATAACATGGAAAATATAAAATTGTTATAATTATTTGAAATGTGATGTTGATTTCTACAGAAGACTTGCCAAATAAAAAAGAAATTTTTTTTAACAAGAATGCTTGCGTTAAAGTTTTCATGCCTTGCTAAGCAACTATACTCTTTTACTTACACTTTCAATTACCACTTCAAATATCAAATATTTGTTTATTAGTTTTTGATATTTACACAAAAATATGATAAATCAATAATAATTAGAAATTAAGTGCTAGTACTGTTAATAAATTCATTACATACCTCTGAGAGCTTAGTGAATCAGCAGTATTTTCGGGGTTGGGTGCACTGTAAATAAAATAAAACTTTAATAATTTATAAAGTAATTTACTACGTATGTACTACAGTTAAATAACGATTAGTTACAAATTCCTAAAATTATATTAATAGTATACAAATCAGTGGCGGTTCTACCATAGGAGCTGCAGAACCACCAAAAATAACAATCAAAATACCAATACTTGCATAATTAATTATATAATTATAACCTTAATCAGATTTAAATTATTATAAAGAATGGTGCATTATCAGCTTGGCTTTGAAAGCGCGTTTCTTATTTTCGCTAGCATATCAGTTATAATTTAACAGCTAGTCACATAAATAGTGTAATAATAAATACACGTCCAGTCCGCTATCAAAATGTTTGTCTAACTTGAACGCTATACACTTGTGCGCAGCCGAGCTGTAATGAAACGCAGACTACAATGCTAGCAATTATTGGTATAGTTTTACGTGGTATATCTTTTATGATTTTGTTTCGAGGTAGTTTAGAATTCGAATTTTGTAAAGAAAAACTAATTTTAATATTAGTTCATCAATTGGTAAACAAATTGCAGTGAAATTAGGGCATAAGCAATAAATTGTTTAAAAACTTTTAATTACACCAAGTTTCTTGCACATATTTATAGCAAAACAGTAGTTAAATTATTTTTTGACGGATTTTGCAACTTTAAATAAAATTATGAATGCATAAAATTAAAATTTATGTATTTTTATACAATAATAATTCTTAAAGCTCGTGATAAGTACACGCATCGAATGTACAGTCGAATGTACTGATGGCTGCACTCGAACGCAGCCACTCGGTATAACCGGTGCTAGCATTTCATGCAATAATATTTTAAAGAAAGATCTTGTATTATAAACTTTAATTGAAATTATGGATATAATGTTCTTTATACCTACTAGATAAAATGAATGCTTATAAATTTACTAATATTCCTAATCCTAATAAAATTTTATAATAATTTTGGATTTGAGATTTTTCTGCAGTGTAAAACAATTGTCAAACTATAATTTTCTGTAATAAAATGTAGTTCAAGAAATTTGGACTTAGGTTTTTTCTGCATTCACATTACTCATATTATTTATTAACTCAGCTTCTCTCAAAATAACCCGTAAAAATAGGATTTTTTCGAAAATTAACAATTACAAAACTTTTTGTTCGCAAATAAAATGTATTGTTACAAAAATGTTTGCGTCGTTTGTTTTATTTCGAACCGAACACAAAGGGCTGTTTAAATTACAAAGTCATAAGTTCTATTTTTAAAATAACAAATATGCAGAATTATTATGACGTGATAAGCTAACTAAGGCATTTTATTTAGTCGTTTTTAAAATCTCTTACGAAGAAGGTCGTTTTTAAAAATGAATGTAATTTTTAAATTTAGTTATCAAGAACAATTAGTGATAATAATTTGGCGGTATATACAAGTCGAGGTAAAATGTATAAAAGACAATTTAATACGAATATTTATTTACGGAACAAATGGATTTGTGGCTGTAATCGTAAGAACGCTTTGTTTTGTTTTCCGTTTGTGTCTTTCGATATTGTCAATAGAAAAAAAATTTATCTCGGGAATATTGAATTTCAACGAAAAAGTTATTGATAAGTTAAGTTTGCCACAAGCAAGCACCGGCGCACGCCATTAATGCTTAAAAACGTGCAATAAGTAAGTTTATTTTTTGAGATTAGCATTTTACTGATACCTTCCCTTTTTTTATAATGCAGAACAGCCAAACATATTTCTCACGAGCCGCCACTGATACAAATACAAACTGGATGTATTATTTATGGGTGCTTAGTTTTGGTATTACTAAACTTATTTATGTTCTCGAGTTCGATTCTCGCTCGAGTATCCTGAATTATAATTTAACTCTAATTTAGATACAAAGTATTAATTTAATTCTACTAATAAAGAATAATAATGATCATGCGAAAAAAAAATTCTATTGGGTGATCAAAGTTATTTATTATTAGTTGGTCGAAGTTTAATTTTAACAAGGATCTGGTGTAGATAATGCAGTTAAAATGAATATAGGTTAATTGTTCCTTACAAATGTGTTTTTAACATGAAATTTACGTACAATCAAAATACAAGTTCACATAAAGTTTACGTTTTATACCTTGGTAAATTTCCGTATCATACATTTAGTACCTATTATACTAGCAGACCTATGTATACATACAAAAATATATTTTCTAAAAAGATACGATATATTAAAGCTAAATGGCTTTAATACGTTTCGATGCGAAATAAAATAGATTCAACAGGTGGGGCCTTTCCTACCACCATTAATATAATATTTGTTGAAATTTACATAATAATATGCTTAAAATTTAAAATCAATTTAAAGAAACGTAAAACAAAAGTTGGTAAAATGCTTTGCCGTTGTAGAAACAATAAAAAAACAGTAGGTAAGCACATAACTTTCGCTAACTTAAAAACAAACGAGAAGCTTTATATATGCTAATATGTCTGGAAATGGAGACGTGCATTGAACACGGAGCACAGTACCGGCCAATAATATAATTCAGACTTTTATTGTCACGTTTTTCAGTAGATGCTTATAAATATTATACATATTATATCAACTTAGATAAGGTGACCTTAGAGGCATGGTGCATTTCAGGAAAGCAGGAAAGTACAAATAATAAATTACAAAAGTGCACAAACATATTATATCAGCAACTGTTTTTTATTTCTTTTCGATATTATATTGGTACATTCATGCAACAAGTCTGACTGAACTCTTAGGAAAAGTTATGAGAAAAACTGCTTTATTTTAAAACTTTTATTTTGAAATTTGTGCTTCACGAAAATCGACTGCAATATTGTAGTAACATAAAAATATAGAGAAACTTGACTAAAAATAGGCCTGTAAAATAATTTTTCCAATTTCTGGAAAATACGTAAAATTGTTATCGAGTTTGTTTTGTATAAATATTATATAATATTTATGTCTAATGTGAACGTACAAACGCGTTAATAGAATTAACATGAAGTAATAACAAATTTATATTCATTATAACTATTCATTATACAAATCCTAAATTAAATTAAGCTTTCAAACGTTAGAACAGCCGAGTTAAATTAGATATTATTAAACAAATAATTATGTTTAAAATTAGAAATAATTTTGCAACAAGGCGGAATTTGTAGCTTTATAAAGCAAGTATTAATATCAACTCAAAATCAAAAGTTTGGAAACATAATAAAAGGTGCAATAGAGTCTATCGAATTAAATTATTGTATGTATAATTCAAGAATTAAGGTAGTATAATTAATTTAAATGGGGTGTATTATATGATGTATGGTAATTTGGGGTGGTTTATGTAAATACATTTGAATATGTCAATATTTGCACGATTAATGAAATTACATGACATAGCACTGTCTATTAAAAGTGAGATATCATGAGTAATCTTTTTAGATTAAATAATTAATTGTTGTCGAATATGAAAGTGAATTTTCTCATCAAATAAAAATAAATCTAGTAATACTATAAACATAACTCGATAAAAGTTTGTTGTCTTTTGATTTATTATTTATTTTACTTCAAAACAATTTTTTTAAAAGCTTTGTTTACAACTGGGCATAATATAATAAAAACGATTAACCTAATTTCCAAAAAGAAAATGTAGTTTCGGAAAAGCTCTAATTTAATTAAAATATTTTCGTTTTGCTTACTTAATTTACCTAAATGTGAATAGGTATTACCACTTAAAATGGAACTATATAAAGCAAAAATTTCATTATTTAGAAATGTTTTAATGGCTTAATGTATGATGGTAAAATTTTATAATTAAAAACTTAAAAAATTAAAATTTTAAATAATATGTTGAAAAAAAATTAACATCCGGTGTGCGGATAACAAATTTACTACTATTTTTAACATTGAGGAATTATAGTTTGTCGGAATTTACTAATTATATTGTGACAGTTCTCTCAATAATACCGTATTATTTTTTTTAAATTTTCCGTGACTCTTTTATTAATTTATCAATAAAATATTACAAATTTGATTATAAAATTAGGCTTAAACAGAATTTATTTTAGACTACAAATTTTTTGTTCCTGATAAGCTTTTCACTCCTTGTGCGTGTGATAATCCGCTGTTTGTTGTTTGGAAATCCTAATCACTAATACTACGTTTTTATCAACATGACTCATGATGAATACAAAATCAATTGTAGGTACTATTTTTTGTTAGAAGTAATTGTAAAATTTTGTTAATAAGAACGGAAGGAAAAATAATTTAAATGAGTATTTAAAATCTATAAACACGTAAATTTTAGTTCTTGGCTTCTACATTTTATCAGTAATGTTCATAGTTTATTTTCACATGGATGGATGCAACCACCCCTATTTGTTGAGGAATATAAATAATGGTATTTCAAGTGACACAACGTTTGAAAGCTCATTTCGAAAGTTATTATTAAAAAAAAATCCAACTGAAAGCAAATAAAAGCTTACATTATCTTCTTCTTCATGTGCCATATCCGGTCCCCCGGACGTTGGCGACCTCTAACATTTTAAGTAAGGGGTCATCCATTAATTACGTAGGGGTTTTTGGGGAGTGAGGGGGGTATTGGATATCTTACGGACCCTTACGTAGGGGGGGGTCCGACGTATTCCTTACATAAGTTTCTTAAAATATTTTTTTAAATTAAATTTAAAAATCAAATAATAATAATCTTTATTAGGTTACTAAGTACAAAATTAATTTACATCAGTCCTAAATGGTGGAGATCAGCAGTTGCTGGTTTTCATTTCAACTCAATTTGGAAGAATTCGTCCACATCATATAGCGCACTTTCATTTAGTGTTTTCTTCATTTCACTTTTAAATTTCCTAGTCGGAAGATTTTTGATTCGTTCTGGCAATTTGGTATACAGTTTTATTTGCAGATTCATTCCATTAGAACATTTGAGCCTATTTCTCTCAATTCTCACTTCATTTCTGCTTCTGGTCTGATGCTCGTGTGTTGCGATGTTGTCTGAGATTTTCCGATCTGTCTTCACTCTCACTACACTAGCGTAAACATAGGCAGATGAGATCGTTTGAATACACAGATTACGGAAAATTGGCTTACTGTGAGTCCTTGAGGGTACTCCTTCTAGAGTGTACGTATAGCCCTCTTCTGTTACCCCAGATCAAGAGTCCATACACCATTTTGGCATGAAACATTGAATAATAGACTGCCTTAGCTGCCGCTTTTCCAACCGATTCCCCAATCCTTCTTATCGCAAAAATACTCCTACTTAGGGAACCCACCAGAACAGCCACATGTTCATGCCAAGTCAGCAAAGTGTCCATTATTATGCCCAGGTATTTTACCGAAGACTTATCGTTTTGCTTAATCGCTCTACAGGCAGTGAACTTAACCATTTGAGTTTTGTCCATGTTTAGTAAGAGTTTGTTAGTTTCAAACCAATCAGTAACTTCCCTTTGCCGATCATTTGCTTGGTCATTTTCTTCCATGACTAGGGCAGTGTCATCTACATACGTTATGTGGCATATCATTAATGTACAGAACGAAGAAGAATGGGCCCAAGATGCTTCCCTGCGGTAGCTCGGGCACTCCTGCCCGAGTTTCCCATTCCAAAATACCACTTGTTTTCTGTTCTGGAAGTATGATTCAATGATTTCAAATGTTTTCCCCCTAAATCCGTAGTGTTGAATTTTGCTCAAGAATATATTGAAATTCATCACATCAAATGCCTTTGCCAGATCATAGAAGATGTTTTGGCACTTTAGTCCACTCTCTAGCATTTTGTAGATGTTTGATGTGAGCTGTAGTACTGCATCGATGGTGTTTTTTCCTTTTTGATATCCAAATTGCTCCTTCGTAAAAGATGCATTTTTATGTAAAAAAAATCTCAAGTTGAATATACAGAATCTTTTCAAAGACTTTGGAAAAAATTGGCAATATAGATATGGGCCGATAGTTGTTTGTCTCATTTTCATCACCTTTCTTATGTATCGGAATTACTTTTGATACTTTCAGGGTGTCCGGAAAGATGCCTTTGCTCATGCATTCATTAACAATGTGACAAAGTACCATCGATATTTCATCTGATATTAATTTTATGATTTTTGTATTTATGTTGTAGATATCGTAAGTAGCTGTATTTTCAAGTTTTTTGATTATGTTGTTTATTTCAATTTCTGTTGTGGGTTGTAAAAACATTGAATTTACAGTGCTAGATATAGCCGATTTTAGGTATTCTGTGTGTTGTCCTGTTATTTGTGGATTTTGTGTGTTCGAGTTTTGCGCTACGTTAGCGAAGTGTGTTCCGAAGTTGCTTGCTGTGAGAATAACATTATTGCGTAAGACATTTCTCCTGCCAAGTTCTTTGTTGATGATCGTCCATGTTGTTTTCGCTTTGTTATCGGATTCGTGTATTTGCTGTGCATTCATTTGTCTTCTGCATTCATTTAGTTTTCCAATAAACAATTTCCTCATATTGTTGTAGTTTGCTTTGACCTCTACATGACCACTTTTATATTGTTCGTGCAAAGTTTTGACTTGTTTATTTAGCTTCAAGAGTTCAGCTGTGAGTTTGATTTTTTTGTTCATAGTTTTATAAGTTGTTATCGGAAATGCAGATTCAGCCTGTTCCTGTACGATTTCGTTAAACCGTTGGAATTTCATGTTTGCATCACTCTCATTGTAAATTGGTGCCCAGTCCATATTTTGTATGGATTGTTTAAATTTATTTATTTGCTTAATGGAAAACTTTCTTTTTTATAAGGTGTCCTTCTCTTTGGATTTATCATTTTTCCATTCTATACAGATTGCTTCATGATCGGATATATTTACATCGATAAGATCAGGTATGTATACAGCTGAAATTAGTGAAAATATTATCATTGCATGTTAAAGATGCAATACGTGTTGGCTTGTTTATATTCTTTTCGAGGTTAAATGATTTCATGAGAGCTATTATGTTTAATTGTTCGTTCGAGTTCTCGTTGAAGTCAACGTTAAAGTCTCCTGTTACTACTAACTTGGTTGATAGATTATACAATTTAGTTACTTCTTTCATGTTATCTTCGAGAATTTCTAAAAAATTATTGAAATTGCCCGAGGGCGATCGATAGGTTGTCATTATTACTGTGTCAATTTCTTTAATGTGGCAAGCTGAAAATTCGCCATCGATTTCAATTGATTTGTCGGTAATACTATGAAGAGGTGTGCATGTCAAACCGTCCTTTGCAAATATTGCTAGCCCTCCGTGTATATGTTTTATTCTTGTAAAGTGTGTTATTAACTTGTAATTTGTGATATTATACATGTTTATGTTGTCCGAATTAAGCCAATGTTCATTAATGCATGCTACATCTATGTTTTCTTCATGTAATATGTGTTCCAATGCAGAAAGTTTATTGGAGAGACATTGTACATTGAAGTGTAATAGTTTTATTTTGTTTATTTTGCTTACGTTGTGGTGTTTTCCTGGTAGGTTTTCTTTAAAAAATGACCACCTCTTCTAAAGTCAAATCGCGAGAAAATATAATTTTTTCTTTTTATGTTGGTAATTATATCCAGGTATAATGGAAATACCATAATATATTGAAATATATATTACTTAAAAATCATTAAACATAGTGGCATAATAGTGTGAATTTTAGAAAATGGCATCAAGCTTTGGCGAATTTTACGAACGGTTTTTCATCTATGTAAATACAAATTTAATTAAAATTTTTGTATTTATTATTATCTATATAATATATTATTATTCATATTTTATAAATAAAAGGGATGGAGAGGGGGGTCAAAATTAATTTTCTTTTAAATAATCCTTACGTAATATGTGGGGGGGGGGGTGGTTGCCACAATCAAAAGCGGCATTCACATAGGGAATTGTATGTGGATGGTAGAATCGGTAAGAGTTAAAACGCATTAACTCAGGTAAGAGCGTTTCTACTTTCTTAGCGTTCCTTACCTGAACGCTCCTACCTGAGTTAATGCGTTTTAACTCTTACCGATTCTACCATCCACATACAATACCCTATTTGTAGGCCGCTTTACGTACCCTTACGTGGCGGGGGTCCAAAATTACAAAAATCATCCTTACGTAATTAATGGACGGCCCCTAACATAATTAGATGAAATTTTCCTAAATAGGTTGGATTGCAAAGATGGGTGAAATTGAGGGGTCCAATGCATAAACCAGTCAATATGTTTTGATACTGTGCATAAAGCGGTGAAGACCCGGACTTCACCAAATCACCTGTCTGCAAGAGAACAATGACACTTCTATGTCAGAATTTAGTGAAGACGAATAAAAAAGTTGTATTAAGGTAAGTGAAGGTAATTACGCCACCTTAAGCTTTGTCAATTTTTTTAAATTTTTCTGAGGATAGCGAGAATAAGTATAAATAGGTACCACCAAGAGGAACTTTTTGGGTACAAGAAAAAAAAATTTTGAGAGCTTTAGCTGTTTTTTCAATTCCAAAAGATGTGTTTTTCGAAAAGTTGGGAAACTGGAGTATTTACCAACCTATGCAGGCAATTACGCCACCCAAATAAATTATTTAAATAAATTAATTTTACAGCAAGTTTACTATAATAAATGCTTAAATAAAATATGTTACGAGTTTTTTTGTAATATATAGGCTTATTTATGAAAAAAAACCTTTATTTTTTTAATGTATTGACGCAAAGTCCTTCTTGGAATGCCATAAGAGTCCGATGCCTTTTTCACCGACATGGTATTTGATTTCACATTGGCCAATGCTTTTTTAAGATCATCCTCAACCCATTTATTGCGTGGAGGAGACATAGTCAATCCTAGTAAACACAAAAATAAATCCCAAAATACGTAAGGACTTAATAATAATGCATGGCGTAATTGCCAGCCATTACTACTGTTAAATGCCTTTTTCTAATACCTTTGTTAATGCCTTTTCTTAATACCTATGTTAATTGCTTTTTGTAATACCTTTGTTGGTTGCCTTTTCTAATACCTTTTTTAATTACTTTTTCTAATACTTTAATGGGGTCCTGCATCTTTCTTTATCTTCTTAAGTACAGGGCCCATTATCCATGTACTTTAGTGCCTAGCCATAAGCCTGTTTTTATTATATGCAATTTATTATTTAATTAGTTTAAGGGTTCTTAGAATGCTCCCATTGCTCAAATAGTAACACTTGTGCCTTTGTTTGGAAATTCTAGGAAACCCTCTCTTTTTCGTTACTCTTAATATTTTCTTTAAATAAGTTAACCTGCGAAGCATCGAGGGAACATTAAGTTAGTTAATTTTGTGATTCGAAACTGCGAGGTACGCACTGTAAATAGCAAACAGTCTTTGAACTCCATATTATACTCACCAGATCAAGTACCATTACGCAACTTTCTGGTAAACAACATATTTGGGAATTGGTAATTCAGTTGTTAAACGTTGTTATTCATTTAGTGTTGTGTTTGTAAATAAATTTGTTAGCGATCCAGAATATGTTTTAATTAAGTAAGGCCAAGAAGCTAGCAACAACTACTTCATGAATAAACTAATTTTTCTGTGCGTTAAAATTATTTATCACCAGAAAGTGATACATATTCTTGAAGAGCATTAAATTTACAACAAAACAAGTATAATATGCAAAATTTTTACCACGTAAAAAATAATGCATGCATACAAAAGTAAATGCTTGTCTTACTTACATCAACAAAATCGTACACCGCCATTAACAACAAAAACAGTTGACAAACTCAAGTTAGCCATCAAAATCGGATCATTTCTGTTTTATTGACTAAGAATGTTGTGCCTTAAGGTACAGCGTGGGGTATATTTCGAAAATTTCATTTATTACCGGAGATATTTGAAGGTGGCGTAATTAGCTGCAGTGGCGTAATTACCCTCACTCACCTTATTCCATAAAATGTTAAGTTTTGATATTGCCAGTTTTACCCCCATTTTGTCAAATGAATAAAAAAATTCATTTTCAATGTTTTATTTTATATTATTTCACCTATTTCAAGAAAAAATGAAAATTCTTTGCATAAACCAGTCAAGTCCTTTTTTTTCAATACTTAATGTATTTTTTCCCTTACTACGTTATAATTTTTACAAAGTGTTTATAAATTGCTATCTACTTATGCAGGATTAAATATTCGCCAAAAAAACGTGTTAAATTTTTTGCCTGTAATAGTTATTTACGTATAAGTAACAGAAAATGATCCATTACAAATGAGATTGCATATCAGCGAACGAGCCGCCAGGCGAGTTTGTAATGGATCGTTTCTGTACGTATCACGTATGCTATTTTTTCTCCAGGATAAAAGTCCTACAGGAATAAAAACAGAAAACTGTACCAAAATAATCAAAGGAATACCACAAATTAAAAATCCAAAACAAAATGATTATTGAAGCGAATGAATAAATAAATAACCCACACGTGTCGAGTAGGTGCGAAATAAATGCATATTACGTAGGTTGTAGTATGTAATTACAATGTAATAAATAAAAGTCTTCTTAAATAAACAAAAATTGAATATGATTGCATTTTTATTAATGAAAGAAACATTAACCCCAAGTGATAAGATTATTATTTATGAAGTGCAATTTAAAACAGCAAAGGGAATAGCCGCGAGAAGAACTGCACCTTCTTGGAATTTAATGGCAAGAATGTACGTCAACATTAAGTTAACCACAAGTGTTATGACAAAGCCAACTATATTTAAAGACAAAGAGCCCAAGATGACACCGGGGTCAGTGGTGACCTATTTACCCGTAATGGACGTATTACGTATACCAAAACATATCAAGTTACACTGATAATTTTCATTACGTATACCAAACGATATCAAGTTACACTGATAACTTGCATCGTACGAGAAATGATGACTTTCGAAGATATAAATATGCAAAAAAATGACGTTTTCGCTGTATCCTGGAGAAAAAATATTTTTTTATCTGGTTTCTTGTCTGAACTGGTTTCTGCATTGGACCCCTCAATTGAGTGTTCGGCAAGATCTTCAGGATTTATTGTCCTTGAATTTTTTTGGGGGAATATTTGTAGAATAACTCCTCCTGCAGGTGTTTCTGAATGGATTCAGTAATTCAGTAATGGTTTTGTCGGTTTTGGTCTTGGATAATGACGGAAAGAGCGAAAAAAGGAAATTGCGAAAATAAAAACGATCAAGCAAGATAAGAATAGGAATCTGCAAAATTAGATCGTGGAACAAGTGATCAGGAAATGACCAGAAAGACATAAATTGATATATGTATGTGCAGTGTCGGAGACAAACAATAAAGGAAAGGGAGTAATACAACAAAAAGAAAGCAGAACCCAAAAGAGGGAGTTAAACTCCTCTATAGACAAATATAAAAACTTATTGAAAAATGCTGCTGTATATATCGCAACGAATCCTATTTAATCAAATTACAAGCTTGAAAGAAAATGAGTACAATCTCAATATATGCATCGGAAGATTGCGAACCCTTGAAGGAAAAGGATAGATTTTACGAAGATTTAGTGGAAACCATCAACAGTATAGACAAAGAGGAAATAATAATAATACTAGGAGATTTGAACACACGAACAGACCAAGGCACAATTCCAGGAGTCAAACAATGATTCAACGAAGGAACCAGGAATGACACTCAAAACGAAATAAGAAATAATGTCACAGTCTTTAATTTCAAAATGCAGCACAAATACACATAGAAAAACATAAGGGAACAGTGCGATATTTTATGGAATTATGAAAAGAATACCTAATTAGTATTGGTTTATTGAAGTCGACTAAAAAAATTATAAAGATAAAAATAAAAATACTAAAGGAATTATGAAAAGAATACCTAATTAGTATTGGTTTATTGAAGTCGAATAAATAAATAGCAGCCTCTATTTGCGTCGTTTCAATTTGCGTCAAACATAAATTCGATATACGTTGCATGAATCAATTTGCGTTAATTTCGAATAAAACAAGTTCAATTTTTAGTATCACACTTAAAATTCTAACTATATTTTAATATTTTATGGAATTATAACAAGAATACCTAATTATTATTAGTTCATTGCAGTCGACTAAAAAAAATCGGAGGCTCGATTTGCGTCGTTTCAATTTGCGTCAAACATAAATTTGATATGCGTCGCGTGAATCAATTAGCGTTAATTTCGAATAAAACAAATTTAATGTTTAGTATCACACTTAAAATTCTAACTGTATTTTAATATTTTATGGACTTATAAAAATATTATTAATCTCATATTGAGCTTACAGATATTATTCCAATTAAAGTTTCAACACTATAAAAATTGTTCCGAAAGTCTATCATGTTGACTTTTCTTGAAAACTGTTTTGGTAGCTGGTAATTATGTATACTGCACATGAAGTATACCAGTCGTGGTATCCTGAATTTCAATTTATTTTTATTAGATTAATTTGTTTCGTACTTCGAATTCCACTTTAAGCAACAGGTTCAAGTTATACATAAATTACACTTGGATTATTCTATAATTAGGGAAGTTGAGTCGTCGAGCAATTATACAAGCTTACTCAAGCTTATCACTTCGTGATACCTCAAATTAAACCTCACAAATAAGTATTTTTGTGTATAAATTAAATGTATAACCTTCGATAGCTATCGTATGTATATTTAAGTTATTTTCTTATAGTTATAGTACGAGTATATTAGTAAAATTAATAACTAAAAATTCATGCAAAAACTTTAATTTATGGATAATAAAGTAATAAGTAACAAAAAAAAATTAAGAAAATAATTGCAATATAATATCTCTTTTTCAACTTAGTTATTTTGTTGACTAGAAATTTCATTCCTGTTTAGCGTTCATTCAATTGAGGAATATATCCTACTATATGTCCACCTAAATACGTATAAGCAACTTCCTTCTCTTCATCTAAAGAATTAGTCACCAAAAAAAAACTTAATCAAATAATTTTTACCCACTTATGACTGCAAAGGAAATGATTACACACATGAAAAATTGGATAAAACTTCTGCACTCGAAAAAACAACATAAACTGAGATAAGAATATTTGAAAGAAATAAACAGAAAAAAAAATTAATTCAATTTCTACAGTTCTCCAGAAATTGGTAAATCATTCCAACTAAGCGTTATTGACAATTCCGGATTTTACAAAAATGGTGGCTCAATGAACTTAATAGTTGTAGAAAAAAACGTTTTAGCATACTTAGCATTTGGATCAAAAAAGCCTGCGCGCAGTCCAATTTGTCCGAACTTTCCTAACCACAGCGCTTGCGCTTAAAACCGATAGATATGAAAATTTATTTATTGCAGGGTGATCACACGTAGACAACCTTTTTTCTCATCCTGTTCCAAAAAAGTAAAGCAGAGGATTCTATTTAATTTTAGTGCGTATTGAAAAAGCTCATGACACTGTCTACCGTTTAAAACCTATTTAACTAATTTAACTTCAACGAAAAGGGTTTTCGATCGCTTCCAAATTATTTATGCCGTGAATCGGATTTCACGTTAAGATGGAAGTCCTCGTTTTTTATTTTAATCAGTAACTAATCACCCAGTTGTCACTTTTTACGATAAAGAGTTCTGGTGGTAATCAAAATTTAACGAGTGAGCTGTTCTCCTATAAGTTATTCCTGACCACCAACTACCATCAAACGGTGACCACCGGTTTGAAATTTTGGTGATTTTTGTATATTAAAATGAACCAGTAAACATGATTAATCCGTTATATCTAAAATTAATTTTATTATTACCATCAATATTTAAAATTGAACAATTTTGTTTTACAAGCAAACAATAAAATTACAATAACATTGTTGAAATTTTTCATAATTAAAAACAAACATACAATTTGTGTATTTTCAATCCATTATACCGATATATACCTATTATAATAGGAGATATAAATAGATTGCTACATTTAATTATTGAATTATCTACTAAGTTACTAAGCATAATAGAAACAAAATTAAACTTCCCCATTCAACGAGGATACTTCATGAGCACGTGACGTCTTTATCCATAAGTTTGTAATGTATAATAGACAAAATCGACAAAACCCATCTGCAAATTTTCCGTAAGTATATGTGGACGAGTAAAAAAGTAAATGGTTTACACATTTACCTTAAAAATTCTGGTGGAATAAAAACTAAGCCTGCAAATATCAGAAAGAATGTAAATTTTTTTTATGACAATCGTTTTAACCGAAATTTTTATAGATCAAAATATTTTATCTGTTGAATTCGATTTTCATGATTCCAGTATTTTTCGTTGCGTTTGGTCCAATCATTCTAATCAATACTTATAAGTAGTAATGATTGCAGTTGTAATATTTAACTTGGAAATTTGAATCTCCCGCCTCCATTTTACAAATCTCAACACTCGTCGTAAGCTCATAATCGTCAAAACAACATCCACGTTGTTAATTTAACCACCGTGGTACACCTGAGATTCATGTTAGAACGAAATTTAGCCAAACTTCATAATTCAATGTCCCACTGTCAATTATTCAGTTATTCAACATACGAGAGCAAATCTGTACTTACATAGTTGACTTAATAAACACATTAAAATACAAATTGAGTGAAACTTTATATTTACTAATGTAATAAAAAAAACAGGGAAGCGAAACAACAAGCCAAGATAATAATCACCTCTTATTGATATTAAACCAAGTGAATACAACTGCTTTATAATAGTAATTTCAAAATAACATTAATAACAATTTATTTATATTTATTGATAATTCCCTGATTATTTATGACAACAATTTTGGTAGTATTTGCAATGTATTGGTAATTCATATTAATTCCTCTCAGAGAATATTTACAGTTTAAATTATTCTGATTACTAAGAAGGAAATCGTAAATTTTCACACAATAAGTATTGGTATCCGATAACCCCTGGGAAAGATTAATTATTATAAATGTATTTAATTTAGATTCCCTTTGTGAATGATAATAGTTTATCGTAAGGCTGACTTTATTTCGTCGATTTTGATGTAAGTATGTAATTATTCATGTAGGATTCTATCCCAAATGTGTAACCTAAAAGAAAACTTGCTCATCGCACCTGTAAAATAACACCGCAGTACAACAAAGTTTTACCTCGTTAAATACTACAGTATTTTAAAAATTTGTTTTGCACTAAAGTTTAAGGGGTAATTTTGGAAAAGGTTACGTAAAACATATTCATACAAATTTTTGTCCTTACCTTAGTGATTTGCTGTGTTAAGCAAACTTAAAAACTTTTAATTTTTTGATTCTATTTAATTTTATTTTTAACTTTGAAAAATACAAAAATCAAACTTGCTTTCCGCTTTGCGCGGGCCCGACTGCATGACTCCACATTTTTCCGTTTATCCTCTTGAACACTCCTGTTATCTTCCTTCAAACTCGTGACCGCAAATTTAAATGTTCATCGCTAATTCAAATACATTTCAAATCATTCCGCGGTGTTATACAAATATAAAATATAGAAATTACTTGAAGGAAGTAAATAACAGTTCAACTTCCCCCTTTGGATTGAGAAAAGATTTGTTAACATAATCTTTACGAAATACAACAATTTTTCAAAAATGCATTGGATGGCAAATAAATGGTTTTTCACCGGCTCGAGTCAACAATAAATTCACGTTAACTAAAGTTTAGAAATTATAACCGAAATTAAATTAAAACATTATCCCTTTTGATTACAATAAATTAAAATTTTCCCTTTAAGTGGAGTTTCTACCCTAAACTAAATTTATTTCAAAATAAAAAATTTTCTTTTGTTCACGTTTTGTAAATATTTCACTTTCTTTCTTATTTGACCCAAAATGGAGTCCATGCCTTGTAATCGGCATCTCAGTCTTCCATCTGCATCTCACATGCTTCCACGAGATGACTCTTGTTGAAGATCTCCATATTTTAGGTGTTGTGCCGACCATCCTGTTAAATTTCATCCAACTAGACCTAATCGTTTTCATATCATTTTTATTCTTCTTTCTGACCACCAATAATGAATTCAAATAGGAAGTTGGGGCTTCTTCAATTATTTTGTCTTTTATCATTTTTATTAGCTCGTTCCATACTTGTATTTTATACGCCCGAGGAATTGGATATGTTTTACATTTGAAGGCTTTATCGTTTTCAATTACTAATTTATGCATGTAACCGGAGGCAATACGTGGTTAATTATTAATAAGGTGATGATTAGTATTTAACAGAAATTTCAGATATTCTAGATAATGTTCATCACAATATAATTTTATATTTTTACAATTCTTTTCATTTCTCGTACAAATTGTTCGTTCATTTCTATTACCATCTTCCACATCCTGGTCTCCTTCAACCGTAATTTTATTAATAATTATTTGATCTTCATCATTAACATCTAACGTCTCTACCTGGCCCATCCATTTTATCTTCTCCCACTGGATATTTATTTTTCGATTTGGAACATCTACATTAGTCGTCGTCGGCACGCACAGCAGATGTGTTAGATTGGAAGTTTTCCAAATGTAGATTTTATTAATGGATGGATACTACCCTATTCGTTAAACATTATTGTTTAACATCGATAAGGTGTCCGTGCGTGGTGAACACCATATGCTCGTTCGATTTGGTGATTTGGTTATCAAAGTAAGGATAACGATCTTTGCTTCGATTTATTCGAATTTATAGAAAGTCAGCATTTGGTTTGGTGTTTGAGCTATCAATCCGATAATTGGCGATATCGACACCTGCCTTTTTGAATGCCTGATTTTGGTTATCGAGCTGTGTTATCAGTTCTTTCATTATAATGCGACGGTGATTTACAAACTGGCCTCACCATGGTTTTAAAATGTACAACTTATTAACAAATGTTTTTGCGTGGTACGCGAATAATTGTGCTGGAATCTCTTTGTATACGAAGTTTACAAATGCTTTTAGTTTATCTATCAATATTATTGCTATACAGATGGTAATTTTATATAATTGAAATCTGTGCAAGGTAGAAATTGTGAACCTGATTGCGGCAGATCTGAAAGAAATTATTTTAGTTGTACTATATTTATCATTAATCTACAAGGAGTCGATGTGACTCAAATGTACTTTTTGTAAATATTGGTTAATTGTGTGATTACAGTTGAGCAATTTTATATCGTGCAATTTATATCAGCTGTTGGCTTTAATTTTATTAAATAAGTTTGTTATTATTGCTACAATATTTTGTTTGAAGTTATGTATCAACCCTTAACCTTGTCTATGTCTCTCATTCGCCATCTCGAGCCAAGTAGAAGAAAACGAACATTGTTTTTCCTATATTTTTTATAAACGAATCCTTTGTGATTTGGTTCATGAATTCTTCTTACATGACTGACTTCTGTTAGAGAAGTGGAGGAAAAAATTGAGTGATACGTTTAATGTAATTTCTATAATGTTTGTTGTTTTGCTATAGCCGATTTTGGTTTTTTTCGGTTCTGAATCATCTTGGACATTTAGTGGTGCTGTCCATGTATAAATATAATCTATGCTTCGGCAATTCAACCCATGTATTGGATATTTTATATTCATTTCGGTTTCTTGCCTTGAAATCGTCTATTAATTATTATAAATCCAAAGCTACCAATAAATGCAAGAAATGAATAGAGAGAAGCCCAAATTTACATTGTATAATGAAAAATACTTATTATATTGCTATAAATCACCACGTAAACAAAAAATAATACCAGTACATAATAAATAATAACCTTTTGAAGCACCCTATATACTATGCATGTAAAACAAATCATATTTACGATTTAAAAGTTGCCAGATAATTTCAGCCGAGGGCCTGATGGAATTCCATATTACTTTATTAAAAATTGTTCCTATTTACGAATACAGCATATAGTCCAGTCACTTTAGACAAAATATGGGTGTTATTTCGGAATAAATCCCACCAAGCTACATTTTGGTATACAGCTTCGTTTTGGCATCAGAAATAACCTCTCAAAAGTCTAGCTCGATTAGGTGTTCGGAACCTTTCAAAATGGCGGCCAAAAAGTACAAAAAAACACTTTTTCCGAAATATCTCGGAATACGTCAATCCTACGACAAAAATAGTTCAATACTAAAATGAAGGAAATTAAATTCTCTACAAAAAAGGTTCTATACACTTTTTCAGTACAGGTAACGGTTTTCGAGTAATCGCGCGGGGAAAAGGACCCCAGCGTTCGGAGCGGCTCATATATACGGCGTTCGGAGCGCGACGGCGCTCAGTTTTCCTCAAATATCTCGTCGACGAGCTATAATGTATGGTATTCAAATGTATACTCTCTTCCACACCACCCATGAGGTCGACTATCAGGTGCATTTTTTTTACGTGGTATCCCCATAAGTAGGTCTTCTTGTTCTTCACAATCAATTCGTGCAGAAACAACATCAAAGACTTTGGAATTGAACTAGCATTTTGATCTAGAATTTTGTCGCTTGGGGGGTAAAATTTAGTATCGCATACTTTTTCCCGAATATCTCGCCTAATTATTGCCGCTGCGGTTTCGACCACCCTTAACCGTTCATCTGCAGCTTCACTGTGTTTATTAGTGTACCATGCGGTACTCAAAATGTCATACTGCGTGTCCAGGAAACAGATAATTGATGGTCCTGTAGTTTTCGACACAATAGAAACTCTGTCGTCATATCTCTCCAATAATTTTTTTGTTATTGTCTTATCATCGGGTACATAGTCCTTCAATATACCTTTTAATTCGGTCATCGTGAACTGACAATCTTCATTATCCTCGATGTATGTAAATATTTCTTCCATTGCCGAGGAGACTTCAGGGTTCAGCGGACGGCCTCTATTTTCATTGGGCAGTGGTTTGCAAAAATCACGTAGACAATGACTATGATATACAGCCTCAGATGCAACTAGGTCAATTTCGTTGATTATTCTTTTCCGTACCTCTTTAGCCCAGCTATCATTATTACGTTTATCTGCCATTTCTAATATGGAAGATTTCATGGACAGTGTGGAAACTTTTTTTATCGGATTCCGATACTTTGCATGTTTCGCTGCTTGCTTCTTGTGATCAGCTTCTTTACCGCAAATCATGCAGCATTCTTTAAAATTAAATGTGGATCCACTGGGGCGTATCTTGGCCGTAGGTGGACTAATCGATGACGGATCAGCAGCATCCGCAGCTTCCTTTTCTCGTTTCCTCTTAAAAGATGCAATGGTATTTGGATTGATGTACACCTTGCGACATTGCACGTGGACTGTCGCCGTTGTTAAGGTGGACAAGTATTCAAACTTCCCATCGTCGCGTTCTCTACTTGCGGCTTGTAAGTTTTTTATTCCACGTGACACAACCACAACATCACCATCCTCAAGCGTCTTTTCGCAAATAAAACAATTCTCATTCATTTTCAGAAATTATTGAATCTATTAGCCGGATACATAACCTTAAACTGAACTCGACTGATTTCTATTAGCCGCAACAGGCAACTGGCCTCTGCAGCCGGCTGGAATTCGAAACCGAATCAGGTATACGCCGGCAGCTGCACAAAACTCGACGGGGCCATTATCTTGCTCGAAGGGGGGTCACGAAGATTCGGTGGGCCCCTTTTTATTAGTGGACTAGTCTATCGAAATACTGCCATAGACGAGTATCATAATGGCATTTCACATGTATAACTATGATGAATGTGAAGTAGCATCACTTCTTATGGGAAATTCAATTTCATTCAACTGTTACTTAGTATCTTGTTTTTGTCATAGAATATAGCTCGTCGACTCGATTACTCGAAAACCGTTACCTGTACAGAAAAAGTGTATAGGACATTTTTTGTAGAGAATTTAATTTCCTTCATTTTAGTATTGAACTATTTTTGTCGTAGGATTGACGTATTCCGAGATATTTCGGAAAAAGTGTTTTTTTGTACTTTTTGGCCGCCATTTTGAAAGGTTCCGAACACCTAATCGAGCTAGACTTTTGAGAGGTTATTTCTGATGCCAAAACGAAGCTGTATACCAAAATGTAGCTTGGTGGGATTTATTCCGAAGTAAAAACCTAAAGTGACTGGGCTAATATTTAAGTGGCAACATAGGGATTATTTTCTCCAAATTGGAAAAAAATTAATAACGCCAATATTCGTCATTTTGAATAAATTTCTAAAAGTGAAGTTAGTTT
The DNA here is from genome assembly GCA_932274525.1 of Podabrus alpinus. Classification (NCBI taxonomy): domain Eukaryota; kingdom Metazoa; phylum Arthropoda; class Insecta; order Coleoptera; family Cantharidae; genus Podabrus; species Podabrus alpinus. The sequence continues at coordinate 74,528,282 of OW026453.1, read as the reverse complement.
TAGAAATTTATTAAACTAACACTAATAAGATAAAATTTATTTTTATTTGTAATTTATTAAATTCAACTTTTTAAAATTTCCAATTAATCTTGTTTTCTTTTTGGTTAAGACGTGGAAAACTAAATTATGTTTAAAACTTTCTAAAGCTTTAAATGTTACAACGTTATCCTTTAACTAAAGCATCAGTCTATTAAGTAAACAATGCCTATGTAAATTTTCTCACCCACATAAAATCGACCATATTTATGTTGTGTTTTGCTTTTGCTGAGGATGTAGTAGACGATTCTCAGGAGAGAAAATAGATTAATCGTATGAGTTCAATGTGTACGAAAATATTATGCTGCAAAATGAACATTTATATCTACCTTTTTAGGTTTTATTAGTTTTTGTTTTATACCTGCAAAGAAAAACGCAACGTGTGTACAACAAAGTGCATAAATCTTGAAATAATCCTTAAGGAGCAACAACTTTGAATCATAAATAAATTTATGATGTATCAATTCGCACCATTTGGTATTCCAGTCTATTCGGTAATACAACTTAATTTAAACTTACATTTCGTAGTGCATATTTGTATACTAATTTAAACATTTGCAATTTAAATTAAATTGGGAATGGCTTAAAAGTTTTCAAAGATGTATAAAATAATTTGGGCTTCCATTTATTTGCATTAATGTTCGTACAATTTTAGAACGAACTCTGTTTCCCATACTTGGTGGAACCACTCCGCATAATACATTGCATTTTCGGTCCTCCGAGTAATCAACTTTAAGAGTCGCACGTAATCATTAAATTGGTTAATTAGATAAGCCGAAAGTTTTATATTTACCTATAAAACTTGCCATGTTAGATCAGAAAGTGTTTTAAAGCTGATACCAGATGGAAATGTTTTCTAATATTTTGGGTATTCAATCAGTCTGTTTAGTTTCCATTTGATATTCCATACGTTCCTCACGTTTCCGTTGGATAATTGAAATCGATACCGTTTTAAAATATTTTTATTTAATTTGTTACGATCTTACCTTATCTGCAAATAGAAACTGAATTAATCGCGAATAAATAGATTGACTTATTCGTAAAGAAAATTAAAAGAATTAGGGCGCAACGATGTTCAATAGAAATTAATAGGATATCGTATTCGAGTCGAATAAATCCGTTCCTATGGTGTGCTCCGTTATTTGAACTTCGTTTCGTTTGGCTTCCGGATCCTTAAACTCAGTGAAAATGTGAAAGGTAAAAAATATAAGGAAGAAATTAAACTTATTTTAAGAAAATATTGGTATTCAATGTTTTCATACTCTCGTTTTTATTTTTAATTCTCAAGAAGTAAAAAGGGATATTCTTTAAAAGTGACTTCCAGTTCACTAATCAGGTTTTATAGATTAAATGCAACATCTATTTTTAATTATCACGTTGGCCAGTGTTTACATTTAGTGCAACCCGTCTGACTTTTCAATACATAGTATTTAAAAGGTGAAACCAAGGAAGTGTAATATTTTATTATTACGTACCGAAGTTTTAAAATCTAACACGCTTTGTAGTGCTCGATACTTTTCATTGCTAGTACATGAACGTAAAACCATTAAAACTGTGAACAGCGCTTCAAAGGGCCACTCGTGTCGGATTATCTTCATAAACGGTTTTATCTCTTCTCTACTTACAGGATGTCTAAAAACGTAATAAAATTCCTAATAATGCATTCATTGTATTGTACCAACACATAAAAAATTTAATTTTAGCAATAACAATATAAATTATTGTTATTTAGAAAAATATTAGTTTCATAGCAAATTTTATAGTACTTATTAACCTTGTAACTAAAATGAAAAGTTTTGATTCTAGAACCATACACGATACATAATATTAAGAAATGTCAGTTAAAATTGAGAAAATTGTTATTTTCGAGTTACTTTATTTAATACATTTTACAGTAATACAAAAACTTTAGCATGCTTGGTAAAAAAAAATTGAGTGATGTAAAATTAAAAAGTTCTCTCTTCAATAAAAACAACATTACAAGTGCTTTAAAGGCAATTACGAATCCAGTTTTACATTAACTTATCAATCATTTACATAATGTAAAAGAAAAGTTTCAATTTAAAAGCAGGGATTTTATCATTTTCTTAAATCTACTAGATAGGTATATTGAATTTTTAACTTTTTTAAATTATATTTACATTTTCTATGGGAGTATACTGTATATATTATATAACTAAAACTATGTACGTACTTATCTGTTTAACGATCGATGGATTTCACTTTTTATATTTTGAGCAAATTCTGTATTATAAAACGAGAACAAATAAAGTGCAATATATTATGTAGATTAAACTAAATATTGCATTCAAGTTACTGTAGCATAGGGTATAGAATATTTTATATTATTCTATGCTGCAAAGTTTTTAACTGAAAGAGTAAAAAAGGTCACCGAAGAGTTTTCCAGTTTAATTTATTTTATACTGTAATATTAAGTTATATAATTTAAATTAACCGCAATATGTTCAATTCAAAATTAAATTTTGTACTGTATTGGTGGGAAGAGAAAAGTAGCCTTTTCCGTTTGGTCCCGTCCACATTTGCTCCGTTTTTGTGGTTACACTAGGGACGTTCCGTTCTGTTCTGTTCTGTCAAGACCCGTCGAAATTTGTTTAAATTTGGATAATATAAGTCCACATCAAAAAGAGGCAGGCAGGTACACATCATCAACGATTTTTAAACTTCTTAATTTTGGGCATAATCCACGTAGTAATTTGACAGATTTTTAATTTTTTAATTTCTAGTCTTGTAAACCTGAAAGGTTTCATTTAAAATCGTCATGCTCATAATATGAATATTATTTAATTTTGAAACCTAAATTTATAATTTAAACATTAAAGAAAACATCATAAACGCAACGAGTTTTATTTTAATTATTAGATACATATTATGTAGAATAATTGGAATTACATTGCACCATTACAATTAAAAATTTACATCTGCAACTCTTCATCTTTCCTGTTAATTTGCATTATATTGTCTTGTCCGAACCAAAATTCTGTCATAAATTTATTTGATATTTTTTTAAACCGAAAATCCAAAGATTTCATTTTTATTATTAATTTTAATTTTTAATTTGCATGGGGTGTAAGGACGGTAAATGCAAACTATTTATATTGACAATTTCGTTCATAATAATTCAACCAATAGGATGTTAGAATTTCATCAATTTGAACCAATCATAATCTACTTCCTTTGACAATACAGACCACGGTGGTGTATTGTCGCGGCAATACGACCACCGTGATCTGTATTGTCAAGTAACGATGGAAACTACGTAAACGCATACTATAAATTATTTGTTGTCAGAAAAAATTGAAATTTTATTTACGAAATTGTCAAACGAATTCCACACGATACTATAAAATTGTCGGTTAATTTTTAAACCATGGAATCTTCGTGTTTGTCGCCTTTAAAATCACCATTCGTGCTAAAGCACTCATGGTGATTTTAAGGGCGACAAACACTCAGTTCCAGTTTCAAAAATTATTGCCGACAATTTGATAGTCTCTTGTGGTATTATATATGAAAATATTTCAACAAATTGGAAGTGAATTAAATTGTATTTGAAACTATTCTATATTAATAATCCTTGTAAATATCAAAAAGTGTTTTTTAATACTTTATTGTATTTTTTTTCCATAAAATATTGTAATGAAACAGAAAATTGCATTTTTATACATCATGTTTAAATTAATTTATAATTGTATTTCAAATAAATTTCACGATTTTCATCATATTTTTTTATTTCACTATCTTCATCAAAAATATTCCTAGTCCTGCTTTGTTACAAACTGATTCCTGTTTTTCACAATTTTTACAATTTCTTCCAATGTACTACATTATAGTATATTTAAAATTTAACATTACATTAAAATTAGGTCTTGCTCCGAATGGGATTTATATTTTATGGAAAATGAATTATTAACTTCGCATTTTCCAAAAAAAAATCAAATAATATTTTATGATTTAAAACCTACTTAGGATTTATTCTAAGAAAATTTTTTTTAATTAAAAAATTTTCAAATATCACCATGTTTTTAAAACCAATACAATTTTACCTGATTTGTACATGTAATTAATTTTGCGAATAATTTTCAATAAAATGGTGTTAAATAAAATTACATTTTCTAAACCGTGTTTCAATTTACATAATACTCGTATTTATAATTCATCGGTTTTTAAATAAATTCTCGAATTTGTATGCCATTTTATATTGCATCATTATCTTCATCAAAAATATTTCTAGTCCTGCCCTATCAAGAATTGGTTATTGTTATTAAAATCTAATATGCAATTTAAAAACTTTTAATACATAATTTATTTTTCGATAAACTTTCATAATTTTTTTAAGAAGATAACTAATATGAAAATTAATTACTTCATAATTTTATAATCGCATTAATAATATTTTATACAACCTTTATGACCTTCTTCATTCTGTCGTAGAGAAAAATTCTTAATTTAATCCTATTGATTCATAAAAATCTCGCTAAAAATATGAATCGACAACCTTGCAGTATTTTATATATATTTTATTTTTGACGTTCCTCTTACCAATATTATTGTAATATCTTGCGTGCATTTAAAATTAAAGCGTTATTTTAATTTGAAATAAGAAGTTCTTAAAATGCATAATTTATATTTAAGTCTACAATGTTGTGAATTGAAACATCTAACTATTAATTTTAACGTGTAGGTGTAGATTAACAAATTTCATTTTCGGTATTTTATCGTGTTTGGTTTATCTGAAGTTTGGATCAGTTTCGTGGGTTCAGTTTATCGACTTTGTATTTAATTTTGATTTCAAATTTTTTGGGATCGCTGTTGTTTCACTATCTCCGTTACATAAAATAGTATAATATAGTACAACTCGTCATTGAAGTGACTGTAAATTTCTCGTGCGATTTTACCCGCGGCTACGCCTTGAACAATACCTTCCCTTAGGTAGGGATACTTAAGGAAAGGCTCAAACACTAATAATATTATAATTTACAGCAGTGACACACAAATATTTTCAATCGCGACACACAGCAGAAGGAGAAAAAATATCAGGAGCATAAAATTTGTACCCCTTTCGTTGAAGTGTTCAAAATTATTGTTCTTATATTGCATTGTTGATATGACAACCGATAATTTATATAGAAACAAAATAGTTTATTATCTTTTGTCTTGTTCCTGTTTGCAGGGGGGGGGGCACAACCTAAAAAGTCGTGTACACTAATTTGCAATTCATTAGAAATCCTTTGAATTCCTAGAAAATTTATTGGAATAAATTCAAAAATTTTATCTCTAAATTAAACTATCGAATAATCAATAATTATCGGTTAATCAATACATATCGATAATTACTGCAATTATAATGTTATCCATGTAATAAAGTTTAGCGTGAAACTGACCCACTCATTTATTATTTAGTACGGGTAGTCAGAAGGGTCCTGGAAAGTTGAAATTTTACAGGGGTTGCAGTTTCACGAAGATTCAACGGGAAAATTATCAGGTTTTCGTTGGAAGGCAGAAATTTGTTTTGGAGAGCTGAAATTTTGCAGGAAAAAGGGAGTGACCCAGAGGACGAAACCAGTTTTAAAAAATTTTTTTTCTTTATTTGGTATTTTAATTATTTATTTAATTTTTACGTAGACCACTTCAGTTCTTTAAAAGATAACGCAATTTTTAATTTGAAATTCGGATAAGTTACACTAAACGTAATATTTTAAAATTTAATTTAAAAAAATGGCAAATTAAATCTATAAATTAAACTTTAAAAAATAAAATGTGTAGTTAATTTAATGTGCATACATTTTTTATTTTAACACGAGCTTTCAATAGTGTTTTATTTGCATGTTAAAATAAAAAATATTTTCACGTTTAATTATCTGTTTTATTTTATATTAAGTACAATCAATAGACGAAAATTGCTGGCCACAGAAATGGATTGCCTGAGAAGAAGTTGTAGAAGATCTAGACTGGAAAGGATAAGAAATGAAAAATTATAAGAAGCATGAATATGGAGAGTGACAACTGACATGGTTCGAACATACAAAAAGAATGGGAGAAAATAGATGGCCACGGAAAGTGTTAGAATAGATCCCGCCGGAGCGGAGGAAGAGGAAGCTGGAAAGATGATGTAGATGGAGCGATGAATTCCAAATATATGGAAGAAGAGTTATTATGCCAAGATAGAAAGGGATGGAAACTGGGAACGGAGAGGCGGCTCCAGCTGAAGAAGATCCGTACATATAATATTATATAATAATTATATTACATGCATTTTTCGACTTTTCAAAAATTATGAAATCTAGTATGTTAACGATCTGATGTAAAAGTTTTGCAACTTTTGTTTTAATAATAAACATCACAAATGCATCACAATATTGAAACAGTAAATTAGACAGATTTAATTTACTACGTGCAATTGATTAGCGTAATATAAGGTAAGTTGGTTTATACACATTCTTAAAATAATATGGTGGTGATTGTAAAATTCAAATCAAATTTATTGTGTGATAAGTAGATAAATTTACGATAACCTATTCGATATGTACAATTTTTTATTTATCGCGAGGTGCAGAGCACCGAGGGGTACAAGTCCTTCGTCAATAATAATATTTTCAAGCGTGGTGCATATACAATTTTTTTCACTATTAGGACCTTAAATCTTCTTAATACTTAACAATTTTTTCATCATTGATAATAAATTTAGTAGCCTGTATTTCAAATTTAATTACTGTTTTGTTTTATGATTGACATTTTTACAATTTATTGATACTTCAGTAAGTAATAACCATCTCAACTCTACCATTATGCTTTGTATTTGAATTAAGAAGCTAATAAAAGTATTTTTCTTGCATTTAATAATTCAAATTCCGAGACTTGAGGTACTTCAAAGAGTGAAATTTTTCATTAACCATAGTCAAGAAAATTTTTTTTGTTATTGACCAAGCGAATGAAATTCAATTTCTCCTATTAAAAAAGTTAATAATGGTAGACATTATAAACTAGTAGGAAAAAAAATGTATGAAGTTAGGTTGGGAATAAATTTTTCACTTATGATGCAAAATCCTTTACTATAAATTCATGTTTTACTTTGGTTTTTAGTTAATTATGTTTGAAGAAAACCGAGTACCGATCGTACGGGGTCGGGGTGCTCAGTTATTGGCATTATTGCAAAAAAAGAAGGAATTGCAAGCTCAACATTTCCGGGGTGCAGACGATGCTGCTCCTCCTTCACCGCCAAAACCTCGGGGCAGAGCGGCAATGCTACAAAAATTGGCCGAATTAATGCAATCACGAGCCGGTAGCACTGTAGATGATACGGCAAGTGTAGCATCTGTTACCGAAACTACCGAACCTTGCTATTATGAAGGTAAGTTTAGGATGTATAATTTGTGCCTATTTAAAAAAATGTTTTGGTGTAGGTGTGAGCGGTACAAAGACTGATGGCGTAAGCAACTATATTGGTTTAACTACAAAGAAGAATTGTGGAGTGTTCGAATATGTGGTCAAATTTGTGCCACAAATCGATTCGAAATCTATTAAAATACATTTCGTAAACGAACATGTGGGAAAAATACGCATGTTTGACGCTGGTTCTACTCTTTACTTACCGATAAAATTACCTAACATTGTTACCAATTATTCTTGTACCAATCCACACGATAATACGAACGTTAAGATGAGCTTCACATACATAAAAACAAAGCCATTGGGCGATTGTACTCACATGTTTAATGTACTATTTAAAAGGATAATGAGAGTCTTGCAAATGACTCCTATTGGCCGAAATTATTATGATCCTTACCATGCAATTTTAGTTCCACAACATAGGCTCGAAATTCTTCCTGGTTATGCTATTTCTGTTGAAGAACAAGAAGGTGGTGTTATGGTATGTTTAGATACTCAGCATCGTGTTATGAGAACCCTCAGCGCAATGGAATATTTATTGGAATTACGGCACAAGGCAGGTAACGATTTCAAAAAGATCGCCCAGGAATATATAATTGGAACTTCCGTTTTAACTAGGTAATTATTATGATAATTAAATAATCTTGAAGTGAAGTGGTGAGTGAATGCATCTTACCTTCTCGTGCCAAGATTCACGGATTCAATAGTCTAGCATCTATAGTAGAATTTCTCGCTCATCAAATGTCTTATTAAAAACCGCTACTTGAGTACTATTCAATACTTAAGTGTCGAATTTCGATTTCATAGTCGTGTAACCGATACTCAAGGGGCGGGATTACTTGGCAAAACTTAAGTATGGGTACTAGGGTTACTTGAGTAACGGATAAATTGCGAACTAGTACACATGGCTTGTTAATAATAATTATTATTGTCAAATATGCTATAAACCAAACAAACATCGCATTATTTGTTACAAAATATATATTTTATAGTATTTAAAAATTATAATTTTGATTTTATTGTTTCAATAATGAACGCATTCTTCCCACTTCCTGGTAATTTCTTGCGATTGTTGATTGTTGATTTCTTGCGATACTGATTGACAATAAAAATGTTACATATTAAGTTAATTTTTAAAATTCATTTTAATATATTTTATATTTACACTAGTTTTAAAAATTTTTGTACCAATAATTTATTTTTAGATATAATAACAAAACTTATAGAATTGACGATATTTTATGGGATGAAAGTCCTAAATCGACCTTTGAAACTCGAGATAAAAAATCCATTTCATTTATTGAGTATTACAAAAAACAGCACGGGATTGAAATAAAGGATTTAAATCAACCTCTATTGGTTAAGGTTGAATCAAGAAGAGTCCCCGGCCAAGATGGAAAAAAAGATTTTCTTATTTGTTTGATACCAGAGCTTTGTTACATGACTGGCCTTACCGATGAAATGAGAAGTGATTTTAAGGTCATGAAAGATGTAGCCATGCATACAAGAATTACCCCTAATCAACGTATGAATGCATTGCGTACCTACTTGGATAACGTCAATACAGTTCCGAAAGCGAAACAGATTTTAGAAGATTGGGGCTTGGAACTCCAAAATAAAACTGTGGATTTGAATATGCGTATTTTGAATCCCGAAACCATTAATTTTGGCGGTGAAGGTCAAGGATTTTCACAAACCGCCGATTTTGGAAATCTTATGAATAAGAATAAAGTTTCGGGACCTGTAGATTTGCGCACTTGGATGATTTTCTATACGGCCCGAGACGATAAGTAAATTTTATTTATTTTCTCTTAGTGTAAACTTATTTTTATTTTTTAATAGGACAGCAAATGCATTTTCAATAAGTATGCTACAACTTTCTAATTCTATAGGCATACGCATCAAAGCACCAACTTTAGTAAAACTGGCAAACGATCGCACCGAGACTTATGTTAGTACTTTCAGGAGTAAAATTACTCCGGACATTCAAATTGTAGTATTTATATGTCCCACATTGCGTGACGATCGTTATTCGGCGATAAAAAAATTATGTTGTGCTCAAAACCCAATTCCGAGTCAAGTAATTATTTCCAGGACCTTGGCAAACCCTAGCAAAGCTCGCTCCATTATTCAAAAAATTGCCTTACAAATAAATTGTAAACTTGGCGGCAGTTTATGGACTGTACGGTTTCCTGTTGATAATTGGATGATCTGTGGTATCGACGTTTACCATAGCGCAGGAAGTAAACAATCGGTCTGTGCTGTTGTTTCTAGCCTCAACGCCAGCATGTCCAGATGGTATTTACATGTAATGCTTAAAATGTAATGGTGGTAATTTTTGATTATTCAGGTTTAGCAGTGTCATATTTCAAGATGAGGAAATAGGCAGTAAACTTCGAATGTGCTTTGCAAAAATGTTGCAAAAGTACAGAGTTATAAATGGGACATTCCCATCGAATGTAGTGGTATTTAGGGACGGAGTTGGAGATGGGCAACTGAAACACTGCAAGGATCATGAAGTTGCCCAATTTCAAGAATGTATAGATGCTTATAAATTAGACATCAAGTTAACATTTATAATCGTACAAAAAAGAATAAATGCTAGGTTGTTCTTTAGCAAAGGCAATAATGTTTATGAAAATCCACCCCCGGGAACGGTGGCAGACAATCGAATTACAAGAAGAAATTGGTAAGTTTTGATTTTATGTTAAGGAAAAATATTTTAAATGGAATTATTTTTAGGTACGATTTCTTCTTGATTTCACAAAATGTTAGACAGGGAACTGTTACGCCTACTCATTACATTGTACTCTATGATACTGCAAATCTCAAAGCTGATCATGTTCAAAGGTTGGCATACAAATTGTGCCATTTATATTATAATTGGCCCGGTACAATACGTGTTCCTGCCCCTTGTCAATACGCCCACAAGTTGGCCTATTTAGTAGGCGAACACATAAGACAACTTCCATCGGAGGAACTTTGTGATCGTTTGTTTTATTTATAATTTATTTATCAATTTTCTGTGTGTAATTTTATTTCGTTTGTTTCAAATGTTCAATTAAATAGATTCAATTGTTCTCGTCCATTGCATTGACTGACCTTGTGCCTTCGTGTTATTTATAGGTGTAGCAACCACTCTGTACTATATCTCAGACAAAACTAAGCTGTTAAGCTGGAACCTTCACTTGAACAAAACAAAAAAAAGATTTATGGAGAAAAGATTTATGGAGCAACTTTGTTGCTAATTTGTTGCTCTTACCGTTCTCGAGTTATGGCCATCTCAAAGTGGGGGTTCCAGCTTAATATTAAGCTACAACCCCCACCGTGACAACTGGCGAATGGGAAGCGCTTGAAAAAAAAATTACATCACACTTTGTTGCTAGAAATAGTTTCAAAGGTCAAGAACCCTAAAAATCGACGCAGAAGGCTTAAATTCGTATATGTATGTATTTCGCCCCTTGGCTCTTCGCGCAGATTAGGATTTTTGACCTTGGAAACTTTGTTTTTCTGGAAAAATGTGGTTATTTACTCTTACCGTTCTCGAGTGATGGCCACCTCAAAGTGGGGGTTCCAGCTTAGTATTAAGCTATCACCCCTACCATTATAACTCGCGAACGGAAAGCGCTAGAAAAAAATGATGTTTAGTTTTCCTATCGTATATCAACATTCTGATTCTAGATGTCCTTTCTTTGCACGGAATCAGAATCATAAATTAAAATACGGAATATACTTTCTTCAACATAGCTGGTGCGCCACGGCACCTCAATTTGACATTGCAGGGTTGGGTTTTGAGCCCCCCATCTGACAACAAGGCCGTCGGAATCCAAGGTTGGTTTTGCCCTCTCTTGGGTTGGCGATGGTCGTGGATTTGAAATTTGACGAAAGGCATACACGCAGATGCCTTTCTTGAAAAGCTGACATTAATACTGGTTTAGCGTCACCACGTGAACCCTTTCTTAGCTGGGTCTGGTTGTTGGTGATGAGAAATAGTTAAAAAAACTGGGTAAGAGCGGCAAATTTTTTGCAAAAGTGGTCTATATCCGGAGTTAGCTGACCGGTTTTCCGTATCGGAGGAGGATCAGTCGCTCCGATGATCGGGGAACCAATTAGTTTGGTCTCGATGGTGACCAGGTTGAGTTACTTCCTGAGGTCGGGTGGAGTCCGGGCCTGCCTGAACTCAGCCGGAGAAGAAATACAATGACTTGACGTTAAAGTAGGAAATCCCCCGTGTGCATTCGCCAAACTTCCCCAACTAAGGCTGTTTAAATTAAATCTATATTGGTAAATTGAATTATTGGATTATACGATTTGGTTCGTACTTCTGGAAGATTATAAAATTGTAAACTTTCACTAACTTTTTGAGGCCGACTATGAAAGAGAATTGCTTAAATTAAATAATTATGATGTCGTTTTCTGTGAAACAAATTTTGCAATATTTTTAAAGAAAATTGCAATTTTAATTGCAACTTTGGACAACTTTTGTTGTACTGTACTAACTGAGGGGTAAATAATATCCCTAAAAGGTTATGTACATACATTAATTTGTAATTCCTTGAAAATCCTTGGAACTTCGATTTCTATGTACACAAATTTTTCAGGATTTCAGGAAATACTCCTTGGCATTTGCTAGGTACTAGGTAAGTCTACTTTTCTAAAAAAATTACATTTCTCCTTCTAATTTCAGGTTTTGCTTAAAATGAAATTAATTTAAAAAAATATTTGCTGGACTAAAGTTGTAACGCGTTAAATTTCTTATCCGAAGTGTGCCAATAGTATTTTTATAAAACGTTTTGGTTTAAAGCTTCGGGGTTTGCAAAAACCACACAAAATATAATACTTTGAATTTTTTAACATAAAATATTATGTCCTTTTAATTTAATTTATAACTTGAAATCCATCGATATTAGATTATCTACTTTGTAGATAATTAAATGATATTTAAAGAATCACTACACCATTAACACTAAAAATCAATATTTTCATTGTTATGACTTTTTAAAAGCAGAAAATGTTTAAAAAAAATTGCTTAAGACATTTACCCCCGACGGATTTGAACTTGAAAAAATATCTTATTTAAATGTTTTTTTTTATTAGAAATGTGTTTTCTATCACCACCACCTAAGAGATTGGATTCGTTTACGCGCGTCTGTATAATACCTTATATAAATAACTTTTTTTTAAATTTATAATTATAAATTTAAAAATAATAAACGATGGTTATAGCCTGAATGCGAGATCAACTGGTAATGCAAAGCTCCTCGGTTCGAATCCAGGTACAGCCTAAAAGTTTTTGTTTAAATAACATTAAAGGCAAGCCTAGGAAGTTATCTAAAATGTAAAAACCAATACTCAAAGAACTAATTGAATAAATTAATTAAAAAACAGGTCATAAGACCTATAATAATAGGAAGAAGAAAATCAATTAAAATGAGATGATTGGGGTTTGATGAAAGTTTAGCATCCTATTCAAATAAACACAGAATGTATTATTGAAAAGTCGAATTTTAAATTACTAAGGTAAACGTAATTATTATGAGAATCTACAAGTGTTTCAAAATAAATAATTAAATTAATTTATAAATGATTAGAAAAATAAAGTGGCTTGTATTTCATAATTTTTACCAAACGCACACACAACAGCTTTTATCGTTAATCAGAAAATACGTTTAGTTTAGACCCCAGGAGTGATCAATTTATGTATCAAGAAAGCACTTTTCTGATTAATCGATAAACGCAGCATGAAAGTTCAAAACTATTACATATTAAATAATACCGTTCATAGCAAATGCTACTATCATAAATGTCAATTAAAAGTCCGCAAGTAAATAGGCCAGCATGAACCACCAACCTAGATAAAATATTCCCTAGGCTACCCTTTTATTACTTAAGATAATATAATCTATCCATACCAGAGTTGCTTTTTCAAAAAATTACGTTTTACCTCTCAAGATAGCTTCAATTACGAAGTAGGGTCGTAGATTACTTGCGAAATTATCTAAACATCTTTACGAAAGTGGATTCGTGCGTACCCAAAAGGTTGAAAATCACGCAATATGATTTAAAATCAATTTTCTTTGCATAACTCGAAAATTAGTTGTACCAAAACTTTGGCTCAATTTAAAACGCTAATTTAATCATTTTACATAATACCTATATGTACATTAAATGATTAATTGCTACCAGAATATTTAAATTCAAAGCAAACAGTTTAGTAACCATACAAATAAGTATCTTGTCGTCGCCTCAGAACCAGAGTATTCTATCTCCATTTTTATAAATTTTACAGTACAGCTGTTTAAAGTTTCTCTATTGCATTACTCTTCATTAGGATATTTTGACATAATTTCAATTGAAAAAGTTATAATACACATTTTGGCAATTTTTATTGCATTATGCTGTAGAGAAATGAACATAGAATAAAATGGCATAAATAACTCAATTTATCAAAAAAATGGAGATAGAATACTCTGGTTCTGAGGCGACGTTGTATTAAAATTATTTCACTATCAAATTTCATGGAGGATCTCATATTTTAAATAATTTAATAACAACATTTTGTGAGGTAATAACAAAGTAAAAAAAATCTTTAAAGCCGATCTCTAAAATCATAAAAAGAAAACTCAATGTAAGTGAATCCCTGTAGAGTTACTGTTACTTCCTTGTACCAAAGTTTTACCCTTTACACCAGATTCATTAAATTACGAACTACTCGACTTCAATAAATAGCAAGATAAATTAAAATGTTTATCTTACCTTACATTCAAACTAACTTTCAACCGAAGGCTTTTGGGAATACAATTTTAATATTTTAGTAAATCTTTTAAGTTTTATGATATTAAGGTAAAACCATTATGTCAGCTTATAAAAATATTATAAATTAATGTAATATACAATAAAATTATGAATAAATTTATTACAACGTCGCAGGCTTGGGCAAATGTTTTGGCTACAGCCGCATTGAGAATGTAAATTTGAGAACGATTGTTGGTAAATTAAATGTTATTAATAAATAGCAACCTGAAATTGAATTCTCCGTTCGGGAAATGGTCACTTTCCGAACCTACCTAACGTTGGAAAGTAATCACAGGTCGGAAAGTGATTGCTTAAAAAGAGAATCAAAAAATACAAAAATGGCGAAGAGGAAATAACTTCAAGATCAGGTGTAAATGGTTTGTATGAAAAGTACCTATTTAAGAAAAAAGTCGGTGAAAATTTTTAATTTAACTTTTAATTATTAAAAGAATTACTTGAAACACTAGGCAATAAATTAATAGTTGAGAAGTGCAATTTTTCCCAAAATAATAAAAAAAATTAAAAGTGAGCGAGAAAAATAAACACAAAAATGTTTTGATGAGACCATAGCATTAAATTTGTAGGGTTATACATTTTTATAATGTTATTAAAATATAATATAGTGCTACATGAACTATTTTCAGTGCTGATACATTTCCTCTTCATGTTATAATAAATTGTATGATGTAAAATACTTATGCTTATGGGCATTTACGTCCTTCCTTTCAAGTTTCATTAAAGTACAATTTTAGTTTAATCCGAATATGACATTTTTGATGTAAATTTAATATATCTCAACTAACATCAAGTTTATACATATTTTACATGAAAGTAACATTGTAAACTATACAATAAAAGTCAGAAAATTAGTAGTGTGGTAAAGCTCAAAGCGTGGGCAAGCTGGAAAGTGAGAGAACTCGGTTCCAATTTTAGTCGTCCCGCTAGACTGCGTGATCCAAAATCCAGGAGGAAAGCAACGGGAAACCACCTCATTAATTACATTTCTCTTACAAAGGCAAATAAAATTATAATATTGTATATCGACATTTACGGCCTTAGTAAAGCTCATACTTCTAACAAATTACTTAATCTGTTAAGGTGACCTCAACATTAATCAAATTACATTCTATTCGACCAATTCTATCACGGCTGATTAATGGGCATCAAAATGTTTGATAATTACCTCACCCACTGTAAACTTGAGATTAATTTAGTAAAACAAAGAGAAATATTAATGACGGACGAAGACTAGACGTACATTTGGACATCAGATTGCGTCGGAACAATAAGTGATCAATAAAATTTAACGATAAATCAAAAACTTTTTATACCAGAGCGTATATAAATTAAGTACGATTATTTGCTAATTCTTTCTCATTTAGACTTTAGAGTTTAGACAAAGAGTTTTCTGAATGATGTAGAATTTACTTAAAATGGTATCAATTTAAACTTGAATTTTTTAAGCATTGCATGTTAAGATAATTTATTTTAGTGAAATGTAATAATAATTATTATTGTAGTCGAATTAATTTAGTTGATATATTGGAAAAATTAGACTTATTGTAAATACAACAGATTTATTTTGACATTGTTGAAGCGTGGATTTTTCATTTGTGATTAGAATTATGTTAATATAGAACTAACATTGCTTTAGGGTCATTTCATATCAAATTCACCAATGTTTTTCAGGATATAATATTTCAAATTTGCTCAAAATTCGTGTAGTTCTAAGTTATACTAAATAAACGTACACATTTTTTTTGTTTGTCTGTAAAATGACCCATTCACGTTGTACAACCCTCCAAAACATTGAAATTTGACTGGTAGAGTCTTCTATGTTAATAATAATTAAGGTCAAAAATGGGCTTACAGATCAAATTTGACCTTCATTTGCATCTCCCGGAAAAGGTTTTACAAAATGTGACCAAGTGTGGCTATGGGGGAGGACCGGGGGTTGGACAAATGTGACGTCCGCATAAAAATCCCATAGTTGGTATTTTCGCATAAAATAGTTAAATAAAGTTTACCTAAATTCTTGCTTGTTTAATTCCAAATTTTATTACAGCATTAAAAATTTTAAAACGATTAAAAATTAATAAACAGGTTGTTTGGTTTAAAAGTGAAGGGGGTCTTTTATTTGTGACTATAGGACGTTCTTGGGTGGGTCGAAGAGTTACCAATTTAAAAAATATTCTATATAAGTAAAATTTAGTGAAAAAAGATATCGATTTTCAGATTATTATCTTTATTATCGGATAAAAATAATTTTTTCAGATATAAGAATAATATAACATTTTACGTTCAAATATAAATCTCAGAATATTTCATTTCCTAAATCTGTGGTAATTCTGATAATCTGAATCTTTAGTAGCAACCTAACAAATATTCTATATGTGGGATATAATAATTAATTAGATGTTGATTTGGCTGTTTAATAATATTTATTAATAATGAGAAATATGTACATAAGTAAAAATACGTAAATATCAGGTTGACCGTCGTTAAAATTGTCAACTGCCTCGAGTCGCCGCTGGTAAACGACTGGAGACCCTTGTTGGTCCGATCGATACGATGGATGGGTACCTGCTACCCTCGCCCCGTTCGAACCCCTGCTAACTCATTCCCACACACACAGTTTATATTTGCATTCGTACATTCCATTCAACACATTAAACTTAAATATCAATACAATATTGTTATATTATATTACTACATTGTATTATTACATTACATTCCACATTCGGCCGTTCCTGACCCACCAGTGCCGTCCCCGGCACTTTCGTCTCCTTCAAAGGAACCTCCGTGATGCGCCACCCATGGTTTAATGTAAGCCAATTTTAAACCTGGACCCCATTGTGTCCGCTTTATTGCAACTAGGTCACTTTCTACGTAGGATTTTGCCCGCTTTCGCTTTTTGTTATACCCCTTTAATGTTTTTACTACCGTTAACACTTCAAGTTCATTACTACTACATTTTCCTTCCGCCGGAGTGTAACTTACACAATTTCGCACCACTTCTTCGATCTTTTTACGCGCATTGGGAAATAAATAGTCTTTCTTTATTAAATGTTCCGTTTCACTCGCCGAACTATATCCTTTTTCATGCCGCGCTACCTGAGTCTGCATCGTTTGACTTAAACACTTTTCACTTTCGCTTTGTTTGTCAACTTTTGTTTCGCACTCGTAATTTGACGCTGATTCTTTCATCTCCTCCGTGTAATTAGGTGTGACCACATCTGCTACACAGACTTCGGACACATCCTGTGTGTATTCGATCTCACAGATGTGCGGTTTTTCTTCTAGTGGACGCCGCTCGTCTTTTACCAATTTATGAATGTTTACTTTGCCTTGCCTGACCCGCAATTCTACTGAACTAAGAAAGTCAGCCCCTAACAACATTTGGAAACTCATAAATCTACTCGAAACGACATGCACTTTTAGCTGATACGCCTCTTCGTCGATCGTTGCCACAGTTTCAAAATACCCCATCGTTTGTACCTCTGTCGGCGATCCAATTCCTTGAAACATTATTTTATTTTTTGTGAGCACCGGAGCTCCGATTTCAACATATGTCTCGGCGGTGACCATAGTCAAATCACTGCCTGTATCCACAACTGCAACAACCCGATTATCGTTCATTATAATGTCTTTGACAAATTTCCGATCGACACCCCGTAGTGTGTCACACGTATTCACTGTAAATTCTGCCAGACCGTCTGAAGTCTTTTACCACATGTTGACGCGATATGCCCGTATTCATTGCATTCGTAACATTTTATGCCTTGTGTTTTTGTAGGACACCGCGCACTTAAATGCTGATCCGACCCACAATTGTAACATCTCTTCAGAGACCGCCAACTTTTTTCACGCACATTTCCATTACATTGTTTTTCTACCACCGGATTTAATTCCACTACACTTCGAATTGTCTTTTGTTTTAGTGAAATTTCAGCGAAAGCTTCCGCCAGTGATCTCGTGGTGTTATAACGTTGAATCCTTGCCTGATTTCTCAAAATCTCGTCGGGTATGCCGTCGATTATGAAGCTAATTAGCTTCATAATTAGCAATTCATCAGGATTATTTTCTCGTGCATGTAATCACTGAAGTTTTCTTCTACTTTCCATTTTCTAGCTTCGAATTTCCTCTGCAGCACCAATTTATTCGGTCTGTGGTCAAACATTAACCGCATTTCCCTCAACAAATCCGCAATTGGCATTTCGAGACACTCCGATTTCGAATTAAACCAGTTACGAGCTTTTCCACTTAGTCGCATGCCAATTAATATCCTCGTTAACCCTTCGTTCAGGTCGTACGTTCTTTGCAAAAGCTTAACCTGCTTTTCCCATATTCCGAAGTCTTCGCCGTTACCTTCGAAATAATTCAAAACGTCTGCAATCGCACCGATGTTTGCCTTAGGCGTCGTCGATTCACTCCGTCGTTCGCCGTTACCTGATACCACCGCCCGAAGGTTTTCTAATTCGCGCCGCATTATCCTTAATTCGCGTTCCGCTAACTCCTTTTCACGTCAAGTCAGTTCCAGCTCGCGCACACCGTGTATTCCGTCGTTCGATTCGTCGTCACTAAACTGTTCGTTTTCACCGTTCGTTATATTGTTTATTGCAGCACTTCCACCGTTAACAGTGTTGCAATCGCCGTCGTCGTCTTCACCGTTTATTACATCATTTGTTGCAGCACGTCCACCGTTACTAGTGTTGCAACCGCCGTCGTCGTCGTAACTAACCCCATCGTTGTTTGGTAATTTCCATGACCCCGTCGGGTCATTCGTCATTAAACGATCGAATAAAATCGCTTTGGATCCCGTCGTTCGTAATCCATTTCGTCGTAGGATTTCCTTCAAATCGTTTAACTTGAAATCACTCGCCGTCGTTTTGTCCATTTTTAACTTATACACTTTTCGATTTAAAAAAATTAATTATTATTAATTAATTAATTATCAATTAATTATCCCGGACGAGCCCCCAATTGTGGGATATAATAATTAATTAGATGTTGATTTGGCTGTTTAATAATATTTATTAATAATGAGAAATATGTACATAAGTAAAAATACGTAAATATCAGGTTGACCGTCGTTAAAATTGTCAACTGCCTCGAGTCGCCGCTGGTAAAAGACTGGAGACCCTTGTTGGTCCGATCGATACGATGGATGGGTACCTGCTACCCTCGCCCCGTTCGAACCCCTGCTAACTCATTCCCACACACACAGTTTATATTTGCATTCGTACATTCCATTCAACACATTAAACTTAAATATCAATACAATATTGTTATATTATATTACTACATTGTATTATTACATTACATTCCACATATATATAATTAAAATTGTATGTAGAAAGTGGTTAGAAAGTCGATTTTAAATGTAAAACACATTTTTATTTTATTATACATACGATGTGTTTACAATCACAATTTCGTGGGTTCTGATTAGATTTGAATTATGCGGACAGACAGACACGGAGCCAGATCATAAGGCTTCTTGCTATACTTTGTATAGAAGCTTACCAGACGTGAAATGCTTAGCAGTCTCTTTCAGTAATTGTGGCAGGGGAGAAGGGTTTTTCTCCACTGACCTTTCTCCACTGATAGCCTCACTTTCAATCTTTCATAGCAGATGAACTTACTGTCTCACAGTTTACCATTCCCTTTATGCAATCATGACCGACGTAGCGATATAATCGGCAGGGCATCGAAACTTAATCTAAAATTCAAAATCAATACTCATGCGCCCGATGAATTACATCAAGCGAGTTACGCTCGCAATATACTCCGCAACCTCATCTTTCTATGCTATGCTACATTTAAAAAAATTGTTTCTCTGAGCACTACAAGTTTAGAGAGATTATACGATAATATTTCGATTACTTTGGAAGGCTATACAACGTAAACGGGTTACTTTTGGGATTAACAAATAATATAGTACATAATACGTGAATATAAACATGTTTATTTGGTGATTCTTAAAATTACAACAAGTTTGGGAAAAATTGTAGACAGTCAGATAAAAAATTGGTTGATTTGATAGGGAATTACCTATTGACAAATCCTTATCTAGAAAATATTTTTAGCACACCACAAAAACATGACCGAAAATGGACCGTTGTTGTAATGAAGTTATCCAGGGATGATTAGATTATAAGCCCAATGTTATATGTTTAAATTGCTTATAAGATAGGTCTAAATAATTATTTAGTTATGAAATCAATATTAAATAAAAATTTAAACAAAAATTTATTAGTGTTAATATTTACGTTAAATTGATTAGTATAAAGTGCCCTTATGATAATTTTTAACACTAGAAGACCAAATAAAATTAAAATTGTTACAAAAATTTGAGCAATTACGATAACTACTTCTGCAATGAAAAGAAACCAAAAAGTGTATTTGGAAAAGACATGGAACATCTGGCATAACTTCGAAAAAGTCAACATCTGCAACCACGTCAGAAACACTACTATTATTAATTTATCAAATTAATCAATTTATAAATTCCGGATTAGGGAAGATCGTAGTATTGCACTTGCTACAATTTTATACTTCATTAAATTTCGGGATGTTAGGATTCACAAATAACTTGAAAATACAAATAAATTACATTTCAGAATTTAGTTACGATCTATTCGTATTTCAGATAGTGAAAGTTGTTAGTAATCAGTGGCGACTTGTACTTTGCTAGAGTTGGAGGGCGACTACCACAAATGACATTTTTGATATGCATTATGTTTTTGAGGCGGCGGTGTTTCAACGCCCTCCACGTACCAGTCACCACTGTTAATAGTTGACAGTATCTGATTGGCAAACCTTATTGGAGCTTTGAGAAGACCTGGAGGAGTTCTAATGATTATCAACAGATGACGTTACTAAATTGGAAAGCGTTATAAATTGTTTAATTATTGTAATGCTTGATTTGCAATAGTGCTAAAGCAATTTACTATCCTTTCCAATTTAGTAGCTCTATGTGTTGATAAACTTTGAACCACGCCAGATGTTAAGGTTTACCAATGTGATACTAAATTGTAATTATATAATCAAAGGCTATACTAAAATTAATATTGATATGGTTATTTCATATTTTACTAACACTGAATTTGAACATAGGTTTCGGTATTTTGCAATTAACTCTTTCATCCTAAAGAAAACTTCTATAAAGTCATTGCCACGAAAGTTGACATCTCGTCATAGATTGACCGAATATAGAAACGACGTATTGCTTATGAGCATTACCAGTCATTTTGTATTGATATGACAAAGCACGAAAATATATTGCACGTGTTGTGATACGATTCCAGTAACGACTTACGCTGTTGCGTTTGTTAGACGATAGTAAAAGAGAGATATACTCATAGCATGTCGTACTAGTACCGGAAAAAAAATTTGACTCGCGTAGTAATTTATATAAAATTTCTGTCACTTTTAGTATTTTTGA
Source organism: Podabrus alpinus (assembly GCA_932274525.1). NCBI lineage: Eukaryota > Metazoa > Arthropoda > Insecta > Coleoptera > Cantharidae > Podabrus > Podabrus alpinus. The sequence goes on along the minus strand of OW026453.1, from coordinate 74,506,600 downwards.
GGTTAATAATAATTTTGAGGTTAATAATAATTTTGAGGTTAAAATAATTAAGACGTTGTTTAATCTTAATCATCCTACGACTTCCGAAATTCGATCATGGTCAGCGCTACGTATTCCCAAATTGAGTGTTCATCGTAAAGCTCAGGTTTCTGGTAAAGTAACCAAAAATTTTCGATGTGGTGGCAGTTAATCCGAAAAATTTCAATTAATTCAACTCTTTAACGCCGTGGGGTGTTACACAATTTTGTTTTTCTTCAGGTCTGCGTGAAAAGGCAAAACAATGTAATTGCAAAAAGTTAGTTTTGAGTAAAGCTCTGAACAGATTGACAAAGAAATTATCAACGCAACGGTACAAAAATCTCAAAATCGCAATTTTTGCCATTCATTGTCTTGCTTTTGCACGGCACAGGTGCTGTATACCTACTTATGCTGTGTCTTATTTTGAATTTGTTCATAACTATTGCTTAATAAATAAATAAATTTGATAAGCGACAATAAAAACATAAAACGTTTCCTTTCAGCATAACCTATATTTGGTTTGACAGGTGACAAGTTCAGTGAGTGACAAACGAAAGTGAGAAAGAAAATTTAAAAAAAAGATAACCAATATATTCTTATTTTAAAATACACTTCATTTGACTAGGGAGTATTAGCTTAGTTCAGACGATTATGCTTTTATGACGAGACGTCAACTTTCGTGGCAATGACTATAGATATATTGGTAAATCGTTAAACATAATTAATTATAAATGAATCCACAAAACAGTTCTATATGTTTTCTTTTATTAATTAAAGCCTAATGCCTGAAAAACTCCGAGTACCATTTTGAGGCAAACATTAAGTTAAAAAAATTCAATAAAACTGTCCGGTATAAATTATTAATGAAACATAAAGTCCGAGAATGTAAACAAAAATTGTTATTATAAAAATTATAGAAAAATGCAATAGCTTAAAAGCTGTATTTCATATATCGATATTGACGTATGTACACTTCAATGAGCGTATTCGTAAACTAAATTCCTTCAAAGCAGCTTAACTACTCTATAGTGATATAATGACGAGAAAATGTTCAACACTAAACTTCGAATACAGCTGACCGATGCTTTAGTTCTTGTACATTTCAACTTTGTGGTGTTGAGTTGGGATTTCCGTCTAAACCGACTTGGATAGTTATAGAATTTCAAGGGCACATAACTTCTGCTAAGATTTATTTGCAATTATGCAGCAGAAACAAAACCTTAAGTTACTTAATTAATCGTAATTGAACAAAAGTATAAGTAGAAATATCTACATAATATTTTTATTTTAAATATTTGAAAGAAAAATAATAAATAATAGGTACTTTACGAAAACATTTTTACTTCCACGTCACTGTAAGGATTTTTGACACCGTTAAAAACAAACACTTTTCTTGCTGTAATACCAACAAATAAATTATAGAATAATCAAAATGTGCATCCTACATGAATCAAATCTGACGAAACCGGATTCGAACCCGGGGTATAGAAATTGCTATCCTTGCATGCTATCCAATACTCCTTCCTTCTCAGTCCTTTTACCCTAATGACGGTTTGGTGACCCATCTCTTTTTATGCATGTGATGTGCGTTCAAATTGTTTTCACATACATAGAGGACCTACTTGTATAATGTGGGCTCCGAACCACGGCAAGTGTAATACACTACTTCATTTCGATTTGGATTTTCTTGGCAGATTACCTCGGCGGTTTGCCACTGCCTGCCCAGGAGAGACGGTCAGAATAAAATTATTACCCTGCCAAGCCGAGCGTTTCGCCTTTCAGTAGACGCAATTCTGCCAAAGCTATGACCGATTATTAAATCCGATTATTAAACACATAAGTTTATAATTACATAACTACAGCAATATTTAATTGTAATTGAATACATGTGTAGGTGTAAACAAGCACTTATACTCTTGTTATGCCTTTAAGGTGCACAGACCTTATAATATCTCAGGATCAACTATGGTTAACAACTTTATTGTTTTCAAGTAAGTTTTGTTAACAGTTTGAAGAGATCTCAGCACAGACAATACGAAGTTACTTCTTACAATAATGAGAAATCTCTAATGCTATTTAAATTGTCACACAACGGCTGTAACGAGGTTGCAGCTTACTTTCAAATTTCCTGCCCTTGTTTCCTAAACAACTAAACTAAATTAAAAAAATAACTTTAATCTATAATAAGTTCTAAATGCACCCTTATTATAATACATACATAAATTTATTTTGTATGGTTAATTTTCGATATAAATTTATCACGAAGAATGATTCCGTTGGTTCATATTATTTAAGAATGATTCATATTATTTGAGAAGTTTTTTTGACTCAATTTTTCTGTGCAACAGGTGCACTTGCACAAGGCTCAGGACGAATATGGAATAGACATAACAATGTCCAATTTTGTAAATAATTTACAAAAAAAAAAATAATTTACCGATATCCTTCAAAAATTTGTATTTCTAAAAAATGGCTTATACTAAATTAAATTACACATCGTCTATATCTTCCTTTTTAATTTCATAACTGCTACTTGAATTACATGGAATTTCCATAGGTACAGGAGTGCAATTTTAAATACCGCTAGGCTTGAAACCTGGTTTATTTTCTTGTATACATTTATTGAAACAATTATTTACACAGAAATTAAAATTGGTTAAAAAATAACCTGAAACTGAATAACTGGGTCTAAAAATAATAAATACCGTTTTAGATAGGACTCAAATGATTGATAAGTGCCATAACCCATAAATGACGCATCTAAAAATATTGTTTTGTGAATATCTGTGTTTTATTTTACATTTCCGTTTTAAATATAGAAATCAATTCTTACTTAAAAATCGAACACTTTAAGAGCCAATTTAACCATTTAGTTGTAATTGCAAATGGATGTAGTTTTGAACTTCTTATATCTAATTTTTTTCACAATGTACTTGTACCACATTTTACTGAGCCCCTAAATTGTGAAAAAGTGCAAAAATGTTTTAGTTCATCACAGGTCACAACTTTTAAATTATGTTAAAATAACCATGTTTAAATGTTCTAAACCGTTACATCATTATTTTCGTCCATAATTGAAAATTACTATTAATATTTAGAAAATTGGAAAAAAACTCTTTTCGGGTTAATTGCAGTAGGCCAAAGAAGTCTGCAATAAAATTAACCGAAACGTCAAAGATTAATTGGAATAAAAAGTTTTCTTCCCCTCGGATCTGAATATAATAAAATCTCGGGTATGAGGGTTGGGGTAATAAAAACGACTGTTTACCACATCGACTAGTTTCGAACCCTGAACGGGTTCATCTTCAAGACTATATTTATGAAAAAGAAAAAGGTCGATACAATCAAAATTCAAAAAATGCTAAAAACGCAACACTAAAAACGAAATTTACCTCGCGGTAAATTTCTAATGAATTGGTGAATTTTTTGAAGTAGGCTGCTTTCAAAAATAAGAATTTTTTTTTTTTTAATATCGTATTGACAAACATTGCTTCTGTATTTTTCACCATTCTACAAGTATCACCAGTTTCGGGAGTTAACGACACCTACATCTTACCGCGAGGTAAATTTCGTTTTTAGTGTTGCGTTTTTAGCATTTTTTGAATTTTGATTGTATCGACCTTTTTCTTTTTCATAAATATAGTCTTGAAGATGAACCCGTTCAGGGTTCGAAACTAGTCGATGTGGTAAACAGTCGTTTTATTACCCCAACCCTCATACCCGAGATTTTATTATAGTCAAAGATTAAGTTTTGTTTCATTAAATAAATTGTCCACTTTCCGAAAACTAATAATAAGGTATAATCTAATTCTAAATCTGTTCAAATATAAAATTTAAAATATTGAAGTTAGTCGAATAGGAAATGAATGTCATAAATTATAAAAATAAAATGAACTCTTCTCGTATACTAAAATATAACTTTAATAGTTACCCTCAGCTGCTCATCTACAAAGGAGTACACAAAGAGAGGTAGAGAGGAAGAGAAATTCTCTGAATTAAATCCTGACGAGACGCAAATATTCCAAAAGAGTAGGAAGACGTTAAAATCCCCGGTTAAAGACTATCAGATTCCAGTCCCCAGAAGTGATAGAGGCAAAATGGAAGAATTAAGAGAGATGCTATCAGGCTTGTCAAAGGCTGTTGAAACTGGGTTTAGAGACAGCAACCAGGAAATGAGAGAAATCAAGGAAAAGCTGGAGAAAATGGAAACGAAGTGGAACGAAGAAATACAAGAGTGGAAGCAAAAGGCGGCAGAGCTGGATGAAAAAGTAAATAAGCAAGAAGATAGAATTGCAACATTAGAGGACCAAATAGAAAAATATGAAAAAGACAAGAAAGCGGCTAATGTCATCATTAAGAATGCACCCTTTTTGGAGCCAATAACTGAGAGAATGGTGGAAGAATTCTTGAAGAAGGAGATGCAGATCCATGTCAATGTGGTAGATGCGTTTAAGATAGGAAGACACCAGGGAAAACAAGTTATTGTAGCAAAGCTCAAGGACCGAAACCAGAAAATAGCAGTAATGCAAAATAAGAACAAACTAAAGGGTAAGAACGCATATATAGAAAGCGACCTGACCAATAATGAAAGGATTATACAGAATAAGATATGGGAATTCGCCAGAAATGAGTTGAGAGAGGGAAGAAGAATGAAGGTTGGATATCAGAAGCTTTATAACGACGAGAAGACATATTGCTGTGTAATTCCTATCAAATTTGCACACCCCGGGTTAGTGTTGGGCGCCAACTTTCTGAATGAAAGTAAATTTATAAAAATTGAAAAATGAAGTTTCCAGGGGTGCAACTTCTCAAGAAATTCACGATCCTTGTCCCTCTTTTAGCTCAATCGTTGAGATTCACTCAAGGTGTGGTGGATTCATGAACTCAATTAAGGGATGCTCATTAAGGTTGAATAAAGTTTTGTAGATTTGAATCGTTGATGTTTTGATAATTGAGAAGAACAAATTTGCTTTCGATGATGATCTTTAAATCTTGTAATGCTTACTGTTACTTACTAGAGACGATGAATAAAAGATTGTTTGAATCAAAAATTAGTTTTATATTTATGAAAATAAATTCAATCAGATCGCATGCGAACACAATGTTTCAGATAAATTTTTATCTGAAAAATAATGACAATGTTAAATATCAAATAAATCAAATCAATACATCCAAATTTCCTTCCTTCTTCTTGGTGGTTTGAATAAATTCAAAACCTTCTGCTTTCCAGTAGCAGTTTTAAATTGTTCATAAATTAAATGTTGTATATAAAATTAAATAATCGCAAAAATGTTTATTGAATTTCGTTGACGAGGATAGTGCTACTACTTAGTCACGTCCTATTTTTAAATGTTGAAGACAAAATACAAATTTTTAAATAATAAAGTTTTTCAAATACCTGGTGTTTAAAATATCCAACTGCACGAGAAAAAGACCTGCGCACTAACACAATTTAACTGCGCGTACACATCACTGCGTTTCACTACTTCGCTTCTTGTTGATGGCGTTGATAACTTTCGAACTCCCGCTTTGTGATTGCTGACGACGTTGAATTGCCAGTTGACACTTGTTGATTGTTAGAATCGTGTTCGTGGAATACCAGTGAATTGTTGTTGTAATTCGTTTACCAGTTATTTAAAAGGTGAGTCATACTTTTAACTCGTTAATCGTGAAGATGCTTAACAAAAGGTAGCCATTGTTGTAAAATTGTTATCTAATTTAGACAAACATCAAATTGGTCGAACATCTGGGTGTTTTTGGATTGAATTTTCACCCTGGAGGTACACGTCTTGCTTATTCGAGAGCTAAAAATAGACTGTCTGATTTTATGGAGACACCTGTCCATCCATTTCGATCACTTTTGGAAAACTTTCATTATTTTGAGCCGCACATCCGTCGTTTTGAAGAGTTCAAGTAAGACTTTTATTCTACGGAGCTGCACGTCCGTCCATTTTGAGCATTAAAGGAAGACTCTTATTCTACGGAGCTGCACGTCCGATCATTTTGAAGATTCGAGGAAGACTGACTTTCTACTTGCGCCGTTCGTGAAATTTGGTCAAATTTCCTTATCAGTGAGTCGAGTTTCTCACCTTCATGAATTTTATGTTCACTAATTGTCTTTAAATTTACAGGAGCGCTTTCATCCATGATGAGTTGATTTACTGTGTGGTTCCCCGACGTCTCGTGAATACAGTAGCACTTTTGTAGGCAAGATTTAGCGGAGTTTTCCACCTTTTTCTTATCACGAAGCTCGTTATCAAATTGAAGCGAAAATGACCTTTATATACACTTTTGGAGATTTATAGTTGCAAATTATGACCATCAGAAAGAGTAGATTATTTAACAAGTTTTCATATAATTAGTTTTACACAATAATTGTTATTCATGGAATAAATTCCATTTTTGTACAGTACAATTTTGATTATGTTCATTTGTGATAACATTCACAGCAATTTTACCATATTTTACCTAAACAATCCTTTATTACTAAATTTTGAGGTGACAAAAACCTCTGTGAAATTATTTTACAGCTTTTAATGTCATTTACCAATGCTTAAAGATCTTTATTTGTTCATTATTTAGAGAAATTGCTAAATTTGTTTATCTTTCTTATCTTTTGTATTTTAATGAGGTCAAATGCTATGTGCAATTTAAGTACAAGTAAGAAATTCAATGTTTTGCATCGACCTGGTAGCTTGAAACACAGCAATATGTATGGGATGGAAGTACCAATGGCTTGATACTGTCTACAAGAATAATACGGCAGCCAAAAAACTAACAATGGACAGAAGTAGTGAGGTTGGATCAGCTCACCAGCATCACTACATACGAAGGTTGGGCTAAATAAGACGGCAACGCAAATTGAAAGAAAATAGATGGGCATACGAAAAGAAGTAAAAAGAAGGGAAGAAGAACAAAGAGTAAAATGAGAGATGATGAGAAGACAATGAAATTGGGGACATGGAACGTCAGAACAATGTTGAAAGGGATACTAAGAGAGTTAAAAAGATATAATATCTCGGTAAATGCAGTCCAGGAGGTTAGATGGAAGGGAAGTGGAGAGGTGATTGGCGATGATTATGTATTTCTTTACTCTGGAGAAAGGAAGCAGGGAAGAAACGGAGTGGGGTACTTTGTAGCAAGAGAAATGGAAAGACAAATATTACAATTCAGACCAATCGATGGAAGAATGGCTTACTTAAGAATCAAGTCGAACCCAACAAATATATCGATTATAAATGTCTATGCACACACTGAAGACAAATGCGACGAAGAGAAGGACAGTCTATATACCCAATTAGAGAAAGAAATCGTAAAAACACGGAAAAATGACACACTAGTATTGATGGGAGATTTTAATGCGCAAATAGGTAAGGAAGACTACGTAAGCGAGGTGGCTGGAAAGTACACAGTACACGACGCGACTAACAACAACGGTATGCGTTTGTGTAACCTAGCAGCCTTAACGAGACTAACAATTAGTAGTACAAGATTTAATCACAAGGAGTTGCATAAGATAACGTGGACAAAACCTGGAGGAAAGAATAATGAGGGAAGTCAGATCGACCATATAGCGACGAATATGAGAAGAGCAACCGTTATAAGAGATGTCAGATCGTACAGAGGGGCAGATATAGGTTCGGACCACTTTTTGGTGGTGGCGAAAATGAGACAAAAAACGATAAATTATAATAAGGAAAACACCATAGGGAAAAGATGGAATATAGAAGGTTTTAGAAACGAACTAACAAAAAAAAGATACTTAGATGAAATTAGTAAAGCAATGAAAGATGGGAGAAGGGGCAGTAATGTTGATGAAGAGTGGGATAACATAAGAGAGGGATTGAAAACAGCAGCAGAAAAAACAATTGGACGTAAACAAACTAGAAAAAATAAATCATGGTTTGACAAAGAGTGCGAAGAAAAAATAGATCTGAAGAGAAATGAAAGAAAATTATGGTTAAGAACAGGTAACCCAAGAAATCTCGAACTATATAGAGAAAGGAGTAAAGAGGTCTTCAAAATTTGCAAGCTAAAGAAGAACAAGTGGCTAAAAGACGCAATGGAAGAACTCGAACAGAGTAGCAATACAAACAACACGAGAAAGTTTTACATGCAGATAAAAGAACAAAAAAGAATCATGGACTAAGAACTAGAGCAATGAAGACCAGAGAAGGAAAGATAGAAAGCGACGAGCGAGAGATTAAGGAAATATGGAAGAAGCATTTCCAATTGTTATTGAACAAAGTAGAAAAAGATTCAGGGTGTACAACCAATGCCCTAGATAAAGACTATGACAAGATGGCGACAGCCCCAACGTACCAGGAAGTGACTAATGTGATAAGAAAGTCTAAGAATGGAAAAACACCTGGATACGATGGAATTTGTATGGAGATGATAAAAAATGGAGGAGATATCCTAAAAAGAAGAATACATGAGCTAATGGAAAGAGTTTGGAAGGATGAAAAGATTCCGAAGGAGTGGGAAATAGGTCAAATAGTGCCGGTATATAAGAAAGGCAAAATAGAAGAATGCGACAACTATCGGGGAATAGCGCTGCTGCCAATGATATATAAGATACTGCCATCCTTGATACTGGAAAGACTGAAGGAACATACTGCGAAGACGATTGGCGAGTACCAGTACGGGTTTAGAGCGGGGAAGTAGACAGTGGATGCGATACACATCATGAAACAGATAACACATAAGTTCTGTGAACACAACATGGAGCTGCATCTGCTGTTCATTGACTTTAAGCAAGCTTTTGACTCCGTAAACAGAGTGAAGTTATACACGATAATGAGAAATGAAAATACCAGAAAAACTAGTAACAATGGTAAAAATGACTTTAACAAACACGAGAGCAACAGTCAAAACCAAACATGGAGAGACAGACGTTTTTGATATTAACGCCGGGGTCAGACAAGGAGATTCATTGTCAGCGGAACTGTTCAACGTGACCATAGAGTATATCATGAGGAAAGTTAATTGCAGAGGAACAATAACAACGAAAGAAGCACAAGTACTAGCTTACGCAGATGATATTGTGATCATAGCAAGGACAAAAAGAATACTGGTGGAAATTTTGGAATAAATGGACATACATGCAAACTAGATGGGCCTGACAATAAACGAGAAGAAAACCAAGTACATGGTATGCAGCAGTAGGCGGAAAGGCAGGTTACTAATAGTAGTAGATAAACAGTAGAAGTGAAATACATGAAGAAGTGAATGAAAGAATACAACTGGCCAATAAAGCGTTTTATGTTAATAAATACTTGCTGGGAAACAGAAATATAAGTCTAAGAACCAAAATAAGAGTATATAAGAGCTTGATAAGACCTATACTTATGTACGCAGCAGAAACCCTGTGCCTTACAAGAGATGAAGAGGAAAATTTGAGGATATTTGAACGCAAGGTAATTAGAAAAATAGTAGGCCCCGTGAACTATAATGAACAATGAAGACGTAGTGAAATGCATTAAGGCCCAGAGAATAAGATGGATGGGACATGTACTTAGAAGAAATAAAAAGGAAACAGTAAGAGCAGTAGTAGAGTGGAAACCATCTGGTGAGAGAAGATGAGGAAGACCAAGAATTAGATGGTGGGATGGAGTGGAGGAAGATTTGAAAAGGATTGAAATACAGAATTGGAGGATGAACTGCGGTAATAGGGTCGAATGGAGGAAGATCGTTAGCGAGGCGAAAACACACAGACACCTGTAAGAATGGAAAGCGATGAGGAGTAATCCACCTCAAAATAAGGATTGTGAAGGCTTCGTCAAAAGTGGTTATATTCCGTCAGGAATGATACCCGGATTCATTCATTCAATAGTTACCCGTTTCATGAAAAAATAATAATTGAAAATTTTTAATACTTAGTCCGATGATGGCAGTTTGTTGCCGAAACGCGTAACTAATAAGGTTATATTTTAATATATTATTATGAAAGTGTGCATTTTATTATTATAATTTATTATAAAAAATCTCGTAACTTCTCTCAATATTATTAAATTAATGTCAATTTTGATCAAGTGGAGATTCGGTTGTAATAAACAACTTATTTACATTTTTTTTAATTAGGAAAAATTTAGACTGAATTTTAATGTTAAATTATTAAACTTAAAAAATTAGTTAAATAATTAAACGAATAAAATTATTATTTTATGACATAAGCTTCAGCTGTTAATTAATTGTTGCTGTTAGTTAAATTTGTAAAGTTTAATTTAATATTAAATCTGAATAGTTAAAAACCAAAAATTATTTATTTAATTTTAATGCGTTAAACTTCATTATTATTTTCTTCAAAAAGAAAGTTTAGGGGCCCAAAAATGCGACTTTGCACAAGGCAGACACGAAAACTTTGTTATGGCACTGTATAGACCATATATTCCAAGTTTGGCAGAAATATGTCCGTTTTTGGGATTTAGTTTGGATGACCAAGATGATGTTCGATTTAGTTATGATTTCCTTGATGAAATTTTGCAGTCCTACTAGTTGGACTTCAATTTTTTTAAGAACATGTGACGGCGTATTTCAATAACCTCTGCTATCAATTTTGTAAATCTTCAAGGTTAAAGATGGAGTGTTAAAGATGCAGGAACTGGTTAAGATGTAATCAATTTTGTGTTTTCTAGTTTGGTTTCGCATGATGGCGGATACGAGGAACTGCAAATCATAATAAGGACTTTGTTGAGATGTAGGTAAATCAGCACTCGTTTGTTCATTGTGGGTAAGTTGCATTTACAATTTTGTTTTCCATTTTCACAATTGCGATATTATCTATATAACTATTTTTTTTATGAAACTATTTCAACACTGATTTGCTGGACTGCTTTATTGGGTGTGCTCCATCAGATCTCCCCAATTGTTAATTGATTTGGCATTTTTAGTTGCATCATGAAGGTAATTTAAGTTTTCCTTGCATTTTTTATTATTTTCCTGTAGGACCGAACCATCAGCTCGGTTCCCACTTTAACTTGTATTTGTTAACTGTTTGTGTATGTGCCAGATACTGAATTTAAAATCACCCGTAAAACCAATCTTTTGACTTTGTTTTGGTCTAACAATAAAGTAAGACTCTTAACTCTTTTCAATTGTTTTATTATGCTCATCTGGCGCCCAGAAATACCAGCATTATGTTTTCAAGTTTTCGGGACAACCACGTGCATATAAGAGCCTGCTAACGAACATCCTTGCTCTCGACGATGTTAAAAGCTAGTCCCCCTTTACACAAAGGACCTATGAGACAATTGTATAGTTATGAGTAGGGGTGCGCATATAATCGATTAATCGATCACCGTAATTCGAATAATCGATTATTTCATAATAGATTATGATAATTTATAATAATCGATTAAACGATTATAGAAATAATCGATTGTGAGAATAATCGATTGTGAAAATAATCGATTGTGAGAATAATCGATTGTGAAAATAATCGATTATGAAAATAATCGATTGTGAAAATAATCGATTGTGAAAATAATCGATTGTGGAAATAATCGATTATGAAAATAAACCTGCAATTACAAATTTTTTTATCGCAACATTATAATATGCTTCCAGGTACTTGGTTGGAGGTTAAGGCAGCCACAGACTATCGGCTTTGTTCGACGTACTTGTTCGACTGCTTTGTTCGACTGCTTTGTTCGAATAGGCCACAGACTTGCAGACTTGTTCGACGGTGTTATCAAGACAGAGATAGTTAGAGAGATAGAGACAGAGAGACAGAGATCAAAGCCGTCGAACAAAACCGTCGAACAAATCCGTCGTTCTTGTTGGCGAACAAGTACGACGGAATTACTGCCACACACCCACAGACTTGCTCGTCGAACAAAGCAGTCGAACAAGTACGTCGAACAAAGCCGATAGTCTGTGGCTGCCTTTATGTGGTGCAATCTGAATAATTTGAACCCACGGTAATACGAATCTCCAGAATTCAAACTCAATAAAATGATCTACAAAATTTTCGAAATTAAATTAATATATGTAGATTAACTAATTAATGTAAGTTTATTTAAATATTTTCAATTCCAGATCAAAATAATTTGTAAATGTTTTTTAAATAAAAATTTAATTCCAATTCATAATTTGATCGAGTTCGTTAATTAGTGGGTAGAATTACTGTGGGTTTGCACTTTTGAGATTGCACGACATGTTTATCTTTGGTACTACATAATATTACAAAGTCATGTCTGGTTGTCCGTCTTTCTTCGTGACGTAGTAAATTCATTATTATTTACATTATAAAACTTATTAGTTACGTTCCACAGGTTTAAAAATGAAAAGTGTTCGTAATCTAGACAAAATGCATGTATTTCTAAATACTTGTTTAGGTATATCCTAAATAAATTAATATCAAAAATCATTTTTATTTATTCCAATATTTTTGGAGTTTTATAATAAATTAAAAATAGTCTATTTCTCCAAATTCTTTATTATGAAACGAGACGCGTTTCGAGAATCTCAATATATTCTCATCTTCGGTCGTTGAAGGCTGTACAAAACAGAGCAAAATTAGTCAATGTAAAAACATCAACAAACCACATTTTACTTACTACATAAAAACGTAAGAGGTGTCAAAAATTTATATCAAATTAAATTAATAAGAGTCGTTGGTATATCAAATGAAAAATTAAAATAAAAGACAATTATGTTATCAATTGGTGCTTAGCAACACTTCTTATCAGCACCACCGTAACACAATTAGCAAAATAATAAATTATATAGTAATTTAGTAACCCTTAATAGCCCTACCTATTATAGTTATTAATCGACTATGAGTTCATAATCGACTATGAGTTCATAATAATCGATTATGAATTCATAATCGATTATGGGTTCATAATCGATTATGAGTTCATAATCGATTATGAGTTCATAATCGATTACGAGTTCATAATCGATTACGAGTTCATAATATGAACTCAAATCGATTATTTTTTATAATCGATAATCGATTATGAAATTTCATAATCGCGCACCCCTAGTTATGAGCAACTGTCATGCAGTTTTTCCAAACACCTTTTATAATTGTACACATCCAAACTAACCTAGCTTTATAATCAAAACTCTTTGGAAAAATCCCACGAAAATAGAATGAACACAAATTCCTCTGATTTATTTATTTATTCGTATAGCACATAAAGATAAAAAAATTACAACAAATTAATTAAATCACCACCTTATCAGAGAGACGCATCCAAACTATCCAACCAGACTACCGCATTGGATGTCAACGAGTGCAGATTCTCCAAGCTACCGGAAAAGGATCTAGCAGGACAATCAGTGCTTATGTAATTGAGAGTTTGTATTAAATCACTGCAATGACATGTCTCGGATATTGTCGAATTCCTTTTATGGAATATTACTTATACGGTTTCTTTTTCCCTAACGCCTGCGAGGATGGTCAACGTCAGGAGGCCAAATGCTGGGATCTAATATGAGATCCTTGTTGGTTATATTATTAAATGTTTCTTTCCAGGGAAGACCCAATTGTTCTACTACTGAGTATCTGGAAATACCACCTACGCAATTTTTAAGACTGTGAATTGCATTCTAAAGCAAATTTCCGCATCATCAGCTTAGATAAAGTTACGAGAAGCTGTGACTGGTAAATCTGAGGTGTATAAATTAAATAGATGCAGAGTTAATAAAAACACAATAAAAATAATGCTTCATTTTGTAAAATTCGATATACGATAAATTGCAAACATGTAACAATACTAGACAAATCTCAGTATCACATAAATTGTAAAAATAAATACTCTGCATTTTGCATAAAAATCATCGCAAAAATAACAAATTCATCTCGCATAAAAATATTGCAATATTTTTTAATATTAAATGTTTGATAATTAATAGGAAATGTTGCCGTTTCAAATTTAACCATTACATAGAATTCCAAAAGTATTTATATTATTAATATATGTAAAACTATAAAAGGATATTAAAGTTCAAACGGCCATAAAATCAAATATGTACAAATGTAGTAAATTAACTCAAACGGATAAAACTTGCCAATATACCCTGGCGTTCATTAAAGAAGGAATTAAAACGAAAAAACCAACTCTATATAGAATTTTGTTGACTCGAACTATACGATGATCTGTATTAGATAATTAATCTACTACTGAGGTCTACTGAGTGAGTTTAGATATCGACATATTTTTAACACATCGCTTAAAATAGTAATTAACCCGACTTGACAAGATTAATCGTATCTGAGTTTCATAACATTCAAATTAATATAATAAATAGGTATAGTGTAAAGAAACTTTGATTTTTGGAATATTTTCAAGTTATAATAATAGTCATATAAAGATTATAGCACTTATAGGTACTTGGATAACTTTTTCGTTTGTTTTCGTTTCAAACTATGGGCAAAAGAGTATTCGAAGCTTGCCTTTCTATTTTTAAAGCATGATCGGTTCTAAAGGTTTATTCTTCAAATTAAATTTAGAACATTTCTATCTACTATTACGTACCGGTATTTACTAAGTTTGTTTTCATGAGAATTTAATTTGCGAAACTTTGTTGTACGATCCAATAGAACAAACTACATAAAAATTTTACCTACACAAATCGATAAGTTTTCGTTAATGCTAAGTTTACCGTGAAATTTTCTTTTAAGCAGTTAAGCAGATGAATTTTGTAAAAACTTCACGTTTAATATTCAATCGATATTTAAATGCTGTTTTAAAAGATTTTCCTTTGTATGCTGTAATTGGCAGATATTTGAATTTCATAAATAGGAGACGTAATCTAACAAGAGGTTTACAAGAAAAATAATTGTTTAGTTTCATTGCAGAAAAGGCTTCAACGGTTTTTCTTTTTGTTATTATCATCAGTTTAAGCAGCTAATTTTACTTTCAATAAGTTAACCCAGTTGTAGAAAATATTATTTAAATTAATTATTTTCTATAATGTAAGATGTGATTAATAGTATAATCCTTTCCTAACGTTCACAAGTTTCAAAGTAATTTGGGAGTAGCTGAGATTTAATTTATGATCTACACGAATGTACATAATATAGAAGATATTAAATACAATAAGAATATAACAAAAAATATTTTGATGTTACCCGTTGAGGGTTCCAAACAAATAGCAGACAGAAAATAGTTAATCATCAATAACCATTACAGGACGTCCCAGTGACCAATACTGCATTAATAACAATACTTCTACACATAATAATATCTTTTAAGTGCAACAATAATTCTTAAATAACTATTCGAATTTAATTTGACTACAATTTCGCAAGTATCAGGAGTTATTCTTCAATAAATTTTCCTTTTGTTAATTGTGTTACAATAGAATTTACTTTAAACATACTTTTTGGCTCTTGTTCACATTTTCATTATGTTTTATGGGTATGTAAAATAAGCTTTAAGTTCAGAATGAACGCAGCTAGCTTTAAATGCTTAAACCACCAAAATAAGGAAGATGCATACCCTTGTGGCATAGATTACATTGTATTTAAATTTTTATTTGGGTAGCAAATTTAATGTTTCCTTTTTATAAGTTTAATATATCTGAAAACTGAAGTTGCTTTGGAAGATGTGCGTGGTTAAAATCATTAAATTATTATGTGCCATAATCATAAACCTTAGGGTGTTAAGGGGTCACAAAGGATACCATCAATAAGCGATGTCTCAAAATAAGATCTGATGGGATGGATTTTTCGGGATTTCTAATTATTAATCAATGTACACTAATATTTCGTGGTCAGATTTTTGAACAAAGAAAAAATAAATGTTCAATTAGATGGCAGGTGACAGAAGGTGATGCCGATGCCGGTCTGGCCAAGTTGAGAGGCTCCCCGGCCAAGTGGCATCGATCTAAGTATTATTTTGTTTGATACCACTAAAATTCGCTAGGAATCTTGGTTAATACAATTTCACTTCTGAATGCTAATTAGTACATTTTGGTAGTTGAAAATTAAAAGCAAAATTGTAAAGCGGATTCGCCGGATTATTTCCCGATTCATGTTCTGATGTACTCGTTAATTATATAAAATTCATAACATAACCAGCCTTGGCTTAGTATAATGAAAATGAATTTTACGCAAGGCTTAGCTCGACACACTGAGCTTTTTCAATTTAAAAAAAAAATGGCGAGAATTCAGAACAACAAAAAGAAATTCAACTTTTGAAAAAAGGGGGGCTAACTTCACGCAATTGAGGCTAACTTCTATTCCAAATTATTCTATTTTTATAAAAATCAAAAATTAATAAATATAACACTGTGTAGAGCTTACGCAGGACTCACAGCGGCACACTAATCAATTTCAATTTGTTCTAAACTTGCGGGGCCCATTTTATGCACATCTTCAAAACTACTATTTAAATGAAAAAATTAAATGCACACTAGAACAATTTTAAATTTTCGGTGACTCCTCGGTTTCTTCACCTGAGACATTTTTTTTTTATTAAAATATTTTGTTAAGGAACCTTCAAGTTCAAGTATGCAGCGACATTTTAGTAATTTTAAACTTCTATTTAAACGCAGGTAATTTAGAAAAGTACGCTACGGAAACGAAGGAGTCTGCGTTGATTATAAATTATAGCCACATTTAACTGTTTATCGTATTTTGTTCCATACCTTCGCTATACACAATTTGGTTTATTTCCTGAACAAGTTCATTATGTGATCTAGAGCGATCAAAAAAATTATAAATCTTTTTTTTATGAGATTATGTACTTTGTAACTAATATATTTGTATAAAATATACACAATTTAGGTCAACAGGCCGTGTAAGCCCAAGGCTTCATTCATCTTCTTTCTCTTATTTTACAACTCAACGCTACGAAGACAAGGTCGTGTTATCTGGTATCTCGTCGTTCGCTCTTACTTGTCCACAAAGTGTTGATGTTCACCGGAGGGCCGTGTTAAGAAATTCCCAATTCCCAATTTCACAATTTGCGCACCGTAACTCATTCAGCGATCACACCAAGGCACTGCTGTGGATATATGTATAAAATATATTCATGTGAAATTGAAAAACCAAGGTCAATTAAAAATAAAGTGAAAAAAGACTATTATTAGAAATGTGTTAGATTTTCACTTGTTTTTAATCATTTTAATATGTAAATTGTGTTTTAAC
Organism: Podabrus alpinus; assembly: GCA_932274525.1. Taxonomy (NCBI): domain Eukaryota; kingdom Metazoa; phylum Arthropoda; class Insecta; order Coleoptera; family Cantharidae; genus Podabrus; species Podabrus alpinus. Next base: position 74,489,475 of record OW026453.1, on the reverse strand, counting down.
TACCTGGCACTTATACAACTTGTGTTACCAATTATATTACGTTTCTCCTACTTAAAAATTTGCATGCACTTGCCTTCACCATTAGTATGCATTCTACGCTTCATCAGTATCAATTCTGCACTCAACGAATTAATGTATTTGCACTTCATGCTATTTGTACTAAATTAGCAGTTGTAATTAATAACAATAAATTTATGTCAACATCAAAGAGTTACGTAAATAAAGTGTTTTATTTCAACGAAAATCATTCAACGTTCAAAGTTAAATCTGCAGACGTATTTTTAACAAGCGAAATTGGCGTCATTCGATTCTCCCAAAAATCAGTGGCATCCAATCCTCCAAAATGTGTACAAAAATTTTGTAAAAGAAATTGTGAAAGCCATATAATGGAATAACACCTTAATTTCTTGATCGAAGAGATCAAGAAATGAACAAAATGTAATGACCATTTTAAAAATTTGAAGCAAAAATTGTCGTGTTTTAAATCAGAACAAGTCTCATTGGTCAAAGGCGTGCAGGTCAAATGTAAATCTTCAAAAAGCTAATATGAAGTGGCTGGAATTCTTTATTCAAATTTCGATAATCCATTCATGCCCGTCAGTGATCTCGTTCATCCATTCATGCTCGTCAGTTCCGGGCAGGAAAGATCCATTTTTGTTAATCAAGAATCTATCTATGAATTTTTTAAATACTACTGACAGCCTTTAAAGGAGATATACGTATAAATAAGAAATTGGTTCAAATAGTATTGGATTTAATAGCAATTCTGAAACTCTCTTGCCCAAGTGTGCATCAGAAACAACCCTTACCAAAAACCATCAGTAACTTAAAAACTACCAAAACAGACGCTAATATCCTAGATGTTGATGCATCTGAAAATAAAGTTAAATAATCATAAAAAGCAAATAATGTACTTCTTTGCATTCTCAAACCGGATTTAATGCAAGATATTGTATCGAAAGTGTAATAAAGCTTGTAATTCAGTATAATCTTGTTGTACATATTATGATAAAATAATAAATTCTTGTAATAAACTGTGATCGGTTTCTGTCCGAAAGATGAAACATTCTTTAGTGTTAAACCGGCGTTGTACAGTGCGCCATTTACAGAAAGCTCCACATGAATTTCAACTTTTCCCTTTGGCATTTCTCTCTGTATGGAACTATTTTATAAAAACTGTAGAAAAAAGAACATCATGTAGACGACGTTAAGAAACATAATCTGTTTTTAATGTTTGTTACATAAATATTTTAAAGTAGTCATCAATTATTTCCATCAGTCATAAGTCAGTCTAAAGAAAATTAAGTTAATTAATTTACTAATAATTTATTATAAGACTATTTGTAGAATTCTAATTTAAAATTCGATTAACACGAAAATAATAATTTCGTTTGAAAATAAATAATTTTTGTTTGAAATCATTATAAAGCAGCTTTGCCCAGGGTTACTTAAATGGGAAATGAGATAATTTCAAGTTTTATATCACAAAATCCACCTATCAAAATCATAAAATCGCTTAATACTCCTTTTGTGGGAATGTCTTCAAAGCTACAGCATTACCAGGCATTACTTTGATGTCATAATGAGTTATTATATTCGTTAACGTAGCGCAAAAATTTGACTGACCACGGAGTTGACAGAATTTTCTAACGTGAAATTACAAAAGTATATGCTCAATGTAAACGATGAAAGAATAATACTAATTTTGCGCAAAAAGGGAAATAATCTTTGGTTCTATTTGGGAAACAATAATTAAACTCCTCTTCGAAGAACCTTTAATGACTTTTCGAAACTTTTATCTTATACAGATTACCTTAAGTAGAGTTAACGCTTTCGGCGCTTTTTGAATAACTTACATACATATTTATATTACATAATGTTAAGTTTGCAGAAATACCTAATATGACGATTTATATTCCCAACTTGGATGAATAAATATCCCAAACTTCTTGAAATTTAAGTATCAAAAACGATTTCTTACAAAGTTCTTGGTAGATCAAAAAGGCGTTCAAATGACATTCAAACTTTTGTGTACCATAATGGAGGAAATATTTTCTTTTATTTGCTTATAAATGACAGGAATTATACAAATAATTAATTATTAAAATTGGCGATTTGTATATCCTTTGAAATATCAACAAATGAAGTTGGACGAGCGAATGAAATTACATTTAAAAGTCAAATTACATTTGCAGAAACCTATTGGCACAATTTGTAAAACAATACAAAAATCTATCATTGTGTTTATTCTGAACTGCAAAACTTTAGTCTAACTAGAATTATTAGTAACGTCAATCCCTTATAATTATAGGTAAAATTTTGCTTTGAAATGGTTTAACAAACTACTACATCGAATAACAAACACAAATTGATAATTGTGGTCAGAGGACCAAAACGTTTAAATGTATAAATCATTGAAACAATTTATGCATGAAACCCAGTTTTTTTGTTAATTTTAAGTTAATTATTGTAGATTCTGAAAGCCATTGGGGAAATGAGAGACGATTTTAACGAAAACGGAGAAGAAATGGGAAGACTGAAAGATGCGATGAGATAAATTCAGGAGGATCTGAGAATAAAGGAAAAAGGATGGAAGATTAAAAGAATGCAAAGCTTGGAGAATACAATTAAAAACCAAGAAAAACTTAATGTAATAGTAATATTATTAAGGGAATCAAATGGGATAGTAATGAGAATTTAAAGGAAAATGTATGGATTTTCCTCAAGAATGAAATAAGTGTAGATGCCAATATATTGTTGTGATACGCTCCATCCGCGTTACGGATATGTTGATAACCAACAAGGAGCGAACAACAGATTGGAAACGGTGGTTTCAAGCACATTGTTGTCATGTGTTTGTTTTTTTTGTTCGTTTAAGTTTGTTCGGATTATATAAAACATTATGTACAGCATCTAGAAATCAAAGGTGCATATAACAGGCCGACATCCTTGAAAACAAACCGGAAATATAAGAAGCTCCATATTGGAAACAAAATGATTTTGGTAACGGAAGTTACAGAGCGTAAACAAGAGTGTAGCATCGAAATCACTGCAAGAGGCAGTCGATCGTATAATCACTCCACAATTACGATATAATAGAATAAAATTATATTGGCGAGTCATAGCTCAGGAGTGGTGATACATAGGGAGAATTAATTTCCCAGGCAAATTAAACTTCCCTGAGATAACGGAAGTCGGGCGTGTTCAGCAACAGATAATATTGTTGCATAAAAATCCCTACAGTAAGGGTAACGTACGCGAATAAATCCAGATCAAATCTATCAGGTCGAGTTCCAAATTATTGGAAAACATTGGAACGAGTGTGGATTTTGGAGTCCATATCTAAAGAAGACTGGAGCAGAGTTGGCTTCAAGAGAGAAGAAGGAAGATTGTGTGCGACTGTGCGAAATAGAAAGGTTAGCGTTTATTATTTATATCACCCAGTGCGTAGTAGAATTATTGAATGTTGAAGATTGTTGTTGAGTTGCGTTGTTAATTGATTGTTAGATTGTTATTGAGTTGCGTTGTTAGTTGAATGATTAAGTTTTGTAATACCATTAAAAAACTGTTAACTAGATCCAATCTTTGTTTACTCTTTGTTGGTAACGAAAACTCGTTCAATCATAAGCTCGTCTACAATAGTGTCGTTTTATTAGAGTCAACCCCGAAATGGTATAACAAAACTTAATCATTCAACTAACAACGTTCAGTGCACTTATAGCAAATTTTCTGAAGTTGATCATCTTTTCGGGTAATTTCAGGTAGAAAAGTTTATAAATGAGAAATTTTATTCGATAATCAGTTAAAAATGTTGCATTTGTAGTTCTTGGCCTACAGATGTATTATATATTTCCAAATTATTATAATTTGAGAGTGAACTTGTAGTAATTTAGGCCATTGTATACCATTGGAGATATTGTTCGTAGAGTTTAAACAAGCATTCGACAAAGTAAAAGGAAATAAACTAATAGAAGAAATGAAAATTTTAAGACTATCAAAACAACTAATAGACCTTGTTAAAATGACCTTGAAGAAAACAATAGTAATAGTTTCATCAAGGAAAGAAAACACAGATGCATCATTCCACATCAAGACAGGAGTAAATATTATTTACTCCTATTTTATATAGGAAATATTAAATTTTTTTTTAAAATATTAGGGGAGAGTTACCTAATGTTGACTACCCCAAATAAAATTAAAAATTTCCTATTACAAAGAGGAAGGTTTATATAGTATACTGTTAAAATTTCACATGCGAATGTATTATCAACATTTTGAAAAAAACCAATTTGAAGTTTCAGGGTTTGGATTCGAGACTCGTCCGGCTGTGCGCATCGAAAAACCCGCGCCTGCGCTCCTCTGGAGCTCCGGCCGGGTTTTCATCACCGGAGCCGCTACACGGCAGAAGCTAAACATACATGAAGGCGTCATCCTTCAAGAAAACCGGGATTTGAGAAAATCGGGATTCGAGTCATGTTACCTGTAGGACGTGCGAGCAGCATTTGACGAAATTTTCTAACCATTCCACACGTACCGTCAACAGAATGACGACGCGCGGAATATCATATGAGATTCCCGCGCGTTGGTCGGCATTTACATGTTAAATTTGCTTCAATTCTTGAAGTTCAAAATCGATTTATTCCAAATTTTTATAATACATTCGCATGATGTAAAATTTTAACAGTACCTATACTATATAAACCTTCCTGTTTGCAATAGGAAATTTTTAATTTTATTTGAGGTGGTCAACATTAGGCTACTCTACCCTAAATATTATATTAAATATTAAAATAGTTTTGAAATATTAAAATGGTTTTAATGTTAAAAGCGATCCTTGATGCCCATCCGTCACTGGAAAAGATCGCCCAGCGATTTTTGACTTCCGCGGGCATGGCTTTCTTCCCAATGACACCGATTATGGTGACATTGAATGTGCCTTGAAGTTACAGCAAAGATTATACACTCCAAACGATTACATGAACGTAATTAAATCCTGCAGAAGAAAGAATTTGCTCATTGTTTATAAGATCGAAAAGAGGATTTTTTTAGTACAGCGGATTTAGAAAAATCTGTTGTCAATCGAAAAGTAGACATCGATAATAATAAAATAAATTGGCTTAAGTTTAAAGAAATCGAAAGTGGAAAAGAAAATCCTCACAAACTTTTTGTTAAATATCATTTTGGGGATGAAGCGTAAGAAATCGATATAGAGAAGAAACGTGGAAGGCCGTCAAAAAGACAAGTCAAGAAGAATTTTAGCGAGCTACTTAAAAATCTTTGGCCAAATGGTAAGCCCATTCCAGAAAAAAAACTTACCGATTTGAAATTCCTATTGAATTTGATTCTAAATGATGCTAAACATTTTTATGAAAATTTATTGGGTGATCCCAATATCGAAGAGGATATAGAAGGGTTTAATGGTGAAGTTGATGATTTTGATATTGAAGAAGATTGATTTAAATTAAAATAACATTTTGCTGTATCAGTATTAATTTTTTAATTTTCAATAAATATTTCACTCATTTATTCATAAAAAAATTAACTAATATTGGTGAATCTAATCTATTAATTTTGCATAAATTGACTAGATAAGCGAAATTTTGGTTCATAGTCAACTTATGCGAAATGTATAAAATTGATTGCGTAATAAATGCAAAATTCCGAAGCACCATTTTTCACTTTAAAATCGAAAGTTTTTATCTAATCTCTAATAATCAACCATAAGCTGATTTACAAGAAGGTTTTAAACTTTATTGCATTTTCTCAAAAACTCACATTTGGCGCTTGGTCAAGTTATGCATAACGCGGTCCAATTATTTCTATAGTAGGTAATTAATCCAGTTTAAAATAATACCCGAGACTGAACAACTGGGTCTAAATAGTTAAGTAAACTCACAAATACTAAAGACTAAAAACAATTTTTTTGACAAAATTTTGGATAATTTAATGGGTACTCTAAAAGTCAGCTGCATTAATAATTTATCTTAAATACATGAAGACATCAAAAATTGAAAATTCAACAAGCATGCAAGTGAAGCGTTACCATAGCTACCTTGTTTCGAATGTCGCACCCTTGTCTCAACCGACAATACCTATGTATACTGTTTAGTATTTCTAAATTCTAAGCAATTTATAGTTGCTCAATGTCAGCTATAAATAAGGTTGACTAGAATACTACTGTTTAAATTTATTAAATACAGAGAAAAATACGTCTAAGCAACTAAAAAGCTTTGTGGAATAAAAGCTACAACAATCATGATTGCGCCTCAGGACAAACGTAAAGCGAACCCTCGCCCTAGTTCAGTAAGAAATGTGATTAGGGCAACTATTTTCTTTAGAACTGCAGTTCTGATATTAGCACAATTTCCTTTCTAACTTTTCAGCATCGTTGACCGAGTATCGAAATGATCAATTTTTTTTTTTTTCAAAAGTAATCCAAGTAATTTTGATGCATTTGGATTTTTAGCATTATGTTTTGTTAGAGAGAAAATCATTATAAATAATCCTGAAATAATTATTAAAACAAATTAAAACGGTTTACCATTTACGAGATTTTCACGATAAGTCGCATTAAAATTTAATTAAAAAATCTTACCTTTCATTTGGTTCGTTAGTTTCCGAATCGCTAGGCATATTGCTTCCTAATAATTTCGTTACTATTCTAGATTATTCAGTTCCTCGTTTGAGTTTCATAGATTACAAAACCCTTTTTTTTGTAGGAAAGTGGACGTAACTGAAACAAGAAAAAAATTATTACTGGTTGTTCGGTTTTGTTAGATTTATGTCTTCTAAAGTCTGCTTATCGGTTTCCTTCAAAGCAAACCAATTAGAGGGGTTGCGTAAAATATTATTTACGGCATGATCATTAACATAATTTTTCTCAAGCTGATAACTTCCAAGCTTAAGTTTAAAAAGTTTCAAAATTTTTCCAGTTCAGTTTGGTGGTTAATAAAGTAAATTTAAAGGGTTTCCCTACGAAATACTAAATTTTTAATTGCTACACGACTCGTAAGTTGAAAGCTCAAATTTTCCAATTAACGCTAAAATGTATTTAATTAAAGTTTTGTAATAAGTAAACCGTGGTTGATAATACCGACTATAACTTAATGTAATAATAATTTTGTAAAATGAAGAGGAAATTATTATAAGAAAACTCTCGAAAGGCTCTTTCGCGCTACACTTATTTATAATTTTGGTCGTTAGAAAACAATTTTTGTTGTTGATCTCAAAGCACGAATTATACTTTCCTGTTACGACGGACGATATGACCTTGCTATAGAGCTAAAGAAAGGGATGATGAAAGTTGTGAGGTATGAAAGCAAGAAAGCAGGTTAGATACTACCTCCCAAAAGGAATTTTGAAAGCTTTTATGAAAGAAGCTCTATTTGTGTGTGGCGAAGGCCGGAGTAAGTTAATTTTTAAATGAAACAGGAAATTTCTACCTTTTTACAAAATTACATTTTTGAATTACGGAAACTACAGAACACAATTTACATATTAGCTGTATGTGTATATTTTGATTCAAACACAATTCTATCAAATTAATGCAGTTATCGCAGAATGACGAACAAGGGGTTTAGACGATAAGTTTAATTGCTTTGAGTTAAATGTCAAATATGACTGAAATCAAGAAAGCGTTATTAATGGGTACTTCGATAATCTTTTGAATGCCAGCGAAATGATACTTTTTGTAATATAATTTAAAATTTTTTTTTGGTAGCAAAAATATTCCAGAAATGTAATCATAAAGGAAACAAAATTAAGTTTGTAATTTTTCTGACACGATATTTTAATATCCTCCGTACTACAAAATTCATAAAACAAAAATTTACAGGAATATTAAAGAGCTAAACATAATTTAAAAGTGTTTCAAAAATTAATTTACATAACATAGGATTTCTAGAGGTAAATCACAGGAGAGATTTGGCGTACAGGAAAAAGGAAATATACGAGATGCAGGAAGATGTCAAGAGATTTGAGGAGGAAGTTTTAAGCGTTTTATGGCATTTTCATGCATTTTCAAGTATGAACCAGTATAATATATTATATTATGTTATACTTTTATTTCTATATATTTAGATTATAAAAAAAACTTTTACTTTAATAGTATTTTTTCTATCTTTATTAATTGTCGTCAATTTAATTTAATTTAATTTTATAGAATTTCATGTACGGTTATTCAGAATTATGTACGTCAGGCTAACTGATTATCAAAATTCAAAATGGAACAATCTCATTAAGCATCATTCAAAATCGGTGATCATTAAACAAATTTTTAACTTACAAATAATATGACAAAATTTTAAAAATGTAAAATTTTGTGGGTAAAACATGATACAATCCCCCTTGGAAATCCTAAAATTAATACCAACCCAGAAAACAATTTTTAGCGGTTAAGGAATTCTTCCTTTTCTTCTAGGAATTTTAATTTTTTCTCTTTTGGCCCAGGGTGTATAATCTTATATCCTCTAAATAGAAGTTTCATCATCTTCCACACAATGCATATAAGAGATATTCTAAATAATATGAACTATTTATTTACTGCTACCCCGATAACAAGAGTATGTAGGGTAAAGGCACCGGTTATGGCCACACTTTTTATATTTTTTCTACTATTTAAGGAAACAAGTAAAAATATTTTAATATCAAATGCTGATATGTGTAGTTTATATCACTACCATTATAGTTTATGTTTATGTAATAGGATATATTAGTATTTAGTAGGTTAAAATAAATATAATTTATACACAGATGCGACTTCCCTACAAAACTCGACGTTTTTTAAGAAAAACGTTAAAAACCACGGTAAAAGAAATCTTAAAATTAGTACCAACCCAAGAAAGAATTTTTAGCGGTTAAGGAATTCTTATTTTTCTTCTAGGAATTCTAATATTTTATCTTTTGGCCCAGTGTGTGTGTGTACAATCTTATATCCTCCCTGTATGTCCCCCCCCTGTTTTCTTATTTTATTTGGCTAGTCCTTAATTGCCTTCTTTGCCTGTACAGTTAGCACTATGAACTGCTAACATAGGGCTTCCCAGTTCGACTCCGGGTTTGACCGTAAAAATTTGTTAATCGTCTTCGTGCTTCCAAGGGCACCTAAAGCCGTCGGTCCCTCTGTCGTATTAATAATTTGCCTTTATAATAATCAAAACAGGGTATAGGCACATCGAAAACCAGCTTAGCAAGTTACCTAATAAGATGTAAAATTTAATTATGCTTACAGAACTAATTTAAAAAAATTGGTAACAAAACATATCACAGATCTCAAAGAAGTTAAAGAAGAAGAACAATTGCTTTCTCTTCACTCTGATGTCCAGTTGTCCTTCTATCTCTTTTGGGGTCTTCTGAGGAGTCTTTTAGTATTTGGTTTTTGTATCATGACTATTTTTGCTATTCTCCCATCAGCCATTCTTTCCATGTGGTTAATAGTCTATCCCATAGCGTCACTCCTGCTATCGTCATCAGCGTTCTCATCTCAGTAGATCTCACGGTTTGTTTTGTTTTTGATGTTGCGGCCCTTGTCAAAACAGATCGTACGCAGGTCTTATAAATTCTTGTCTTATTCTCGATCGACATGTGCTTGTTACGACAAAAGTACATATAAAATTTGGCAGACAGCTCGAGGTGATGGCTAATTTGGATGCCTGTGTTGGCCTGTTGCAAACCTGCTGACCTATTGAACGACTTCTTCATCGGTCACAAGTTTGCAACATATGGGAATATCTTCATATTGAATGGTTTTGGCAGGTTATTGAATTGAGACAGGAATCGCTGTAGGTTGTCTTCGGCCGCAGACCACATCATCCGCATAGTGTTTTTATACATAGAATCCACCTGGATGCTGCTGTTTCCTATGCTATACCCAACGCTGATGTTTTTGATAGCTTGGATTAATACCTACATTCCATAATTAAGTTGAAAAGGGTGGGAAGACTCAAACTGTGGCCTTGTTTAATTCCGATTGTGATTGGAATCTCTTCTGTGAGGATACCTGCAACTTTATTCTGGTTTTTGTGTTCGTGTTGAGTTATTCAAAAAATCTGTGTGAAGTCAACAAAACACAGGTATAACGATTTATCGTATTTGATCGCTCCCTCTACTAATTTCGGTTTACTGATAATTATAGGTAATTTTAATTGTAAATAATTATGTTAGATAATAAACATAACGCGAAATAACTCATACGAGATTAGATCCATTCCTTTATTCTCAAGTAAAGTATACTATTTTATGTCTAATGATAAAAGTTATGATAAAACTTCAGCCATGCCCGAAAAATCATAAATAAAAAACAGTTAAATCTGGCTAACCAAATAATCTGAATTCAATAAAATTACAAAATTTTTAAGGCAGGTTAAGAAAATAACTGCAAAACAAGTATAATAATAAAATAATAAGTTTTCTACATGCGAAATTTTTGCATTTCAAAACTAGAAGTTACTATGCAAGTAACATTTTAACTGAAAACCCTTCCCCCAACGGAAGAGAGGCATAAATCCTGGAGGGATTGACGAGTATTGTTTACAAAAACAGCATTTGGGCTATGGAAGAAGAAAAAGAAGAATTGGTAGGCAAAATTAATATCTTGCCGAATTCATAGTAGATCATTTAATTTTTTCTCTTCGTAAAAATTCATTATAAGTTTAATTGCAATTAATAACTTTTGTTATACGTAATAACCATAACCAATGGAAAGCAGTAACGGATTGCTGATATGTACATATGTAGCTGTTCTAGCCACCTCCTAGATAGCTTGCAGCCAGAATACCCACCATAAAAACTTTTCTCAAATATATTTGGCGAAAAATTATTTTCCTAAAGAAATCTCGTGATTTGGCCAAAGGACTCCAAACTTATTTGACAGAACAGTGCAGTGTTTGTCAGTTTAATCCGAATAATTAATTTCATACAAACTCGAACAACCAAATTTAATTAAAAACGTGAAATAATAATTTTTGAAATAATAAAGAGTTACCAATTTTGGAAAATAACTTGAGGTTGATTTCCAAATGTGACTCTTGTGATAAGTTGCTACAATAGGAGCGAGAATGCCCGTTAAATTGTTCTTGAGAAGCTTTCCTTCTACAGGGGAACGTTGGCATTTTCTTCAAACATACATATATAACTATTTCAATATAAAAGTCACATAATACTCGTAGTTTATGTCAATTCAATTCATTGACATCAATCGATCAATCCGTTATTGAAAATATTTTTTAAATTTCTCGTCATTCTGCGTCTTGTACATTTCCACAGTTATGATTTGTGTGTTGAGTTTTCGCTTTCAGAGGAGAAATCAATTTTATGATCAAATTTACTTTCTATTCCACCGACACCTTATTTCGACGGAGCACTCGAACAGGAATTAAAATTAATATCTTCAGTATTTCAGGGAAATTTGCCATTCTCTCATTTGCCAAATTCTCATTTGCCATTTTTACAAAAAAAATTTAAATTTTTAAATATTTTTGAAAATATGAAAATATTTGTCGTTGTTTGCTAATACGTACTATATAAATTCTTGTAGTGGTGAACAAAAAACTGGATAAATATTATTAAATTTACTTGGTATAAAATGCCTTTAAGACATATTTTGTCTATAGTATACCCCAATTTACTGTTTGGAAAATGGCTATAAACGGTGTTTATAGCAAAATTTATTTATTCTATTTGGGTAAGACTTACAATCTTTGATTAAATTATGTTAGTAAGCGAGTTTGTGCGATTATTGGATGCTATGGAATTAAATCGGTATCACGTAATTACGCCAAAAACTTTTACGCCTAACACACTTACGCTTAAGTCAATATGCTTTAGTATATAAAAAATAAAAAATTCAACGCCTAACACAATTACGTCTTATCCTTTACGCCTAAAACATTTTATGCCTAATCGCTAACATTTTCTAATAAGAAGTATCAACATAAAAAAATTGAAATTTAGCATAAAATAAGACTCAGTTAGGAATACAGGTAAAGGTAAGTTTATAGTTATCCAGTTGAAAGAGTTTCAGTGCGGCCTTTAGGTCGCACAACCATGATAATTAAGTACTAGAAGGTCATGCCGGCATTTTGGCCCATGACCTTTTTATTTTTGAAGCCTGATTACTTTTCGCAGGAGTAGGGAATTTTATATGTATGGTTTTGGGAAATTCAGCATGCGATCTATGAGGGGTACATTTTAATTTGTTATGCATAATATGCATAACTAATCACTTGATATGCATCAACTCCTAACGTAAACTTGGGACTTTATTCTTAATTAGTTTAGAAGACGTTTTCTGCTGACTGCAAACAAATGAATAATTTTTTAGGGAAATTGTTATATTATATCTTAATCGAAATACAGGATTTAACAGGAATAAAGTAACTTGCAAATTCTCCATGTTCATCGCGTTTAGATTCAGAAGAATCTTATGGCGCATATAGTGCATTCTTTGTCAAGTTTTATTTATTTAGGGCTACCCCGATAGCAAGAGTATGTACAAAAGTAGGAGTTTAATTTACGGATAGCATGAGTTGGAAGTTACATTGCAGAGGTCTAGCCGATGTAGTTCATGTTTTGGATGTTTATGTTATGTCATAGTTTTATTACACACGGATTCAGTCTAGAATATCTTACGTTATAACCCTACGGGGAAATTAATCGTATTCTATAAAGGTATTCTCCTCCCCAAAATAGTATATTACTATACTTTTTCTACGACCACACAAATGTAAAATTTTTAACTTTTTAATTGTATTTCTTTGAATACGCAATAACTCGAGAACGGCGCTAGATATCGAAAAACTGAGCAAAAAATTCACCCCTCCCCCGAGTCGTTATCCCCTGATGAATTATCAGTGGGAAGGCGTATGCAAAAATTCAGATCGATCGCGCGCAAAAAAATTTAGTCAAACGTCAAAATTCGTATTTTAGATTAAATTCTCACAAAATGCGAAAAAATTGTATAAACCTCGTAAGCAAAGCCTGATGAATTTGCAGTGGGAAGGCGTATGCAAAAATTCAGATCGATTGCGCGCAAAAAAATTTAGTCAAACGTCAAAATTCGTATTTTAGGTTAAATTCTCACAAAATGCGAAAAAATTGTATAAACCTCGTAAAGCCTGATGAATTATCAGTGGAAAGGCGTATGCAAAAATTCTGATCGATTGCGCGCAAAAAAATTTAGTCAAACGTCAAAATTCGTATTTTTGGTTAAATTCTCACAAAATGCGAAAAAATTGTATTTATTCCATTTATTTCAACAAGAGAGTAAAAGTCAAATTCATCGCACATCATAGCTTGAGTGCAAATGGACTATAAGTATGTAATCCGTGTGGATTTATTTAAGTAAACAAGTAATCGAAATAAATTAAAACTGTCGGAACGCCAAACAAATTATCGATAAAGGTTTATATTAAATTAAAAAGTACACTAAAAGTTATAACAAAAAATAAATCCCAAACTTAATCTAAAATATTTACAGCTTATGATAATAATTATTAATCGTAACAGAACGTTAATTAATCGTGAAGTAAACTTATTTATCCCGACACATTGTTTGGTGCACTTTTCGTTAACATAATTTAGAAAAAAAGGTAACAATTTCAGATCGTCTCCTAAAGGACGTAAGTTGATGTACTTTTTACATGTCAAATAAAAAGTTTCAGGTACTACGAAAGAACGTTGTGCGATTATATCCGGTGGTGTTGACATGGAGCTGCTCGACATGATTTTAAAACTAAAATTATAAAAAGTTAGGAAATTAGAATAATATATTCATTAAATTAATATTACCTTGACCAATAAATGAATAAATAAATATACAAATGAATCTTTTATTAAGGAATAACACACGTTTGCCGTATAATATTGTAGCTGTCAAACTAAAATGAATTAGTTCTGCCAACACAATTGTAGTAATTTATCAAATTCCCTAGCCGTGCGATCGACTATATTACGTAACGGTGACGTCACACCGTGCGTAATGGAATTGTTACTAGGCGTGGCTTCTGTGCGATATTCGACGATTACTCCGATGGTCGTAGAAAAAATATATTATGTAAGTACCATGGTTGTTTCAAACTAACAACAGAAAGTCTTGTAATACTTTACTCACAATACCTGTACTATTACCTGTGTATAAAATATAATACCTGTGCTTATAAAAATAATGATCAAAATTTATAAATACAATTTATCTGCCAAAAAGTGAACTTAAATATTGATCTTTGGCCATTCGGAAATTTGGCTATTTTTTTCATAATTTCAATCGAAATAATTATTCTTCAACAAACCATTAAGAGATAAATAAATTTTCATAATGCAAATTTTGTTCTTACATTATAAAATCACTATTTCTGCCTATTCGGTGTTTGTTAAGAGAAAAATAACAACATTTTTTCGTCTGAAAATAATATTATAGTGAACTAAAACCTATTGTTAAATGTTCGGCTAAAATAACATTAAAAAATAATCTTAACAACAATAATAAAATTTAATACAGTGTGACATCACATTTTGTTTAAATTGCTGCCCGAATTCTTTTAGGCATAGAGGAGTTCGAGAGTCTGACACTCATCTGCTGCAACCGAATCCCAGACTTCCTTCACGAGTTCTTCGTGGACTATTTCTCAGTTTCTGTTTCATTTTGTACCATAGGGTTTCGATGATATTTAAGTCAGGACTACTTGAAAACCAATCCATAACTGTCATGTTGGTTGTCAAACTAATATTTGGTGGTTTTGGCCGTATGACATGAGCAAGTTATTTTGCAATATTTCTTGATACTTGAGGGCGTTAATAGTTCCATTTATAAACTGCATGCTTCCTACACCTTTCGCGGACATGCAACCCCAAATCATTACTCCCGTAGCAAAATTCTTATCTTAAATTCTTAAATTTCTAATTTGTAATTCAATAATTTCTTAAATTAAATTTCGTCGCTAAAAATAACCGAATTTCACTGCTCTTGTGTTCATTTTAATCAAGCGTTTTTTTTTTCTGTAGTCCGAGCAGCAATGGCTTTTCTTTAGCCTAAAGTATTGTATTACAAGTACGTTATATTAAATTTGAAATTTACACCGTATAAAAACCGACATGAATCTTATGGATCCAGTTTCTCCAAATCTCCCTGGAAAGTGTTAATTTTGTTGCCTCATTCCACTCAGATGTTATTTCCTTTACAGAGACTCTCCTGTTCTTTCTGCAAAATTTAACAATTCTTTTACAATTCGTAACTAAACACGCACTTCCAGGGCTATTTCCTTAAATTATGTAAGAAACCGTTGATTTCGATAATAGCAAAAGTCTCGAGCAATTTGTCTCATTTTCTTAATCTAACTAAACATACTGAATATTAAATCTCGTACTTTTTTTCGGATTTGCCGCTCCTCGAACCACTTTGAAGCAAATTGGTTACACATAGTTGGCAAATTTATTCAGACAGGTATAACCTCGATTGTTTAAACACTAAACCAGCCCCAACCGCGGTTTTATTTACCGATGATAACAGTACCTAGATATAATCTGAATTATATTTGATTTTGGCCGAATATTAAATTGTCGAATTTAGTGCAATAAAATAATGTTTTACGAACAAGAACTTGTTTTTTTTTCGTTATTCTTTTTCAAATTTAACTCATGTTTATGTTGTAATATTGGGTATATAATAGGAAGTTGGGATTAATGTAAAAATATATAAATGCAATATAAAATAGAAAATAGTACAATATTAAGCGCACCTTACAAAAATTTCTTTATTATTCGCTTTCAACCAAAAATTATAGAAAGAGTTTTCGGCGAGAGTTGGCCATCTCTGACTAGCTGAAAAAAAATTTCTTCAGCTACACACTAAAGAACAGGCTTGTTTTAGTCTATAGAAATAATATTTTGCGAGAATCTGATGAAAAAAACACAAAATATCGACTTTTGAAAAGTACGGGAAATTAGCATCGAGTATGCGGCAGACCCCGGTCGATGTCACATCGTTCGCCCGTGGTCCCTTGAAATCGAGTGAAATTTTTTCGCTCCGATTTGAATTTTTCTTTGAAATTCGGATAGATGGGGGTGTGATTAGTGGATATTAGTAATAAATATAATCAAAAAAATGGAAAATAACCCGTGTATTACCGAAAAAGTGAAAAAATTAAAAAAATATTAAATAAACATAAACAACTATGGGGAAAACCTAGGCCCTTCGGGGCTACGCCCTGGGGCCGGTTTTGATGGCGCAAATTACTTTTTTGGGTGGATCTGACACGGCCAGAATTGGGCGCATCAGAAAACCTACCCTACGGCCCTCCGGGCGGTTTTTCAATCGCGTACGCCGCTCCGCGGCAGAGCTAAACATACGAGAACGCGCCACCCATCCAGCAAACCGGGATAAAGGCAACCGGAATTTTAAACCCCCAAAAAATCGCGTAAAAACAAAAAATAATCGATGTTACTTGTAGGAGAGACGAGCTGCATCTGCCGGTGCGAACCTTTACCTTTACCTTTACCTGATATGTATTTGATGGAGCATCCCGGCGCAGCCGGCCTTCTCCTTCATCTGAAAGAATACATTAATGACATTGGAATTTATAGAGACCGGTGGGTCTCTGGGAATTGGCGCTTGGCGGACTGACTGGTAAAAACCTGAGCTGTGACTGTGAAAATGTAATATGAGAAGAAAAAGAAAATTTTTACGTTTGCCGATATAGTAGAGTCCCTAATTCGAAGAAAGAAATTATGAATTAATTTCTATTGATGACCTCGAAGTGATTGGCTTCTACTTGGAACTAGTCAGAATTGGCGACTAGTGGGATTATAGTGATACTATGGGGGGTGATTTATCGAATCTTGTGAAAATTGATCGAAAAATTACACAAATCTAGTGAATAAATTCACTTTCGAAGAGAATTTGTGTAAGTTAAACCTGTGAACATACATTAGTCTGTGTGGGGGTGAGTTATGGTCAGGAGTTGTCCGTGGTCAGGAGTGATTTGGGACGGGGAATGAAAAAGTCGGCTGGGTTGTATTGACCTAGTTGATTTACTAGTGGGTTTTCTGAGAATTTGGATTTGTTGTAGAGATTGGTGGCATGTTTACGATTAAGAGTGTTAATGAGGTCTAGTTTGGCGTCTGCATGTAGTCGCCTGTTAGTGACGTAATAGGGGGCGCTGAAAATAGCTCGGAGATTTTTGTTTTGGATGACTTGAAGTTTATTTATGGCCCTGGGGCGTGCATATCCCCAGACAGGGGAGGCATAAATCATTGTCGGGCGGATTATGGCTTTGTATAATCTTAGTTTGTTAGCGGGGGACATGGTACTTTTTGCGTTCATGAGGACGAACAATCTATTGAAGAGGCATTTGGCTTTACCGGTTGCGGAGGAAATGTGAGCGTCCCATTTGAGGCGCCGGTCCATGGTAATGCCAAGGTACTTGACCTTGGTTTTCCAGGGGATTTGCTCCTCAAACATCCAGACACTGGAGTTGTGAGGCTTGCAACGATTTCGAAACATGATCGCGGAACTTTTGCTCGAGTTAACCTCGATGCGCCAAGTTTCGTACCACCTTCCGAGATCGGTGATCGCCTCCTGGAGGCGGGTTGTGGCTATGTCCGGGTGGATTGAGGATGTGTATATTGCAGTGTCATCTGCATATAGTGAAATTTTTGTTGCGGGATCTAAGGGGGTTGGAATGTCGCTCATGAAGATGTTAAACAGTGAAGCTGCAAGGATCGATCCCTGGGGGACCCCGGAGGTGATGGGGCGCTTTGTGGATCTGGTGTTCATGAGTTTGACTTGGAGATTTCTGTCGTGAAGGTAGGAGGCAATAAGTCGGACTAGCCCCGGTGCGAAATACTCTAAGTGTTAGGGTCATTCATTGCGCACGGACTGTCAACAGAATGAGCGACGCGCGGGAATCTCGTTAATCTTACCACTGAATCTCGTAAAATTTGCTAAGTTCAAAATAAATTATTTCAAAATTTTGATAATAAATTCTCGGTTCATATTTTGAGAATTTGTTATATTAACTGTGTTCTTTAGTAGCAGAAGAAATTTTATTTCGAGTAGTTAGAGATAGTTCACTTCCACCGAGTTTTCACACGTTCAAAGTTTTTCTAAAATGTATCGCCTTCGTTATACAACTTTTATTATACACACAACTTGAAATGAAAAAAGTTTAATAAACATTTTTATTGGCAGATGTAAGCAATATTAAGTATCTGGTTTTTCGAAACTTCCATAAAAAAATTTTGATTTGGACAAACCTTCAGTTGGCACACAATTTAAAAAAATTTATTCAGTGAAGCTTTCTATTTGTTTTTTGTTTATTTGAGCTTTTATTTATTCTGTTTAAACTTTTATTTAAAAACATGTGAACAGTAAATACCTGAAACCAAGGCAGTGCGGTACAATATTGCTAAAATATTTTTAGAATGCTACCTTCTCCTTGCTTACCAAGCAACTTTTTATAACTGTATTGAAGTTGCTATGACAGAATATGCAAAATTTGCAATGTTTTAATAATACAAAAGTTAAGCAGTTTCTTTCATGAATATTTCAAATGAAATTTATTTCGATTGTTTAAATTTATTAGTAGGTGGTTGTGTTACGTGAGCCTACTTTACTTTCAGAGTATGACTTGGAATAATATATCACGTAATGTTAGTACATGAAAAATGTTAGTATGAGAAATGTTTATTTATGTTTATTTTACGAGCACTATAATAAGCTATAATTTTTTTAGACCTGTGCTTAGACCAAAATAATCAAAAGAGGTTAATTTTTATCTAATAAATTATGATTCAATGGTCACTTTTGACCAGGATAACGAGAGCTTGAAAACCCATATTCCTGCAAGAAAATTTTATTGAAAAATGTTGGTCGTATGTTGAAAATTTATTTCAGTTTTATATTGACATCAACAAAGTGATCCTGTAAACTGCCTCTTTTCTTTATAGCTAAGATGCTATAATAAATTTTGATCTTCCTAAATCATAACGGATTGTGGAAAATCTTGCTGGGATATCACTTAAACAGATCACATCATAGAATTTTGTAAGTAATGGTGCATCAAAAGTGATATTATATTTCTACATTTAAAATTTTTTAATTAACTCTGTACTCTCAAGATGAAATAAAAAGCTCACGTTTTTTAATTTTACATTAAGAAACCTTATTAATAAAACATAGCTTTTAAATTTTATGCAGAACCGAAATTTGCATGAGCTTAACACATCGAAAATGATCGAAAAACATTGTAATTATTTTTTGTTATCATGAGAATATGTTAGAATTTATTAGCATAACGGTCTGACTTGGTAATTTAGTTATACAAAAGCGTTAAGCTTACACTGTTTAAGCTTACATAGTATATTAAAAAACGTATTTAGAACTAATATTTAATAGTCTCAAATTTTAAGAGTAATTTTTAAACCCAGTATTGAAATAAATGACCCGGCATATTTTGTATTTTAAATTCTACTTTTTTCATTTGCGTAGGCTAATTTTTATGTAATTAAGAGTGATGGAGGTCGAAATACCTACATTATACTTTTAAATACTAGATATTTCATAAATTTATGTGAAGTTTTATAGTGAAAAGTGATTTTACGCTTTTATATCATGACCATTAAAATGCACAAATAACAAATTACACAATACTGTTATAACCAATATAAAAATTTAATACCCTTCTGGGGAAATAAATTTCTATTGTTCAGGTCTATCTATAATGCCCCTGATTAACTCCGAAGAAATACCGTCTATTCGTATCCTTCCAATCCCCCTTGATGAACTATAATCATATCCGTAATCCCCCTGAAAGTCCAGTCACTTGGCATTGAAAAGCAGAGTTGCTAGGAAAGTTTACTAATGTATATCAAATTTAATATTTTCACAGATTATGACAAGATCTTTTCAAATTTTTACTTTTCCAACTCGGGGGGTTTTTGTCAGCTGCATTGCCATATTGATAAAACGGTGAAAAAATAATTTTTTAGACAATCTTATTTCCGACTTGTAGATGAAAGTGGTTATGTATAATATTGAGCTTTAACATGTTGAGAATATTTAAGTTTGATATTTACATTTTTGAATAACCAAGTTAATGATATGTAACTTGCATGCAAGGAATTGATTAAAAATAACACACTGCGACGTCGTTTCGCCCTAATTGGGGCTCATCAGGTGTCTGTAATTTTTAAATTGTCCTTTGGTGTTAGAAATTTTACAAGCACCTGACGAGCCCCAATTAGAGCGAAAAGAAGCTGTAGTGTTTTATTTTAATCAAGCGATTTAATCAAATTACATGTCATTAACTTGGTAATTAAAAAAAGAGTAAGTATAAAATAGCAAATAGATTCAGATTCTGGCAACGTTGAATTATTTAATATTTACTTCATTGACAGTTTGAAAAAATTTTAAAGCGTTTGACAGCTTTTTAGTTTAAGATTATTGGTTATTGTTCTATTATTTTATTAAAAACTAGCTGGCACGGGCGGCATCCGCCGCCCTTAGCCATCTAGACCCAGAATAGATCCGAGTAGGCCATAGTTGTTCGGCCTTCGGCCTCACAGGGGGAAGACCATAATAGATCCGTGAAGGCCATAGTTGTTCGGCCTTCGGCCTCACAGACCGGACCATAATAGATCCGTGAAGGCCAAAGTTGTTCGGCCTTCGGCCTCACAGGGCGGACAATAATAGATCCGTGAAGGCCATAGTTGTTCGGCCTTCGGCCTCACAGACCGGACCATAATAGATCCGTGAAGGCCATAGTTGTTCGGCCTTCGGCCTCACAGACCGGACCATAATAGATCCGTGAAATCCATAGTTGTTCGGCCTTCGGCCTCACAGACCGGACCATAATAGATCCGTGAAGGCCATAGTTGTTCGGCCTTCGGCCTCACAGACCGGACCATAATAGATCCGTGAAGGTCAAAGTTGTTCGGCCTTCGGCCTCACAGACCGGACCATAATAGATCCGTGAAGGCCATAGTTGTTCGGCCTTCGGCCTCACAGACCGGACCATAATAGATCCGTGAAGGTCAAAGTTGTTCGGCCTTCGGCCTCACAGACCGGATCATAATAGATCCGTGAAGGCCATAGTTGTTCGGCCTTCGGCCTCACAGACCGGACCATAATAGATCCGTGAAGGCCATAGTTGTTCGGCCTTCGGCCTCACAGACCGGACCATAATAGATCCGTGAAAGCCATAGTTGTTCGGCCTTCGGCCTCACAGGGCGGACAATAATAGATTCGTGAAGGCCATAGTTGTTCGGCCTTTATCTGTCATCTGTCATCCGTCATCCGTCATCCGTCATCCGTCATCTGTCATCCGTCATCTGTCATCTGTCATACATACATACATACATTCATACATACATACATACATACATACATACATAATCTTCACGTAAAGTTACATCTTCATGTAAAGTTAAATCTTCCGCAAAGAGGTGGATCTTCCACGTTCTGCGACCTATATAAAGTGTTCCGGTCTTATTCGCGGCATTCAGATTAATTTGTTAGTGGTTTTTTGTTAGTGGTTTGCATTTTTCGAATTAAAGCCGCCATCCCCGCCATCTGTTGACAGTATTTTCAGATTAATTTGTTAGTGGTTTTTTGTTAGTAGTTTTTTGTTAGTGGTTTGCATTTTTCGAATTTGATTTTCGAAAAACGCGAATAACTTTTTTCCCCGCCACTGACTACGTCAGATTAATTATTTGACAAATTAAATTTTTTGTCAAACTTGTGATTTGATTTTCGAAAAAAGCGAATACGAATTTCTTCTCCATTTTATAAAAAAAAACTGCGCCTGGAGCTACAAAATAACTGTGCAAAATTTGGTTGAGATCGGTCCACGGGTCTAGGAACGTATAATGAACAAACAAACAGATCTTCTCTTTTATATATTTAGATGGCTTCTTTGGATTCAAATTTTGTAAAAGCTAGTTCGGATAATCTTCCTATTGTGTTTTTGTGTTGGTAATAAAAATTTACTATAGTATATATAAGCAAATTTTCTTTTTGCGCTCGGTATCGGATTTAAATTTTTGGAAATAAAAATTTTGTTATTGAAAATACATTATTGTGAATGCGAAGATGTTATTCGATAATCTACTCTATATTCAAATTATAAACTATAAATTTAAATTATACATGTGGTGCCGATTTTTCGTGTCGATTTTTGGTGTCAATTTTTGGTGTCGGTTTTTGGTGTCGGTTTTTGGTGTCGATTTTTGGTGTTGGTTTTTGATGTCGGTTTTTGATGTCGGTTTTGGTGTCGATTTTTGCGAGGTAACGACCGTAAAAACATGTTCCATGTTAAAAACAGGCACATCGAAAGGCAAGCCTACCAAGCTACCTGAGATGTTAAAACCAAAAATGATCATAGAACTAATTACAAAAATTAGTAAAGAACAGGTCCTAAACCTATATGTGACCTGGTTTATGAAAAGGGGGCTTAGGTGTCAAAAAATCATTTTCCACTTTTTTGGCGATTCGGATCGAGTTTGAGACACTCTTTCACATAGTGAAAACCAGAAAGTCGTAATTTGTTTAATTATTTTTGAAAAGATACAATATTGTTTCTCGTATTCTCGATCATTTATCGTGGTATAATTGTTAGGCATCTGTTATTACAACAATTTTTTGAGAGAAATTTGCTTACCAGCTCCTCTTCTGCTTCATCGACAGTAGATACATCCATCCTAACGAAACTTTGTTCCATATCATCTTCTGCCTGAGACAAATGTAGTTCATCATCATCGCCGAGTTTTATACCTTTAACAGCTGTTTTCTCGATAACTTGCTTTCGCACGTAAGCCCCCTTTTTCATAAACCAGGTCACATATTAAGATTTCTTAACAAAAGTAGAAGATAAATGCATACATTCTTTGGCCAAAACCCAAAAATTAAGAATACAATCCAGAGTGAATGCAAAATTTATAATATAGAATAAAAAATTATAAGCGCTATATATTTAGATAATTTTCCCTGAAGACATTATATATTGACAACTATTTTCCAAATTTTCAGTTTTTGGCATGAAGGATTTTAATTCTTCATAATTCAGTATTATTATTTTATCATGAGATAATTATAATTAATTCTAATCAATCGTGTATTGTATATTTTTAATTGCAAGCCCAATTCATAAATTTTATTGTTCATTTTCGACTAACTAACAAATAGCCCAAAATTTATTCATATAATAAAAGGATAAGTAAATAATCTAATATAATTAAAATATTAGATTTTTAATATCAATGAAATTTTCCTTTTCTGGGTTTCAGAAAATAAATGCTTGTGTTTCTCGAACGCCAAAAATATTCATTTTACAAAATGTGATTGATACACGAATTGGAAGCAGTTTTCTCTGATGTAATTTATTATATTATATAACTATTTTTATCATAATATGAGCTGCGAAGGAGATATTGTCGAAAAACTCATTTTGTCGCCATTTATTTTTATATTTTTATGTTAGTTGTACTGCCACAATAAAAACTAAAATATTATTTTTATCTAAAGAAGTTTATTCGGCAGCGAGTGGACGAAGAAGGCCCAATAATAGATACATTTGAGGTAATGAAAGGCAGAGGACTACAAGATTTGTAACTATTTTTTCCTATTTGCCTATGGTCTATGGGTCGATACGAATTGTTTAAGATCATTTTTGGAATGATGTCTGGATGTGTGTGTGATGTTATTTTCGTCAACGATTACAGACAAACGCGTGTACCTATTGAGTTGAAATTTTATATGCACTAGCTTGAAGCAGCTGTCTGAGGAGCTGGTTAGATTTTGGTTGAAAACCGTCTATTTTTATAACAATGAAAATTGATAAAGAGCAGTGCTGCTTCCCGGTAGAAAATATGAGAATGAAAATCGTATCAATCGAAAGAGAATATTTTTCTGCGTCTTATGATATCCAATACTTCATATTTTTTTCTTAAATTATTAATAAAATACAAAAATAAGATAAACTTATAAAATATTCGCCAAAATTGTCACCAGAAAACTACAAGAACAAACTTTTTTAAGAGACATTCCTGTATGGGTAATGCCTTCGTTTTACAACAACTAATGGAGAAAAGAGTGAACCAATAGAGACATACGAGACAAACAGTTGGATAGTTATGCAAAAACGTGGTTTTTCTTCACGCCTGATTAAAGCAACAAAATATCTCGATCAAAACACCAGAATAAAGGTGACCACAGAAGAAAAAAATATGACGGTTTACGATCGAACATAATATTATAAGGATGTAGCACATCTACAATAATTCTATTTAACCTATATGTGGATCAGAGCTTGCGAATTGCTACCAAACAGTCATATAAATACACATTTATGTGTAGACTACTAAATTTTATAGGAAGAAACCGAAGAGGAATTACAAAGCGCACTATACAAATTTTATAAGATAGAGAAGATTGAAATTGCACAATATCAAGCAATAAGAAAAAGGTGATGTCATTGTTTGGAAAAAGGCAATAAGATCTAAAATAATGATTAACAACAAACCAATAGCGCAAGTACGACATTACAAATTCGGCGGATGTAATATCAACTACGACACCAATAATATGCACAATAAACTTAACTACTTCCAATATATTTATATGAATTTTCTCAATCTGAATGGGGAGTGCAATCATTCGCGAGAAAATATCGAACACTTAAACTTACTCAATTTTTGTATATTGTTCTTGGCCATTAATTTGCTTTAATCATTTCAAAAATACTTTGCTTAATATTGCCACAGTTGTCCGCTCGAGCACTTCTTTCACTTCGATATAAGATTACTTCAGAATTTCCATCCACTTCTATCCTATTTACATATCTATCAATTTTATTAATTTTTCTTGTTTAATTTTATTTTTCTAATAAAAAAGTTTGTATTGTAGAAATAAATCCATTTATTCATTTATTATTAAAAATGCGACTGGTCCTCGCATCCTCGGACTCGCATGCAACGCCAATACTGCGCTGCGTTTTACAAATTCCCTTTATTGCCCAGGTCATAGGCGTACCAAATTTTAACAAAAATTTCTCCTCTTCTTCAGCCGTCTTCCTTCCACTCCTAAACGTAGGCCTCTTCCAACCTTTTCCACTCTTTCCTGTCTTGGGCTATTTGGTACCATTTCCTCCCAGCTGTTTCTTTGATATCGTCTATCCATCGTTTTTGTGGCCTGCCTCTGTTTTCTTTGTTTCACGTGGCCGCCATTGTATTACTCGGGTTGTCTGTCTATCATTTTCTTGTCTCGAAACATGTCCCACCTAGCGCCACTTCAGCTCCGCCACGCGTTTCATCACATCCGTTACTTTGGTTCTTCTTCTAACCTCCTCACTTCTGACGTGATCTCTTAGAGAAATTCCGAGCATTGCGCGTTCCATATCCCTTTACGTCGTTCTTAATTTATTGGAATGTCACTTCATTAGGGACATTGTCTCCATGCCGTATGTAGCTACTGGCAAAACCCTTTAAAGAACATGCTATTTGTTTGCGTGTACTTGTGGCATTGTAGTAGATCTGGAGAGCTCGAAAGGTTTGTGCCAATATTTGTTTCTTTTTAATCGTATGCAGGTAGTCATAAAGCACCAGTGTTATTTATCGAGCAGCTGCCTTCCGTGGTTGCAAGGTGTGATTGTGTATGCTGATACTGGTATAATAAATTTCATTATCACAATTATTTGTGTAAACAATACCTTTCTTTACTGTATCGAGTCTCAACTATTATATGATTTTAAACTTAACATCTTTTTTATTTTTTTATAAGCGATAACCTCAAGATTAACGAACCACGACCGGCCTCCGACGCACTGGGAGTTATCTTAACCAGAACACCAGGGTCAAATTTTTTCACGGCAAATTACTCCAATATTTTATTGACAGATGTGGCAATTGCGCCATACGGAGAAAATTGTTTACACCGGTAAGCATTTAAATATAAACGTTAAGGACGTAGAAATGTGATACGACAGAGAACGTAATGGACTCAGACAAGTCGGAGACCTAGCCCATGAAGAAAATGATAATGATGGTCCAGGAGTAAATTATAAAAAATTGTCGCTAGTTTAATTTATTTCATTACTACGTCGTACAAAAGTCGGCCCACATAACATTTACAAATAGACGAGACTCTTGCCCTCCTGTTAGTTTAAATGGAATGATACTGCCACAGGGAAAGGAAGTTAGGTATCTTGGGATGCGACTGGACAGACGACTGACGTGGGGTTCTCACATTTGGAATAAAAGACTACAACTAGGCCATACTCTGAGAAAATATTACTGGCTGCTGAATCGTCAATCAAAGTTGTCCCTAGAAAATAAGATTCTCATATATAAAGCAACAATAGTTCCAATTTGGACATACGGCATTCAACTCTGGGGAGCTGCAAGCAACTCCAACATCGCCAAAATCCAGAGGTTCCAATCAAAGATCTTGAGAATTATTGCTGATGCTCCGTGGTATGTGCCTAACCAGGTTATCCATCGTGATCTTGACATAGCTACAGTCGAGGAAACTATCAAATCGTTCAGTACAAGATACCAAAACCGAGTGAGAGACCACCCCAACTCTCTTGCTGTAGAACTACTGACAACCCACAGAACCAAGAGGCTGAAGCGTTTCGATCCACTGGACCTGCCTCATCGCTTCTGAGTCGGTAGCCTCTCACCACCTTCAGACCCGAAGGAGCTGAAAAACTAATGTAACATTCATATAAGATCGACTGAAATGGAGGAGTGCCACTGGGCGAGCTCCTTCTGTGTTTTGGATTATTTTGATTATTTTTGCTTCTCGTTGTCAAATATTTTACTCATTGTTTATATTTTAGACAGATTGTAAAACAATAGGTATTCAAATAAAAAAAAAATTACTACGTCGTAATATGAGTTGGAAAGGATATATTTCCGAAAAATTTGTTTTTACCGTCTTTTTGAGCGGCAATGAGAAACTCAAAATTTGTAAAAATACCACATTTCAAAAACCTCTGAAAACTTGCTTAGCTAAGCTACCTAAGTCTCTATATCCATTAGCAGAATATATACTCCCTCGTTGGGTGGTTTAACCCAATGGGGAAACAGAAAAAAAACTACCTAATGAGTGAACACTAACACTGAAGGCCGAGATAGTCGCAACTTTCGTGAGTCAACCGAAGGCTAAAAAACCATGACCTTCACATGCTGTGCCCACAATCCTCCCTTGCGAGCTTGCACGCCAAACTTTGGCGTCGTCTTGTAACAAATTGCTCGGAAATGAAATATTCTTTTAAATGTAAAATGTCCGATTTATAACAACTGATCACTTTTTTTAAATACCCTTATAGCGAGACTTTCTGATAGATTTTACACAGAACTGAACTATCGACATCACATAATGAATAGCTATAACTCAGTTGTGAAGTACCCAAAGATAACAAAAATCCATAGCAAAAATAATAATTTAATTTAATAGTAAAGAAAAGCTGTTATACTAAAGATATGAAAATCATGAGGGATCAGCAAACAAAATGCAGTTATTAAATGCAAGATTAAGTTGTTAAAGTTGTTTATTTTTTGAGCTACATAGCGGAAATTGTGCTTTTGAGTTTTAGATTTAATCAAATTTAATAACTCAGCCCTTTGGCAAACAGTTATATTTTGTTTATGCCATATTTTAGTATATTATACAAAATAATATATTAGCTGTCGTAATATGTACTATCGTATATGCATGATATAATCAAATTTAACATGAACGCTAATTTTTAACAATGCATTTTAAATGCCTTGTAAATATCTGTCATAACTACTATTAAATTAACTAGTTGTAATTTCTGCAAATATGACATTTAGGGATTACCACTTAAGCTTCAAATTGTTAGGACAGTACGCAGCACGCAACTCACAAATTCCCAAATGCTGCTAATAGCTAAATACGTATTTAAGGTATTAATAATTGAAGGGCCTAGTGGAAAAAGTAGTTAAATCACTTTTTTTTCAATTTGTTGATTTTTATACTAATTTGTAGAGAGTAAATGCCGCAATGTGAAAATGTGCTCAACTACAAATTGAAAAAAAGTGACTTAACTACTTTTTCCACTACGCCCTTCAATTGTGCCATGTGTTGTATTAAAAGTTTTTACCTTAAATATTTGTAAACAAAAATAATACAGCAAATGATTTACCGAGAGGTGAAAATAATTAATTTTAGAATTTTGAATTGTTACCACAGCGGCACTCCCAAAAAAATTAATCAAGTCGTTCTGGAGTTATTACAAACAGTATTTTATAATAGCAAGTGAAAACATAAGAATCACGCGAGATATTAAACTTGGTGAAAAAAACACATGGTATATTATAGTAAATATAAATCCATACTAACAGCATTTGGGAATTTTGTGCGAGCTGTGCACTGCGTAATGTTCTAACAATCCACAGCTTTAGTTAGTTGACATGACTCTACATCAGGGGTGGGCAAACTTTTTTTGAAGAGGGCCAGTTTGCGTAAATAGTGAGACTAAAAGGGCCGCAGTAAAAAAAAAGAGATAATAATGATAATAATAACGACTTATTAATTATGTGTACGTTGGGAACGACAAAAAAATTAAGGTATGAAAAAAGCTAACATACATACATATTGCGGTGTGTGGGGGTATATTTTTATCTGCACATCACTCGCTATATTTTTTTTTATTATTATTTAAGATTGACTTTTTTGTTATTTTTAATTTAAATTATTGTGGTTCTACCACGGCTAGCTTTTTGAATATTTACCTTCGCATGAAATCTCTTTTCTCTATAGTAGTCGGTTCCACGATATTTTGCTTTCTTAATTATTCTGAAAATAGGTCTCTTTTGTTGGGATGGAAAAATCCCAGAATGATACGACTTGTTTTCGATACAATTTTTAATTAAATTTATTTTCAATTGTAATTCCAAAATTATCTTTATAATACTAAACATGAACAAATCTTAACTACAGAAAACAACAAACTCTTAATATTAATTTATAATTCTACCCCAAAATTACTTTAGTTCTTTCGCGGAAAGGAAAGTTTTTACTATTATCGTATAATAATGCATGGAGGGCCGCATGTACAACTATCAAGGGCCGCATGAGGCCCGCGGGCCGCGGTTTGCCCACCCCTGCTCTACATCGTTGAATTTAACATATAGTATATGTCAGGTCAAACTAAGTAGATTTTGTGTAACTAACTGATAAGTCTGTTGTAGGTTGGTACTATTTATAGTTAACAATGTTTTAATTTAAAAGTAATTTATAAGTTATTATATTATTAACAAATTTCCCTCTAAATTTGAAAAGGTGGTACAGATAATAAGAAAATATAATGATACCGATATGCTTAACACTTAACCGAATTAGCTGTATGCAAAATTTACAAACCCTGTTGAATTACAAGGATTTAACAAACTTTACCATATTAAACTGTTGGACTTCAAAATAATACCTATATTAATCTTACGCTATTCAACCATGGCATGCAAATAGAAATAATTCGTTTAGGTATTAGAAATATAAGCAGTTTGATTAAATAAAATTATGCCGTTAGTATGTATTATTATAATTTTAGAAGAAGTATAAAAATTATTTTATTTTAATAATATATTATATAGTGACAATTAAATTATATTTTCACCTCGTGTGTTCCCTCAGGCGGTGAGCGCGCCCGGGTGCCCTTCGAAACTAGCCGCCTCTGAATGTTACCTGAGTAGATTGATTTATAAATATTATAAAAATTTTAAATAATATAAATGCCATTTTATTCATCAATGGTACTTATTGGTAATAACAAGAAAAACAGGACGATGTTTCTTCTTTGGCTGAATATAACAAAAAACATACACTTTGCTGTAACAAATTCAAATAACACTTTTTAATAAGACTCTTTTGATATGACACCTATACAATTTTAGGTTGTCGGATCAGGATTTCAAATCGGGAAAGCGTCGTATCTGATTTATCAGAGACTCTATTTATCACCTATTACGGCCGACTGCCTGTGCAGTAATGAATGTTGACATGTCAAGCTTGATGTTGATCGAATCCTTTAATATAACACCGAGTGGTCGAATAAACTACATAAAACTTTGTCTACCAGTATTAGTTGCTTACCTATTAATATTAAGCTTTTGGTGAAAAATAGTCAACATATTGCGAATAAATACCGTCACTAAAAGTTTGAGCTTGTCTCTTTGACTGCGCTATACTTGCAGAATAATTATTTATGTTATAGTTGCTTAGAAAGTTCAGAGACAAAAAGTTGCTTCTAAATTGGTGTATTACATCATCATCGTCATCTATATTCAACCATAAAGTTTCCTTTACATGATATTAACAGTTTTTTGTTTGCAAAATTTGCATTCGACAACATAAACCGAGGAAAACTTTGGAGAACTCTAGAACATCGTAAATATCCCAACCATCTCATCGAGTGGTTTGAATCTCTCTACAAGAACACTAAGGTTGTAATCGACTTTCAAAACAGATTTCAGATAATATGTGGCACATTAAGAAGAACTTTCCGTAATAAGGCAATGAAAGAGCCTCAGATCAAGATGTATGAAGGTATGGCAATCCCCATTCTTAAACAAAGTGGTCGATCACATACCCACAGGCTGAAGAGATGAAGTTTCTACGACATGTTTCAGGATATACAAGATTAAATGAAATCAGAAATACATATTATACAAGGAAAAGTCTAGATGTAAAACCTATTTTGGTCACAATTTATAGCAACGAAGTCTACTGGAAAGCCTACATCGAAAGAATTGAAGAGAATCGTATTCCAAAGATAGTTTATAAGTATCGCCCAAGTAATATTTTTGCTGGCGATTACCTGTAAAATCTATATTATTTTGCTGGCAGACACCTGGCGGATAGCTGGCAGGCGGTATTTACAGTTTACTTGGCTATTGCTGTCAGTTTGTTATTACAGGCGCCTGGCAGTATTCGTTTACAGGTTACTATAAGCTTTTTAATATATTAATATTCCGATTATTGACAAAGTTGTATATCAAGCCCCTGGTAGTCCAGTGGCGCTTAGAAAATTCTTTACGTTACCAACAAGAGAAGGTTGATGGTCCGAACTCTATAGGGTCTAGTAAGTTGAAAAAAAAGTATAAATTATACAACATGAAAAATAGAGAGTTTAATTATAAGAATTAAATAGTACTTATATAAATTATAAACGTACGAAATTAAAAAAAACTAACAAATTTTTTTTTAGGATTCCTAATTTAACTGTAATTAATAATTTTTGAGGCGGTCATAGCTTTGGTAATTAAGTGCGTCTACTGCTAATGCGAAAGGCTCGGATCGAATCCCCGGGCAGGGTAAAAACTTTATTCTGACCTTCTCTCCTCGGCAGGCAATGGCAAACCACCGAGGTAATCTGCCAAGAAAATCCATCTCGAAATGAAGTGTATTACACTTCCCGTGGTTCGGAGCCCACGTTAAACAAGTAGGTCCTCTACGTATGTGAAAACAATTTGAACGCACATCACAAGCATACAAAGAGATGGGTCACCAAACCTTCATTAGGGTAAAAGGACTGGGAAGGAATAATTTTTGTACACGTGGTAACGGCTTGCTGGTAGCCACCTGGGACAGTTTGCTGATAGTAACCTGTCACAGTTTTCTGGCAGAAACTGACAGTATACTGGCAGCCCTGTCACAAGTTTGTCACAAGCTTGTGACAGAAATTTTACAGCAACCATTTTACTTGCCAGGCACCTGCCAGGCGTTCCTCAGACTTAAAATGTTACTTGGGCGTCCAACTGGAAGAAGGGATCCTTGAAGACCTAGAAAGTGATAGTAGTGAATTAAAGCTGGAACAGGACATACATGGCCTAATCATTGGCGAGAAGAATTCTAGGAGGGTTGCCTTTTATATTTCGGGATTGGACAACCCTGGTGCTACCACCTGTTAACCGACGTTTTTATCGAAAAGTTTGACAAGTTTGTCGGTATACGTATTCAGAATGTTTTGACATACAAGCGCTATTTGAATTGTTTACAGTAACTTGAAAATTTGGAATTACAAAAATGGAATTAAATGTGGATAAGCACATTTTTAAATGAACAGTTACATAAGCTTATTTTATACTTTTAAAAATGTTTACGGTTTGGGTAAGAGTGAGACATTGTACGGTGGGTAACAGTGAGACATTTCAACACAGGCTAATGCATACCATAATATACACTATAGTTTCTATAGTATAAATCTATAGTTAAATTGAAAATTTAAACTTTGAATTTTATACAATGTAATTCAAACAAAATTTACCTACTTTACTAAAAGAACAGCTTAGTAAATACGAAAAAGGAAATTATAACGTTAATACTATGTATTTTATAGGAATTTAGAACTAAATATTTAAACTACGACAGCTAGATTATATTAAAATTATTTTTTGATTATTTTTAAATGTTTATAAAAATACTACAATCTCATCCTTTCGAATGCATTAAAAAAGCAATAGTTCGTATGTAACCAACCAAATATTTATAAACAAGCAGCAGCTCGTGGTTGCAGATAAGAATTGCTAAAGTGCAATACCTCGTAATTGTTATCAGTAAGTCGCAGCTTGTGATCCCGTAGTGTGCAAATTGAATTCAAGTTAAAATAATAGAATAAAATAAATAAAAACCATTTTAATTTGGTTCTTAGGAGCTCTTCTTCATATAAAGGGCTTCTCAACAGTATTGAAACTTTAAGTAAAACACACATTTTGAATGAAAATTCCTTTCAAAATGTTTTCCATCATATTTAATTAATCGAGTGTATTATGCACTCACGTGCATAAACATTAAATGTAGAAAATTTCAATCAAAGTAATTAATTATTAAAAATTATTAGAAAATCATACAAAACATGTGACAAAATTATTCATACCTTTATATGATTTTTTGTAATTTAATGCAATTTGCGAAATTTAAAGTGGCTTCTGTGCCAATGGAATTTGTGGTTTTATGTTTACTTGGCTTGTAATTGTATGTTTTTTTAATCTTGAGCCAATTTCTCTTCACAAATTTTCAATTGGATTGATGTCGGGACTTTATGGGGGTGTAACCAATAAATTTTGAGTTTTATAAAAAAAATATAAAAACCTTAGCTGCACAACATACGCGATCTGCATGAGGTTGTTATCTTGCTGAAAATATTCATCTGTTTCAAGTCCCAATTTTTCAGCACCTTGATTTAAATTTTTACTTAAAATGTTTTTTATTTAACCCTTTCAGCCCCACGGCACACTATAATAGTATGCATAGGTTTTATTATTGTTATTGATAAAATTACAAACTAGATAGAAGTGAGTTTTAAATGAACAACTCACCAGAAATCCAATAAAAATATTTAAAAAATTCCATTAGCTACACAAACCGTCATATTAATATAATTATGATAAAAATTGTAATCAAATTTTTTTTTTAAAATAACACAAATTTGGTTGAGAATAATTCACCCAAATAGCCTTATAAACGCCTAATTTTGCTCTCTCTGGTAGTTATCATATTGACCTTGGTGTATAAACATTCCTCAGCTGTTTAAATCTGTTATCACGCGTTTTATCACGTTTTACCTGTATGAACAATATAGTGTGCATCAGGACTTCGTGGAAACAAATTCATATTGCATTTTTATCGTTTGTCGTGCCGCGTTAATCACAAATCATCATAATTATGTAATATTAGTTTTAAATATTAATATGCTCGGCGAAGATGACATTTTAGCCTTATTTGGCGATGGAAATGTATCTGATATTGGTGATTTTACCAGTGACAACGAAAGTGATACCGAAATATTTCAAGTACGTACAAGAACTCAAAAGATACCTGCAAATGAATTTGAAAACAAAAATTTGTTAGACGAGTCAAAAATTGATATTCCTGACACTTCTACTGCATTAAAAATTACAACAAAAATTATAGAAAGAGTAACTGTTTCAAAGACTACCATCGAGACTACCATATTCAAAAATAATATAATTTGTGTAATTTGATATTTTTAATTTTTTTTATTTTAAAAGTTGGTATAAGTAGTATATAACTAGTATTGATTAAAAAGTTCTTATTAAGAACTTCTTAGTTCTAAGAAAGTCTTATTAATAAGAGCATTTGGTATGACTATGAATAAAATTAACTCCACGAAGTCCCCATGCACACTATAATAGTGTGCATACCTATATCTTCGTGGATAAAAATCAGAAAATTGTGAAACTCGCAAGAAACACTTTTTAGAACACATTAATACTAAATTTGAAAAAAATAATTTTTTTTTCAGCCAAAAAAAGTCAGGTCTGAAAGGGTTAAACTTGTCCGTAGCAAAAATAAGATTTCCAACTCCAACTTGTAACTTATAACAACTGGAAATTGTAGAAACTAGAAGTTTAACTCAACTTCAGTATTCATTTGGTTCTACTATATAAAACTTAGCCCATTTGATCCGAAAATTTTGAATTAGCTTTGGTCAGAATAAATACCTTTTTGCCAAATTTAAACTCCAAAGATGGTTGACTTTACCTTCCCTGGTTTTCTTCGTGCTGTGAATGTGCATTAGCTTACTATGTGGCTTCAACATTTACGATATGTTTTGGCCGAAACTGATTTTTTAATTGTTCATTAAACGA
Organism: Podabrus alpinus; assembly: GCA_932274525.1. Lineage (NCBI taxonomy): Eukaryota > Metazoa > Arthropoda > Insecta > Coleoptera > Cantharidae > Podabrus > Podabrus alpinus. The sequence continues at coordinate 74,454,855 of OW026453.1, read as the reverse complement.
TGTTGGTATATTTTTAACACAAATATGTGAATTTTCTTTAATTTCACACACTATAAAATTTTCATTCCGTTTCGTTAATGGTATACAGTGGCTCCATAAAATATTCGTACGACGTAAAAATTTTATTTACATGGGAAAACGAAAATTAGAATGCAAAATTTAGTGTAAATATTTTTACTTATTAAATTAATAAAATATAGTAACTGATGATAAATATTTTTAAATTTTAAATGGGCCATTTCAATATGTAAATAAAGAAAATTGTATCTCATCACGAAATAATAAGAAAAAGTAGCTATCATGGCAGAATGGTACCTAAAAAACCTTTTATTAGTGAAATATCTGGCCCGTGAATTGAAGTGATAACTTTGTAAAATACTATCGAGTTTGTGTTTTCTATAATATATTTTTTTAATTTAAAGTCAACATTTCAAAGTTTTGATAGTGTTTATTCAAATGGAATTTAACCGCCTCTGGCTTTCACTACGAGCCCAAGTCAATGTTCTAAGTATGTTCGAAATAACTCCGGGCTTAAAAGCTGCTATTATCGAACAAGAGATTTCGTTAAAGATTCTAATGAAGTGCGTTTTGTAGAGCGAACCTTGGCCTGAAAAACGCTCTAAATGCCGAAGTTCAGCCGATTTAAATCTGGCGAATACGGTGGCCCTTGTTCAATTGAAATGAACGCCGGGACACTTTCACACAACCAATTTGGTGTAGCGTGAGCTTTATGTGACAGGGCAGAATCTTGCTGTATCTGTTTCCGAATATTTTCTGCTTCCATGGGATCAAATAATGTGTCTTGAGGATGTGTTTTCTATAAATAATTTCATTAATTTTAGTGTCCATCGGTATAAATGCAGGAGGAAATGAACTTTTTTCTGATACCGCGGCCCAAACCATCACTGAGTGGCCCCTTGTCGCCGACAAACTCGTAACTCACCAGAATAATCTTTGGAATGTTCATTTAGTTTATTAATATGCTGCTCAACACAGAAAACTTACTCATCAGAGAACACCAAATTACGTAATTAACCATTATCGAACATACGAATTAGCACTTTCGCTCTTACAAGTTTAACTTTTTTCTGCCCGTCGTTAAATTCTTGGCACTTACTTTTCCTTTTAAGCTTTTGTTTTAAGTATACGGTGAATACTGGAATTGCTAATGCCGATATTCTGTGCTAATTTGTTTGCGCTGCGAGATGATTTTCTAATCAATTGTTGTCGCACCTTTTCAACGTTCCTTCTGCTGGTAGGCTTACGACCTCCACTATATCGTTTTAAATAGTACCAGTTTCAGCAAAGCGTTTTATAGTACATCGTACAAACAATTTACTTAAATTCATTTTTGGCAGCATTCGGCATATTTGAATATTTGATTTTCCATCTGAATGGAATGCAATATTATCACACAACGTTTTACATTCATAGTAATAATAGATAAACTAAACTGCTGTTTTAATAAAATTATTTTGGATTGTGAGAGATAATAAAAAAAAGAAGGTTTAAATAAAAAATAAAAATAATTCTTTTTTAGTCGAGAATTTACATTATTCACATTATCGGTCGATTAAAGGGAAATATTTACATAAACCACTACATTTTTGGAAAAATTTAATTTTCTTGCATGAAAGCAAATTAATATAATAATATACAGTTTGGATCGAAAAAAAATGGTTTAGAGAAAAAATAATATATATTATTAGCTAAAGAAAATCGACTATCAATACAGCAGCATAATAAGCTTAGCATACAGTAAGTTCTGTAATGGTTTGGCGCCGCATAACATACAACGGAGTGGGAAAATTTGATTTCATTGATCCTTTTCTAACAAGACAATGATTCAAAACACTCTGTTCCGATTTCTAAAGGCAGGATGCTTTATAAATTAAGAAAAGGGCTTATGATTCTCTTCCTAAATAGTAAAAAATATTAGATGCTCCAAAAAAGATTTAATAATTTTTGTATTTCAGAGTATTCAACCAAATTTTATTGATCATTATTACCTAATTGATTAATGAAAAACAGCAACCATATTTATATGCTAGAATGTATAGGTACAAAAAAAATTTAATTATGGCTTAGTATAATACTCTAGTTTCGGGTATTAGAAAAAAACCGTCTCACTGTTACCCATGTTCTCCCAATTAATAATGACATGGGTCACTATATCGTTATTTCCCTCGATATCGGTTTGGAATATTTTTTTATTTGGTAATATTATTATTTAGTTTCACACATCAGTTGCTTGGCGTCGCTGCGATGGTTGAATCATACAGCGCGAAAATTCTGGGTTCCAGTCGCAGTCGCGGACACCACGGAATTTCTTTGCGCAGTCCTAAAAGAAGAAAACGAGAATTGGACCACATCAGAAAATGTTTCGTGCAGACTTTGGAGAGAAGCGGAGTACCAATATTTCAAATAGAATAGAAAAGCTTGATTGGTACATAGTTTTATTTCATTTCCAACTTTGATAATAAATGCACAGTACATACGAGGCGAATTTCATAAGTTCGTGACTTATCAAAGTCAAAGACTTATCACATATTGCTTTCGCAATCGCCCCACCGGCGAATTTTACTTTTAACTAGTCTTGACCGGTCTCATATAAAAAATACTATTACTTCATGACAAATTATTGACGACGGTCATGACCGGAATGTTAGCTAATGCAAGGGTCTTGGATTCGATTGAGAGGACATTCTAAAAATTTCTTGACCGTCTTCCGTACATCGAAGTGCATGTAAAGCAGCTGTCGATCCTCCCGTGTTAATAATTTCACATCATAACAATAAACAACATGGTGTAGGCATATCGAAAGGCAAGCCTAGCAAGCTACTTAAGATGTAAAAACCACATGCTCATAGAATTAATTAATTAAAATTAGTGAAGAACAGGTCGTAGACCTATAACTATTAAGAGGTAGAAGAAGAAAACAAATTATTAGTTTTGTTTTTGTTCTGTCATTTTGAAACATTATATCAATAAAAAAAGTGTTCGATTTGATTTACCACTAGATTTTTTAGCTTTAGGGGTAATTATCTCGAAGAAAAATTAGTTGATAAACTTGGAGGCCACGTTAGTATTACTTACTACTTATTAGTTATCATTATTAATTATTATGGCCCAATTAATAAAATTATTATCTTATTTTTTTGGCAAGGGTTAAAAAGGTATTTGATAAAGCTATCGTATATGATACAGCAACTACTATTATCAAAATATTGTTATTCTACAGTATTTTATTTATACCATTGATATCTATTGAAATTCTAATATTTAAATATCTATTACTATTTCAATCTATTAAAGATATGTATTTATACTATTAATAAATTGTAGTTACATTAAGGCTGCCTACAGACTGATCAAGCAAAAACGTTGTGCGACAAAACGTTTTTGTTTGATTGTGTTGAAACTTGTTTTTTACATGTATTAGATATGATCCAACACACACTGATCAAACACGATCAAACACGAAACGTTTTTGCTTGATCAGTCTGTAGGCAGTTTAAGGGTGTTCACGAGGGCGTCGTAGTTGCGTAGATGTGTAGTTTCGTACTTGCGTATGACAGCCATATGACATTCGAACTTTAAACAACCAATCACAATCAAGGAATCATGAAATAAACTACCGACTGTCATATAATATGGCTGTCATACGCAAGTACGAAACTACACAACTACGACGCCCTCGTGAACACCCTTATTGTAATCTAATTTTACACAGATGTAGGGGTAAGTGGGGTAAAAGGTACCCTTAAAGAAAAAATTGCTTTGCTATTTCTTTCTGCAAACAGGTTCTTGGTTTTTGTTTTCTTAACGACTACTTTTTTTAAAATGTCTGTTTAAATAGAAGGTGAAAAAGATAGCCCACCTATACGCTAGTTGCGTAGCTCCCAAAAGCGTACGAAGCGCCGTCTCGTGGATAAATTTTGTCAAAACTGGGATGGCCAAATGTTCATGTTTATATGGTAACTAGCTGGCACGGGCGGCATCCGCCGCCCTTAGCCATCTAGACCCAGAATAGATCCGAGTAGGCCATAGTTGTTCGGCCTTCGGCCTCACAGGGGGAGGACCATAATAGATCCGCGAAGGCCATAGTTGTTCGGCCTTCGGCCTCACAGAGAGAGGACCATGATAGATCCGCGAAGGCCATAGTTGTTCGGCCTTCGGCCTCACAGGGGGAAGACCATAATAGATCGGTGAAGGCCATAGTTGTTCGGCCTTCGGCCTCACAGGGCGAACCATAATAGATCCGTGAAGGCCATAGTTGTTCGGCCTTCGGCCTCACAGACCGGACCATAATAGATCCGTGAAGGCCATAGTTGTTCGGCCTTCGGCCTCACAGACCGGACCATAACAGATCCGTGAAGGCCATAGTTGTTCGGCCTTCGGCCTCACAGACCGGACCATAATAGATCCGTGAAGGCCATAGTTGTTCGGCCTTCGGCCTCACAGACCGGACCATAATAGATCCGTGAAGGCCATAGTTGTTCGGCCTTCGGCCTCACAGACCGGATCATAATAGATCCGTGAAGGCCATAGTTGTTCGGCCTTCGGCCTCACAGACCGGACCATTATAGATCCTTGAAGGTCAAAATTGTTCGGCCTTCGGCCTCACAGACCGGACCATAATAGATCCGTGAAGGCCATAGTAGTTCGGCCTTCGGCCTCACAGACCGGACCATAATAGATCGGTGAAGTCCATAGTTGTTCGGCCTTCGGCCTCACAGACCGGATCATAATAGATCCGTGAAGGTCAAAGTTGTTCGGCCTTCGGCCTCACAGACCGGACCATAATAGATCCGTGATGGCCATAGTTGTTCGGCCTTCGGCCTCACAGACCGAACCATAATAGATCGGTGAAGGCCATAGTTGCTCGGCCTTCGGCCTCACAGACCGAACCATAATAGATCCGTGAAGGCCATAGTTGTTCGGCCTTCGGCCTCACAGACCGGACCATAATAGATCCGTGAAGGCCATAGTTGTTCGGCCTTCGGCCTCACAGACCGGATCATAATAGATCCGTGAAGGTCAAAGTTGTTCGGCCTTCGGCCTCACAGACCGGACCATAATAGATCCGTGATGGCCATAGTTGTTCGGCCTTCGGCCTCACAGACCGAACCATAATAGATCCGTGAAGGCCATAGTTGTTCGGCCTTCATCTGTCATCTGTCATCTTTAATCTGTCATCTGTCATCCGTCATCCGTCATCTGTCATCTGTCATCCGTCATCTGTCATCCGTCATCCGCCATCTGTCATCTGTCATCCGTCATCTGTCATCTGTCATACATACAGACATATTGATAAAAGGTACCTTGTCACCTCAAAAACGGATACGTAACATTCGTTGTCACCTCATATATAACGCTTTCACCTCCGGTTTCGGAGGTGACAACGTTTTGCCTTGTTTTTTACGAAATAAAGTTGTAGGTGGCGTTAGGAGCCAAATATCAAAATTTTACCCGGAGGTGACAACGTCCTCCTAGTATCCGCACAAGTGTCTCTTAGTTCGGGCATATATCGTTGGCGCTAGTGTCGTTTACACGTATTATACGGGCTGTGCGTACCGACCTCCGTTATACGTGGTTATACGAACTGAACGTTCGTTCCTCCGTAACTTGGCAACATTGCAATGATATTAATTCTGTGTTGATTGCAAAAAAGTGCTTAAGTCAATATTTGTCAAACTGAGATAATGGCGAAAACAAATTATGGGCAAAATTGAATTTGGTTTACTGAGGAACCTTTTTTAGGGATATAATTTTGTTTTGCAAGTTTATTATTAAATGTACCTAATGTTATTACAGGCATATAACTAAATAATTATTGAGAAAAACTGAAAATTACACCAATTAAATTGATTACTTTCGACTTAGGCGAAAGGTATTCTATTAAATAACTGCCTTAATATGTACGCTATGACTTAGGCAATTATACCAAAAGAAAGAGCAAGTTTTCCTCTATCTGAATAAGTCAAAATTATACAAAAGGCAATTATACCAAAAGAAAGAGCAAGTTTTCCTCTATCTGAATAAGTCAAAACCCCAATTTTGCAAAAACATGACATAAGCACTTTTTCGCAATCAACACAGAATTCTAAAAAAATAGACGAATATGCTATTTTTTATGCACTCTGTGTTTATACGAGTGTTGGTTACTCACGTATACGCAATAAACGTTTTCACCTCTTGGATTTTTAAAATGAATTCAAGAAGTCGATTGATATTAAATATTTAAAAGTTTTATATTATTATAATTATCAATAGTTAAAAGTCTTATACTATATATTTTCATTTTTAGGCAATTCATTATGCCTTTTTACGATAACATTAAACATTTATATGGAATAACAGCTGTCTACAGCATGAGAAAAATTTCTATTGGAACAAAAAAGAATGCTGCTCTGCTAAATCAACGCGTGTTTTTAATCAGATGCAAATCAAAGAATATAATCCCCATGTGCATCAAACTAAATAAAAATTATATTAACAGTTTAGGCTGTTCTAGGAGACGAGATAATATACTCCAAAATTTCTACAAAGCCGTATTGATAGAGCATATCGCAGAATGTTATAGGAATTTAGACAAGAATACGAGAATGATGAATTTCCACAAACAAAAATTGGGTAATTGCGTACCTAATGACATTTTTAAAAATTTTATAGATAAACAAGAAATAAAATTCAACCATAAATTTCAACATTGTAAGGAAACGCAAACTAAAAAGTTTAAGAATTTATTGAATAAAGCAAATCCTATAACCCAGAATGGAAAGATCGAACAAAAATGGATTATTAATATGACCAACACCATGATACCCAATAATGTTGAAAAAACTTTACAACTAGGGCAAAAATACGCAATACCTTTCACTAATAAGAGTATGCCCACAGATGACATCATCGTAGGAGTTGAAAATGCTATCAAGAACTTGGACTTAGATACGAAAAATTTAAGATTGGAATTTAGCAATTCCATCAAATCTTTCAGCAAATTACAAGAAAGGAACAAAAGTTCGACAAGTTTAAGAGACGTAATGAATGTTAAAAAATTCATTAAAGAACATCCTGAACTTCTTATACTGAGAGCTGATAAAGGAAATACTACCGTAATTATGAATAAAAAAGAGTATAAGGATAAAATGGATGACTTAATCAATGTTACCTCAACCTACAAAGTTATAGCTAAGGACCCAACGAACAATCTACAAATTAAAAACAACCAAATTATCTCCGACTGGGTTAAGCATAATTATATTGATAAAAGAACAGCCTTCCAACTAAAGATAAACAGCGCCATTCCACCAAGAATATACGGATTACCTAAAATCCATAAAATAGGAATCCCACTCCGTCCAATAGTGGCCAGTATAAAATCTCCAACTTATAATCTATCTAAATTTCTTTCACAGGTTATCTCCAATGTCATAGGAAAAAATGAATATTACACAAAAGATTCATGGACTTTCATAGAAGATGTTAAGAAGTTTGAAATCCCCAATGACTATATTCTTATATCTTTAGATGTCAAATCTCTATTTACCAATATTCCTATTGACTTGGCTATTGACGTGGTGAAAGAAAAATGGAATGACATAAAGATTTATACCAACGTGCCTAAAACGAAATTCATAACTGCCCTTAAAATGTGCTTGGACACGACGTACTTCCAATACAATGATAAATTGTACCAACAAATCTTTGGGACAGCAATGGGCAGCCTGATATCAGCCACTATTTCTAATTTAGTCATGGAAATTTTAGAACAAAACAGAATTGCTGCACTTCCGTTCCAACTTCCTTTCTATAAAAGATATGTGGATGATATTATAACCGCTATCCCTAAGAACAAAGAAGATGTTATGATCGATCATTTCAACGGCTTCCATCCACGTCTTCAATTCACAATGGAAAATGAAATCCGTAATCGTATTACCTTTTTAGATATCGAACTTATACATGATAATAATGGCTTAAAATATAAATGGACCCAAAAACCTACGTGGTCCGGAAGGTACCTTAATTATCATTCCTACCACCATAAGAGCCAAATAATCAGCACAGCTATAGGACTAATCGATAGGGCTCTTAAACTTACACATGGCGATTTTAGAAAAGAAACACTTAATATCGCAAAACATACTTTATTAAAAAATGACTATCCCATAGCATTAATAAGGAAGATTGTTAAAGATCGTGTTGATAGGCTATATAATGGCAACGCATCCTATATTAGATCTAATAACAAATTCACGGTTATGCCTTATGTTCAAGGACTTAGTGAAAAGATCAAAAAGACCTTAGTACCATATAATATCAACTAGATGATACCCCGTCCGAGGACGGGCAGCTAGAAGGACGGGCAGCTACCCAAGGTCATATGGCTTTTGGATTGTACTGAGAGCTTTCCTTAATCTTCATTCAACTTAAGTTACCTTGGGTAGCTGCCCGTCCTTCTAGCTGCCCGTCCTCGGACGGGGTATCATCTAGTTTAAAATAAGTAAAAAAAATTTAAATATTGATTAAGTTTAATTTAATTTAAAAAAATATATGTAAGTTTTTTGTTTATTTATTTAATGTTGTTCTCATCTCTTATTATAAAAGGCCAAGTCCTTCCTTCCTTCTGTCTGTCCCACGGAAATACCCGAAGCAAACCGAACCGAACGCATAACGGATAATTTCATAACCAATCGGATGAACGTATCATCGTATCAACGTATCATCGGATCAACGTATCATCGGATCAACGTATCGCATGGGACCGAGCGTCAGCAGCTTGCCGCGCTTGAGTTTCTTCTAAAGTTTCACGTTGTTGACGTATCGCATGGGACCGAGCGTCAGCAGCTTGCCGCGCTTGAGTTTGTTCCAAAGTTTCACGTTGTCGACGTATCGCATGAGACCGAGCGTCAGCTTGTCGCTGTGATCGAAGCTGTTCTTCTGTGTTATTAGCTCTTGTACGTGCTTTTCTCTCACGATTCAATCGCCGTCGCTTTGCAGCAGGATTTTCAAAATTTTCATTATCCATTATGGAAGTTCACATAATGCTTTTTTGGAAATAGCTGTCCTATATAGACAAAATGATACGATGATACGTTGATCCGATGATACGTTGATACGATGATACGTTGATACGATGATACGTTGATCCGATGATACGTTGATCCGATGATACCTTGTGCGTTCGGTTCGGTTCGGTTTGCTTCGGGTATTTCCGTGGGACCGACAGAAAGAAAAAAAGAAAGACTTGGCCTTTTATAATAAGAGATATGACTTTCAAATCTACTAACAATATTGGACAATTCTATAGTAAACTAAAAGATAATATACCACAAAGAAAGAAGTCAGATCTTATATATTATAAAGTCCAATGTAATAATTGTAATCTGGTATACATTGGACAGACCAACCAATATCTTCATAAGAGAATGAGTGGACATATCTCATCTGTTAGATGCAATAAACCAGAAAGTACGGCCATTGCTAAACACATCCTTATCGATAACCATGATGCCGATTTTAAGAACCCAGAAGTTATCAAATCTGTTAAGAACTACAATGATCGCCTACTACATGAGATGATATACATCAAGAGGGAAAAAAATGCTATGAACCGAAAAACTGATATCGATGGCCTTAGCACTATATATAGCCATCTACTTGTATAATCTTTTTCATTTTTCAACGCATTGGAGTTAAGTTTTTTCCTGAGTAGTCTCACATATCAGGTCGTTTCCTTAACTCACGATCTATTGTAACCCCCATTCCTAATTGGATCGTTTTATCAATTAGGTTGTTCATTTACACGTGACTTTTACATTTTATTAATTATTATTATTTTTTTGGATCGTATCAGATGACAATACGTTGAAATCTTGTAATTGTTTCCATGTAAATGTTCATTATTTACTGATGATGGTGTTAAACAACACCGAAAGCTTAAATAAACATTTTTAAAAGTTTAAATTAACTATTTAATATTTAAAAGTTTTATATTATTATAAATAAATTATAGTATTTTAATAATTATAGTACCATATTATAATAAAAAATATTAAAAATTAAATAACTAGTAGTCTGGAATACGCGTAAACTTGTAAACATCGACAACTCCCACGCAATAAGTGTCATGGAACGTGTGAATGTTTCTCGGAGTAAACTCGCAACTCGAAAGTACCCTGAAGAAACATATTTATATTTTGTATTTAAGTGCATAATACACATCCGGCAACATTGCTGGAGGACACAACACACACTGTTGCTAAGTTCAGATACATAAACACGGAGGACACTACGTATCTTATATATAGATAAAATATTGAAAATATAAATATTTTATTAAAGTAAATATTTTACCCCTCTCTTGAAAATCGGTATCCTGGTGTTCCCCTTAGCTTATATATCTAAGTGTAATTCAATTTAAGTACTCCCTTCACCCGGAGGTCAGGTCGCCTTGTCAACATAACGGAGGTGACAGCTTTGCTTTCATCGATTTACTGTTGAAATTATGTAACCATTTTATAAAAAATAATATAAAAATTTGCGTCTGTTCGGAAAGTTATGCGATGGCCACATCAGATTTTTTAGAATTAATATCATTGCAATGTTGCCAAGTTACGGAGGAACGAACGTTCAGTTCGTATAACCACGTATAACGGAGGTCGGTACGCACAACCCACATAATACGTGTAAACGACACTAGCGCCAACGATATATGCCCGAACTAAGAGACACTTGTGCGGATACTAGGAGGACGTTGTCACCTCCGGGTAAAATTTTGATATTTGGCTCCTAACGCCACCTACAACTTTATTTCGTAAAAAACAAGGCAAAACGTTGTCACCTCCGAAACCGGAGGTGAAAGCGTTATATATGAGGTGACAACGAATGTTACGTATCCGTTTTTGAGGTGACAAGGTACCTTTTATCAATATGTGTATGTGTGTATGTACGTCTGTGAACACGATAGCGTCTAAACGAAGCAAGCAAATCATTCCAAATTTTGCATATAAGCTTTTTCCTGTCGTAGGACGAAGCCAGATGAAAATAAATTAAATCGTGTAACGGGAAAGGGGGGTTTACCTGGAGCTATTATGACATTATGCGTCATAACTTCGAAACGAAATTAAATATGTAAAAATATTAATAACAAAAAATTAGCGCTATGGAATTTCCTACATTTTTTGTCCTACAAGTTTTTCTCTAAAATATACAGGGCGTTTCAAAATTTTTTGTATTTGTAAAAAATTTTTGTATTTATAAATAAAATAGTAAAACGCATTCTACTAACGAAAATAAGATGAAAAGTTCCTAATAACATGGGTCCAAAAATGCTTCGTTTGCAAGATATAGGCATTCAAAAGTTTTTTCTTCCTATTTTGGCAAAATATGAAATTTTTCATCGATTTACTGTTGAAATTATGTAACCATTTTATTTAAAAATTTAATATAAAAATGTGCGTCTGTTCGGAAAGTTATGCGATGGCCACATCAGATTTTTTTTGATAGCGATGACAACATAGCATTAAAAACAAGTGACAAGTACTATACTCAAATCCAAGTATCTATGTACTATATACTTAACATGAAGAAATATCATTTTTTTGTGTATTCTAGCATAGATACCATACATGTAAAAGTAGAAAGAAATGAAAACTTTTTAATAGAATTAATTCCAAAAATTGAATGGTTTTATTTCAAATATTTTATTCCAATTCTTCCACAATAAAAATAATAATATACAATAATTTTAAAATTCATCAGATGAAATTTTGATTAGCGGAGGCTTACAATTTTCTATGTGAATCTACTACTTATGTGAATTTTTAAATTCACATTTTTACCCTAAAATTTTTACCCTTTCTTAATGTTTAATTCGTAATTAAACTATTACTTGTATTTAAAACCGTTTGCGCTCACCATCCCAGTTACGCTAAATTTGGCCACCAGGGCAGCGCCACTTGAGCTACGCAACTAGCGTATTGGGGTAAAATGATCCTCATTAAAAAGTTAGGTAGTATAAAATATTATAAATTTAATTTACTTATGCCCAGTTTTACAATAGCAGTACATATTACGTTGATCAGGTACGGATGGACCCCGTCAATCGCAATATCTAAATTTAATAAAATTTTCGTTGTTAAAGATTGTCGCGGCTAACTAGGTTTTTCTGCATGGAGACTTGCTTACCTCAAGAGTGGTGTCTTTAGGAATTTTTTTTATGTTGATTCTTTTTATGCTGCAAAATAAATAACCGGGAATACAAGAATCCCCAAAAATAATCCGTTTTGTAATGACTGTATTTTTATTATTATTATAAATAATTTTTGAGTCAATAAACATGTACAAATATTATCAATTTCTTAATTATCTAAATCCCCACAATTAAATCCAAAAAGCGCGGCGTCGTATTTTCGAATTTCCCGCACTAGTCGCACAAATGTAAGTTTTGGTAAAATTTACGCTTACCTCGGTATAAATTTATATGTGTCCACCTTCTTGGTAACGCGCAGGTGCCGTGATCGTTGTTCCTTTGTGTCGATCGGCTCTCACTTGCATTGATTTTTCGAGATGAATCCTCGCTTCGATATTTTTCAATCCTCGTGGTAAAATTTTCACTTTCACAAAAATATTCGCAATCGGTAAGTAAAACTTATGACTTTTACCTTATTTGCGTTCACACTCATCTTTAATCACTATATTCTTTCAGGAATTCCCATTTGTGATACTTTTTCACAATTAATTAATTTTATTATTAGAGCCGCCGAAAATTATACGTGCGAGCCCTTTGCAAATATTGGGAAGACCCCCCTCGACTAATTGTTTTGTTGTCAAGGTGATCCAAATTTATTGCACTCCTTGATTTTGTGGTTATCAATTTTGTTGGTTAGTGACACCATGTTTGGTGGCGCGAAATTCAAAATTGTCTTTTAATTTATTCTTTTTACTGTTTTAGGTAAATAGTTGATTCGAAGCACTTAGTTTATGGTTATCATTCGAAGTGTTCACCGATGGGTTCCCGGATGACCTATCACTTTGTTTTTAATGAGTTTTGACGACACACATGTAATGTTTAATTTTTATATACGCTACGCTTTAACAATTATCTCTAATACATCTTAACTAATAAATTTCAATACAGTTTATAAATCTCTTACAGACTAAACAATTTTTATTATAATATTTTGACAATTTCTATTATTACGGATTTTTCTTGAATATTTAATTTTTATTTTGTGAACTCTTGCATTCTTTATTATAATTATTAAACGATTCTTTTTGTATTGACTTTGTGATAACTGTAAACCTCCTCTTTAAGTTGACAGTTTCCGTGCATTATTAATTTTCTATTAAACCAAAATGAATTTACGAATTGCCAGTGGTGTCTCCTCCAGATATCACCGTAATATATACTACGAATAGCGTAATTCTATGAATAACTTATCCAAACATGTATAAACTATATATATCTTATCAACGAATAGTTATTCTAAACTTATACTGCTATTGTAAAACTGGGCCGTAGGTATTTAGTTCCTTAACAAATTGCAAAAGAAGATATTGTAATGTTCTTTGCTTGGCTGCATTGGCAAGTTAAAGAGATGAACAAGTTTGTTAATAAAATTTAAATAAACGTGTAATTATGAACAAAAATCATGGAAAAAGGATAAAATGATTAATTCATTTATGAAATTAAAAATATATCATGTAAAATAATTGTTAGTTATAAGTTGTTAGTGAAAAATTTTATTAGTTAAGAAATTGTTCTAAAACTAGGTTAATTTGTAATTAGTGTGTTATGCGAACTTATAAAAAAAGGTTTATCGATGACATTTGTGTAATGGATTGATGTAACAGACTGAACGGACGATTGTTCGCTTCCAAATAAATAATTATAGTGCATCGTATTCAAATTTGCGGTTCGTTCCTATAAAAACAATTATTTGAATAAAAATCAAGTGACAGAAATATCGATTATTTTACCTACCAATAAAAACTTTAAAACAAAAAAAACAAACAAGCCTTGGAAATTTGCGACGAAAAGAATATCCTTGGTAACGAGTTTATTTGCCTAAGAACGGTAATAATTTCACGAAGATGTCCACGTAATTTTAGTGATCCAGAGTTTTTTACAACAAAATGTATTAAAATAACCCGAAATAGGGAAGTGAATGTGGGTTAACCTAGAAAGAGGTTATATTACGTGATTGTATAAAAATGTATTAGGTTACTCACCAATTTATATAAAAAAAAATACGGAATTTATGGTGGTGGATGTAATTGGATTTTCAAATGTTAAATGGTAAAAAATATAACGATAGTTTGTAGAGAAGTTGTGGGTAGACGACCAGCAGTCGAATTATACGGAAGAAAAATAATCAAGTCAGGAAGTGAGGTTAAATTTTAACTATACAGTGCAGTACTATTGAACAAAAATAAAGGTCAGAAATCTTTTATTTATAAACATTTAATTGCATAATCTATTTTATAATGATAAATTTGTTACAATTAGTTTGTTATAAGGCGTGTGCGTAATTTTTTTATTGTTTCCATGACAACCATTTATAAAAATTTATAAAAATTCCATTAAAAAAATCAGATTGCCATGATAAATTATTTTCAATTTTAAATCAATTAAATAAATATTGTTAAACTGTGAATCTTGTTTATTGTTGAGATTGGCTAATGCAATCAAGAAAATTTATTAATAATAAAAGAATTTCTATATAAATTTAAGAGCTAGCCGTGGTGACCTACCAAAATTTATTTACAAAAGTTATCATTGTTAAGCATCCAGGTAAGGGTAAAATTTATCAAAAAGCATAATTTAATTTAAGAAAGTAAGGGGAACATTTCATATTTATTTGATCGTACCAACGTTAAGGGTGATTAAAGGCTACGAGACATAGCATATTTATTTGACGGCCCAACGTGAGGCCCGATACATAGCATATTTATTTGGTGCCCAACGTAGAGGCAATTAAGCAGAGTACATTACAATATTTAAATTAATTTAAAAAATACAAACTCAAAAATAAATTAACGTAAACCAATTCATTTGAAAAATAAGTTGTAAAAGTTTAAAATTTTTGAAATATTCAGAATATTGACAGAATTCTTTTTCACACGCAGAACACTGGTCATGAAACCATTTATGGCAAATATAGTATATAGTAGAGTGCAAACTCGCTTTTATTATCACTTTTGTGGGCATTTTGAGGTAAAAAGTAACAACCTATCCAAAAATGTTGCTCATGCTTCACACATTCGAAATCTACAAGTCGTCAAAAAGTCGTCCAATGGAAAAGGGCACAATTTCAAAATTTTCATTTAGCCCCATGACAACAAACTTCGATACCTCAAATATCTGTGTAAATTTTTTCAATGGATTCTCTGTGGCCCTTCTACCTGAAAAAAATTGTTATAATTTTGCAAATACACGCACGGTTATGTAAGAAATAATTTTGAAACTCGATTTACTCGAAATGTAAACCACAATATTTTAATTATTTTCATATATTTTGCCGTTTACCTTACGGTACTGCAGAAACCGTGTATTTATCAAAAAAATTTATTAAGAATAAACATTATTTTCATAAGTTTTCACACCTTAGTTTTAATGTTATTCAGTCTTACATTCTTGGGTCAGAACTTGAGGAATTATTATGTATCGTAGGTAAAGTGTACTATTTATTTCTTTTTGCTTTTCAAGTTCTGATGTAAGACTTTAAGACCGAATAACATGCAAAATAAGTTGTGAAGCTTACGAAAATAATTTAAGATATTACTTGGTTAATACTACATGTCATACTAAAATTTTATTATTCTAACTTATGCCTATTCAAAATTATTTAAAAAAATACACCGAAAAATGCTACTTTTAGAAGTCGTATAAATATTCGCAACTTTCAAGTGCCTAAAAGATTTTTATTTTTTTATAAAATTGCATAAAATTTATGTGGTGTATAAAACAAAGTATACTCTTTCAGATACTACAAACTATTTATTATTTTTTTGGCAAATTTTTGCTGAAAATCGATTTATATAAATTTCCATTTTTTTCATATTTTATTTTCAAAATTTGGAAACAGGCACATATAATTTGATTGAAAGTTCTTCTTCTTCTTCTTATTCTGTTATAAGATCTGTTGATCTGTTTTTAAACCGAATTTTGCTGATTCTCCTGTGAAATGGACTGCCAGCTGTCCCTCCATCTCTTGGGTGGTCTACCCGGTTGTCGGTTGCCTACCGGTTTTCCCTCCCGCGCAATGCGCGGAAGTCTTGTTGGACCCATTCTGGTGACGTGCTCATTCCAGTATCGCCTTCTTTGTCTGCCCCATCTGACTATATCTTCGACTCCACATTTCTGCCTTATCTCTGTGTTTCGCATTCTGTCTCTCAGTGTTTTCCCCGCTATCGGCCGCAGTGTCTTCATCTCGGCTGCTCTCAAAGTGCTCTTTGTTTTGGACGTGTCCGCTCGGGATTCTATGCCGTACGTTAGAATAGGCCTTACGCAGGTTTTATAAATGCGTGTCTTACTCTCTATAGCCATATATTTATTACTCCATATTAGATCCCTCATGCTTCCTGATACCACTGCCGCCCTATTAACTTGATTTTTTATCTCTCTCATTGGGTCATGGTTGCTAGCTATATCCACTCCAAGATAATTAAAAGACATAACTTGTTCGACGGCTTTGTCATCTAAAGTTAAAGTCATCTAAGTCATCTGATTGAAAGTTAAATTATTTATTTAATTCATTTATTAACAATAAAATAATGAGATTTTAAATAATGTTTTGTCGAGCAGCGAGTAGCGGGGTAGGTAAAAGGTAGCGATAATGCCACCGTACAGATACCAGTATGTATTTTGAGATTTTTACATCTCGGTTGAATTAAATTGTTTTTGACCTTATTAAGAGTCGAAAAAATATAAAAATTACATTGTGATAAGCTGGAAGAATCGGTCTATAAATTATTCTTAATAATTTTTTTTGATAAATACACGGTTTCTGCAGTAGCGTAATGTAAACGGCAAAATATATAAAAATAATTAAAATATTGTGGTTTTCATTTCGAGTAAATCGAGTTTCAAAATTATTTCTTACATAACCGTGCGTGTATTTGCAAAATTATAACAACTTTTTCAGGTAGAAGGGCCACAGAGAATCCATTGAAAAAATTTACACAGATATTTGAGGTATCGAAGTTTGTTGTCATGGGGCTAAATGAAAATTTTGAAATTGTGCCCTTTTCCATTGGACGACTTTTTGACGACTTGTAGATTTCGAATGTGTGAAGCACGAGGAACATTTTTGGATAGGTTGTAAACTTTTTACCTCAAAATGCCCACAAACTCCGTTTTTAAGCGACTTTTTGGTGTCTGAGCACTCTACTAATAGGATCCCTTGATCATTTTAGCCACCGTCGTATGGATCATTTTACATCACAATATATCATTTTGATAAAAATCCAAAAATGTAATGCCTGATTTGAGCAGGAAATTTTTTAAAGATATTTGCTGTTTAATGTTCACATTTACAACCCAAACAAAATAATATAGGTATAGTCCGTAAGATTAAAATACGTTTTTCTTATTTTAGTGCATAATGAGCCATCCCACAACAATAATTGCGATCGTAATTATCATGATACAACATCAATAATTATGATCGTAATTATTGATGGTAAGACGGGTTTAAAGACAGCAATGTATTTTTAAACAAGAAAATATTTACAGAGGTTGGAAAACTAAACACAATGAACAGGGGATTGTTACGTTATCAAATTTTAAAATTCTTTTTCGAACTACGACAATTTTCTGTTTCCAAATGGTGTTATATTCAATTATATCCCACAGTCATAATTTTTATTTTATTTCAACATTTACAGAAACTACCCCTATTATACTAATTTATTTGTTCAGATTTTGACAAGAAGTAAACAATTTTAAAATTAAAAAGTGTTCTGAGAACACATGCTAGATACAAAATAATTTTAGTGAATAGGAGTATTATAAGAAATCAATTAGTTTCACAGAATTTTTAGTCGCCTGAAGTCAGTTAACGTCATATCGCACCATTTGGAGAACAATAAATTAGTCTATTTATTGTCAGGTTTGAATGGTTTATCGTCACTTTATATCTTGTTCAATTCAATTGTCAGTTACGTATAGAACCAAATTCTGTGATTGGCTTTATAAGCAATATGTTAAGATCATTGGATCCCCTATTTTAAAAAAGATTTCTTAAATTTTAAAAAGAAAAGAATCAAGCATTAAGTTGAAAAACTCTGAAGAGAGAAGATGTAAAATTTGTACATCTTACATAAAAATCAACTTAGTCAATTTTATACAGTTTTAACTATTTGTTTCAAAGTTAATCAACGACTAGAATAAAGCAATAATAAATTAATCAACAAATGAGATAAACCAATAATAAGTAATCAACAAATGTGAGAAACGCCAATATAATAAATTATCTTGGTTAAAAACGCGTTTCTAATGGTAAAAAAAGGAGATAACTTGAATTTTTCCTAATTGAAGTGAAGCGAGAAAATTATAAATTAATAGTTAATAAATGTGCGCGACACTAATACAATAATTTAGTTGATACAAGTGCGAAATAAATAAATAAACAATCTGAATTAAAAATATGTTTCCAATTGTGAGAACAAAGAATATTTTAAACTTTTAAGTATTGGAATAGTGCAAACAATAAAGAACTGGCAACTAATGAAGATAATTCTAATTTATCACATTCCAAAAACTTACCAAGGTAAATTTTTAATTTAATTTTAAGATAAATAGTGATAATACTAGAACATTCTTTTTTATAATTTTTAATATTAAACTTTTAGTTAAATTATAAACGCCACTTAGGCATACTTTCATAATTATAATTGTTTTTGTACAAATTAATTTTTATTTGTTTATTATATTTAAATTTTTATAGCTGTTATGCTTTTTATTCTT
The DNA here is from genome assembly GCA_932274525.1 of Podabrus alpinus. Classification (NCBI taxonomy): domain Eukaryota; kingdom Metazoa; phylum Arthropoda; class Insecta; order Coleoptera; family Cantharidae; genus Podabrus; species Podabrus alpinus. The sequence goes on along the minus strand of OW026453.1, from coordinate 74,435,876 downwards.
CATATAACCTTTCCTTATTTAGTGAAACTTATAAACATAAGAGCCTGCGATAAGTAAAAACCGGTGAGTATTAGCCAGGGGATAATTCATATATTATGTGAGATTATAAGAATCTCTGATTGCCAATTAAAGTCAGGGGTTCGCAACAGGATGATCATTTGACTCCAATCTCCCCTAATAAATTATAATTGACATTATTTAATCTTGAATAAAAATAAGACATTCAAAATATATATTATGTAAAAGTCTTGTAAACATGATAATTAAAAATTTATGTATAATTTATTTTTCTTTAATAATTAGTTGTAACATTCCAAAATGTTACCATACCGGTCCTGCCGTCAATTTTACGACCAATCTACACCTTGGTCAAATTTATTCCGAATTTTATATTTTTATTTAACAATTTTTGTCGAAAGACCTTTCTTTAGTTTTCCTATCATGTATATATTTATTATTATTCATATGAAAAGATCAATTAAAATCAAATGCCATCCATTTTAATGCAGTACTGCTTTTTCCATCGACACGGCGTATTAATATTACGTCGAAGTTACTCGTCTAGAGATTTTATGCTCAATGCTCAATCCAGGTTCGCGTTCTAGAAGTCGCATACACTACACGTACTATCTTGTGCTCCTAGTTTTTTGAGTATTTTTGAAGCAATTTGTGAAAATTACAACCAGTTTTTTGTGTCAATACGTTCACCGAATGTCAAGTGACAATTCGAGTTAATTATTTCGAAACAACGATTTTTTTATAATCAATTATATCGATTTATAAAAATTGGAAATCAATAAAGACGCCATCAAAATTTTCATCGATAGACGCAGTAGTAAACGGAATTATCCTGGCTACGCGCAGTCGAATTAATGGTGGCCTGTCAAATTAAAATAATAACAAACTTTTGGAATTTAAAAACTGAGAAAGACGTTGACGACAATCAATTTCAATCAATTGAAGCTGAAGCTAATTTCAATTATCCATCCAATTGGAAAATCAACATCAACAAAACGCAGTATCATATTTTATTATTTATTAATCAAATTTCAGAGAAGAACTTTAAAGTACATTGTTTGCTTGTTAACAATTGGCTTATCGATTTGTATATGTGTTGTATTCTTTTAGAACCTTATTCAGAAATTGAACGTACCGAGAGAGGAACCTACAGATCTGTGGGAATCCAGCTACGTGCATTTGTATCCATCATAAACGTGAGTAATTGCATTACTCACTATATAAAATTGGTTTTCTTTGAGTTAACAACCTTTATTTCTGGTAGTTTGCTAACAACTTGTACTATTGCTTCTGTAGCTATCTGTGTTTTACTTTTTGGTAGCATAGTCAAAATAATATATGATCTGTGTATCAATTCATTTTAGTGAATCGTCACGACTTCGTCAAGACGAGGCTACGATCTTTTCAGATGAACACTCAATTATTTGTAAATATATTAATTATTGTAGTAATAAGTTTTTCATATTGTACCAAGAGATTTCGTTAAGTTCAAATATTGTCATTTTAAGTTACACAAAGTGTACATTTTATTTTCTGTTTACTCAAGAGTTTTATTTTTATGTTTTATTATTAAATGGTTATTGAACAATTAAGCATCGGTGTTTGTTTATTAATCCTTTTGGCGCCCCGAGCATTTAGTACCAGTAAGCTAGAGAATACCGAACCCCGAACACTCGAATTACATCAGAGTAACCCTCGCTCTACGACTAAGGCAAAAAAAACCAAGAGCTAGCCAACCTGTTCAACATCTACGGTTATCAAAGTGGACTTTGTAACAACTAACGAGGAAGTGGTCATCCTTAGGTAAATTATTTAAGTAAAGTGGTTACATAGTATTATGTAAACATGATAAATATTCTACTTTTCGATATTTTAAACAAAATTGTACCTTACGAGTAGGTTATGAAATAATCCTATATAGATCAACATATATCCTATTCCTATTTCCCAATACTCCAGGTAAGGAACATTTTCAGCTTGGAAATAATTTTGGAAAGCTGAGATTTGACAGATATGAGTGTATGAATTATTCCTAGAAAAGTCTCCTAAAATCGCCTATTGAATTCGGTCCATAATGGTAATTTTAGTTCCCCTAACGCTGTTTTTCCCCGCTAAATTTCATTTTTAGGGAAAATTATTATCAGACCAAAATTATGCTGAAGAGCATAAAATTCTTTACAAAACAGATATTTCAAAATTTATTTCAGATAACGAAACTGGCATAGGACAATTTTATTAAAAATACGAATTTTTAAAAACTTCTTCCCAATTTCAATTTTTAAATTAAAATGAATTTCAATTTTCTGGAATTGATTTATATTTCAGGGAAAGTATGATGTAGGTGAATTTGAAAAACTTTTATTTCTAGATAATTTAATGCTATTTAATTTAATTCTGATAAGAATTTTTCGTAAAGCGAAAATTAACCGAGTTATAGACTAGAAATTCATAGTTAGGGAAGAAACTGAGGGGATTTCAAACAAATTTAGGGGACCTTCTGCGGTCACGCAAAAATACATGCCAGTAAAATTTCAGTTTGCCAGAATTTTTTGCAAACTTGAACCATTTCTTCGCTTCCTTGCCTGGACTAGTAAGAAAATTTTTAAATCTTTATTGTTTAGAGATTTTAGAGTTCTGCAATTTTAGTCTAAAGATAATTTTCTCAAGAAATTAAATCACGTGAATTATAGACGAGAAACCATATTATTAGAGGAATTAAAATTAACAACTGGGGAAAAAGCGCCAGAGGAGTACAGGGAACTTTTGGGGAGTTCATTCGGAAACTCAAATATGCATTTCTTCCAAATTTTATCTTATTTTCGGGTTTTTTATGCAAGCGCGATCCGTTTCTTCGGTTTCATAACCTGAACTCAACCATAATTTTACCTTTTTCAATTTAAAGTCAACTATTTGTTTTTAATAATTTACAGGAATTTAAAATTTTTTACGGTTTTTTTATAAATAATAATTTATATCAACAATACATACAACGCAAAATTGCTTGGTTGTCACAACTAGATAAATATGGAGAATACCAATTCAAACTGTTATGTTCCATGTCATAACCTATTATACCCACTTAAAACTGTTCGACTGGAACATAACTCTAAATTTGTTAAATCTAAAATTTAATAAAGACTCTGGCAAACTTTTTCTAGCTAAATTTAGTAGTCGATCTTTAAATTCAATGTTCCCATAACAAAATGCGTAATATCGAAAATTTCGTTTAGTAAAAGTTCACTATAATATTATATAGACTTATAGAGGTTCAACTGCATTTAATTTATAGTTTTATTTTATTAAGAATATTATTTTAATATATTATAGGGTCATTCCATATCAAATCAATCAATGTATTTTCACGACCCCTTCTTCAATTTTCCTCAAATTTGGTACATTTATACATTCTGCCGAATAAATGGACCCGAATTTTTCTGTTTGGCCCTACAGTGGCCCGTTTGTATGTAATAGGTCGGAATTTTCTGGTTCCTCCGTGTATCGCGCCCTGCTTTTCTTTTCGTAGTCGCTCCCTATCTGAGGCCGTGAGAGCAAGACTGGTGTAACCATCAAATATAACTATTGCAGATATTCACCACTAAAGCTTTGAAATATGCATTACATTTATGGAATGCAAAAACATTGTATGGCTTCCATTTATTAGAATATTATAATAATGTTGGTTATATCAATTTTATTAAGACAGAGGCATTACACCAAAAAACCCTATTTTGGCAATTTGAGGGTTACACCACTCTTGCTCTCACGGCCTCATCTATCCTACGTATGTAGATATATTTGAGGAGGATCATGGTTGATATAAATATTAATCGGTTAAAATGGTTTAAAGCCATGCGGTAGACATATTTTTGGATCTGTGGAATATCCATTATAATAACATTAACAAATAAAGAATATTAAAGATATACCACAAGTTCCGATGGTCGTAACACCGTAACCGTTTGATTTACAAAAAAAAGCATAATAGTTTTTCTCTAGAAAATTTAGTGTACTTTACTTTCAGTAACTTCACATTTTGCTCTAAAGTGCACTTAAACCGAGATATTCTTCGCATGGTTTTTCCTCTGTGGCGGCGAATTCCGGGGTAACGAGAGGCTGCAAAATTAGTTTTTAGGGGCCATAATAAAGATAATAAAATTAATTTCAGCTTGTACTTATTATTTATATGCCCAATAAAACACTAGTCGACTGGCCTAGACCAAAAAAAACAAAAACTTGCTCAATTTAAAATTTGGTGTATAAGTAGCCAAAAGTGTAATAACCAGAATATACTTTTTTTGAGAATTTTAAATTACCCCTTTTCTGGGGGTGGGGGGCACTCAGAGTCAAGATTTGATCAGGACCCTCATTTTGTGACCTTAATTATTTAAGACGTCGACGGTCATGGCTAGAACCTTAGCGAGAACAACTGCTAACGCAAGGCGCCCCGGTTCAACTCTGGGTACAGTCTAAAAATGTTTGACCATCTTCCGTGCTTCGACGTAAATCCGTCGATCCTCCTGTGTTACTGATGTTTTGCCATCATAACAATAAAAAACAGGGTGCAGGCACATTGAAGGCAAGCCTAGTAAGCTACGTAAGACATACAAAAAACGAAATGATCAAAGAACCAATTAAATAAATTAGTTAACGAACACATTAAGAGGAAGAAAAAGAAAGATTATTTTACAAAAAAAACTCACTGAAGAGGCCTATTCAAAATCTTTATTTTACAAAAAATATCGTATCTCTAAGTAGTGGTACGTTTCGGCTAATAGAAATAATTTATCAAAGCCCTACAAAGCCAAATTTGAATTATTTTGGAGGGCTGTCAATGTAAACGGGCCACTTTAGGGCCAAACAGAAAAATACGGGTCTCTTTATTTGGCATAAATTAGAAATGTACCAAACAGGTACATGAAATAAATTGCAAAAAATTGGTTGAGTTTATATGAAATGACCCTATGGTTAAAATTATAATTCCTAAGAAAATAAATTTGATATGTTTGTTTGATAATATGTTTATCACAATATTATAATTATTACAAGGAACTAATTAGAACATAAAAACTTAATCAAAAATGTTTGCATAGATGTTTTTTATTGCCGCGGATTTCATAATTATTTGGCTATAGTTATAAAAAGAAAGCATGGCTATTTTCGCAGTAGATAGTTGTCAGTTGTATTTACAAATTATAATACATAATATATGTAAATATGGCTAAGTTCTTCGTAGCTTTTATATGTTTTGTTACCATAAATATACTCCAAACTAACGCAGTAGCTGATGCAACAAAGTAAGTTTTTTTTCTTGGCTGAAAGCAATTATTTTTTCTTAGATGTAATTTCTTTGAACATTTTAACGAGATTTAAACAAGTTCCGGTATTAAATATATCGGACATCTATTTAAGCATTTTGTTTCGGTTGTAAACCAGTTTGCCGTTATTTCAACCACCACAGACTTTATTTAAAATCATTTCGTCATTTATAAACCGGTTCGTCGATGTTTCTATCACCGATCGGTATGGTTAAATTATTTATCGATCGTTTAAATTGTTATAAATTATCATTACGTATTATCGGCACGTCCAACTACAGCCGCTATCGCTAAATTGTTTTTAAACCATCATTAAAGTATTTTAACATGGATAAATTTTATGTCGAACATTTTTGAGTGTCACCTGTATTCCACATGTGTACAAATCCTGCAACATGTTGTGGACACGTTTCCGAATTAACTTTTATTAAAGAAATGCAAGTTCAGTACCGGACTTCAACTAATTGTTTCGAGTTGAGTAAATGAATTAAATCTAAATTTGTTTTTAACGTTTAACAAATCCGTTCGTGCCATTTTCAACGCAGAATTACGTTTCGGTGATTAGCGTGGTGTAACCCATCTACGCTAAAAACTCATCCGGCCGCGCGGAACCGACAAACAGTCAGGTCCGGATTGAGTCGAATTTATCGAAAGTGGAAAATCCTATTTTTCGTGATCACCACCAACCACCCACTACCGACGTATTCTCGATTTTGCAACTCATTTTTGGTCATCCCGATTACTGAAGAAGAACATTATAGTATCTCACACAGGCGAATCTATATGGAGCAATTCCGATTGGAACACATCTGTACCTTTTGTATGTAAGCATTATTTTAGTATTTCTAAGCATTATTGTACTTAGTGGTCGGTTTTGACCACTGCATTTTACAAACCTTAAGTTTACCATGAAGACGATATCGCACCCTCTTTGTATGTCCTTTTGTGTGTTAATATTTACTTGGACGTGGTGGAACCACGTCGATGAAATCTTTATTCTAAATTGTTTATCGAAATAACGTCACATTTTTGAATTATGTTTTACGTCACATTTAGTGTTTAATGGATCAAACCATTCATATTTTAGATTGAATTTTGTGTCATATTTCATATTAAATTAATTAAATCAACTAGTCTGTCACATTTTGGTGAACAGCTGGTCAACTTCAAGTCAATATTTTTATTGATAACATTTTATTATTATTCAAGTCAGTTTTTCATATTGGGTTTTGTAGCATTATGTAGTTGTAAATTTGATTAAACATGTGTTATAAAATGCCAAATGCCCCTGTATATTTCGTTATTATATCTCTTTATTATTTATATCTGTGTTTTTATTATTGTTTATGTGTTTGTTTATTTAGCGATTGTATAAAGGTAAGGTTTATTAACTGCAAGATTTACTATGTAATCCAAAGAGAGGCCACCAGTGTGAGATGCTCGCGATCAAATTAGTCAACAGCTGTCGTGTATTCAGCTGGAAAGGGTGATTTTGCATCCCTTTCAAACGGACCTTGGTTCAAAATTCACGTGGCGCCCTTGTAAATACTCCTTGTGTAAATATATCCCCCCCCCCGTTTGAGATAACATCCTAACTCGCGATCGAGGATTGCCCGGTCGTTGAGGAGAGACCGACAAGACGCGACGTTTAGTCACAAGCCCTTCTGCTCCACCCAACGAACACCACCCTTCGCGGCTAGAGCTAGCTATCTCGTTTAATCTTTGTTCGGAAGGTGTCTTGGATGCGGATTGTCGTGTAACACATGTTATAGCTGATGATCAAACAATCATAAATGGATACTCTGTAATTGGTATGGATGTACTCGGCCAAATAAAACATATGCTTGAGGCACCCGTCAAAGATGGCGAAGCACGTCCTTTCGTCATGGCAAAACATCTTTATAATTTATGTTACGATACAAAAGCAATCAATGACAATGGATTTAAACCTCTACAAGCCATCATAGAGCGATTAGGTGGTTGGCCATTAATTGAAGGATCCAAATGGAAAGCAGACAATTTCGATTGGAAAACAACTATCTACAAACTTCAAGATGAAGGATACAACTCGTACAGTATCTTGCCCATACTAGCAGGCCCAAATGCACTAAATAGTTCGCAATATATGATTAACGTATTTATTTTTATGAAAAATAATAATATATTTGACTTGTTTATATTTGTAGATGGATCAAGGTATGTCTGAAGTAAACCGTGACAGTTTTTTGAACGGATTCGCGGACGATCTAGTTGCGGCTTACTATGATTACGTCGTTGAGATTGCTGTATTGTTGGGAGCAGATAGAGATAAAGCATTAACGGAATTAAAGGAAGTTATCGAATTTGAAATGGAAGTTGCAAAGGTTTGTGTAATTATTTTCATTTCTCCATTATTGAGTTATATTACTATTTAATAGATTACCATTCCGAGTGAAGAACAACGTAACGCTTCGGTAAGAATAAATCAAATGACAGTCGGTGAACTCCAGACTAGATTTGTTGGAATTCCCTGGGTAGAATATATCAACAGTGCATTACAAGAAGGTGATGTTGATGTTGCCATTGATGATGTTGTGGATATAACGTATCCGACTTACGTGACAAATCTAATACCTCTAATGAATCGCACCCCAGAACGGTAAGGTATATTTATTTTTTACTTTCCTATTTATTCTTCCCATTTTTTTGCATCCTTCACACTACTGCAAAATAGCGTTTGATTTTTAAATGTACTAAATTTTGCCAAACGGCTGGATGCAATCTAATAATAGGAATATCCATTGCTACTGGGACCAATAAATATTATTTATTTATTTATGTTATTAGCGTTCTACATAACCATTTAATAATGCATGTTGTAATGAATTCGGTACAATTTTTATCGAAAAAATTTAAAAAGGCACGCGGCAGGTATCAAGAAGCAACTAGTGGAACCAAAACCATGATTCCAAGATGGATGGAGTGCGTTAACAATGTTAATGATATGTACGTGTCACACATGGCTTGTAACAAAATTGTATACAGATTCTTTCAGGATGAAAATTGCTACAAGCGCCTTATACGTACGTGAATATTTTAGCGAAGAATCTAAAAAAAATGCAGAGCAATTGGTAAAGGATTTGAGGGATACCTTCACTGATGTTTTAAAAGATATTGACTGGATGGATGAAGGTACCAAAGCTAGCGCTTTAGAGAAGGAACTTGCAATAAATGCTCATGTAGCATATCCAGAGGAACTTTTAGATGACAAGAGGATATTACATTCCATAATTAGGTAAAGTTACTTATTTGATGTTTTAGTTAAACTTCTCATCTGATAACTATCTTGAGACAATGTTGAAAGTAGGCCGCTTCATGCAACGCAGAGAGTTGACCAAACTGAAACATCCTATTGATAAGAATTCTTGGACTGAAACTGCCGATACGATCCAAGTCAATGCTTTCTATGTACCAACATCTAACGCTATTTGTATGCAATTTTTTAATTTTTCAATTTTTTTTAATAAGTGATCATTTTGTAGTTTTTCAGTGATCCCAGCAGCAGTTCTTCAAGGAGTGTTCTTCAATAACGATCGACCTCATTACATGAATTATGGATCAATGGGTTTCATAATAGGACACGAAATCACTCATGGATTTGATGATGTAGGAAGACAATTTGATAAAAATGGAGCAGTAGCCGAATGGTGGACTGAAGCAACACAGAAAGAGTTTACGGATCGTGCCCAATGTATTATCGATCAATTTAGTAATTTTACTGCTCCTTCAGTTAATTTGCACGTAAGTAGTGTGGTTAATACACTCATAAAAAATATTTTTCACATGATGTAATTATTTACAGCTCAATGGTATCCTAACACAAGGAGAAAATTTTGCCGATAGTGGTGGAATCAAAAAAGCTTATTTGGCTTACGAAAAATGGGTTGAACGTAACGGTGAAGAAGCTCCCCTTCCTGGTCTTAATTATACTCCCAGACAAATGTTTTGGATTTCTACTGCCAATGTTTGGTGCATAATAAAGCAGAGAAAGGAAAGTCTAAGACTCCAAATTTTAACGAACGAACATTCGCCTAATGAATTCAGAGTCGATGGAACATTCCAAAATAGTGAATATTTTGCTAGAGATTTCAATTGTCCTGTAGGATCTAAAATGAATCCTGTTAAAAGATGTCAAATTTGGTAATTTGTTCAAAGAGTAATAATGAAAATACAGAAAAATGTTGTGAGTTTGTTATAAAATCTGTTGTATTCTGGCAGCAAGAAAAACAATAAAATAATTAATAACAGTCTTATTCTTTATTTTTATGTTATATATTTTAAAATAAGTTCAAAATTTTTTGAGATTTATTTACGGTAAAAGTAGTTTTTACTGTCCCTACTCAGAACTATTTAAATTTTACTAGTTAGAGAAAAGTTATTGCATTTATTATCATTGGAATATTATTTTAGATTAGATTTTAAGCATTCGCACTTGGAGTACCCAAGTTTAGGTGAAAATCTCTGTGTGTTGTCGCCCTTACTCTTTACATCTACTCGGAGAAAATATTCAACGATGCCTTTTACGATTGAGAAGAAGGAATAAACGCCAATACAATGGCAGATCGATCGTTTTAATTCAAGTACAAAAATCTTTTATGAATGCAATGTGGTATTTTAGTAGTATGCAATGTGGTATTTTAGTAGTATGCATTTGTGTAAATATGAAATTTTCAAAGTCCAATTTTAAAATAATTTAATTTTAAATAATAATACAAATGTAGACATTTCTTTCTTGAAATTTAACAAAAATTAAAAAAATAAAATTGAATTGGAAAATTATTGAAAACGATACGACAATGATTATGATTAAAACGATCATCACTCATGCTGAACAAAAAAAAAATAATAATTGAAATTAGAATATTAGAAAAACATTTTGTTAGTATGAAATGAAAAATCAAGAAATTATTGAAAATCACGGAAAATTTCAAGTAAAATCCTAAATAATGGATAAAACAAGGAAAAAATAATATGAAATAATTATTACTCGTAATAGAAAAAATTGAATAAAAAATATTAAGGTTCCGAAAATGAAAATACCAAAATAAAAATCGGTGAGAGTGTAGTAACACCTGTCATTACGAACTAACTTGTAACCTTCCTAATGGAAAGATGAAGGTTTATATAGTCCCCTACAACAAAAAAATTCTGAGAAAGTATTATCAAAATTTTGAGTAAATCGATTTTGAAGTTAGCTAATTTTCATGTACAAACACCCAAAAACCTATGAGATTCCCGCGCGTCGCTCATTCTGTGGTCGGTCCGTGCAATATGATATTATGTGAATATGACAGGTGATAGGTAATTCTTCCCTAAAAATCAAACTGAAAAAACAAAAATTAATAATGCTGAACTGAAAAATACGAGCTGTTGTAGTCAATATTTCAAGGCGAGATCGCGGCTTAAAAACCTTAGGCAGTGCCAGTGGTGCGGAAAAAGCAGAAGATCGTTGCTTCTCGCTGCCGTATCGAAAATACAAATAGCTATGTTGATCACCAACCTTCGGTAGGAGAATGGAAGTGAAAAAGAAGACTGTGGTACTGGTACAACCCGTCAACTTAATATCAAAACAATAATAAATAGATGAAAGCTCAATTCCCCAACATACAACGCAAATTGTTCGGTTTCCATAGATATGGAGAATACCAATTCAAACTGTTATGTTTCTGCAACTTATACTGCCCACTTAAAACTGTTCAAATGGAACACAACTATAAATGTGGCTAACTTAAAATTTAACAAAGGCTCTTACACTCAGAAAAAATTAATCATTCTGTATGACTCGATCGATGTTTTTGTGTTAAAATGGAACAGAACTTCGTGAAGAGAGATTCGGGAAGAGAGATCTCAGGACGCGATTGAATGATAAGTGGATTACCAATATTGCCGCCGTATTTAGTAAATAAACTAAACCCGAGCAACGCCAGTTTAAGCGCTTTAAGTATATTGTTATATTATTTTTTGAAAATTAAATTAGCATAATTTTGAATAGAGATTATATGTCAATTGGAGTAAAGAAATTAAATTAATTATTTTAGTTGAACTAAGTGGTGGGAGTGTGTTTCTGAAAACCCACTCAATTTGTATTAAGTTTGTTTAAAAATATTGTAGATGTAGCCAGCGCTTGTGTTATGTTTTTGATGTTGAATGTTTAATAATTTATAATTTGATAAAAATGAATAAAAAAATATTAATAAGGTGAGCAATCGTGAATCTTACCAAAAACGAGATAAAAATGACAATAAAAAATTGTAGGCATCTAAATTTCAATTTCACGAAATTCACAAATAACGAATGGAAGTGCTTTGTTGGCGGAGCGCGTTGGAGAAGAAGAGAAGGCATATGAAGAGTGGGGCTCTTCCCTTTAGACTACAAGACTCGACGTGAGAGGACGTATTATAAAAATAGAGGTGAAAAATGTTGGAAAATTAACAGAAATAGATAATAAAGGGGGTTAGTATTGATGGGATTTTATAAACGAAGAAGTAACAAGTGTGTTTGTATGTTTGGAAGCAGTAGAAAAAGTTTTAAAAATGAGAAGAAATTAATGATTAAAAGAAACGTGTTCATATATTTGAAAAGTAAATACATACTATATGGTACCGGTCTAATAAACGCGATAACTCTGAAAAGAGTGATAACCCATAATCTTTAGGAATTGTATTTTTTCCAGGCGTGATTTAATTAATTACACCGATATTTAAAAATTCATACCGGTATTTTTACTTTTTAAATAATTATTTATATATTTTTGTATCTTATCTTTTATTTCTTATAATTTTTAATATAATTAAAATTATCTTGTTAAGCTAATCAGAATACAAATTATGTAATAAAAATTTCTTGCAAACATATTGTTTATATTATACCAGTTACACATTTATACAGTATAGTGAAAGATAAGTTTTTAAATATCGCAGTTACTTCGCAGTTTCTTGTTCAAATATAGTAATGCAAATATGGCAAAGCTTTCAAGGGTCCTTACATTATGTTTTGTTACAGTTAATATTTTACATATTAGCACACTAGCAGTAGATACAGTAGATGCGACAAAGTAAGTTGTTTTTGTTATTTATGCATGTAAAAAAATGTAAACATTTTGAAATTATTTTATTCGTACTAGTGGTTGATGTATTCCAAAACGTTCTAAAATATTTATAAACAATATTTGCTTAGTGAAAATGCCCTTTATTACCATGAGCCAGTTAATAAGTTCCATTGTTGAACGTAGGCCTGAACCTAGACTTACCCTGTTCCACCCCACTTCAATTTCCAAAAACACTCATCATATCATCTTTCCACCTAGTGAATGGTTCTTCTAGATTTTTTAAGATCTGTCTTCCATTTTGTTCCATCGACGGTTATTGTATCTTACAATAACCCCTGCACATTTCAATTTAGTTTAACTATGCGCTTTATGCTATCCTGTATCCCCATTTTATCATAGTATTAGTAAACATAATTCAGATTTCAAAAATATTCTTTCAGATGTCCAAAAATCAAATCTGACTCCACCTGTACGACACCCCAATGCATTCACAGTGCCTCGGCTATATTAAACAATATGGATCAATCTGTTAATCCATGCGACAATTTCTATGATTTTGCATGCGGAAATTTTCCAAAACAGCACGTTATACCTGACGATCAACCGTTTGTAACTGGATACTCTTTAATTAACAATGACGTAAAACGCCAACTAAAGCATATGCTTGAGGATCCCATCAAAGATGACGAAGCACGTCCTTTTGTTTTGGCAAAAACCCTTTATAATTTGTGCTATGGTATAAAAACCATCGACGCCAATGGAATTGCGCCTTTACAATCGATTCTAACGCGATTGGGCGGCTGGCCATTAATTGAAGGCTCTAACTGGAAGGAGGAAAACTTTGATTGGAAAACAACTACTTACAATATTCAAAACGAAGGCTATGCAGTTTATGACATGTTGCCCATATTTGTGGGACTCAATACAAAAAATTCTTCGCAACATATCATTAAGGTCAGGAATACATTTTAACGTATCCCATCACTACTTCGGTTTTTATTTTTCAGATAAATCAAGGCATGTTAGAATTAGAACGAGAATCTTTTTTGAAGGGATTAGAAAACGAAGAAGTCAAAGCTTACTATGATTATATTGTGGAAATTGCTGTTTTGTTAGGAGCCAATAAAGATGCAGCTTTAATGGAATTAAAAGAAGTTCTGAACTTTGAAATGGAAATTGCCCAGGTTAGGAATATTATTACTGGAAGTTGGGTATCAGTGATTATTTCTATTTTGTATAGATAATCCTTCCAAATGAGGAAATGCGGAATATTTCGCTAAATGTAAATCAAATGACAATTCGAGAACTCGTAACAAAATTTGATGGTATTCCATGGGTTGAATATATTAGCAGCGCTTTACAATTCGGAGATATCGAAGTTACGTTGGATGATTTTGTGGATGTCAAGGTTCCTTCTTATTTAACTAATGTAATACCGTTAATAAATCGTACCTCACAACGGTAAAATATTTTCCATTGCTCTGCAGAATTTGAGTGATTTTCTTATTTTAACAGAGTTCTGCATAACCACCTCATTCTTCATATTGTGACTGATTCGGTACCGTATTTATCGAAAAAGTTCAAAAAGGCTTATCGGAGGTATAAAGAAACAACTTCAGGAACGAAAGCTATGCAGCCGAGATGGATGGAATGCGTTAACACTGTTAATTCGGCGTATGTGTTACTCATAGGTTAGACCAAAATTGAAGATATATATTTTTTAGAATGAGCATTGCTACCAGTGCTTTGTACATCCGCAAATATTTTACCGAAGCAGCTAAACAAAGTGCAGAACAATTGGTTAGAGATGTCAGAGATACATTTAACGATGTTTTAAATGACATTGATTGGATGGACAAAGAAACTAAAGCAAAAGCTTTAGAAAAGGAAGTTGCAATGCAAGCTCATGTAGCGTATCCTCCGGAATTGCTGGTTGATAAAAATATTGAAGAATATTATGCTAAAGTATAGTATATTGAATTATCATGAGTTCCAAACTGACAATAATGTTTTAGTTAAACTTTTCGGCCCATAACTATCTTGAGTCAATATTAAAAATAAATCGTTTCATGGGAAATAAAGTTCAAAGCAAATTCAGGAAAGCTGTTGATAAAACCGATTGGGCTGCAAGTAGTAATTCAATTAACGTTAACGCTTATTATCTACCACAAGATAATAGTATTAGTGAGTGTACTTCCTAATTATTGCAATTTTCATAGTTAAACCCAAATATTAAAATAATTTTATTTCAGTATTACCGGCGGGAATTCTGCAAGGAATATTTTTCAATAACGATAGACCTCATTATATGAACTATGCATCGATAGGTTTTGTCATAGGGCACGAAATCACCCATGGGTTTGATGATACGGGAAGACAATTTGATAAAAATGGTCAAGTATATGAATGGTGGGGAGAAGAAACAAAAAAATTGTTTATGGAAAAGGCCCAATGCTTTATTGATCAGTATAGCAATTTCACTGTTCCTACAATCGAAATGAACGTAAGTACTTATCAGTAATATGCGAATAAAAAAACATAAGTTAATTTAACAAAACTTAACAGCTCAATGGTATTAACACTCAAGGAGAAAATATTGCCGATAATGGTGGAATCAAAAAAGCTTATTTAGCATACGAAAAATGGATTGAACGTAACGGCGAAGAACTTCGTCTTCCTGGTCTTAATTATACGCCAAAACAATTGTTCTGGATTTCAGCGGCCAATTTATGGTGTATAAAAGAGAGAAAGGAATATAAGAAACTGCAAATTTTGGTCGACGAGCATTCGCCAGCTAATTTTAGGGTTATTGGATCTTTTAAAAATTCTGATCGCTTTGCGAAAGATTTTGATTGTCCGTTGGATTCGTATATGAATCCTAGTCAAAAGTGTACTATTTGGTAATAAAATAAAAATGTTCTAAGTTGTTCATAATATTGTTTTTCCACTTATAGTCGTATAGGCTACCATTATAACTTATCCAAGTCACATGTGAAGTGACGCATTTTAGACATGCGGTAAATAATATTTTCATTATACAAATGAACCAATGAAATGATTTGACAGATTCATTATACACTTAAGTTAAAAAAAATGAACCAATGAAATGATTTGACATACGTGATTTAAAATTTGTCAACAACTGTCAAATCAACAAAACAAAACTGTCATTTGAAATAAATATTTTAAATTTGAAAATTTTTTTATTAAATAGTTATTTATGTACCAAGGGCGATATAGGTATGTTTATGCCCGCGGATGCAAGTTTCAGCCGAGGGCCCTCGGCCCGAGGTTGAAAGCAGTCAAGGGCATAACCTATATCGCCCGTGGTGCATATAACGTTTTATTTTTCACTTTGAATATTATATTAATTGTATATATCGAATATTTTCTATTGATATTTAGTAAATTGATAAACTTAAATATCAATTTGTTCAAATAGACATGGGTAGCGTTGGTAATGTTTTTTTTTGTTTCAATTTGTTTATTCACTATTGACATTTTGTAAAACGGAGTTTTACATTATTTAAAATGGAAGAAATTCCACAGATAATAGCTGAGAGAGCAGAACAGGCCATCGGGGAATTATTACCCAAGAAATCGCGATCGCTCTACGAAAAAGAATTCGAAAGATTTGGTGACTGGTCCAACAAAAATTTAGTGAAAAGTGTCAATGAAATAGTTTTAATGGGATATTTTCAGGAACTGGTATGAATTATTGTTGCTTTTTCAATGATGTTTCTGTTACTTATTTATATAATTGAGTCTAGATATTAATCTGTTAATGTTTTATAGTCAGAAACATGTAGTCCGAATACAATGTGGTCAAGGTACTCAATGCGGAAGTCAACATTGCTGGTTAATAGGAAAATAGATATAAGAAATTTTAAACGCCTGGAAGCCTTTTTGAAACAATCGTCAAAAGGATATGTTCCCAAAAAATCAAAGATTTTGTCACGAGAGGATGTTTTAAAATTTTTCAAAGATGCTTCGAACGATACATACCTTTTGGAAAAGGTATTAATGCGGTGGGTGACATTAAGTTTCTTATATTTATTTATATTTACTGTAGGTTGTTCTGGTGATGGGTATTTTTGGTGGATTGAGGAGAGACGAGCTGGTGAAATTAGCAGTGGATGACGTAGATGATAGAGGAGCGGTTGTAGTGGTGAAAATTCCAGACACAAAAACTGGTACTCCAAAAAGTTTTACTATTGTCGAAGAGAATGAGATGAATGCTTTGCTACTTTATCGAAAATACGCATCTTTGCGACCGAAAAATACAGAAGAGCGGCGTTTTTTTATGACGTATCGCAATGGTAAATGTACTGCGCAGCCCGTTGGTAAAAATACTTTTGGGAGTATACCGTCAAAGGTAGCCAAATATTTGGGTTATGCCGATGCTACAAAATATACGGGACACTGTTTGCGTCGTACGTCAGCAACTCTTCTTGTAAATGCAGGTGCAGATATGTTAACACTAAAGAGGCATGGACAGTGGAAAAGTGACACAGTTGCAGCAGGATATATTGTGGATAGTATGGCCTCCAAGAACAAGATATCTCGCTTAATTGCTGGAGTGGATAGTAACCCTGGCGGAAATAGTTCTTCCAACAGTCATCTAGTAGATGTAGGAAATTGTTCAGTGGCAGGTGTTGATAGTTTCAGTGGAACTTTTACTAACTGCACTTTTAATATTAAATGCTCCAAATAATGTTCAACTTCTAAATAAATTATAATATAAAAAATAAATACCATATTTTATATTTGACATAAGAACAGCTGTTTCCATTTCGCCCGCTCGGGCGAAATGGATCCATTATGCCCGCGCGGGCGAAATGAATATGTTTTCATGTTTCGTATCCAAGGCAAAATCAACAAATATATTCAAAGTGAAAAATAAAAGAATTTAAAAAATGGTAATAAATCTAGTAGTGGAAAAAATAGTATATAAACCACGGTTGTGAAGACCATTATGGCCTCCGCGCGTTATATTCCTCGGTGCAAAGCACCTCGGAATATAATCTTGGCGCTATAATGTACTATTTTGTATTGGTCAATAATAAAATAGTATATTATATATCAAGGTTGTGAAGGCCGTCATTATTGCCCTAGCGCCAAGATTATATTCCGAGGTGCTTTGCACCGAGGAATATAAGGCGCGGAGGCAATAATGGTCTTCACAACCGTGGTTTATATACGATTTTTTCCACTACTAGATTTATTACCATTTTTTAAAATTCTTTTTAACAAAAAAATTTTCAAATTTAAAATATTTATTTCAAATGACAGTTTTGTTTTGTTGATGTGACAGTTGTTGACAAATTTAGGTTATTAAATAAAATAAGTCGCGGTTCGTCAAATTAACAATGGATGGCGCTGTCACTTGCTGTCACATTTAATTCGATTATAATGAATTTTTAAAATTAAATTAATGTATTAAAAAAGCGTTTTAAATAGTTGAAATACAATTAATTAGCATTTCTTGGTTATTCTAAATCATTTAATAACAACATTTTTCTTTAAAATAATCGCCATGTTATCAAAAAATGTCATTTTGTTCATTATTAACCTTGGTTAATAATGGAAAAATTATTCACCACTAGTCGAAAACGTGTCACTTCTTGAGCAACTAACCTAAGTAAAAATGATAGCCTATTTGACTAGTAGTGGAAAAAAATTATTACCTCAGTTTTATTTAAAGGAAGCAACGATTCCAAAATTTTTGTTTGTTTGCTATTTTTACAAATTTAAGACTGTAATAGATATGAGAACATATAGAGGCGCTAATGGAGATTCGGCGTAATTTCTACCTAGTAGTTGCGAAAATAAACAAGAAACCACGAAATATAATTTATCGGAACACAACAATAAAGGAATACTAATAGAAGAACTAAACAGCATG
The DNA here is from genome assembly GCA_932274525.1 of Podabrus alpinus. Classification (NCBI taxonomy): domain Eukaryota; kingdom Metazoa; phylum Arthropoda; class Insecta; order Coleoptera; family Cantharidae; genus Podabrus; species Podabrus alpinus. The sequence continues at coordinate 74,417,551 of OW026453.1, read as the reverse complement.
TAAACAAGAAAACGGTACAAAAAACGAGTCAAATCAGAAGTTGACCAAAGGGAAACGACATAAATATTGACCGACCATGAAACAAACAATATCACATGAGGGAAACACAAAAGTGCAATAGAAATAGTAGGATACAACAAACCAGCACACAAAAAGTAGAATAAAAACTGAAGTAGTTAAAAACAGAGGCTAATAAGTTATTTAAATAAAAAGGAACACATGGTTCAAAGAATGATCATTCTAATTCGAATGAAAAATTAAATAAATAAAATAGAAAACTAAGGAAAAACCAAGTTTTACCAGTTAAAGATTTATATAGATGAACTAAAAAGTAGAAATTATTTTTTTATTAAATTTCTTGCATCAGTATTTTCTCTTTAAGCTTAAAACTTTGATTGTGAAAACATTCCTCCTTCGCATGCCATCAAACCTTCTTAAAAAGAAAATTTTGATGCAATAAATTTGGAGAAAAAACTTGTTTTCTACATTTGAGTTCACCCGTATAAAGCTTTTAACTGCAAAAACTTGTTTTTTGTTTAGATTTTCTATTTTAGATTAAAATTTTAAATTCCCACATTTGACGGTGATGGCTAGTGTCCGTGTAATTATTATGGAATTCAATCATCATTTGAAAAAAAAATGTATTATACCTTTATATCAAAATTTTACTGCATTTAATTTATAGCTTTATTTTATTTAGAATATTATTTAATATTATTGCAAAATAAATTTTGTTTGTTTGTTCGATATGTTTATCAGAATTATAATTATTACATGGTACTAATCAGAATTCAACAACTTAATCAAAAAACTTTTGCACCGATTACATAATCATTTGACTATATAAAAAGAGAGCAATGCGATTTTTGCAGTAGGTAGTGGCCAGTTGTATTTAAAAATTGTATTACATAATATATGTAAATATGGCTAAGTTCCTCGTAGCCTTCATATGTTTTGTTACCATAAATATACTGCAAACTAACGCAGTAGCTGATGCAACCAAGTAAGTTTTTTTCTCTTGTCTGAAGGAAATTTTTTAACATTGCCTTCACTAGTTTAAATTTGAGGAACTTATTTTATTTCTATCAAAGAAAATTTTTATTTTCTCAGTGATTATTATATTCAGAATCATCATCAACTGCAAGGATTAAGCCATAGGTGACTTGTTCCATATATTCAGAATATGCTTATTAATGTTCAATTCTCAATTTCTCTTAAGCAAACGAACTTTTGAAAATCCAAAAATATTTTACCTCTCTGTAATATTATTAGATTTAAGAAAGTAATCATTTTAATTATCTATTAGATGTGCAGACAAAGCAGAATCCACCTGTACTACACCCGAATGTATCCACAGTGCTTCTGCTATATTAAAAAATATAGACCAAACAGTTGATCCATGCGATAGTTTTTATGACTTTGCTTGTGGAAATTTTCCAAAACACCATGTTATAGCGGATGATCAATCGATTATAACTGGATACTCTGTAATTGGTGATCAAGTACTCGGCCAAATAAAACATATGCTTGAGGAACCCGTTGAAAATGGCGAAGCACGTCCTTTCGTGATGGCAAAACATCTTTATAGTTTATGTTACGATACAAAAACAATCGATGACAATGGATTTAAACCTCTACAAGCCATCATAGAGCGATTAGGTGGCTGGCCGTTAATTGAAGGATCCAAATGGAAAGCAGAGGATTTCGATTGGAAAACAACTGTTTACAAACTTCAAGATGAAGGATTCAGCTCGTACAGTATCTTGCCCATATTTGTAGGCCAAAATGCACTAAATAGTTCGCAATATATGATTAAAGTATTAACTATTCTTTTTTATAAAAAGTTTTAAGATATTTCACATATTGTTTGTATTTGTAGATGGATCAGGGTTTGTCTGAAGTAAACCGTGACAGTCTTTTGAAAGGATTCGACGACGAATTACTTACGGCTTATTATGAATTCGTCGTGGAGCTTTCTGTATTGTTGGGAGCAGATAGAGATACAGCATTAACAGAATTAAAGGAAGTTATTGAATTTGAAGCGGAAATTGCAAAGGTTAGTATAATTATTTTTATAATTTCTGCATTATTGAGTTGTATTAATATTTAATAGATTACCATTCCGAGTGAAGAACAACGTAACGCTTCGTTAAGAATAAATCAAATGACAGTTGGTGAACTCCAGACTAGATTTGTTGGAATTCCCTGGGTGGAATATATCAACAACGCATTAAAAGATGGCGATGTTGATGTAGCCATTGATGATGTTGTGGATGTTGCATATCCAACTTATTTGACTAATCTAATACCTCTATTGAATAGCACCTCAGAACGGTAAGATACATAACTTTCCCAGTGTTTGACTCAATAATCAATTTTGAATAAGCATCCATTATAGCCGTATTGTAAAATTTAGTCATAGCTTAGCGGTTAAGAGCGTCTAATCCGCCATGTGCGCTCATCTCGAAATGAAGTGTATTACACTTCCCATGGTTCGAAGTTGAACAAGTAAATCCTCTCTATGTATTTGAAACTAAATTAAGCCCACCTTACATGTATAGAAGAGATGGGTCACGACGCTTCGGTCAAAGAGGAATCGCGACTGAAGAAGAATGAATAGACCATGGCAAAGTAGCGTTTGATTACTAAATGCAGCTAAATTTTGCAAAACGACTAGGTGTTATCTAATAATATGGATTTCCACTGCTTCTGCGATTTTCTTGATTTATAATTTATTATTATTACGTTAATATAGCGTTCTGCATAACCATTTCGTTATGCATACTGTTATGGATTCGGTACCGTACTTATCCAAAAAATTTAAAAAGGCACGCGGCAGGTATCAAGAAGCAACTACTGGAACCAAAGTCATGGAACCAAGATGGACGCAGTGCGTTAACATGGTTAATGAACAGTATGTATCACACATGGCTTGCAACAAATTTTTAAACATATTCTTTTAGAATGAAAATTGCTACAAGCGCCTTATACGTACGTAAATATTTTACCGAAGAATCTAAAAAAACTGCTGAGCAATTGGTAAAAGACTTGAGGGATACCTTCACTGATGTTTTAAAAGATATTGATTGGATGGATGAAGGTACCAAAGCTAAAGCTTTAGAAAAGGAAATCGCAATAAATGCTCATGTAGCATATCCAGAGGAACTTCTAGATGATAAGAGTATTGAGCAATATTATGCTAAAGTAGATATTTTATTATATAATGTGACCAAGTTACTTATTTGATGTTTTAGTTAAACTTCTCATCTGATAATTATCTTGAGACAAAATTAAAAGCAAACCGTTTCTTGCAACGCAAAGAAATGAGCAAATTGAAACATCCCATTGATAAGAATGACTGGACTGAAATTACGAGTTCTATTGAAGTCAATGCTTACTATGCACCATCAGCTAACGCTATTAGTATGAAATTTTTGAATTTTAATGTTCTTTTCTGTAATATGTTTATCCGTTTTCAGTGCTTCCAGCAGCAGTTCTACAAGGAGTGTTCTTCAATAACGATCGCCCTCATTATATGAATTATGGATCAATGGGTTTTGCAATTGGACACGAAATTACTCATGGATTTGATGATCAAGGTAGACAATATGATAAAAATGGCGAAGTGTCTGAATGGTGGACTGATGCAACAAAGAAAGAGTTTACGAATCGTGCCCAATGTATTATAGATCAATTTAGTAATTTTACTGCTCCTTCAGTTAATTTGCATGTAAGTAGTGTAGTTAACACACTCATACAAAATATTTACAACATAATTTAATTATTTGCAGCTTAATGGTATCCTTACGCAAGGAGAAAATATTGCCGATAGTGGTGGAATCAAAAAAGCTTATTTGGCTTACGATAAATGGATTGAACGTAATGGTGAAGAACCTCGTCTTCCTGGTCTTAATTATACTCCTAAACAAATGTTTTGGATTTCTACTGCCAATGTTTGGTGCATAAAACAGAGAAAAGAATATCTCAGACAGCTAATTTTGACCAACGCACATCCACCATCTGAATTCAGAGTTGATGGAACATTCCAAAACAGCGATTACTTTGCTAAGGATTTCAATTGCCCAGCAGGATCTAAAATGAATCCTGTTAAAAAATGTCAAATTTGGTAATGCGACCTAAACAGAAAACCGTAGCGAGTTTGATATAAAATCTTGTTGTATATGGACTAGTAAAAAAATAATAAAATAATTCATTAAAAACGGTCTTATTTTTTCATCTGTTTTGTGTTATAGATTTCAAAATTAATCTATAAATTTGACGTTATTAAGTTAAACAAAAATTTACTCTCAACTATCTAGTAGTAATCTCGATCAATTTTAAATTTAACAATGTTTTATTGGGTAGAAGATGCCCCATTATTTCGCTTCTTGTTATAACAAATAGAGGAAAAGAAAAAGTAGTATAGAATCAATCCTCCAAAAAATATGTTAAAATATAGAGAAAATCGCTATAATAAATAAGTAAGTATTTAATTATTATAAGATAAATTAATAACGCCTGAAAAAGGTAATAAACTATTACTGAAAGTTTATGAAATCATTTAAATTTTATTGTGTTTACTTAGGTAGTTAATTTTTAATCGTTCCCAAAATACTCTGTTTACAATTTTGTGTATGATGAATTATCTTGACCTTTAATAATTATTATTGAATGTTTGAAAAGTAAAATACAAATATGTAGTATAATATGGTGCAAGACTTGCGAGTATAAACACGAAACCTCTGAAAAAGGCAATAATCCATAATATTTTTAAATTGTTTTCATTATTAGGCGTGTTTAAATTAATTATACCGATGCTTAGAAATACACAGATGGAGTTTTTAATAAACAAGTAAATTCTAATTTGTAAATTGGTTTAAATTTTTAATTCCTGAATAACGGCAATTATTTCTTGTTGTCATTAATTAGTTATTGGCATATATGATTTTTAACTATTGAGAATTACAATAAATTAAACTTAAAAAATAAAATAGTTATTAATTAATATACCACCTATGTTATTTTTTTTAATTTAATTGTACAATTAGTTATTGTTGCCATTGCGATCTATTGCGATCATGCAATATGATCGCAAACATATTAATCTACATAAGTAGACGAGAATTTTACAAGCAACGCTGAAATCAATAATTGTTCATGATCGCATCCAGAATTATTATGAATCGAAAAATAAGCATATAATGAATATAATTCATTTTTTTCAATTTTCAATTATGCTATTAAGATCATACTGGAATATACACTTCCAAAGTTTTTGCAAATATCGTGTAAATTTTGTAATTTCGATGTACAAATGTTTCTTCAATGGTCCTCCCTCCCGGTTCAACCTCATTAAGATTCGCATTTTCAACTATATTTTAAAAAATTGTATAAGGTTTTTTAAATTGATTGTAATTTATTTTTGAAATGGTATTTATATAATATTATTTATGTTTTTAATTTTTATTTGTTGTTACATTTTAACATAATTAAAATTATCTGAGTAAGCTAATCGGAATACAAATATTGTTAATAAAATTTCTTTTTTATTGCCCGGTTAAATATTAAAATTGGACATTTATAATGTTTAATCAAGAAAAGCACTTTGAAATATCGCAGTGGTATTTCACAGTTGTTCAAATATCGTAATGCATAATATATGGCAAGGTTTCCAATAGTCCTTATATTATGTATTGTTACAGTTAGTATTATACAAATTATCACACTATAGCAATAGATAAAGAAGATACGAAAAAGTAATGTCTTTTATTATTTACTTATGTATATAATAATAATATCAGACAAACCTTGAAACTATTATTTATTGACCCTACTGGCCTATGTATGAAGCACAAAAATATATATTTATAATATTTGCATAGCGAAAATGCCTTCTATTATCATTATCATCATCATCGTGAGTCAGCTATTTGTGTCCATTACTGAACGTAAGCCTAGGCCTGGGCTTATACGCTTCTTTCTAACCTATGCCACCCCAATTCAATTTCCCTTCAAGACTCCTTCCTTTTTTTTGCTAGCTTGTCGGCAGTCATCCCTATTTTCTATTATCGGAGTTAGGTCTCCTTTCTCCGTTTATACATCTTGGTTGTATCTTACAATATTGTCACATTTATAATAAAATAAAAATAAAATAAAAATATCAATACGCGACTCGCCTAAGCAATTATAGCAAAATTGACATTACGAATAAAAGGCAATACACCGGAAATGATTACGTAGTGAAAAATAGGTTGATGGAAAAGTTTCCAAGTTTTCTTGAGGGGGTAATTGAACGGAGGTCAAGCAGTCAGGTATGGGAGTTGAAAGTGTGAGGTTCAGTTAGGAAGTAGTTACGAGGTGTTAGAAGGTGAACATCGAGGGCCACCGAGCGATACTGTCATGGCTCTGATAAGCCCCCAATTTATAATGTAAGAATTAATTTTAAGTATTAGATTTAAGAGGTATATGTAAATATTCGTAACTAAATGTTTAAATAAATATGTTAAAGTCGAAACCGTTTAATTCAAAATGCATAAAAGATCCCGTCACGAAATAATCGTGATAATATCTATATGTTTGTTTGTACCACACGCTTCGCAAAGTAATTTTCAAAAACCTTTGGAAGGGAGCTGTAGAAACGGCAGCCCCCATCAGAAATTTTTGTATAAAATTGGTATCAATCGATAGAGAATTATTTGAGTTCCAATGAGCTGTAAAAATTGTTTGTACCCCAAAAGTTTTTAATAAAAATTCAATATTTTAGAACCATTTTGGGAGGGGCTGTTGAAATGCTTTTTTTTAAGTTGTAACAAGCTCCAACGAGCTTCCATAAAAATCGTCTGAACCTTAAAGGTAAAAAAGTTAGAGCGTTTGAAAGAGTGTGAAATTGAGTGACATTTCACCGCCGATCGTACAGCTGAGTGTATTTTTTTAAGCTATTTCCCTTATAAGAGAAAAATCGAAAACATTTTGAAGTTATTTTGCAATGTTTTGAAATAGAGTTCTAAAAGTAACGTGGGGAATGTGAAAACAAACGGTTGAATTTAATTAGAAGAGTTACCTTAATTTTGAATTAAATTTTCTTGTAGGAAAACATTGCATTAGCCAAGATCATTTTTCAATCTAGTACAAAGTCTAAGGGAAGACAAGGAAGGCTCTACTGGAACAAATATGTCAAGAGAATGAATTCAACAAGACCACAGCGTATTGTCTAAAAGGAAAACCTAAAGGTAACAGTCAACCACAGGTAGACCACCAAAGAGATGTAGAGACAGCTGGCAGTCCATTTCACAAAAATATCGGTGAAATTTGGTTTAAAACAGATCATCAGATCCCAAAAGAATAAAATAATATTGCTCCAATATTGGTACTTTATAGTTAAGTAATTAATGTAGGTAATATTGATTTGTAATTCAGCGAAATATAGAGAAGTTTACTTCTTCTTCTTCTTAATCTAGGACTACGTCCTGTACTTTCCAACTATAGTGCCTCTGTTCAAGGCACTGTTGGTTCTATGAGCAGTTTGGTTTTTACATCTCAGGTAGCTTGCTAGGCTTGCCTTTCGATGTGCCTGCACCCTGTTTTTTATTGTTATGATGGCAAATCATTAACACAGGGGGACCGCCTGCTTAACGTGCCCTCCGAAACACGGAAGACGGTCAAGAAATTTTTAGACAATACCCGGAGTCGAACCGGGGCGCCTTGCGTTAGCAGTTGATCGCGCTAACGTTCAGACCATGACCGTCTTCTTGAGAAGTTTACATTTTGCGATATTATTACATTGTAGTAAACCATCTTGGTAAAATATGAAATCTTCGTAGTTAAATTGTTGGTACAAGATTGATATCCAATATATGAAAAGGAAAAAAAATTAAAAATTTATTTTTAACTTATTGTACCTATGTACATAATATGTGAATGACTTTCTATGTCCATTTTATATTATATTTTTAATTTGGATTTAATTATAGTACATAATTATTTTTAGTCAATTTAGCACATAATATCTATTCAATCCATCCTGGTCTCAATATGAAAATAAAAATTACTATTTATAAACTTTTTCAATTTACCAGATCGCATCGGGATTCAAACATGCATACAATGGATTGCAAAGACACCATCTTTCCATTGACCTATGAGATTATACTCCAAAAATTATGTTGCTGTATTAAAGAATAAGTCCCTGGCCATCGAATTAGTCCCACTCATAATTATTAATTTTCGTTTTTTTGCAAAGTTAAAAGACCTAAACAACTTCTAATGACAAATTTATTTAAACAACATGTGTTGTGCAACATAACATTAATATTTAGTAATTCCACCCTTTGCCTTAATTACATGGCGTACTCTATCCGGCATGCTCCGTATGCACCTCTGTATCATTTGTTTTATATCGTTATTATTTTGCCACACATCTTCAATTTTTGCTTTCAAATTTACAATTATTGTGATTGGGGACAAATAAACAACCGATTTTAACGAATTACAAACATTTTCGATGGCATTTAATCTGGTGTATTGCCTGGTCATGGGAGTAAAGTGATCTTCTTCGACGCAAGGAGTTTTATCACAGATTTGGCTCCGTAGCATGGCGCTCCATCCTGCATATATGTATATCTGGATCTCAGTGTCACTAGAGACCCGTAATACGGAAAGAGAACAGTTTTAAAACCATCTTGATATTGTTGGGCATTCATAGTTCCGTCAACGAAGTACACTGGACCCGGCCCTGTATTAGTAATACTGGACCAGATCATTACTAATGGGGGTTGTTTTACAGTTTGCACCACACAATCTGGATGAAATCGCTCTAGAGGTTTTCTCCTTATAAACTGAGCCTTCTCCGTAACCGCCTCTAACCGTGTTTCATCGCTAAAGATCACCCATTGAAATTAAAGAAATTTGTGAAAACGTAAGAATGCGTCAGAGCCATAGAATGTTAACTTTAAGACCAAAAATAAATATAAATTACCTTTTCGCAATCTTCTATTGTTAGGTTACGATGTGCCTTTACCCACTCCAATCGAGATTTTTTCATTTTTGGAATTAATTTAGGCTTTTTTGCTGGCCGTCAACACTTAATATTAGCTTCATCAAGTCGTCTTCTTAATGTACGCTCCAATATTTTCACCCCACGATCTTTTAAAGTTTCCATGAGTGCTCTGGAAGTTGTACGCCGGTTTTCTAATGCCACTTGAACAATTTTTCGATCTGCCCCTGGTGTCATGTTACGTATACACGACAAAACGATCGTTTGTTAGTAGTGGGTGATATATTATCTCTCATATATTTGGCAATTCTCATTACTGATTGATGAGAAACGCCTTCGTTTTTTGGGATTTGACGCTGAGATAGGTTTCCAGCTTTAAGAAGACCAACAATATAAGATTTTTTTTTGTTTTTGAAATATCCTGTCGTTTCCTCATATTAAATTTCAATTAATACCGTCTTCTTATCACAAAAGAAGATCACACATTTTTTAACACAGAATATAATAATAAAAATATAAAAAACACTCACAGAAAACTAAATTTGTTAAAAAAATTTTTTAAATAGGCTTTATAACTTGAAAATCACAATTAAAATAATTTAAATTTAAATAAGAAATGTCGAATATTCAAATAATGCCTTGGCAGGGTACCTGTAGGGTAGTTTGGAAGGGTAGTTCTATTGTATACTCGTCTTTTACATATTTACTAAGAATTTGTACAGGTAGAAACGGTTTGCTATCTATAACCAGTGTTGTACTTAGGAAAATGAAAAATTTTATAGGTGGTCCTAATTCGATGGCCAGGGACTTATTTAAAATTTCTTCATTTCAATTTGATGGAATTTTTCAATTTATTGTTTATCAGATTCTGTTTTTTATTTATTCTTTCTATTTTTATTTATATCTTAATTTGAGGTCTTATTATTTATCTAACCCAACATTTTTCTCATGCAGTCGAATTATTGGGTTAAATTAATATATCAAACATTTATGGATTGTTTGAATCTCATTGTACTTTTATTCCCATCGTTTTAGCCTCAACCGTCCTAAAGTTAGTTGGTTCCCAAAATTGAATTTTTGGGCAAAATTGGTATTAAATGATTGATAATTGGGGAGGGGACGAGTTTCAGTGATTTTAAGAATTTTAAATAATTGTAAAATCGATAGAACTTTCTTTGAATTTCAATTAGCTTCTATGATGATAATTTTAAATTTAAGTTCTACAAAGTTATGTGTAGTTGCAATTTTTAGCAACTATGAGGAAGTTATACGTGGTAACAACAAAACTTCCTGTAGAACATAACAAATATTACATAATAATATTATGTAGTAGGTTTTTGAACAAAGTTTGTATGTAAGGTTAATACCTAAACCAATAATTTAATTAAAGATTGTTCATTTAACTTTCTATGAGTAAAAATGCATGAAGAAATAGTGTAAATGTATGAGGCCCTATTTTGAAATGATTAATTATTAATCGTGTTATGCCTATATAGAAAGCAATATACTGCCGTGCTTTTGGAGATATTTATAATTTTGGAATTAATGTTAAGAGTTTGTAACAATAAATAAAAAAATTAAAAAATATATTAAGGTTTTTTTTTAATATAATTAAGTCTGTTTTGTCTGTTCTGTCACTGTATTAAAGTTAATATGTCGCCTCTGCTTCATTCCTAAGCGTATTCACTGTGATATTATCTGACATTATCCCAATGTAGGATATCGGCAATTAAGATCCCAATTATTTTTTGGTGATTCTAAAAGCCACAAAAAATATGCCGGTGTTTGGATTTTATTTATTAAGGAAATCACAAAAGCTTGCAAGTAAGAAAATATAGGTCAATGATAAAATTTTTCAGGTTATAAAATTTGTTTATACATCTACAATTCAAAATTCATTTATAACTATAATTTTTCGATTAAATGCATTTAAAAATTCAATACAAAAACAGGGTAAATTTAAGGACGATTCGCCGAGTCAGTTATCAACAATTCAAAGCCATCGTGATTTAAAATAGAACCGACTACTGAGGTAAGTGATTTCATGCAACGATTTAATAACTAAAGCTAGCCCGAGCATTACAAAATTAAATATTAATAATTATAGAAGTGTAGGTGATGTAATTACCCTGCCTCACTACAGTATCTATGCGTGAGAATTCAACATCTGGCATCACAATCGCCTTATTGGAAGTATTTCATGACTTCTGCAAAAATTAACCTTTGCATGAATATCCAAAATTATTATTTTCCATATTCTCAGCACGGGGTCGACCAAATAGAACCGGATAAAAATTGGTAAAGCGCTTGTTCAAAGCAAATAGAGATACATCTATATGGTGCCGGTCTAATAAACGCGATAACTCGGAAAAAAGTGATAACCCATAATCTTTAGGAATTGTTTTTTTTCAGGCGTGATTAAATTAATTACACCAATATTTTAAAATACACACCTGTAGTTTTATTTAATAAAAAATTTCATTAAAATATTAATTTATTACTAAGTACGAGTACTTTAATTTTTTATATAATTATTTATATATTTTTGTATCTTTTTTTATTTGTTATAATTTTTAATGTAATTAAAATTATCTGGTCAAGCTAATCAGAATACAAATTATGTAATAAAAATTTCTGCAAACATATTGTTTACATTATACCAGTTACACAATAAAATCGTAGATTTATATGGTATAATAAAAATTAAGTTTTTAAATTTCGCAGTGGTACTTCACAGTTTGTTGTTCAAATATCTATAGTAATGCAAATATAGCAATGCTTTCAATAGTCCTTACATTATGTTTGGTTACAGTTAATATTTTACATATTGACACACTAGCAGTAGATACAGAAGATGGGACAAAGTAAGTTTTTTCTTATTTATGTATGAGCATGTCATGCAAAATTTTTGAAATTATTTTATTTGTACTAGTGGTTGATGTATTCTAAAACGTTCTGAAATATTTGTAACAATATTTGCCTAGTGAAAAATGCCCTTCATTATCATGACCCAGCTAATGATTTCCAGTGTTGAAGGTATGCCTGAGCCTAGACTTATCCTGTTCTACCCCACTTCAATTTCCAAAAACACTCATCATATAATCTTTCCACCTAGTGAATGGTTCTTCTAGATTTTTTGAAGATTTATGTTTTAATTTTTTTTCCATCGACGATTATTGCATTTTACGTTTAACTATGCCCTTTATGCTATCCTGTATCCCCATTTTATCATAGTACTCAGATTTCAAAAAATTCTTTTAGATGTCCAAAAATCACATCGGACTCCACCTGTACGACACCTCAATGCATTCACAGTGCCTCATCTATATTAAACAATATGGATCAATCTGTTAATCCATGCGATAATTTCTATGATTTTGCTTGCGGAAATTTTCCAAGACACCACGTTATACCTGACGATCAACAGTATGTAACTGAATTCTCTTTAATTAACAATGACGTAAAACGCCAACTAAAACATATGCTTGAGGACCCCATCAAAGATGACGAAGCACGTCCTTTCGTTTTGGCAAAAACCCTTTATAATTTGTGTTATGATATAAAAACCATCGACGCCAATGGAATTGCGCCTTTACAATCGATTCTAACGCGATTGGGCGGCTGGCCATTAATTGAAGGTTCTAAATGGAAGGAAGAAAACTTTGATTGGAAAACAACTACTTACAATATTCAGAACGAAGGCTATGTAGTTCATGACATGATGCCCATATTTGTGGGACTCAATGAAAAAAATTCTTTGCAACATATCATTAAGGTCAGAAATACATTTCAACGTATCCCATCTTCACTAATTCGGATTTTATTTTTCAGATAAACCAAGGCATGTTAGAATTAGAACGAGAAACTTTATTAAAAGGATTAGAAAACGAAGAAGTCAAAGCTTACTATGATTATATTGTGGAAATTGCTGTTTTGTTAGGAGCCAATAAAGCTGCAGCGTTAACGGAATTAAAAGAAGTTCTTGACTTTAAAATGGAAATAGCCAAGGTTAGGAATATTATTACTAGAAGTTGGAAGTGTGATTATTTCTTTTGTGTATAGATAATGCTTCCAAATGAAGAAATGCAGAATATTTCGCTAAATGTAAATCAAATGACAATACGAGAACTCGTAGCAAAATTTGATGGTATTCCATGGGTTGAATACATTAATAGCGCTTTACAATTCGGAGATATGGAAGTTACGTTGGATGATTTTGTGGATGTCGAGGTTCCTTCTTATTTAACGAATCTAATACCGTTAATAAATCGTACCTCACAACGGTAAAATATTTTCTCTTGCTCTGCAGAATTTGAGTGATGTTCTTATTTTAACAGGGTTCTGCATAACCACCTTATTCTTTATGTTGTAATTGATTCAGTATCGTATTTATCGAAAAAGTTCAAAAAGGCATATCGGAGGTATGAAGAAACAACTTCAGGAACCAAAGCTATGCAACCGAGATGGATGGAGTGCGTTAACAATGTTAATTCGGCGTATGTGTTATTCATAGAGGTTAGACCAAAATTGAAGATATATATTTTTTAGAATGAGCATTGCTACCAGTGCTTTGTACATCCGCAAATATTTTACCGAAGCAGCTAAACAAAGTGCAGAACAATTGGTTAGAGATATCAGAGATACATTTAACGATGTTTTAAATGACATTGATTGGATGGACAAAGAAACTAAAGCAAAAGCTTTAGAAAAAGCAGTTGCAATGAAAGCTCATGTAGCGTATCCTCCGGAATTGCTGGTTGATAAAACTATTGAAGAATTTTATGCTAAAGTATAATTTATTGAATTATCATATGTTCCATTCTCACTGTAATGTTTTAGTTAAATTTTTCGGCCGATGACTACCTTGAGTCAAAGTTAACAATGAATCGTTTCATGGCAAATAAAGTTCAAAGTAAATTCAGGAAATCTGTTTATAAAACCGATTGGGTTCCACGTACTAATTCAATTAACGTTAACGCTTATTATATACCACAAGTTAATAGTATTAGTGAGTGTATTTCCTAATTATTGCAATTTTTATGGTAAAATCCAAAAACCAAATTATTTTATTTTAGTAATACCGGCGGGAATTCTTCAAGGAATATTTTTCAATAACGATAGACCTCATTATATGAACTATGCATCGATAGGTTTTGTCATAGGGCACGAAATCACCCATGGGTTTGATGATGTGGGAAGACAATTTGATAAAAATGGTCGAGTATATGAATGGTGGGGAGAAGAAACAAAAAAATTGTTTATGAAAAAGGCCCAATGCTTCATTGATCAGTATAGCAATTTCACTGTTCCTTCAATCGAAATGAACGTAAGTATCAGTAACATCCGAATAACAAAACCATAAGATAATTTAACAAAACTTAACAGCTCAATGGTATTAACACTCAAGGAGAAAATATTGCCGATAATGGCGGAATCAAAAAAGCTTATTTAGCATATGAAAAATGGATTGAACGTAACGGCGAAGAACTTCGTCTTCCTGGTCTTAATTATACGCCAAAACAATTGTTCTGGATTTCAGCGGCCAATGTATGGTGTATAAAAGATAGAAAGGAATTTAAGAAAGACCAAATTTTGAACGACGAGCATTCGCCAGCTAATTTTAGGGTTATTGGATCTTTTAAAAATTCTGATCGCTTTGCTAAAGATTTTGATTGTCCGTTGGATTCGTATATGAATCCTAGCCAAAAGTGTACTATTTGGTAATAAAATAAAAAAGTTCTAGATTGTTCATAATATTGTTTTATTATTGGTCAATTATAAAAAATTAACCTTTGTTTTATTTTAAAGGAAGTAATGATCTCAAAATTATTTTTTTGCTGTTTTTACAAGGTTTAAGACTGTAATAGATATGAGAACATATTATGTAAAGGCGCTAATGGAGATTCGGCGTATTCTACCTAGTAGTTGCGAAAATAAACAAGAAACGATGAAATATAATTTATCGGAACACAACAATAAAGGAATAGTGATAGAATAACTAAACAGCATGGAAACAAGAAAACGGTACAAAAAGCGAGTCAAATCAGAATTTGACCAAAGGAACAACAACATAAATATTGATAGCGAAAAGCGCGTGGTACGACGAAGAAAATAGCAATATTTTCCTGAAAAATCTTAAAATAAAAATAAATGAGACAATAAAAGGCTCCATGAAGGTCAAGTAAACATATGAGGAAACACAAGAGTTATTATGAACAACTTTGTCGTTTTTTAACCAAGAATTGGTTAGTTTCATCCGAAAGTAACTGGAGAAAAAACTATTTCTCTAGTCAAAAAAATCATTTTAGCCAAAAGTTTCTACCGTTAAAGAAAACCAGATTCTAACATATTTCGATTATGGAAAATTAAAAAAGGGCAGCTTGTTTAAATTTTTTTAATATGGTTTTCTTTAATGTTAAAAGTGAAAGCCTATATTTCATTATTATAGCTTATAGGGAATTTAAAATACGAAGTTTCAATCAGGTATCTATTCAGAAGACTTTTTATATAGGTGCTCACAATCAATCGCAATGTATAACCAGTATAACGCAGTTATTCATGATACCAAAAAATTGAATAGAATGAATTTCAGCATTTAATAATATCAGAGCGTACGTAAATAAATTTAAAAATCGTTATCCGCTAACTTAAATATAAAAACCGCTGTTTCAGATACGAATAGAAAAATAAGTAATACAAGTTAACATAGCACGAAGGTATGTACATATATAAGAGAACAAAACGATTTGGAAAATTTTAATTAAAACACGAAAAATAATAAAACCCACAAAAAATGTAATGGAATATTCAAAATTTAGTTACATTTAGTTTAGTTACAGTAGATTGTACGAGTTATAGATTTACTACTTTAAATATTATTACTCTCATTGCTGGTCACGCTATCTCGGTATGCTATGTGCATAGATTTTTCTATTTACTTGCCTGGAAGTCAATAATGTCAAGGTAAGAATTAAATTTTTACCAATGAAATTTTTATTTATTGACCACTTAATTTGACCAGCGGTGTAGTCACTCCTGCCCCACTGTAATTATGGAACTACGGTTAATCAATAATCGTAATAATTATCATAAGGTTATAAAATAATTAGAACACAATAATTACATTCCCGAGAGACCAAATCAAGCAAATTGAGCTTCTGAATTATGAAATTTCGGTTCCAAATGAGAGAACGTTAGATTCAATTAAGTAACCATTTTCGCATTTCCTTGTAAATATTCAAATACAATTTGAAATTTTTTATTTTAAAGAATAATGAAATGAGTTTTATCCAATTTTATCTTAACACTAAGCTCTTCCTACATAAAACTGAATGAAATTGTGTTCATCCGTTTTGGATAAAAAAGAAATTGCCAATCGCACTCGTTTTTGATGATCATAGTCAGGGTTTCGCATAATAAGACATCAAAATTTTAAATTTATTAAATTTAGTAATTCGGTTTTACTTCGATCTATTTATTATTGCACTACCTATCGTGGCTGACGTGACATTTTCTTATCATCAATGGTTTTTGTCTTGACGACATAAAATTTCTATTTTTAACACGCAAATTGTCACCTTATTACGCGCATCGGGCGCACCCTTAGATTTTGTTTTTATAATCTATTAAACTCATATTTTAAATTTCAAATCGATCCGGTGAAAATTATTCCTTGAGGAGACATTTTTAGGTCGGGTTGTAAAAATTAAAAGATTGAAACATTCGCTCAACCAACAAAATTTACGTTTTGCAAATGTATAATAGTCTTAAGAACTGTAGAGGTAGGAAAGTATGTTCATAATATTTTTATTCGCGTCCCATGAACCATGCGGTAGTTAATACAATCTTTATAGAGTTGACGTAGCATACATCGTAGATTCACGCCATCAGCAAGAAAACCATCATTCTATAACGTTGCGAACTAAACGTCAATACATGCAAATGCATTACTATAAATTTTAGGTAGGATCGAGAGACACTTTTATACGATCCATAATCACGAGCCAGTTGTCAATACAAGGACACACACGTGCATGTTTGAAAATCGTGAGAATCAATGCCTTTTGTTTTGCTATCTCGACCATGTGCAGATAAACAACCAAATGTGCTCGGGTTTAACATGGCAAGGATAGCGATTTCGCAATTGCAGACTTCGATAAAAACAAACAAAAAGTGCAAAAGTTAGACCCTTTTCGTCCAACCAGACGAGCAAAAAATTGTTTTGCTCGCACGTGTCGTACCAAATTTCTCGATACACTTTACATGGAGAAAGAAGAAAGCGTGCTCTCACACTCTAGGCATTGTCCAATTAAATCGCGTCTCCCTTCTTTCTAAATTTATAGGACCCAATTACAAGGATCCAAATCAATCAGTAAGTGGGAAAAATCCTAAATTAGAGTAGGGAAAATGCATAAATTGAGCTACAAATTGCATATTCGAGGAGATTCACTTAGAATCTGATACTACCTTTTCGTATCGTAGCGCTTCCAAAAGCGGAATTAAAATATCGAGGTCTCACATTTATTAGAGATCCTTAAATAAATACAAGTCATTTGTGCTAAAAATTAGTGTGTGTCAACTGCAGGTACTATCGAACATCAATATCGTCAATTGTTACTAAACAATTAATATTTTATCGAACATTAATATCGTCAATTGTTACTAAACAATTAATATTTTATCGAACATTAATATCGTCAATTGTTACTAAACAATTAATATTTTATCGAACATTAATATCGTCAATTGTTACTAAACAATTAATATTTTATCGAACATTATTATCGTCAATTGTTACTAAACAATTAATATTTTATCGAACATTAATATCGTCAATTGTTACTAAACAATTAATATTGTATCGGACATTAATATCGTCAATTGTTGCTAATATTTAATGAGTTATCGAACATCAATATCGTCAATTGTTGCTAAACCTTCAATATTTTATCGAACATTAATATCGTCAATTGTTGCTAATATTTAATGAGTTATCGAACATCAATATCGTCAATTGTTGCTAAACCTTCAATATTTTATCGAACATTAATATCGTCAATTGTTGCTAATATTAAGGTAATCATAGTGAAATCGTCTAATATGGCCTCATCAGCAAAAATCGAAGAAATTGAAAAGAAACGTAGAAATAATCCTGAGACAGACGAAAAAGAATGGCCCTACGAGTGGCCCAAAGAATGGTCCACACTTGAAGATGAAGAAAACAATAGCTCGGACAATGAAAAACAAGGAAAAATTCGAAAGGAAGCAAAAAAGAAACCAAATAAAAACCAAAGGAAACGTGCCAGATTGGCGAAGCAA
The DNA here is from genome assembly GCA_932274525.1 of Podabrus alpinus. Classification (NCBI taxonomy): domain Eukaryota; kingdom Metazoa; phylum Arthropoda; class Insecta; order Coleoptera; family Cantharidae; genus Podabrus; species Podabrus alpinus. The sequence goes on along the minus strand of OW026453.1, from coordinate 74,399,241 downwards.
GAAAAAGAAAAACATGAAAAACAAGAGACAGAAACGCTAAGTGAAAACAGTAACGAAACAAAAAATTATGAAACTGAAAAAACACAAAGTGATTATAATTTAGAAATATCCACAAAGCTGATCGAAACATTGTCCATAGCCCTACAAGTGATGCAAGAAAGTAAAGAAGAACATGGAATAGAAAAAACAAAAACACCAAGTGAAAGCCAGTTGGGAATAACAGAATGGACGAATGAAATATTTTCCAACATATCGTACGCCGCGCATAAAATAATGAAATTCATCATATTAAGCAAAGAAGAACTCGACGAAAGGAAAAACACACTAAGAAACTTAGAAGATATGAAAGAAAGCACCTTTAAACTTCTATTATTCGTATTGAAGGGCAATAGCAACAAGCAAGGGACGGGTGAGCCTTCAGCCACCCTTTCTCCGTCCAAAGCAAACACAGCAGAGGCGGTTCCTGCCCCTGCCAACCCCGCGAACCTCCTCAAGGTCCGGGAACTCAAAGAAACAAATTCTTCCCCTCAGGAAGAACACAAAAAGCAAGACCCACCTGGGAAAAATTTGGCAGAGTCCAACCCCCCGAACCTCCTCAAGGTTCGGGAACCCAAGGAAACAGATTCTTCCCCTAAGGAAGAATCCACGAAGCACGACCCACCCAGGAAATACCTGACAGCAATGAAGAGGGCTGCCATCAGCAACCCCCGGAGCACACACAAGAAATACAAAGTAATTGTCTACCCTGGAGAGGGTAGCTCATTCCAGTCAGCAGAAAACACGAAATCCGCCCTGACTAGCATCAGAGCGGAAGACCTTGGCATAAAAGCAGATAGGCTCTATCTGACGAAAAACAAAAGTGTTGTGGTGGAATCCTCCCACCCTTCGGTCAAGAAACTAGTAGGCAGCACTCTACTAGCGGAGAACCAATTGATGGCCCGGGAGCCTTCAGCTACCTGGCCATCAATTGCTATACAGATGGTGGACAAATCCGTCTCTAAGGATCAAATTACAACGGAAATAGAAAGGAGTCTTCCCGAGGTGGTCAATATGGCCGGGATTTCATGGCTCAAAAGAGCCAATCCCGTACATACCAGAGGAAGAACTCACAACAAATGGATCCTGGAGGTTCACCCCCTGGTCCATGAAGCAATAACAAAGGAGGGTAAATTCAGAGTGGCTTGGAAAAGCTACCGGATACGGAATCACATCGGAATTGTCCGATGTTATAAATGCCAAAGATTTGGCCACACAGCCAAATTTTGCAAAGGAAATGAAACATGCGCCTTTTGCACCTCAACAGAACATGCTTCACGTGATTGCGTAGTGCAAAAGGAACTTGCTAAGCATGTATGCGCCAACTGTGTCAGAGCGAAGCTCAGTGACAACAAGCACTCCACAGGATCAATCCTGTGTAAAGTATATAAGGCCCGACTTGAGGCCCGTGCACAATCCATAGCAACCACTATTGACAACGAGAGAAATAACCGTGACCAATGAGATCTAATCCTAAAAACTAATAACCCTGATAAGAAACAAGGTTTGAGTGTACCCAATAAAGCCAAATAACAATCGAAAATGAAAAATAGACTCCAAAAATCAAGATATGAATACCAATACATACCAACATTGATGAAATAAAAACGCCCACGCAATCCAATATAGAAACCTGAAACATAAAACAAATCAGAAAACATCATATCAAAATAGGCAGATTATGTGTATGTCACAATATACCAAATGACACGCGGTTTGAAACCCGATTAAAAAAAAATTCATAAAAAACGACCAGAACTTGATAAAAATCTTTAAGAATAATTTTATAATTATGATGAAAACATGAACTCCCCGCCAATTTGCAGGGTCCATTTTATGATGAGGTTGGCAACAACCTCAAAATGTTTTTTATTTTTTATAAATAAATTAACTTCAATTGTTGCTAATATTTAATAAGTGATCGAACCATTAATATCGTCAATTGTTACTAAACATTGAATCAATTATCGGACTTTTTATACCATCTGTTTATCACGTTTAATCACGTCGAGTTATTGCTTGCCGCTCATAAGGCAATTACGTAGCATTGCTTTTATCGAATGGTACAAAACAGGTGTTGCACTTCGAACCCATGTGTGCATTCCAATCGTCTTTTTTTTATCGGACACCACATTAACATTTCTTACTTAGACAGTGCCGGCTTGAATTATTTGTCACTTCGCGAATAACTAACTTAGTGAATTATTTCGTACGGAGACCCCTATTTTATCGCGAAATACAGTGCGTGAACCACCCTGTTATTTCACCACCTTCCGATTTGAAGAGTTTTTGGGAAGCTGGTTATTACGCTGCCCTTCTGATATGGTTTGAGACATCACATTCAGCTCCATTCTACGTTCTGAAGACGAAATCTCACTCCCGAGGGACCCGTCATCGACTTTACCTAGAGGTCGAACATCAACCATCCAGATTAAGTAAGAAACCTTTTTATATTTTTAAGATTGTGATGTTAATTGGTTATATGGACCACTAGTTGTGTTTATGAACGTTCAGTTCAACCCTGGAAGACGATATCGCAACCATTTTGTATACCTTTTATTTAACTTAATATTATTATCTATTATTAACGTAACTTTTACCACGTCATTCGAGCGTTCAGAGTGTAACCAAACAATTTAACGTAACGTTTCAAGTTTAGTATTGTAGCTAAAGTTTGTTTGTCCCGTTGTTGGGAATGTTGATAATCAATTGCATTGATTAAGTTCCATGATCAATTTTATGAATCATAGTTTTGAATATTATCAAGTTGCGCTTAAGTAACTATTTATTTTGGTGGAGTGCTGTATTTAATACGCCCCCCCTTTCATGCAAATTAACCTTTTGTATTTTTGTAAGAGTAATTGTTTTACGAATATTAGTTCCGCAACGGAAACCACACTGAAAGGTTCCGTCAACTGTACATATTTATTTTTATACAAGACATGTAAATTTGATAGTATCTTGTGTAAATTTTGTCAACTCCCCCCTGATATTATTTTATTTAATACATTTTTATTATTTCCCAACTTTGTGTGTTATTATTATTGTTGTGTTAATGTTTATTTAGCTATTTTCACCAACGGAAAGTTCGCCTCCTGTAAAGGTAAGGTCATTGAGCGAGGTTTTTCCGGAGTGAGAGTTCGCCGTAAGATCATCAAGTTGTCGCGTACCAGCTTGGAAGGTGTGATAACCAGTCCCCTTCAAAGAGATTCATTTCTTCGTATGCGTGGCGCCCATTTAAACTCCCTCGTGTATATTAACCCCATCGATTTTGACTTAACTCCCCCCCTGTGTAAATTATTCACACCGATTTTGACAATTTTTAGAATCGCGATCGAGGATTGCCCGGTCGTCGATAGGAAACACACGCTTTGCGACGTGTCGTCACACGACCCTTTCATTCCTTCCACCAACCCACCCCTTCGCGACTTTGAGCTAGCCAACCTTTTATTACCTGTTGGAAAGGTGTCGTGGATGCAGAACGTGGTGTAACAAAATGTTCTAAAAGAAAATGAAATGCATAAACCGAACAGAATTAAATTTTTCTTGTCAGATCAGAATAAACGTTTAGATAAGTGGTATTTGAGTTATTCGTTTCAGAACATCTTATTTAAATTTTTCAGTGAATACAGATCGTCAAGACTTATGTCACATTTTTAATAGAAAACACAAATAATAAACAATGAATTTTCTTAGCTTGCAATATTATGAAAAAGCAATTTCCAAAAAACTCCATTTGTTCTCTTTGTTCTACCACTACGCTTTGGAAATTAATTTTACAAGCAAAATCAAAACAAAATGAAACATGAAGTAACATATAGATGTTCTTCCTTTTAAGAGGCTTTTAATATTACACTTTGTTTTGCTCTGCAATAAACATCAATTTTTAATTTGAGAAATATACTTATAAGCTACATTTATAAAAAAATGTAACTTATTTTTACCAAAACAATGAATTGGCTATTTCTGATCCTGTGCCTAAAACGAAACATTTTATTAATTTATTTATTGATTGCAATCGGTTTATTAGTTTTAGAGCAATTATATTATTTACATTGATTTATTTATTTTAATTCCATTGAACAGATTTTTTAGCTAGCTACGATTTGATTCTTTACAGCATCCTGTACAGACGTATTTTATTAATCTTGCCATTCTGAAGTTAAATATATTGTTTTGAAAAATTGCTCAACTTAATTCCAACTATAAATTATTATAAATAAGTAATTTTTATTTCAAAGCTTAATTCGGGGAGTTTAAACCAGGGACTTAAAATGAAAAGTTTTTTTGTACGCCTTTGTTCAGAACAAAAATATATTACTTTGTTGGTTTAACTTTGTTTTCAATTAAATTCTTTTTTTACTTTGAGTGAAGAGAAAAGCGTTGAAACGGCTTTTGCATATCTGAGAAATATTTTAAATATAATATAATTATAATTTAATTATAATTGACTTACTTCTTTTAAATGTAGGTACGAGTAGATAATATAAATTTCCACCTTTATTTTCATTTAATAGCTCCTAGCTATTTTAAAATAATGGTTTTTGAACTGTTGATGTAGTGACACGCAGTTTTGTCATTCTGGGTTTTGACATAATGTTAAGTAGAAGGTCTACAATTAATTATAATGTCTTCAATTTCAATCGAAAATCTCATGAAAATAATTAAAATGCACTACGGCAATGGTTCGTAAAATCGTCCTTCTGAGACCTCTACTATTGAAAATTTGTTAGTTAAATTTGAGTTTTCTGGTTCGTTATATAACATACCATCATCAACACGTATTCGTGCGGATCGTTCAGCTGAAAATATTGCTGCTGTAACTGACAGTGTTGAGGGAGATTCAAACTGATCAATTACACGCGTTCTCAGCAATGGAGCCTATCCACGAGCACCGCATGGCGAATTTTGCGTCAAGATTTGTATCTAAAATCTTATAAGGTTTAGTTAATGCAGAAATTAAAGCCTGTTGACCACTCCGTTCGTGAATCTATTGGGGGGGGGGGGGGCAAATAAAATAAACGAAAAAAATTTTTTTACGGAATAGCAGAGAAAGCTGACGTTATGTAGCCATCAATTTCGAAGTACCCAGTATAAGTGGTGTAGTAGTACACTTGCGCGCACTACGAGTGATAAAAGAGAGGGTAGAAGATAGGATAGTGATAATTTAGGAGCTTAGAATTTTGATCGTTTTCTCCCAGTAATTTTGATTAAGTGGCTAGAATTATTTAAAGAGTGCTCAAGTTTTTATTCTGTGAACTTTTCCTTCTGCAGGGGAAGGTTCGTATGATTGCTATTTTCAGAACCGTTACTCATTTAGGCCTTCCTTTTTTTAAGGCTTCTAAGTTAAATTTTAAGAACATTTGGAGAATTGCTGGAATTCCAATTAGTTTAATTGGTGGAAATGAGTAAAAGTGAGAAATCGAGTTAAGGACTTTTCATCGACGTTATTTTTGCCAACAACGTGATGACTTGATTCATTATCCACGCTCAGCTATTTTTTTAAGTTGCAGGAGCTTTAGCCTTAAAGAAAGGTAAGAAAGGTAAATAAAGGTAAGAAGGAGCTACAGTTGTTGAGCAGTTGAGCTACAGCACGGTTTTATCATGACTTATGTCAATCCATTATTTGTTCATAAAATATTTTTCATTGGTTTATTTTTTGTTACCACCTCGAAAAAGCCTTTATGCCCTTAGGCACAATCAGACCAATCGCGTACTATAGTAAAAAAGTACTGAATAAAAGCCATATAAAACGTGATTCCTTTGGTCGTGCGGCCTAAAGGCCGCACTAGAGAGGAGATTAATGAATAAATTTAGGGTTATAGCTAGATCACTTAATAAAATGATGACCTTGACTTAAATAAATTGAGGTTAATGAAAATTAACTTCCACAATGAATATTAAAATAAAATTTAAAAATTGACAATCTAAAAACACCCTGTATATATACTAATCTGATTTGTTTTTTCGATTCGGGGTTGGGCGATTCGTGGGGTCTTAAATCAATTTAATTTCGTGAATCTACTGCCTTGAGGGGGCTTGTTTGTCGTGGTTTGTTATAATTGAGGGGGGGGGGTGCATATGAAATTTTTCACTTTTTATATAGTTAAGCGACGTCGGAAAGTTACCTTACATACTTAATATATAATCGTTATAATATCAATAAAGAAATACAGCCAACTTTAATCCAAAACGTGTGTTTTATTTAAAATTTAAAAACAAACTCCCTGTTCAAAAACCATTTATAAAGATACTCGTAATACGCCTTTATTTCATTAACTGTAAGCATAATAAAAGTAATGAGTAAAATCGAAGGAAATTAATACTTTCCAGATCGTTAAGCTTAAAACGATAATGGGCTGAGTAAATAAATCCAAACCCCAAAATATTACTCAGTCTCTTGATAGGACACATTATCCGCCATTGAAAAGAGAACGATTAAAAACATACCTAGTTTGGTTTAGAATATTCTATCACAAAGAAATATTTTCAGAATATAAAACATTAATTATAAATTTAAATTAAAATTTTTATTATTGTTTCATAGATATTATCAATACTAATTATTGGTGCCGATGAAAACTTTTTCATTGGTTGCGGCACCAGTATTTTTCAGTGTAATTTCGAAATACATTAAATAATATTATAATTAAGAACTTTTACATTAACAATTAATGTTAATGTTAATTAGTGTTAATGTAATGCAAACATTAACAAACTTTACAAACTCAAACATTTCCAACGTTATTACGTTTTAATACATAAAGGATAGTATAAACATAATTTAAAAAGAGATGATGGTTATTAAATGGACAGGATATAATTAGAAAGTGATAATGAAAATACGAAAAAATATTGCGTATTTTCTCCAAATTTTTTTCAAGTCCATTATTTTTTTAACAGCATCCTTTCCTTGGAAATTCACCGTATACCACTAAAAATCGGATACCGTGCAGACACTTAAATAATAAATTTTCATGATTGAACCCAAACTGTAATTATAGTGTTACTATTTTTTTAATAGATAGCATTTCTCGCTTTTATCAATTCATCGCTCTTTTATCACCACGCAATTCATTATTTTCTACTAAATTATCTGCTCTAATATCAAATTAAAATATGATTAACGCTGCTTGAAAACCAAACTATTTTTCGTATTTCCAATTTACAAAGTGATTTAATTTTATTAAGATTTAGCGATATTTAATAAATTTTTTATTAACATTATTTTTTTGAATAACAATGTGATTGACTTGTTGAAAACAGTTCACTTTTTATTAGATAGTATTTGAGCAACTTTTCCGTAAGCTTTTCTTGTAATTAGCTTACTTAATATACTGAAAGGTTTTCACCGAGTCTGAGATTGATTGCTTTCAATGCTTTCAGGAAGTTCTATAATGTGATAGATTTTTGTCATTTTATTGCAATATACCAAGAAAGTTCCATTTTAAATTTTTAAGAAGTTATTTAAAAAGAATTTTTAATTTTCCTAATTTTTTAATAATATATAAATATTTTACCTACACATACAGCTCTCACAAAAACATTTCATTATAAAAATCCATATCTTGAAGGAAAATAAATTTTTCTTGACGGATAAAACCAACACAAAAATTGAACATGCTGAATGGCCTGAGTCAATAAATGGATTTTACAGGTACCCATTTTATTTTTTAATTTAAAAAAGTGGAGAACAAAAACACCTTGTTGTGACTGGCACCTTTCATTTTATTTCAATCCGAACCTTTCTCCCCTATAATCAACCTTCTCTTGCAAACGTATACGCCAAATATGGCAACAATATTTCTCAAATATTGTTTGATTAGATTGAAGAAACAGTGTTGAAAAAATGAGAAAGCCAAAATCAATATACGTACTAATACAATTTTGTAGAATTTAACTAACATAAAAGTATTAAATTTCGCTAGCTAAAAATGAATTTTCCAACATAGATGTAAGATCTTAAAATACACTTTTATGATATCCTTGAATAGGTGTTACCAGGTTTCGCAGTTCATCAGCAATGGTAATCACATCTGTGCCTCCCTTAGAGGAAACAAATTTCCCTGTCAGAAAAATGGAAATATATTATAATACTTCTCTACAAAATTTATAGAATTAATTTAGTTTAACTTGAACGTGAATACTGCTTTTTTAATTACTGATATTTAAACCGAAAATTGTTAGTTATAATTAATTGAAAATAAAATAAATCCTGAAACGCCAGGATTAATGGGGGTTTGTTTCTGTTACATCTGTGCAGCAGTGGTACAAAAGTTTTACTGCCCTTGCTTAAGTTTAACACATGGCTGGCCTGTCAAACAAAACAGTTCTTTATAATTAATCAACAATTGTTACGATTTTGCTATTATTGGAATAAATCTAAAGTTTATTACTGTATTCCGGACTACAACCAAAATATTGTAACAAAAGTGCGTTATCATGTAATCATTATAGCTTTTAGCCGACCTACATATAACCTATAAGTCAGCTGCAAAGTTCTATATTTAAATATATTTAAGGGCTAATGTTGATAATCATTTTTATTGATTTATTTTCCATTTTATTACATAGCTTGGTTTGGTTTCGGGTTAAGTGAGAATTTTATTGTGGGTGTCTCCTTTAGAAATCAGATGCCTAAAAGACCTCAAATCCACGGTCTAGAACAACGGTGGGCAACCTCCGGCCCGCGGGCCAACTCCGGTCCGCGTAAAGTTCTAATCCGGCCCGCGAGATCTTTAGAAGAAATAATAAATAAATATTTTCAAAAACAAAAATTTTAAAGAAAAGGATTAGGTTAGTACTATAACATAAGGAAAAAGGAGAGACCTACAGTTTAATTTTTGATATAATTCGTCTTATTTAAATTAAATTAAAAAGTATCGTAAAAAGTAAATAGAAAAGTACACTAGACCCTCCATGTACGCGAGTTCGATGTACGCGAATTCAGAATAACGCGAATTAGATTTTGATACCTGAATTTTTTATACGCGAAGCAAAATTCCCTTTAACGCGAATTAAGTTTTCGCGTATTATTAAAATAACTAGGTGGCACAGTCGGCCTACCGGCCGCCTTTAGCCATCTAGACCGTGTCGAATGTGGTTGTTCGGCCTTCGGCCTCACTACAAGGTTCTAAAGTAGCCTATGTTTTTCGTAGCGTTGTAAATATCGTAACTTCCACACCAAATTTGATTAAGATTGGTCAAATAGAAACGTAAAGCACGTGCACGCGTATTTGCATTGTCGATCGGTTGACAGCTTGACAGCATTCATTATTGTTTTTTAAGTTGATTTTGAGTAGCCTGCCTTCCTTTAAGGAATCTCGATAATCCATTCATGCGCGTCCCATAGGGACGCGCATGAATGGATTATCAAGATTCCTTAAAGGAAGGCAGGCTACTCAAAATCAATTTTCCTTTCCTTTGCGAATTTTTGCACTATTTCAATACAAAAATATGCGCAGGGACCTACATAATAACTGTGCCAAATTTGGTTCCGATCGGTCAAACGGTTTAGGAGTCTATAGGGAACATATTTTCAGAAAAAAATACATGTAACAAAAATGTGTCCATTAACTATACTAAGGCCCGCGGAATATTATTCTGGCTCCTGTTATACAAAAGGTTGCCCACCCCTGGTCTAGAACACGAAAAAATAAGTTAATTTATCGAAAAATGGTGATTTATTGTATTGATTCAGATTTGTTTCTATTTTGAAGACCATTGAAGACAACATCCTGATCAACCAAATGGAAGCGGTAGATGATCTGACTTAAAAAACTGACCTAAATAACAGAGCAGTGTACTGATCACTGAGAAAAGAATGCATAGCAATGAAGTGATGATACCAATGTACAAGCAACAACAAGAACAAACACAGTTCGACATGTGGTGAAATGCAAGAAAAGAACTCTCTACAGCAATATATAACAACAAGAAAAAATGCTGGCAAGAAATTTTACTGCAAGTCAAGTATGGGATATCGGAGAGTAGCGACAAAGCTGGGAAGAATATCGGGGATTACCTAAACGAGAGTGGAGGAAATAGTTGAAACGCTTTTTCCTATGCTTTAACCAGTTATGTGAAAAAGAGAAGAAGCACAGTACAGCCCTTTTACGGAAATCAAACTCGAAATGTCAACAGGAGGTTCCCGGACCGGATAATGTTCCTGCTGAGATAGCAAACTTAATCGCGGCAAAGTATCCACAAGCAATTCTGGGCAATTATGAACAAGTGTACTGGGGAGGGCGTCTTTCCTAAAAACTGGAAACAAGCAACGCTGGTCCTACTGAGGAAACAGAACAAGCCCCTGGAACAACCCAGCTCGTATAGGTCCATTTTGTTACTGAAGAATGTTCCAAAGCTCTATGAAAAACTGATGCTGGCCAGATTGAGAGACTTCTCAATCGTGAGAGGTGGAGATCTGAGCATGGAACAATACGGATTCCGAAAGGACAGATCAACTATCGACGCCCTAAAGAGAATAATAACCAAGCAAAAGAAGCAAGAGCGGTAATCTGGTAAATAACATGTACCAGATTCGATATAAAAAATACGTTCAACTCGGCGGGATGATGGCACACTGTGGGGGAACTGGGCAAAAGAAAGGTAGCTCCCTGCATGAAAATTTTATTGAAAGCTATCTCTCAGAAAAAGTTATGGTAATTAACACGTAGAGACCCATCAGGATGTGATCGAGGTCGCTGTGGAACTTCATGTATAATAAGGTGATGAAAAATTTGCTGCCTGAAAACACCAAGTTGGATGGCTTTTTGCAGACAACTTGTCTACGCTGGAGGGCTGCCAAGACTGAAGAACCGCTGCGCTGGTAGCAAACGTCAATAAGGCCATTACCGCAATCACACAATGAATGGTTGGAGAGCAGGGACTCCAACACGTTTCGCATAAAACCGAGGCTGTTCCACTCACTGGCAGACGGAGGATTGGAAGAATAGCATCCGAAATGGGCAACCACCAAATAGTGCCCGAGATCACGTTACAACCTTAGATGTTACTGTGGATCGGCGAATAACCTTTGCGCCGCACTACTAAACTAGCAAATTAAGGGTGTTAACGGCGGTGATGCATTCCGTTCTGTTATACGGAGCACCCACATAGAGGCCATGTCAGTGGATCGGCACAGAATGGAGCTGGTCAGAATGCAAACGAGGGTGGCTTTACTAGTATGTTTGGTTTACCGCACGGTATTGGGGAACGCTGCACTTGTGTTGACAGGACTACCACCTATGGACTTCCTAACTCTCGATAGGGCGAAAAACTACCAACACAGAGGGGATCCAGATAGAGCAAAACACCGTGAACAACTACGAAAAATGGGATGATTTCAAAACGGGGTCATGGACAAGGAGATTCGTACCGGCGATAAAGAAAGAAAACACGGTAACCTGAACTTCCACGGTTGTTTTAATATCTGTACTGTATAATATTGTAATCTGTACAAAAAATACAACGTGAGGAAAAACAAAACCAGAATGGGTAAACAACTACAGAAGAGTAGGCGGTGTTTCCCGGTTTCGCTCAGGAATAGAGTTCTAGTCAGTGAAAATCTCACACTACGGTCCAGAGCAATACGGTGGTGTCTTATTGAAGATTTACCCACTACCAATGCACAGCAAAAAAATTTATAACTTATTAGGTTATTTGGAAAAGTGACATTGATGAATTTTTGTTCATCGAGCATATCAACTATCTCTCATTTACTTTGTCACGTAAAGCTATCCTACATGTCCACAACAGGAATATTGAATCGAAATTAGGTCGAAATCTAATGAGGTTCCTATGTACTACTACTCTAATCAAAGCAAAACTGAAGTGTGCTTTGTTTGACACAACTGGAAGACTGAAAATCACATTTTGTAAACAAGAAGTTGAGTTAACATATTAAACAATAATATGAATGTTCAAAATATGCTTACCTCAACAATTATGCCAAAAATTAAAACAGTCGTCGACGCAAATATTAGACAATCCCAAGTCTCTCAATTATTTGGCTGCTGAAATTGCAAGATTATCATTACGAGAAATTTCTACATCCAAATCGCAATATTAAACTTTCAGGGAGTTGATAATACAAATTTATTGCTGTTCGACACCTCCATTATTCATAAATTTTTTCAAAATGAAAACTGAATTATTTAAATAAAAATTTAAAGAAAAGTAGAATTACATGATCATAGAAAATGTAGACCTTCACGATGATTACACTGCTAACATTTGGTGTGTAATGGTAACTTAAAATAATTTATAAGCGAAGTCTTATTTGCCAATACCTAATAGAGAACTTCAGTCAACCTTCGTAGTTATTTCGAAATACGAAAGTTATTAATTATTCTTATTACTTATAGCACAAAATTCAATTTATATTAAACATAATAAGAATAAATTTTTAATCTATCGCCAACTTTTAAGCTTTAAAATTTATAAAGCTTCTTATTCTGAAGTCTTACAGCGCCACGATAACATCGTGTAGTTCAACTTTAGATAAAATATTATCAAAGAAAATATTTAAATTAAATTTGAGTTATTGTTTACTTTTACTCTATTTTTCGTATTAAAAACTTAACAAAACAATAATATAATTTATTATTGTTAACTTTTAAAGAAATTATAACATACGTGGTTATTAGTTTCCATATTAATATTATTATATAAATTGTTGAGCGGACGAAGCAATGAAAGACTGTATTGATTTCCTAACGTTTCGGGCTTTATTCGTCCATTTTCAAGGCTATGGCTGTGTTTTCATTTGTACAGTTATAAAATTTCACGTGTAATCGATCTTTTTGGCACTGTCGTCATCAACTAGAAAAGACTTTCTTTCGGATCTCAAATATATTACATCAGGGGTCCCGCAAGGAACTATTCTGGCACCGCTTCTGTTTGCGATATACTTAGCAGACATTATCGAAGTGTTAAAAATATTTAACGTTTACATGTACGCAGACGATATTCAAATCCTCTGTCATTATTCAGCAGGTGAAGGGAACATGACTAGAATGAGAATGCAATTGGATCTACATGAAATAATCAAATGGACAACAAAAAACGGTCTATTGATTAACACTTCAAAAACCCAAACTATGGAATTTGGATCAGGTGAGGGTTGTGGAATGTTGTACTTAAATGGGGTAGCACTTCAAAAGGTGACTTTGGTAAAGAATCTGGGCATGATGATGGATAAGTCATTGAAGTTCAGTGAACATGTCTCTTTGTTGTGTAGGAGAGCCTACAGTGCACTAAAACATCTCTTCGCATATAAAGATTTTCTCCCTCAAGATGTGAAATTACTGCTAGTTGAAACATTAGTAATGAGCCAACTGAATTATGGGGCTCAGGTTTATGGACCTTGTATAACCAAAGAAAATAAACTTAAGTTACAGACAGTTCAGAACTCATCGGTAAGGTTCATAACAAAAGTACACTATAAAGATCATATTAACCCTGTGATTAGGCAGTTGGGGTTACTTAAATTAGACGAAAGACGAATGCTGCATTATACTTCGATGGTTCGGAATATCATGAATAGTCAGAGACCTGAGTACTTGCGTGGCAAAATTGTGCTAAGATGTGATATGCACGGACTTAACCTGCGAAACGTTAAAAAAACCTACAATACTGCCCAGCACGTGACTGCGAAATACGAACAATCTTTCTCGTATCTAGCTGCTTACCTCCTGAACAGCCTACCAAGGGATTACTGGAACCTTTCATCGATTATGCTGAAAAGAAAATACAAAGACAATATTTTGAATGGTACCATGCACCCGACCATCGAGATATCAAAATTTTAAAGGATAGAGGAATCTCAATCCTCATATGGTTGAATTTGTATCATGTTGTTTAGCTATGTTTTTTGACCTTTTGTATATGTAATTTGAATTTTTATTTTTGTACAATAAACGCTATTATTATTATTATTACTTGCTAAACTTCAAGCATTACCCCATTATTACCATTGAAAATGGGCGAATTAAGCTCGAAACTTTGGACAATCAATACAGTCATCAATACATAATAGTGCAATATCAACTTCTCACTCTTGAAATTCATTATTAGATACCTACATAATAGCGAACGTTTCGATTATCAATGCCCATTATCCGGAGTTGAGATATAGATAAAAGTTGTTCAAAAACTGCTGTTTTGTTTATGTAATTTCATGTGGTAAAAATAAAATTTATGAGTAAAATATTACAAATTTACATTTTTATTTTTATTATTCAGGCATTACTTAACAAAGTATACACTATAAAAAATTATTACTACACAATATGAATTTGAAAGTCAGTATTAAAATGTGGAAGAGCAATTTAATTGACGTTCCAGTTTTAGTTTACATTTTTTAATGATTTATTAAAATGATTGATGTTACACTTGTTAATAAGGTAAACAAGATGAAAAATGAAAATAATATTGCTTACGACATTTACACAATTTATTATGCAGATAGAAAAAAGTTAATTTTAGAAAAATAATTTTCACATTCTGTTCGGCTAATCGCTAAAATCACGTTGGTCTCGATCATGGGCACGGGCCTGCATAGTTATCGCAAAGCATATCAAATTGAGCAGTATAAATACACCAAAGAGCAGGATAGCCAAAATAACAAAGACGTTTTCCAGTATTGCCCAATCTGAGGGTCCCATTTAGCTTCGATTCGTTGGTCAACAGCACTGCAACTCTTACGAAAACAAAATTTTGGAAAATCCAATTTTATTTAAATTTCTTCTACGACTTCCAATCAACCAACACAATTTGCTTCAACAAATTTACACAATTTAACTTTTTACATGTAAATGAAACTTTAAAATGTAACTCGATGCAATGAAAGGACACACTTTTGGCTCTTTTGAATTTAATTCCACGTTTGTTGGTTACGATAACATAACATTCGAAATGATAAGAGCAAAATATAAACTTTTAATGAAAGTTAAATATCGTATTATGAGTTTTCTCTATATTTTGTGTTTGAAACCAGGTTTCCTATAGGTATTTTTAATAAAATAAAAAAGTTTTAGTGGTAGATTTATTTAATTTTTATATTCGAAATCAAAAGATATAAAGTTTTTATTCTGTTCGGAAATTATTGAAATAAAAAATTTCTGTAAAAATGTAGACAATATTGCAATGTTTAAATATTTGAACGCAAAAACTATTAAGTGCACATTACACGGGGCCTTCGGCTGCAGCAACTTCTGTGCAGAACGGTATACGCAAAGCGCAAATACATGAACTCGTCTCTACGCAGAAATTTCATGCAGCCGAACGCCTCGTGTAATGTGCACTTTACAAACATTTTTCACAAAATAATAAAAGTTAAAATCAAAAATAAAAAACAAGAAAGGTTTGAGTTTCATTTATTAGCTGACTCATGAAACATTTGTTGGAATGTTTGTAATATCAATATATTTCAAAAGGTAAATTGAACTGGTATATCCATATAGAAGATATAAAATATATGTAAATTATACAAATCACCAAGAAACGAATGCCTTCCGTTACAAATAAGTTTATTTCAATAACCTGATCTTAAGTGTAAGATATTTTAAAATTGCTTTTTTATAATATTATCTACATACGAAAAAAGCTTTTATTGGTAATTGAAAAATGCAAAACTTTACTTTAAATATTGCTCATTGCGATGAATAGGTTTTTGTTTAGAGGTAATAAGTACTCTTCATGAATAAAACATACTGATAGATACTCCTCTCCATTAAAAATGTATAAATCATGATTACCATCCGGCTTTTAGACTATAAATTGGAAATGCAGTAAATATGAAAATAAGTCAGGTATTCCCAGGAATTCCTAATTTAATTAGCGGAAACTTGATTTTCTTAAAAATCGCTGTTAAGTAAATAACATTATCGATTAGCCGACACTGATTAACTGCAGTCAATTTATTGTATAACGTAATACCTAGAGAAAACTGCTTTTCAGTGTAACTTCGAACAACTTTTTAAGCATATTTAGCAACATGAAGAAGCTTTATTATGTTATGACAATTCTCTGCACGCTACCTGAATGAAATTTGCTTCATACGTGAACAAATATGTATTACTAGCTGACCCGGCAGACGTTGTCCTGCCCGAATTTAATTTTTATGCCACTCAAAGAATTGTTTATCCAAATATAAATTATTCGAAATAATTAAACATATTATGAAAAAACAAAGTTTTCCATCAACGTCAATTTTAATTTATGAGAAAGAAACCAGCATGCCCTGATAAATCTCGAAAAACGCGCAGTATTTATGTTTTACTTGTATATAGCTGACCCGGCAGACGTTGTCCCGCCCGAAATTAATTTTTATGCCACTCAGAGAATTGTTTATTCAAATATAAATTATTCGAAATAATTAAACAAATTATGAAAAAACCAAAAAATTTACATTAAAAGTAGTAATATCGAATCCTGACAGTTTCGGATGTATTTACTAATAATTTTAAAATTTTTTTTCGTATTATTCATTTAGATGATTAGGGGAAATCAGATATCAATTTTGGTGATGATCGATGAAGTTAAAAAAAAAACTTTTTTTTGTGCGGATAATTAAAAAAATTTTTTTTCGTATTATTCATTTAGATGATTAGGGCGAATCAGATATCAATTTTGGTGATGATCGATGAAGTTCCAAAAAAAACTTTTTTTGTGCGGATAATTAAAAAATTTTTTTTTCGTATTATTCGTTTAGATGATTAGGGGGAATCAGATATATATTTTTTTAAATTTCTGAGTGTCTTTAGTCCAAAATTTTGTGGTGGAGGAGGAAAAATTTATTTTTATAAAATTGTTTTATGTTACCTATTGATACCAAATATGAAGAATTTATTCTAGACTTTAGTAAAAACTCTTTAAGTGGGGGTAAATGTCAAAAAAAATTTCCACTTTTAAAAAGGGCGTGTCTAAAGACCACCAATATGTGAATTTTATTAGAAACAAAGAAGAATTTGATTTGGACTTTGACGTAGGGGTATAGAACAATTGGCTTTCCCTGACGTTGTATTGTAATTGGGTCACATAATCTTTAAAGACGACATGTCGTTTGGCGAGCAAGTTTTAAGATTTTTCGATGTAAAAAGTTTCCAAAAATTATTCTTCCTTTGTGGAAAAATTTAAGGAAACGTAGACCACCTTTTCAAAAACTTGACAAAATTACAAACTCGAGGGCTTAAAATTAACTCGGGATGCGATGTAAAATTTTAAAAAATTATCACAATATTTTGTCGCGAGTATGAAGTATGCCCGTTAATAATTGAACGTTAATCTAACACTTTCTTCGGCACATTATGTGGGGACGTTTAAACATTTTTTTGTAAATTTTGGAAAATTAAAATTTTTTTTTCTCCTACCGGCTATATTCCCCAAAACAAACGGAAAGTGCTCTATAACATTTTTCGAAAAACCATCTCGTTTTGCTTAAAATGGACTGCAAATATTTATATGCAAAATTGGTCCGTTTTGAAATGGAACTTTTTGAAATTTTACGTTTCTGTCATTTGCCACCTTAATTGATGTCGCACCAAAAAATATATAACTATCGAAAAATTGGCGCTCGTAAAATGCCACCCGAAACCGTTTCTAAAAATAAAAATTTTTTCATAATCGTGGCGCCACGACGGCATTTACGTCAGAATTTAGAAAATTTTTCAAGCGGCTCTGCCGTCCTTATTTACCGATCGATTTTTAATTTTTCTTCGGCATCTAAAGCAATTCCCTAGACCCCACAATATTGCATCTATAACTTTTTTTCCTATCGCGCACCGAAAAGCTGTAAAACGAAGAAGTAAATTTTCAAATAATTTTCCAATGCTTTTTGAAATCCCAAATTGAATTTTTTTTTTCGAAAATTGAATGTTTAAAGACGACATGTCGTTTGGCGAGCAGTTTTAAGAATTTTCGATGTAAAAAGTTTCCAAAAATTATTCTTCCTTTGTGGAAAAATTTAAGGAAACGTATAGGTACCAATTTTTTTTGTGCGGATAATTTAAAATTTTTTTTTTCGTATTTAGCATTTAGATGCTTAGGGGGAATGAGATATCAATTTTGGTGATGATCGATGAAGGTCCAAAAGAAACGTTTTTTGTGCGGGTAATTTTAAAAATTTTTTTTCGTATTATTCTTTTAGACGATTAGTGGGAATCAGATATATATTTTTTTAAATTTCTGAGTGTCTTTAGTCCAAAATTTTGTGGAGGGGGAGAAAATTATATTTTTATAAAATTGTTTTATGTTACCTATTGATATACCAAATAAGAGGAATTTATTGCAGACTTTAATAAAAACTCTTGTAGTGGGGGTAAATGTGAAAAAAAAATTCCACTTTTAAAGAGGGCGTGTCTAAAGACCACCGATATGTGAATTTCATTAGAAACAAAGAAGAATTTGATTTGGACTTTGGAGTAGGGGTATAAAACAATTGGCTTTCCCTGACGTTATTGTGTCTTAATTATTGGGTAACATAATCTTAGGTGTTAAATTTATTTCGGGTAGTACACTGTTTTAGTATGTGTATTATTTTTCTACTTTACTTTATTAGTATCACTTGTATGTTTTTCACTTCACTTTCCGTCACTTTGACACTATCTTTTAATAATGTCGAAGGAAAGGAGTGCCTTGCTAAAACGCGCACTATTTATGGTTTACCCTTTACATGATTTACGTCAATGTCAGAATTTTAGAATTAAACTTTTAGAGTGCCTTGCTAAAACGCGCACTATTTATGGTTCACCCTTTACATCATTTATGTCAATGTCATTTAATTAAACTTTTAGTGTCAAAATCGCATCGTAACTATGACAACGACGTTGACCTGAAGCGTTTAACTGCAGATGACCGTCTTATGGTGGCGAATTACTAAAATCAAAGACGACGAAAAGTTTACTCTTGATCCTCGCCAGATCTCGTGAAAGTTTCAACGCCCACAGTTACGGGATTTAGGCGTCTATGCGGAACACACACACATACCCACATACATACAAGCATTTTTATATATAAGATTATGGGGTACTACAGAAATCTGTCGAGACTCAAACTATGCCCGAAATACACCAGTCGCCATTTTGGAAAAAGGCATAAAAATATTGAAGGGGCCCAAAATATTCAGCGTAAAGAAAGGAAAAACATTTTTTTGTAAAACCAAAAATAAAACCGCCTTTTGTAAATACTAGTAGCTGTTTTGATAGAATGAAATAAAAATAGATTACCTATTTAGAATTAATTAATTAATTAATTTTGTTCTAATTATTATGTCAATAAAATTATGTCAATAACTTAATGTCAAAGCAGGAACAATTATATGGATTTTATGCGCTTGAATAATAATTAGTACCTATACTTTTGTCCTGAGTAATTTGAGCGAAACTGTTGCCTTTTTCAACTTTTAGCCGCTTTGTTATTAATCTCACAAAGAAATATATTTTTCTTTTTACACTTAATACTTTTGGGTATGTTTGGTATTTTAAATGTTTTGAAAAGAATTCAAAAATTAGTTTAAGTCCGTTCCCAGGGCGTAATAGAAGTCCAATTCGAAAATAATTTCAGGAAAGTTGGAAATCTGTAAGTAAGTCTGTAGTCACATTATACGCATTTTGTCCATCCTGCGAAGTCTGCGTTCAACGTCATATTGTAAAGAAAACAACGAAATGAGCGTTTTTGAAATATCTCGTTAAACGTTGATTTTACGACAAAATGACTTCTTACCAATATTATTTTCAAGCTAAAATACAGTATGAAAAAGGTTCTCAGAATTTTTTCACAAAATGAACCTATTCCGAGTTTATTCTTTCATATAACTGCATACAATTGTGTCCAGTCATTAGGTCACCAAAAATTGTCTGCGTGAAAATAACTCGGATCAGCATTTTGATTTCCTTAATAAACCTTTTAATTTAAAATCAAAAAATTGTTCGTAAGTTTTCAACATCAGGCTTGGATCGGATAAAACAAATTTCCTAAGTTTAAACTATAAAATAGATGAATGTAAAATTTTGAGCATAAACTAAAATAAAAACATTGTTCTAGCCTGAACAGATTTGGAACTGCTTTTTTGCCTATATTATAACATAATTCATTGGATCGGAAAGAAACAAATTTCCTAACTTCAAACTACAAAATAGATGTATGTAAAATGTTGAGCATAAACTAAAAAAAAAACATTGTTCTAGCCTGAACAGATTTAGAACTGTTTTTTTGCCTATATTATAACATAATTCATTGGATCGGAAAAAAACAAATTTCCTAAGTTCAAACTACAAAATAGATGTACCTATTGCTATGACCTCTCTTATATAAAAGATTAGACACGTTGATTAAGTTGGGCGCCACATTCAAATGAATGAAAAATATGAAAAAGTATGAATGTTAAAATTTTACGTGCTAAAATTTTATTAGAAAGCTCACCACTTTGTCCCTCTTGTATAGCTCAGTCTAAGGCTCTCTCAGAGTATTGCAGGTATTAGTTTAATTAGGGAATGTAGCTTATCAAATTGGAAAACTTTAATTTTGAATGATAGAAAAGTTGGCTGAGTTTGAACAAAATGCTTAATTGTTTTGACCAGATAAAACGATCCACTTCTGTATTTGAATGATCTCAAAAATTTAGAATACTGACCTGTAAATGTTTGATAATAATAAAAAGATTGTAATAATTCAGAAATGATTTTATGTTCAGAATAATATCGCAAAGCGCAAATAATCAATTTTAACAAAATTTGTACAGATACCTTGTTACGAATATATAATTTTAAATTAATTAAAAAAATAAATGATTTTTATGAAAAATTAATTATTAAAAATGCCAAACAAATAAATTAGCAGTAACGTAAGCCAAGACTAATCGTTCGGAGAGCATGAATATCACAGGGTCTGTACACCAATTATTTTGATTCACCTGTAAACGGGAAATTAGGCTTAAATAAAAATCACACATATTAATATAAAAAATTACATATATTAAAAAAAATATCAATTGATAAAACTTATAAACTAAACAAATCATTAATTTCTAAAAAATAATACAAAACAATTTACATAATTCACTTTCAGTTATTATATTTTGAAAATAAAATTTAACGTAAATGTAATATTTGTGCACAAGTTAAAATAAAAATGTTTATTAAAAAAATATCGTCATCATTTATAAATTTAAAAATCCTCAGAATATTTGGATAAATTGAAACCAAAAATTAAATATTATTGTTGTTTTCTAAAACATATCAATCTTTATAATAAATCTCACAAGTTCTCTTACTTTTTTTATAAGTTGCTAAAACTTAAGCCAAATGAAGGGAAGTTGCATGAAAATTGGACCATTATTTCCACTCGTACTGAAACCCATCAGTATTAATTGCTCGAAAGTAGCTCACATCTGGACCTACCCAGCAATGGCTCGAAAGTAGCCCGCATCGGACCTACCCAGCTCGTTATAAGTTCCTCTATAACATTGAAGCGATACTTATTTAAAAATTATTTAACCAATCGGATCCATTTCATTTTCTAAAATTTATTGTCTTCGCCATCAAATATAACAAGAATTAACAACTTGGAATAAACAACTTGGAATTTAACACTGGAGTATTATTAATTGATAATACTACTAAAATACGTTGCACAAAAATTAATTAATTTAATGATTAAAACTTAATAACTTCTCTGTATGTTACAACTGGGGGCTTAGATGACTGCTACCCAAAGGGAGTCGGTTAACACCTCAAATTTTCATGTTTCTTCGTTGAGAACTTGGGTTCAACTGCTTTAAATATTATTAGGAATATTGACTTGCCCTTCTTTGAAATTAAAATTTTAGGGAGGTATTCTAAATCAAACCAATCAAAAGAATTTATACTTTTGGAAACAAACTTTCAGGAACTGGTCTGTTCACACAAATAAATCACAATAAAAGTGTCTAAATTGGAAATTATAAAAACCATAAATAATTATTGGGATATTGGTTACTTGAAAATAAACTCTAAAACCAGGATGCAATAAATTAAAATTTGAAAAATGTCTGAGTCGTTTAAAAAAAATTATTTTCTAATAAATAAGTAGAAATTTATTGCATCACAAAAAAGCACTGATTTTAAAAATTAAAATTGAAAATTATTAGGAAATGGTCCGTAATAACCTTATCTGTTACCAGAATGTTTACAATAATCAAAATCAAAAATAATGTAGAATGACGATCCTCTTCTTCCTTTTCTTCCTTTAGATGCTTAAATAAATTTAAGTCTTGCCGTTGTCCAAAACGGGTTAAATGTTTTTGTATTTAAATTTGTTGCTCTTGGCGAAGCGTAGAAAATAAAATAATAAAAATGTTTTGTTGATGAAATATTTATAAAATAGGGTAGCCAAAAATGCTCCTGCTAAGGTCTTTTCTCAGCATCCTGTATGTAAAATGCTGAAGGCGTAAAGTTAATAAAAATAATAATTTTCAAATACCTTTGAATTTTTATAATCCTGACTTTTTAATAAGTCTGCGTAGAAAAACACAATCTTGATATAAACACAAGCGCACTGTGAGACACTTCCACAATCAGATGTTTTCGTTGATGCCAGTTGATATGACGCTTCAGATCTTCTGCTGTTTGGATTGTGTTGTGATGGTAGTAATCATCCAAATTTAACTTTCTAATAGTGTTGTTTTATTAGATTGTATGCCAGTAAGTAGTTTCAAGTTAAATCATTCTCGGATATTTGAGAGTTGAGTTGAAAAATAACATTCTTAATTTTCAGGTGTGACAACTAACTTTGCCATCTTGGATTTTTATCGACCAAGGTTTGATTGAATTATCGGATCACGTTGCACGTCCGTCCACTTTAAATATCAAAATCCAACTAACTTTTGCTTGCGCAAAATACAAATTTGAGCTGTTTTCAACGACTTGTAAGTCAAATTTATTCCTTTTACGAATTTTATTTTTATTAAATTTTCTGTAATTTTCAGAGTTGGTTCCATCATTGAAGAGATTACTTATTTGCTGCTTTTCAGTTGATTTCCATCACAGTAGTCAATCTTGGAGCCATTTGAAGTAGTACATTTGACTATTTTCGTTATCACATTTCACTTATCAAACTTTAATGGATTTTGGCCCTTATTTACCGTTTTACAAATTTTGGAGCTGAATTTATGGTTATCACATACAGTTAGATATAAAAAAATTTTGGTTATAAACAGATTTTCATACAACAAGTTATTTACAGAGATTTATCAATTTAAAGTTCACAAACGTAAATTTCATCATTTCTAAGTTAAAGTATCTTTTTAAAGGTTAAAGGTCATTTTAAATCACAGCACTATGTAAAATTTTGAGCATAAACTAAAAAGAACATTGTTCTAGCCTGATCAGATTTGGAACTACTTGTTTGCTTATACGATATTATAACATAATTCAAACACGATCAACTTGGATAGTTCACAGCTAGGGAACTATTAGGGGTAGTAGTTCTTCTATACGGGGATTTACATATAATTAAGTGTAATCTAACTCATCTGTAGAATAATTTAACGTCAGATAAAGAAAAAAAACTACAATTTTTGGAAAAAAATCGAAAAGAATTATTCTTTCCCTCGGAAACTATTAATTTTTTAAATTTTTGCTCGGAATTTTATTTGCGTAGACAAGGGAAAACAATAATTTATTGTAAGCGAATTATTCACAACATCGTTTCAATCTTCACAAGTTTTAAACTTGTTTCCACCAAGTTGAAACAAAGTTTCAAACTAGGTATGTACCTACGAAAACAACAAGAATTTCGTAGAATGAAGTTGGAAAATCATGAAGCATGGCACGTTTCCTATAACTACCATCAAGGATCCAGCTCTACAAAGATTTCTAACAACTATATCTGGTTAATGTAGGTACCAAATGATAAAAGAGCTACATACATCAAAAAATGAATAGAAGGTTAAAACGTATGAAATTTAATTAAAAAAGGATTATAATGGATTAGATTAATAGATACTGGGGAAATCACTTTAAAAACGTGCAGCAATACTTGTATAGTACTATAATGGACCTAGTAAAGGGTTGAGATAAAATTCGATGGAATATTTACCGTTCCCGAAGTCTGTTTAGCGATTATTTATCGAGAAAAAAGTGTTGCTTTAAAACGATATTTTTCAATTTTTGTAATTATACCCGTATGCGGTGACAGAGTCCAAGGGCTGTTACCCAATGGTAACAGATTTAAGGTTTAACAGGTAAATGGTAACTAGTCGAAAAGGAAGATATAAAAAGGAAATCTGTGTGAAAATACCACGTTTCTCGTGGTTTTACTGTAATTTTATCGTAAATAATATTATTTATAATAAGTAACTTTCCTATCAAATCAGCATTTTATAAAATACTGAGGAAAATTCCCATTTCGCCGTTTTATCCAACATAGCGTCGAACATAAACCGCATAGGGCGTGAAAACTAGGGACTTTGAAAACAAATTGAAATAGAGCGAATAAAATTATTTTCAGCTTTCCTATCGAGCGTATTAGGCATAACAGTGCACTTACGCATCTATGTAGTAATGTAATTTAAATATTTTTCTCCAGCCATTAGTGAAGGTCGACTTTTCCAATTGTCAAAGGAGAATAGAAGGTTGATGTTGGCCGCTGAGTGCACGAAAAGTAGTGAAGTATTTTAATTAACCAATTAGAACGTGGAAAAGCAGACTAAGTTTCTAAAGTAACTGAAATGCCCTCTTCTCACTCTCTATTTTTATGTTGGAAACTTATAGTGGTATTTCCATCGCCGGACCCGTATAAAGGACGGAAATACTTTATAATATCGTACAATAAAATTAATAATAAGCTCGTAATATCCATTCTTTATAATTTATTATGGTGATGAAATATCAGTTTAAGTTACCAGTTATTTCATCTTTGCCATTCCAAACCTAACTACCTGGTAGGTGCTGGACATTAAGAGTCTAAGTGGGGGGCCATTGGGGGCCGGCGTGGAATCAAAACCCTGGCGATCCCGAAGAATTAGTCAAAGCATACGACAGGTATGCGACGCCAATGTGTTGAAGAAAGCTAATAATACCAGAAGAAAGATGTACTGTGGTAGAACACCGAAGTGACCCAGCTAAGTAAAAACTGCATGCAAAGAGCCATGCATGAGCTGCATAGAAGAGGTAAACACACGGAAAAGGCTACGTGCGGCTACCATCCGCAGTCATCCGCAGTCAGAAGAGTAGCTGGAAACACTTACTGAAGGAGGTGGACGTGGACGTATGGGGTCTTGTAGATCAGATTTTTACAAAGACGATATGCAAATCAACCATACCGGGTCTCACCCTACAACGCCTAAAGGATATCGTCAATCAAATTTTATTCCAGTGCAGACCGCAAATATTCCTGAGTTTACGCTATAGAAACTGACTCTGACAGCAAGCGAAATGGCGGTGGGCAAAGCCCCGGACCCCGATAATATACCAACGGAGGTGTTCAGACTCGTTATACAGGAATGCCCAGCACTAATTCTACAGGTCGTCAACCAATGTCTAACCAATGGGAAATTTCCGGCATTATGGAAAAAAGCAAGATTGGTATAATCGAGGAAAGGCAAGAAGCTACTGGAGAACCCGAGTTCTTACCGACCCACCTGTCTCATCAATGGCATGGGATAGCTGTTTGAGAGACTAATACTGGTCAGGCTTCAACCACAACTACAATTACGGGGTGGCCTATCGAACTCACAGTTTGGTTTTCGGAAAGACCGATCAAGAATAGACGCTCTTAAAATCACATTAAAATCACGACCATAATAGCCAATACGTCGCTATCCATAATTGATGAATGGATTACGATTTGGGGTCTCACACTTGTCCCTAAGAAGACGGAATCGGTACTCCTGATCGGCAAAGGGAGTGCGAGAATCTACCTCGGATCTGAAGGGACGTAACATAGTGCTGGGAAAGTTTGCGAAAGTGTTGGGGGTCACCATTGACAACATACTTTACTTCGATGTATCTACACATACGGAAAATAGCGAAAAAGTGGCCAAGTTCATCCGTAGCGGAGCGAATAATGAGCGGAACGGACGCCGGAACGAATAATGTACCTCCGAGTAATATCCACGTACTGCACGATGTCCAGAGAGGAGATCGCGGTGGTGGTGGGTACGCTGATAAGCGACCTACTAGCGGAAGAAAGGAGAAGATACTATGAGAACCACTGCAGAAAAGAAGCAGAGTAGACAAGTCTTGCTCGCGGTACAGCAGCATCGATATGATGGGATAGATTGGGATGAGCCATTCCAAGCCTCAAACCATGGGCTCATGAGAACGATGTACGGAACACAATTTTTGAGTGCCCGAGGTGGTCGGAGATCAGAGCAAGATATATGTAACATGACTGCCCTAAACCCCTAAATTTTTGTCGTCAAGATGCTGTCATCAGTAGATTATTGGGGGAGGGTATCAGAGGCGATCATATCTATCATAAAGACCAAACAACCCAGAAGACAGCAAAAAAAATCCCGAAAGGCCAGAAGATTTAATAGAAGTAGAATGGCTTGTGGCAGTAAACTGAATACCGTAAACTGAATCCCGTTGCTACTCGGGTGAAGTTTTTAGTAGGCTGACCCCACCCTACCATCCAGTACGAGTTAGTAGTGCCTTTCTTAAGCTTTAACCCCTTTCGACGCGCATAAAAAAATTCCAGCTATTCAGTAAAAATGGGAAAAATGGAGTTATCATTTTCTGCTATTTTCGAAGAAGTCCTAGAAAAATAGTGTATGTACAACGGCCAGTAAACTCAAATAATTAAACAATTTATTGAAGTGTTTAAATATTAAAAACTGAATAAAGTTATTAAATATTAAAAAAATTATTACGCATAATTATTAATAAAAAAAATATGAGGTAAAAACCCTCCATCGCCGCGCATATCATAAATCTTTACTTGAGACTATCACAGCAGGAATTAATCTGGAAGCTTTTAATATTGACAAGCATCCTATTGTGAAATTTTCTTTATTAAGTAATCCACAGTACCCAGAAACTATGAAAGCTTATTCAGTTGCTCATTAAATCAATAAATATTTTATATTTACCCCTAAGTAACGTTTCACATTTACTGTGATATAAAATCAGGCCTCAAGTAAGTTCACTGGTGAGTTTCAAAGGTAGTAAACTAAAAAAATAGTATAATTCTTTAAGAAACGCAATTGAATACTTTCAGAAGCAGGCAGGGGTGAAGATTTCAACATAATATGCAAATGCTATATTTGAGTATATTCATGATTCCACATGGAAAGTTTGGCAAAAGTTTAAAAAACCGTTTTGCCCAAATGGATATTAAGATATATTTTATGTTGTTAATTAAATTTAATCGATATTTCAAAAATTCTCTTGCTTTTCACTTCTCTCCTATATTTAAACAATTGTTTAGTCCTTAAAAATTGTTAACATTGAATTATTTTAGCTCACAGTTAAGTTTTTAAGAAAATATGTACATATTTACTACTATTATTAATGTTCCCATTTGGAAACTCAAAAAAATTATTACAATCCTACTTACCAAATTTTAATGCTTTTATTTTCGAATATCTAAAAAAGAGATCAAAAATTAGTATATGCAATAGAGGGTTCAGTAAATTTACATAATAAATAATAGTACATAGTAAGGTTCCTAAAATATGAAGGTCCTCAAAGGGGAAGATCTAATTATTATAATTCTAAGCCGTGGATTTAATTAATTATCAAGGTGGTAACAATAACATTCTTAAAGGATTATTCGTTGACGTTCAATTGAATTAGTCCTTCAAGAACTTGATACACCTGATTATCAAGATCAAACGCATTGTGATACTTTATATCCTTATAGTATAATATCTCATTGCATAGCTGTACCTATTGATACATCTCGATATTTCCAATTTGTATCATAGCAGTTACGTATCAAAAAAATAAAAATACTCTTTTATTCAGAATGTTATTCAAAGGATTGACAAATTAATACCAATGGATAAACGAAAGCTCGTTGCATGTCAAAATTGGACAATATCATGTCACACGTATGACAAGGAAATGTCGACCAAACTTGCTATAAAATTCTGATTAAATATTCATCAACAAGGCAAACGCTGAAGATCGTATCTATGATAGCTATAAATAAATGTTTCTGGTAAAAATTTTTAAAAATTACTACTATAATATAAAAGATGAAAATAAGAATTTTTTCAGAAAAACCAACACCTTGTTCAAGGATGAAATTAGCGAATTATCTGAAATTGAAGACATTAAAATTGTAAACCTTCTACTTGACATGTGCATGTCAAAAATGGAATAATAAAACTGTTACCATATTCAAAATTGCCCTTATTAAAAAACAAAGTTCATGTTGAAAAGCCCTTAGAACATTTTTTTATAAAAAAAAACTTTTACTAGATTTATGCATATTAAAATATATTATTTTGTACAGCTTTGGCATATATATAAATATTTAAAAATGTTTCTCAATATAGCAGCTTTTCACGTGCGTTAAGCCCTATAAGTCTTAGTAAGTGCACGAATTTACGTCTTTACATTAAAAGCTTATAATTACGTTACCCACGGAGTTAAAATACAGTAAGCATATAATTATGCAAATAAACTTCCAATTTTAATTTTAAAATTCGATTCCTTTAGAATAGTTAAAAATCTGTTCAATAATTCAAGTCAACGTTAAGGTTTTAAATCAATGTGTCTACGCTCTAGTCAATATTGCAAAATTTTTAGCCCCATCTATCAAAAGCTTTAAAAAAGTTTTTACATTAAACCAGCAATAATTTTTTTGTTTTTATTGACAACTATATTGCCACAAAAAATATGTTTTCAACTATTGGAGTTTCCCAGAAAATCAATTTCCAGTGCCAGAATTTGGAATAATTTAATTGCCCTTTTTGGGGTAGTTTAAAATGCTGTCACTATTCGGCCTTCGTCCTCACCCTGAATTTTCGTGGAAATGTCACATTTCAAATTGGCAACAGGTCAAGTTTATTTCCATACAGATTGAAGTTCATGTTAGTCTATTACACAGAAATATAAATTTTATCTCAAAGGATTTGTACATGGAAAAACTCACGTTATTATCTGGGATTATCCGCATCACATTCGTGTTAAAATTAATCATGACATTTTAAGGATATTAATTAGTAATTTCACTTTTTCAGAATTTTTTAATGAAAAACGGGAAGTGTATAAAAAATTTGTTAAATTAATAACGTGTTTGGTAAAGGGCGTCACGATTTTAAATTTTAGATGAATATAGAATAACATTTTTATAAGCATCTAAATATTTATACTACTTTTCCTTACACACAAAACTTTCATTTTTCATCAAAGCAATACCTCAACCTCTAACTTGTTAAAAGTTTGTAATTAATTTGTAAAAGTCTTTCCGCTTTTTTGTACCATAAGGGTTGTAATATTTTGCGCTACTTGAAGCAAACGTATAAAAAGTTAGCTAACTAATAAATTACAGAGTTTATTAATTTATCTTATATTTTCGCAGTAATTATCCATCAAGGTATCTCAATTTAGCATCGTGTTACATAAAGACTTACAAATTCAAAATTAATTCTCGTCAAATTAGTTTTCATCCCATTGAAAGTCACTATCAATTATGCAAAGTAAAACGTAACCCTTATTTTAATGTAATTTGAATAGCTGTTTATGTAGTCATTAAGAAAGCGTTGTGATAGTGCGTTGGTTTCAAAAATTCCTACCTTTGGCCTTTAGAGAATCGAAAGAGATATATTGAGAATTATTTCGCAGGAGGTTTCAATTTGCATTAATTTTTCAGGAATCATTGATGGGCAGCTTTAAATATTACCCTATCACATTAATTCAAAGTTTCAAGCTTTCGCGTAAAGATTTGAAATCTTGATTTATTTCTGAAAAATATATAAAATAGACAAAGAACTAAACGGCAAGTAGAATTTTACGCCAAGTAATATTTTGTTCATTGCGACTACAAAGTGATAATGTTGGTTAAAATTGAAGTGACTGGATGCGATGAAGTAAATTAGCACACTTCACCGGTTCGTGAAAAATTAACCCCCTTGAAATCTCCATCAAACTGTATCTCAATATCCTTTCTTGTTTTCCAGATATTAAGATGGGAACTTTTAAATACAATTTCCCACGTATTCCTTAACTTTTTCACGATCTCAACAATAAATCTCTATTGTCACAATTCGTTAACCCCAAGTTAGTTTAATTTTAATAAAGTTTAAATGCGTCGTTCTTTATTACAGATTCTTTTAAATATAAAAATATTTTTTATTCCAACAGAGCTTAACAATTCAAAAAGTTCCTAATTAAGCTTTTTTAATGTAATTTTTGTAGACATTTCTTAAGACTTTAATTGCATATTTAAAATTATTTCTCTTCACGATTTTTGTGAGATTTTCTTTTACGCACTGATTACCTTTCGGTGCTTTCAGTAAATTGTGTAATGTAATTATTTTTTTATTGTAATGAAAGTAAATATTACACCAATTAATTTTTATAAAAAGATTTCATTTATTTATTTTAGTTTCTTGAATTTATTTTCCTTTCAAATTATTTTATTATCTTCCACTGAAGGACAGCCGATAGATAATTTTATACGTTTCGACCAACATATCGACAATTAAAACAAATTTTGTGCAGTCGTATTATTTGTTATAGTGCGTTTTTATTTATTTATGTGTTTTAATTTTGAAGTATCAATTTGTATTGTATTTTTAGTGGTGTTAATTTGGAAGATTTTTAGTATACTAGTAAAATTGAAGATTGAAAAGAAACCGTAAAATTTGTCGTATCTTCGTTGAATAAATTGGATAATCTGGTACCCATCAGAAAGTTGAAGTAGAAGAAAGGTAGAAGTTATCATTCACAATGATGCATAATTACATAACAGATTACATGTGGCCAATGTATATGGCCATTATTATTTCAATCATAATCACAATTGCCTTATTTCTTATTATCTCCGACATCATCTTTCCTGATCAAAATTATTGGTGCAAATTATGATGCTCATAAAGAAAGCTTCGATGGTCAGGATGGCTTGTAAAGATACCTTCGTACATAAAACCACGTTTAGGATTCTTTTGGGCTTATTATTTCTGCTTCAATAAATTATGTGGATCATAAACGTGGTTTTTGTACAATTTACTTTATTAGTTTTTTTTTGTCGTATTTTATTGTGGTAAAATCTGCCAAGTTTAACGTATTTTCTTTTAAAGTATAAAAATAGCATTTTTAATAAGTGTTTCCTTTTTATTCTGTATAATAAAAAGGCTACAAAATAATCTATTTAATAAAAAGTGATAAAAACTTGGTCCTACTATTCCCTGAAGAACTTTAAAAAAATTGAAGTTCATAATGTTTTCAGATACTACGTGAAGGTCGTAACTACAAGGTTGTTGTAGTAATTACTACCTACAATATGAAAATTAAAAACATTTTAATTCCTTTAATGTTTTGCAATAATTCATAACAAAAATGTTACAACTTGAAATTATAGCACAATGAATAAATTATTTTATGAATAAAATTATTTTCTTTGATCTGGAATAAAGAATAAAAATAACTTGGAAATTTGTGATTACCAAGCACAAATATTTGTAAAAGAGCCACTTAAATACGAAATGTAACAAATATAATTAATGTTGGTTTATATATCTTTAAAATTTGTAAATTGTAGAAAAGGAGCAAACATTTATTGAAGAGATCAAAACAATAAATTTGACAATATTAATTTGTATGAAAATATCAAATAATGGAAGTTAAATAAATTTAAAAAAAAAAGTTATTAATGGAAGGTAAAAATATAGGAACAGTATTATTAAATTTGGAGAATAAAATTTGCTTAATAAATAAATTCAAAAAATAGCTTTGTTGGTTTAGCAAAAGGAATTCTGTATTCAATTACAAATTTGGCTGGAGGTATTTATGATGACGTGAGAACTTCTATTTTTCGTAACATAACATCTTTTCTGCCATCCATCGATCTATCCTGCAAGTTGATTTATATGAACTTCTTGATGAGTCTCGTTTTAATTAAGACACCTCACATTATTGACGGAGCCGGACAAATGGACGCGGCCGAAAGGCCGCGACCGAAAGGACGCGAGCGTTTGGGCGCAGACCCAAAAGGACGCAGACCCAAAAGGACGCAGACCCAAAAGGACGCAGACCCAAAAGGACGCAGACCCAAAAGGACGCAGACCCAAAAGGACGCAGACCCAAAAAGACGCAGACCCAAAAGGACGCAGACCCAAAAGGACGCAGAACCAAAAGGACGCAGATCCAAAAGGACGCGGCCCATAAAGACGCAGACCCAAAAAGACGCCAAGATTCGACATAAAATGGGGGAAAGGTTATATTCACGATCTTCGTCACGTAAAGTTAAATCTTCACGTAAAGTTAAATCTTCCGCAAAGAGGTGAATCTTCCGCGAAGAGGTGGATCTGCGGTTAGGTTAGTGTTTGATATTTCTTTAGAAAACTAATTAAAAACAAATAAATCTTCACGTAAAGTTAAATCTTCCGCAAAGAGGTGGATCTTCCGCGAAGAGGTGGATCTGCCGTTAGGTTAGTGTTAGTTTTTGATATTTCTTAAGAAAACTAATTAAAAACAAATAAATCTTCACGTAAAGTTAAATCTTCCGCAAAGAGGTGGATCTGCGGTTAGGTTAGTGCTAGTTTTTGATATTTCTTTAGAAAACTAATTGTTTAAGATCATGTGTGTATTTTAGGCTACAACTATCCATAGCAGCCCCTTTTTAATGTTTCAATTTTATGTTTATCAATTGCCATGATTACGTTTATGTTTTTCGATATGAATTTAAGTTACGATTGTCAGAAATACATGTTTTTTACAATTATGCTAACCGATTTATTCCATGAATAAAAACAATACAGTCCACTTGCTTTATAACTTTTGTCTACCAATTAGCAGTTAATCATCCAGCCAAGTAAAGAGCTCATAAGGTTTTTGTAACGAATTGCATTGGTTCTACAAGAACACGTTTCAACCGAGCAAACATTTTGTGGTCCTTGCATCGATTCTACAAGAACACGATTTCAACCGAGCAAACATTGTGGTCCTTCGAGCCGGATGTATTTCGTCTTCATAAGACACCTAACAAGATTAATTGGTATCCAAAAAAGGATAAACAGCACTCATCGCGCAGCTAAGTAAATTTTATTGCAATTATCTAAATCGCTAAAATTGTAGATAAAATTACGAGACAATTTTCCCGCAAAAATTGTCAGCAATAAATTTGAAAGGCGTCATCTACTTAAGGTCACGCCAACCGCACGGAATTTCTCTGGAACTACAGGGCTACAACGCCATCCCGAAGGAATATCCAACTACTTAAATTCACGCCAACATCACGGAATTTCTCTGGAACTACAGTGCTACAACGCCATCCCGAAGAAATATCTAACAAATTGGTAACAAATTCAATACTACTTATTTTATGTGTTTTGCTTATGTAACAAAGTACAGGGTGATTCAAAGGATAAAATTGCATTCACTTGCCATTGAATAATTCATTTATTCATATTTAATTCATTTATTTATAATGGAAGCTTTACGATATGAAAGAACTGCGTTAAAAAGTCAATTGACAAGGTTTAAAACATTCATTCAAAAGGTTACGAACCAAAGCGTAACCAATGAGGTTATTTGCGAGCTAAAGATAAGGCTTGACCTAATGTCAAACGTGTTGTCAAAATTTGAAAAGCTACATAATCAAATTAGTATTTCATGTCTAGAAAATGATAATTATGATCAAAACAAAGAAGATGAATATTTGGTACATTTTGAAAATGTTTATTTTGAGCAAAGAAGCATTGCAGAAACCTTAATAAACAATTTTACGCAAAAATCTGCAATAGATTTAAATAATCCCTCTAGACCCGTATCTCCTGCTGAAAGTGTAATTTCAATTAAAAGTCTTAATTCAAGCAATCGTTCAATGCGCAATTCGGCCTCAAGAATTCATAATGGTAATGATAACGCAAGACATTACATCAATTTACCGAAAATAAATTTAATAAAGTTTAACGGTGATATTAAATTTTGGTTAGAATTCAAATCAATCTTTCAAAGTCTTATACATGATAATGATAATTTAACCAAAATCCAAAAGCTTCACTATCTAAAATCAACCTTAACTGATTACGCTAAGTCAGTTATAGGTTCTCTAGAATTCACAGCCAACAGTTACGATGTGGCGTGGAAAACGCTTAATACAAGGTTTGATCAACCTAAATTAATTATTAAAAATCATTTAAATGCCATTATGGAGCTTGAAAATCAAACAAAGGAATCAGCTCAAGGCTTAAGAAAAATAAACGACTCCTTATGTATGCACATCTCTGCTGCTAAATCTCTAGCAAAGACAGAGGCGATTTTTGAAACTCTCTTAGTTATGTTGGTTTCAAACAAATTAGATTCCATAACGCGACGTGAATGGGAATTAACATTCAACAAAACTATTTCCACTTTACCCTCTTTAGAGGAATTCGGTACGTTCCTCACATCACATGCCAATTTATTAGAAAATATCGGAAAGGGGCACACACGGGAAGTAAAGGCAAATTATGTTGATAGAAGCAAATTTAAAACTAAATCATTCTTAGTAAACAATTCGTCATGTTCATTATGCAATAAAAGTCATTACCTAGGTCAATGTTCAGAGTTCTTAAAACTAAATGCAAGAGAGAGAGCAAATAAAGTTCAACAACTTAAGTTATGTTTTAATTGTTTGTCTAAAAGTCATTTAAAAAATCAATGTCAATCAAAATATTCTTGTAAAACGTGTAGGTCACGGCATCACACTCTCCTCCACACTCCGTTACAAAGTTCGAATGTTTCTGTTCAACCGGTAGTAGCAATCTCTTCGGTTTCTCCCGAACCTGAACCCATTCAAACTATCTCTGCTTTCTGCACAACAGCCTCACAAGTTTTACTGCCAACTGCTTCCGCAAAGATTCTTGACGCATTTGGAAACTTCCAATCCGTCAGAATATTACTCGATTCTGGTTCACAATCGAATTTCATTCGCACCGACGTGTGCCAAAGGTTAAACTTGCCTACTCAAAGTGCAAGCATTACAGTTGCAGGTTTGAGCAATTCAAACACTCATCATGTAAAATCAAGATGTGACTTTGAGCTAAAAGCACATCACGGTAATTTCAGAATCAAGCTTTCTTGTTTAATCATTGATGAAATTACAGGAAGTGTCCCGAGTTTCAATCTGAATCGAGACAGCTTCCAACTTCCAAGCAACATTCGCTTATCAGATTCCTGGTTTGATAAACCTGGAAAAATTGACATTTTAATAGGTTCTCCTATCTTTTTCGAGCTTCTGTGTATTGGGCAAATTAGGCTAGGTCCCGAACTTCCCATACTTCAGAAAACCCAACTAGGTTGGATTATTTCCGGTCCTACTAGCGCAAATTTAGTCACACAAGTGCAATGCCACTTCAATAGATCAAACGATCTTCAAGATCAGATAACTCGATTTTGGGAAATCGACAGTTATCCCACAGAAAAGGTATTCTCATCTGAAGAAAACAAATGTGAGTCGCATTTCATGCAAACCACAAAACGAAGCACTACAGGGCGTTTTATAGTTTCAATTCCTTTCAAGGAAACCCCCCTTCTTTTAGGTGATTCCTTTTGTGACGTTTTTTTGCACCCTTAGAATTTTTCGTTGGCAAAAAAAATTCTTTTTGTCAACAATGTATATTTAAGTTTATGACACATATAATTTTTCTATCCATCCTTTTAAATTGATTTGATTTTTTAAATCAACTTTCTTCAATTTTAAATGCCGACAGTTATGCAACCAACGCAACATCACTTTATTTGAATAGAAGCGCACGCCGCTTGTTCAAAGAAAGTTGTTGGCAAACGGTCAAAGCGACAAGATGCATAAAATTTATGCTCTTCGAATTTTCGAGTTTTTCAAGTTTTAAAAAGCATTTCAACACTCAAATTTAATTTAAAGTGACGAAAAAGTTGTCGTGTGTGGTATGATGGTTTTTCTTTTTCACCAAATGATCGGCACGATTATTAATCGATTAAATGGTTTTTGTGAATTTTACTAACGCTATCCACCATATTGGAAAATGGTCGTTCGAAATTTTAATCTGGTTCTTTCGGCAAAAAACCGCCAGCCAAATGGCCGATGTCATCTTTTTGTTAAATACTTCCGACTTCGACAATTTTTGGGCAACCCAGAGAGATGTAGGACATCTTTAAAAGACGGATCTAACTTTTATCAGGTCAATATGTCCACCAGTTTCAAACGTTCAACACTGCGGTCGGAACCCGTCGAGTATGGGAGCTCATGGAAAGCCGCGAAGTTTCCATGGCTTTTGACGCTTGACAACGTCGATCGAACCCGTTGGATATGGGAATATGGAAGACGTAGTGACTAGTTTCAATCGTTAAATTTTCCAATCCAGTAAATGTGGCCAGCTTGATTTTTTAATGCAAATTGCAACCCAGCTGACAACATCAAGCCCATCTGTTCGTATTCGACGATAAATTTAATTATCACATTTTTAATTTTCAATATAATCAGCTATGGTTTAATTTAATAACAATTATACATGTGCTTTCTTAAATACTGTTTTAGATTAAACTTTACGACAGAATTTTCTGTTAACCACCGAACGAATGAAGGACATGTCACTCAGCTCGTATACCTTTTTAATAACGTTACACCGATGAATTTGTAAGTATTTAAAGAATTGTTTACATGTAAAAAATTGTTAAATTTAACCGATGCCTTCAGCTTAAATATAGCTAAAATTTCACATGAAGAATTCGTTCTACCGGTTTACTAATCGCCTTCTGCGATAGTAGATCTTTTACTTGCCTGGTTTATCCAGTTTTACTGCGTTATTTACACGCCATCCTTTTATAAGGATATTTGGATTGGATCGATAAAGATCCAACCCGAACAACAAGTCTTACGAACTTTATTTAATTTTGTGTATATAAATATTTTTTTTTCATTCGTTTTTGTAATTTTTATGTGTGTGAAGTCAAGAGATTGTTCTATTGTTTACGTTTTCTTACCAATTAAATTTTATTTCAATAAATGTGTGTATTCCGATCAAGACAGTCAGTTTTATTTTATTTTTTATTTCAATTTTTTGTCTCGAGAAGAGCCTCTAGGAATCGACAGTTTAATCGAGACATGGCGCCCAAAAGGTAGTGACAAATTTAGCAAAGCAAGTTTTTTTAAGGATCCACGAACCTCTTTGAGGTACCCACGCTCTCATTGGCTTGGTATGAGAAATACAGAGTCTAGCCGATACGTACTCTCCAGCTGCGATCGCTAAAAAGGGCAAGGTGAATGCTGAAACTCTTTTTTAGATGACCATTTGCCGGGTCATCACTTTTTGGTATTCGTTTACGAGTTTTGAGCATATCATAAATAATCGAGCCCCACGTTGGGCGCCATTTATGATATGCTCAAAACTCGTAAACGAATACCAAAAAGTGATGACCCGGCAAATGGTCATCTAAAAAAGAGTTTCAGCATTCACCTTGCCCTTTTTAGCGATCGCAGCTGGAGAGTACGTATCGGCTAGGCTCTGTATTTCTCACTTTCTGACAGCGAAGAGAAGATTTCTCTCTCTGGAACGGCAATTAGAAGCCAATCCCAAACTTCAGGAAAGCTACTGTGCTTTCATGAAAGAATACATAGAGTTGGGTCACATGTCGATATCAGATCCCAAGGTTAAGCTGGTTTATTATCTTCCACACCACGGGGTCCATAAATCCGACAACTTAACTACAAAACTTCGTGGCGTTTTTAATGGTTCCTCTGCAACCACAACAGGTCATTCGTTGAATAGTATCCAAATGGTTGGTCCCACTATTCAACAAGATTTATTCTCAATTTTAATTCGTTTCCGGAAATATCCTTACGCTTTCGCTGCGGACATCGAGAAGATGTACCGACAAGTGGAAATAGAGCCTAGTCAAAGGCCACTCCAACGAATACTGTGGCGGTCTTCAATCGCAAGCCCCATAGAACATTATGACCTAAATACCGTGACTTATGGAACCGCCTCCTCATCTTATCTTGCCATCCGATCCTTAACACAATTAGGTATCGAATGCGAAAGCTCGCTCCCAGAAATTTCTAAAATTATAAAGCGCGACTTCTATGTTGATGACCTACTTTCTGGTGCTTCCAGCGTAGAAACCGCACGTGAAATATGTTCGCAAATTTCAATAGTTCTAAGTGCAGGTTGTTTCAAACTTAGAAAGTGGATTTCAAACAATCCCAACGTACTAGCTAACATCCCTCAAGCTGATCTACACCCCGGTATTCTACAATTTGGAGACCGTGAACAATCACATACTCTCGGCCTCACATGGTTGTTCCGAACAGACCATTTCAAGTTTTCAATCTCACATCAATCGTCTTCAAAAATTACTGAAAGGCAAATGCTTTCTGAGATTTCTCAAATATTTGATCCATTAGGGTTAATTACCCCTTGCACGTTTGTGGCCAAGATTTTCTTGCAAAGGCTTTGGCTTGAAAAGCTTGATTGGGACGAGCAAGTTCCAATCGATATGGAAAAACGATGGCTTTCTTACAAATCTGAATTGTCAGGTCTTAATGACCTTAAAATACCAAGACACGTCACATGTGTCGATCCAATATCCATCCAAATTCATGGATTTTGCGACGCGTCGATGGAAGGTTACGGAGCCTGTATATATTTGCGTTCAAAAAATGTCCATAATCAAATTTACCAAAAATTATTATGTTCAAAGTCAAGGGTTGCACCCTTAAAACCGATTACTATCCCTAAACTTGAGCTTTGTGGAGCATTACTGTTAAGTAAACTACTAAAAACTGTTTTAAAAGCTGTAGATTTACAACCTACTTCTTGTTTTCTTTGGTCCGATTCAACCATCGTACTAGGATGGTTAAAGACAACCCCAAACCTTCTTAAAACTTTCGTTTGCAACAGGGTTGCTGACATTCAGAATGTCACTGCTAACGCGGTTTGGCGGCATGTGCCTACGAAATCCAATCCCGCCGATCTTTTATCGCGAGGAGCAAGTCCTCAATTTTTAAATGAATCCACATTATGGTGGGACGGCCCCCCTTGGCTACAGGAAGACGAAACTTCTTGGCCAAATCTTGCGCTTGGTAACGCTGAACTTCCTGAATTCAAAAGGGAGGTCAAGGTTCTCGTTTCTTCTAAACAAGAATCATTTCCTTTCAACAATTATTCAAATTTAACTCGCCTAGAGCGAATATTTGCATTTTGTTTGCGGTTTAGAAACAATTGTTCTGTCTCTAAAACCAATAGAATTTATGGATTTTTAACACCAAAAGAGCTTACCAACTCATTAAGAAAATTAATCAAATTTTCGCAATTGGACTCTTACAATGATGAGATAAAGTTGCTTGCTTTAGGTTTACCCTTAAAGACCTCTTCTTCTCTAGTTAGTTTAAACCCGTTCGTTGATGACGAAGGTTTAATACGAGTAGGTGGAAGACTCCTCAACACTAACTATTCTTACGATAAGAAGCACCCACTTCTAATTGATGGGAAACACCCTTTAGCAAAACTTCTCGCTTCTCGTGAACATTTGAAATTGCTTCACGCAGGCCCCCAACTCCTTCTGTCTACCTTACGTGAAAGATTCTGGATTACATCCGGTAGGAATGTAGTCAAACACATCGTTCATAAATGTGTAAAGTGTTTCAGATTCACTACTTCTATCACTAGGCCTATAATGGGTAACCTGCCATCAGCTCGTGCTGAAGAATCATTTCCTTTTCAACACGTTGGCATCGATTATGCCGGTCCCATAAACATTAAAGATCGAAAAGGTCGTGGGTCTAAAACCACAAAAGCTTATTTTTGCATTTACGTTTGCTTTGCAACTAAAGCAGTGCATTTAGAACTTGTAAAAAGTCTTTCAATTGATCATTTTATCATGGCATTTCGCCGATTTGTCTCCCGAAGAGGCAAACCATCACACGTTTATTCAGACAACGGTACTAACTTCGTAGGCGCGAATAACGATTTGCTTGAATTAGGAAAATTTCTTAAGCAACAAGAATCTTCAATTCCAGAAATTGTTGCTTGCGAAGGAATTCACTGGCATTTCATACCAGCTCATAGTCCTCACTTTGGAGGCTTATGGGAAGCAGGTGTTAAATCCTGTAAATATCACCTAAAACGAGTAATAGGTGAGCATATTTTGGTCTATGAAGAACTCTGTACTTTGCTATATCAGGTAGAATCCATTCTGAACTCCAGACCTCTTGCTCCCTTATCAACCGATCCCAACGATCTGCAACCGTTGACACCCGGTCATTTCTTGGTTGGGAGACCACTTACTTCACTTCCAGATTCAGATGTTACATCTATATCTGAAAATAGACTGGATGCTTTCCAAAAAATTCAAGGATTTGTACAGCATCTTTGGCGAAGGTGGAGTAAAGAATATGTGTCTGAACTTCAGCAAAGAGTGAAGTGGAAACTGCACCAATCAGAGCTTTCG
The DNA here is from genome assembly GCA_932274525.1 of Podabrus alpinus. Classification (NCBI taxonomy): domain Eukaryota; kingdom Metazoa; phylum Arthropoda; class Insecta; order Coleoptera; family Cantharidae; genus Podabrus; species Podabrus alpinus. Next base: position 74,358,646 of record OW026453.1, on the reverse strand, counting down.
TCTGGCACTCTCGTCCTAATAAAGGAAAACAACCTTCCACCTTTAAAATGGAAAATGGGTCGAGTTATCTCCGTGCATCCCGGTTCCGATGGTATAAATCGCGTCGCGACCATTCGGACTTCTAATGGACATGTGAAAAGAGCATTTTCTAAAATTTGCCCTCTACCAAGTTCGGTAAACAAGTGCATCGATTGACGATTAATGTCTTGCTTTCGGTCGCGAGTGTTTATTACCTAAAAAGCTAATATTGACTTTAGATTTATTTTTTATGCGTAACATTTATGTGTAATTTTTATATTTAAGTCAGTTTTCAATTGTATTATGTTTCGTTTTCTTTCTTGAAATCCATTCAGAATTTCAACCCGGGCGATATGTTTAAGATCATGTGTGTATTTTAGGCTACAACTATCCATGGCAGCCCCTTTTTAATGTTTCAATTTTATGTTTATCAATTGCCATGATTACGTTTATGTTTTTCGATATGAATTTAAGTTACGATTGTCAGAAATACATGTTTTTTACAATTATGCTAACCGATTTATTCCATGAATAAAAACAATACAGTCCACTTGCTTTATAACTTTTGTCTACCAATTAGCAGTTAATCATCCAGCCAAGTAAAGAGCTCATAAGGTTTTTGTAACGAATTGCATTGGTTCTACAAGAACACGTTTCAACCGAGCAAACATTTTGTGGTCCTTGCATCGATTCTACAGGAACACGATTTCAACCGAGCAAACACTAATTAAAAACAAATAAATCTTCACGTAAAGTTAAATCTTCAGGTAAAGTTAAATCTTCCGCAAAGAGGTGGATCTTCCGCGAAGAGGTGGATCTGCCGTTAGGTTAGTGTTAGTTTTTGATATTTCTTAAGAAAACTAATTAAAAACAAATAAATCTTCCGCAAAGAGGTGGATCTTCCGCGAAGAGGTGGATCTGCGGTTAGGTTAGTGTAAGTTTTTGATATTTTTTTAGAAAACTAATTAAAAACAAATAAATCTTCACGTAAAGTTAAATCTTCCGCAAAGAGGTGGATCTTCCGCGAAGAGGTGGATCTGCGGTTAGGTTAGTGTTAGTTTTTGATATTTCTTTAGAAAACTAATTAAAAACAAATAAATCTTCACGTAAAGTTAAATCTTCAGGTAAAGTTAAATCTTCCGCAAAGAGGTGGATCTTCCGCGAAGAGGTGGATCTGCCGTTAGGTTAGTGTTAGTTTTTGATATTTCTTAAGAAAACTAATTAAAAACAAAAAACAAATCAATCTTCACGTAAAGTTAAATCTTCCGCAAATCTTCCGCGAAGAGGTGGATCTGCGGTTAGGTTAGTGTTAGTTTTTGATATTTTTTTAGAAAACTAATTAAAAACAAATAAATCTTCACGTAAAGTTAAATCTTCAGGTAAAGTTAAATCTTCCGCAAAGAGGTGGATCTGCCGAAAATATTGGTATATAATCAGTATAAAATGTCAAAATAATTTTTTGCGTCTATATGGTCGCGTCTTTTTGGGTCTGCGCCTATATGGCCGCGTCTTTTTTGGGCTCGCGTCTTTTTGGGTCTGCGTCTTTATGGCCCGCGTCCTTTTGGGTCTGCGTTCTTTTGGGTCTGCGTTCTTTTGGGTCTGCGTCCTTTTGGGTCTGCGTCCTTTTGGGTCTGCGTCCTTTTGGGTCTGCGTCATTTTGGGTCTGCGTCCAAACGCTCGCGTCATTTCGGTCGCGTCCTTTCAGCCGCGTCCATTTGTCCTAGACCCACATTATTGAGGTTGATGCTGTAATTTGAGTCAATATTTGGCTAGCTCAGCCACTATTGACCCTAAGTTCACTCTTGATATATCCCCAATGTTGACTTAATAATATTGTCAACGTTTGAAAAATTTTGGTGGCTCCTGAGAATGAGGAATTTAACTACTTAAGCTGTTTACCGTCTGATCACCAAAAAAGGTTACCTGACTGCATTTAATGTCCAATTTATGTTTTACTTGATACCATACTGATATCAGTTGACGCCATTCCAATAATAATCAAACTAACCCAAATCGTAGCCTTAATTTTCAGTTACCAACTGAAATTTGTTTACTGAAAGGCTAGAACGACCCCCTTAAATGCACAGTGAGTAAATTCTGCCCCTTATGCGACTATGCATAGCATAGCGAAAATCATCATGATCTGGATCCCCATCAGTCTTTCCGAATAATTCCAATTGGTCGTGATTGATTTTATACAGTTTATTACATTATATAAATAATAGGTGCCAAATGCAAACTTTATTTCTACAGATTATCTGATTTTGCCTTTTAGTAGATAAACTATGGGATTTCTGCCGCAAAAACCCTATTTGATACCAAACTCGACGATATGACTAGAGTTGACCCCGAGCCTATTGCTGCATTTTTAATCAAATGGGAGTTTTGCGGCAGAAGCCCCATAGATTATCTATTTATCTTTATCATTATTTTTAAAGTGTTTCCGCACAAAAATTTGATTGCAATAATTATTGTTGATGGTAGTTATATTTGACCTCAAGATTTTCAGTCATCTAATTCCATCTTTGGATCCAAAGTTATCCAAAACTATTAAGGACCCTACCCAAGCGAATAAAAGTGGAAACTGTAGAAAGGTTTTCAGGAACAAATTACATGATGTAAATTTACGAAAGTTATAACAAGGATTTGACGGAACTTTTCATCAAACGATGTCTTGATAGAAATATAATTCCTATAATTCGTTGTGTTTTGACAGTCTGAAACTGAAGTTGGATGTTTTTTATTATTCACCTTGGTTATATGAACTCTAGCACATAATTTCTATATTGAAAAAAATACCAATGGATGGTTCACCAATTTTCAATCAATGAAAAACTGTCTTTGTATTTATGATACATAATAATGATGATTTTCTCATTAATACTTAATTGCAATGAAATTTTTGTATTGCTTGGAAATTTATGAACCATTCATTGGTATTTGTAGTTTTTTTTTCAGTGTAGCTTTGTGCCATATCGGGTATTTATGTGATATTTTGTGCTTTGATTTCGAAAACTTGGAGATGTGTAAGATTTTATTAGCTGAATTTTGAAAAATATAAGTCAGTTGACAAGTGGTTTTCGTGATAAAGTGGGGAAAATTGGAATAAATTTTAATACCTTCACTACGACCTCTAAAAAGATTTTACACCCTCTAGCAACCTCGAATTACGTGGTTATGATTGAAAAACTACACGAATATACTTTTAAGCTAATATCACGTTATTGAATTTAAAGTAGACTAAATAATCTAGAGAATCCATATCTCCTTCATCTGTTATTTTATCTGGTTGCTGATACTAGTTTGGGCGTTCTTGAAACCCTATGGGTGGATAACCTCGGGCTAAGACTTGTGTGGATTTTTTAAATGTGTGGAATTAAAGGATGTTGGTCACACGAAGGGGAAAAAGAAGATCAGAGGGCGAGACACGAAGGGACTAGCAGCTTCCAACTTCCAATTGAAGATGTATCAATTAGACATTTCACATAATATTGATTTCTTCTTGTACTTTTATTAAGAAGTCTCTTTCTTAATATATATAGGTCCAGGACCTGTTCTTTACTAATTTTTGTAATTAGTTCAATGAGCATTTTTGTTTTTACATCTCAGGTAGCTGGCTAGGCTTGCCTTTCAATGTGCTCATACAGAGGAACCGACGGCTTAATGTGCTCTCCGAGGCACGGAGGCGGTCATGAAATTTTTACGTTCGGTCCCAGAGTCGAACCGGGAAGCCCTACGTTAGCAGTTGATCGCGCTAACTATCAGGCCATGACCGTCGTCGAAATTAATTTAGTTACCTTTATTAGAACTTCTAAAACGACTACGATCTTATGTTTTTTTCGGTAGATTCATTTTATTTATTACTAGAGGAATCTCTAGATGGTGCAAAATTCTTAGGCAGTACTGTAGAACGGAATATACGTCGAGTTCCCTTCTGTCCTTCTAACGGGAGGATGGGGCTTCATCACAAATTCAAAAATGTACTCCCAAAACGTTTATCTCATAACGGGTGCTTCGCCCTAAAAATTTTATATCGGATAAAATTGACGGTAGTGAATTAAAAAAAATTTTTATATATCAGGGTTTGGCATAAAAGTTCTATTTTGTGCGGTATAGAAACTAGAAGTGGAGGGAGCATGAATAAATTACGTATTTGATTACATAAATAACTACCATTTGGATTTTAGAAAGCAAAACTCGGCGAATATTCGATTCTGTATTTAGTATAATATTGCAATATGTAGTCGAATATCAATAATTAGGTAATTAATTATACACCCAAATGCGCAATCAAGCCACCCCGCATTTCCAACCTCTATGCCGCACGAACTACAGCTTATACGTCAAACCCTATTCGATAATAATTCTGGTTCAAAAATTATTTTTGAACAAAAATTGCTATCAATTTTACCGAAAATAATTTTTTTTAGGTAATGCACCGTATACGAAATAATTGCGAAAAACTGCAAATGTTTACCGTTTTGGGGGTGTTATTTTTAATCTTATGTGGTGAAACTTCCATGAAGTACGAGAACTCAATGGATATTCAATTCTACAGCACTTAAGAGAGTATGTATGTATACCAAATTTATCCACCAAAATATGCCTTTTAGGGGCTAATCAGTTATAATTTTTACCCAGCTTTAAACATTGTTTGCACGATTTGGGAATTAAATTATATTTAAGTATAGAATATTTTCACGTCCGACTTAACGATTCGGAAGAAAATAGGGAAACCCACCATTAAGTCCTCACCGGGAGGTGGATTTTCGTGAAAAAGGTAACGGTTCATTCATATTGCAGGTAGATAATTATTTTTGAATACTGATTCGTGACCTTATTAAAAGTGCATATTAAGAATCACAGGTGATTGGCCTTAATTAATTAACTTGCTTAATTAAATAATTAAATTTGTTTCCGGTATAGGTCTTTATAATATTTTAATAATATTTTCAAACGTTTCGGGCCATTTAAGTTTGGCCCATTTTAAAGGTTATAAAATAAATAAACTATTAATTAATTAAACACTTACGGATTGAAAGTAATAGACAATGACAATTAAAAACAATTAACTCATTTGCTTAGTAATTTTGTGTGAAAGGCTTTTAACTTGTTGGGTTTGTTCCATCGGGGATTTAAGTGTTTATTAGTGTTTTGTCGAGTTGCTCCATAAGAGCAGTCTCAAGCTTAAATTTTATTAGTTTGCATGGGGTGAAATAAAGTCTTAACCTTAGACAAAACTCGTATACAAAGCAATTTGAGCATCGAAAAACATGCAAAGCTTAAGCGCAAGTGAGGATGAACAGCGGCATATGTGTAAGTTTCAAACACACGTAGGTCATCAGAGATGGATCACATTGTCCATTTTGTTGTCACCCCGTGAAGAGGACTCAACTCGTCAGACATGCATTGGCAAGCGGCAGCTTTCTCGATTTGAACATCCACTTGCTTGTTCACATAGCTTAATACCACTATCGGTACCGCTTACCAATGCGTGTCTGACGATTTGAATCTCTTCACGGGGTGACAGCAGAATGTGGCCTATTTCTGATGAAATACCTGTGGTTTTAATTGACACAGATAGCGGTTCATCTTCACTTGCGCTTAAGCCTGGGATGTTTTTGCAACGATTATGTATTCGAATAATATATCATGTTAATCAACCAGAAATGCCCAATATACTTTGTACATAAATTTTTATTTAACAACTACTGATTGCTAATCAACGTTAAAATTATTTTTTCAAATTTAACATTAAACAATTTTGGAGTTTAAAATACGTATTCCCAAGTTTTCCTCTTTTCTTTTGGTGTGATATTAAAACAAGTCTCTGTACTTTTGTGTAACTCTCTGTAACTATTGTGTTATTAATTTCACCAGCAACAGTAGAATATTATGTTTTCTAATTAGTTGCAAGACAATCGCCTGAATAAAAGAATTCCACGAATTCTCGCGCTTTCGACTCTGGATATAAAGGCTTTAACATCAAAGGACCTACGAGATATTGTGTTTGGTAAAACTTAAGAAAATAAAAAATTAGAAAAGTATAAAAGAAACCTTTTAGATTGCAATCAAAAGAATTATAAAAAATTCTAACTTTTAATTGGCAAGTTTTTTTAAATCAGCGAAGAAAATCCTTTTGAAATACGTCTACGTATTTCTCTATTATAAGGTATCAACATAATTGTAAATGTTTATGCATAAACCAGCGAAGTAATGATAGCTAAAATCTAGTTACCCTTTTAATAATAAATTAGAGCATTTCAATGCACATACTGTGACAGTGGTTTGTAAGATAGTTGATGGATGATAAGTGGAGCTAGTAGCTAATCCAAAATTTAGGTCGTTCGACCATATTTTGTGAGGAATTTCAAGCGTGTACACATTAAGATACACCGCTGTACTAATTTACTAGAGGTTTCAGATAATTAAAATCGATTAATTTACGATAATATACAAGTTCGAATTACTGCAAGAAATATTAACTTGAATTTATGCCTTACTGAGAGATTAAACAATTTTTTTAAATTTATAGCAAGAAAATTAATATCCCTACCTAAATTTGACTATTAAAGTTGTGATTTCGCTTTTATTTTGCTTCCATAACAATGAAATGGTATTTGCAACTGGGTCAGCAAAAGGACGAAAGTTCAAACTGGAGTAACAACCCAAAAAAAAATTAAATAAACGCAAACAGTTTTCCTCCGTTGTGAATATTTCAACTTTTATGGGTATAATTTATTCCCTTTGGGATAGACGATCTGTTCGTATTATTGATACATGAAATTTTCCAGATATTTGTTCTTGTCAAAGTAGTTTTTATCACAATCGATAAAATGCATTTGAGTGTAATAATAGTTACTACCATTGCTACTGAGCGTAATGCACCAAATATGAAAATCTATTTGACATTAAATATATTTACAAAATATATTATTCTTTATATCGATGTTCAATCTACACGGCTTCAAAGAAGTCTCTACAAGATTGTTGTTAAATTATGTAATGCACCTTATTAGGGTGGCGGAATAAATGTCACGATTTTTATAAGAGGACAGCTCAAACGACGTAAATAAATATTATAAAATGTTTGGATAAATTTGTTTAGGAACCTATTGGGGTAGTAATTTATCTTTGTATAGAGAATTCGAAATAATAATAGTAAATATGTATAATAGTATCTTTTACCAATTTAAATATTTACACAAATACTCGATATTCCAATATTTTATTAAGCTTATTGATGCAACAACCAATACAACAAATTTTTTTTTGTGACTTTTTTTCGGTGTAAAATTGTTCTTAATAATTTATCTAACTTCGTAATAAGACGTTTTACTGAAATGTACAAAATGCCTCATTTCTCAGACACCCTTATCACAATTACACCCTCCATTTACTTCCTTACTCTATTTTATGCAGTCAAACTTTCATTTTGTTTGAATTTACTTTTATGGTTATTTTTTGTTTTCCGCATTCAAATGTCGGTAGTCTAAAACTTGTCTTCCAGCGAGAAATGCTCCATTGTCTGTGCACAATGGGAAACTCGCATTCATATTTTACCTTCCTATTATTCTTGATGGAAGTACAAACTTGGTTCATATGAACGGACATTCTTTTCACACGATGCTTCTTCCTTAAGCGATAATATAACACCTAACAAAAGTACATATTTTCAACGTCAGGTAAAAATTTATTGTATGCAATATTTATCCATTATTTGCTTTTTATAATAATTAAAAAAACTTTACCATTATTATTTGTCTGCTAAATTTTCCATCGACGAGATAAAATATAATCTATAAAGTTCGATATATCAAAACATTTGCACGAACATATCGACTTAATTTGTATTTGTGTTAGTGCGTACTAAAGCGACTTTCTAAATTGTTGTTAATTTATAACCTTAATAAATTTATAATTTGTAGACGCATCATAAAATGGATCGAAAATATTGTAAAAAATCGAAAAAAAAGATATATGAAGATTTTGATTTGGCGTCGTCGTCGGATGACAATATTGGTTGTAAGGGAAATTTCATTAACAAATTGAAAAAAATATATAAGCAAAAATTTATGATTATTGATAAACCACGAATAAAACCACCGATAATCTATAGCGATGAAAGCGATTCATCTTGTGAACATGGTACTGATGATTCCGAAGATAGAAGCAGTGATGGTTCTGTAATTATGGCGTTACAGTGTGACAATGACTACGAACATGAAATAAAATTATTTCAAAATTTACTAATTTCATCAAATCTAAATTTTCAAGAAAGTGCAGAACCTATGGACATTGAAAGAGAAATTCAAATATTAAAAGTAAAAGAATATGATGAGGAAAACCTACCTGCCCTAAGTTGGTATTCACAAACAATACCAAATAATATGACGATGTATTCTAGTAGGTATGAAAAGGACATTTGTAAACCATCTGCAGTTGAGCATTTGCAAAAACATACAAATGAAAAACCCAAAAGAGAGTCTAAAAGGTATTGTAGAAAAGGTCATAATCGCAGGGTTAAATCTTTGTCTATTAAAAGTGATACAGATGAAATGGGCTCTCGAGCCCGAAAATATCGGAAGAGAAATCCTTCAACTTCCTCTACATCGTCGTTGCCTATTTCAGAATATAGCGGATTGGAACGCAACAAGAAACGAAACAAATTATTGCAAATGATACAGAAAAATAATAGCGATATTTTCCAACAAGGACGGATTTTTAAAAAAAAATTGATGAAAGATAACCCTGTAACGTTACTAAATTATTTAACAAACTAAAATCGTTTATAATATTTTAAATAAATATTAATAAAATAAATGAATTTGATTGTGTTAGGTAATTTCCGGTAATTTCAAACAAATTTAAGTTTAAAGTTTGTTTCAACTTTATTATATTATATAATATTAAATGTAAAATAACTTTTGAAAGTCATGCATTCAGGTTTTATTTTGTGGTAGCTTACCAAATATAGTAGTATAAAAAAATAATGCATTATACCACTTTTTGAAGCATCAATATTCGCACATGCTGCTAATGGATTTCGTATTTGTTGAGCACTTTTCCTTTAATCATAATGTATTGATGGGACCATTTTTTACTAAAAGGAAAATTTTGTTATATCTTCCCTTGAACTTTTGATACAGTAGCGTCTGGAAACTTTAAAAAGATTTTAATTGCATATTTAATTTATAAAGGATTAGTTCAGTTTTCTCTTAAATTAACTTTAGTTAAAGAAACATTTGATTAGTTGAATTTCATTTAGATAAATTTATTCAATTTATAAAGTGACAAATTTGTTATTTTGTATTCCTTGAAATTCTTCTCCAGCTTGAAAAGCAAAGCTTTGAATTTTATCATTGTTTCATTTTTGTTCAGCATTCGGTCATTTTTTAACGTTTGAAAGATTTCCCAAGCGAAATTAAGCTATCAAATTTAAAACCTCTTCCTTCAATTAAGTTTCAATTTCTTATAATCAAACAACATTTTTATCATTTTTTAATAAGAATTTACCTCACATAAAAAAGTAATCTTGCTGTATTTGATTAAATTTTACCATACTAAACATTAAATACCTAATGAAATCGGTGGTGTAGTTAACATGCGATGAAATCCGAAATCGCCTTAAAATTTACAATAATAATTATGCAAAATATTCAAACTGCTACTTTGCAGACTGTACTTCTAAGTCTCCATTTGATTCATACTAAAATACACGATTTACAAAGGAATAATAGAAACAGATTGGCAACAATATTAGCAAATACGGCAGCTGTATCAACATGATTCCACTTCATCTTCATTTTATAAAATAACACAATTGCCCAAGGATTCATCAAAAATGCACCTCTTGAGAATTATCCAATATTGTTTTCTCTACCGAAAAGTGATTTCAAAAAAACATTTTTCGTAACCCGGAAAACGAACAGCACAAAATTGAAAGCTTCGTGGTATAATTCCACACTTTATTGACTAATGCACCATTCATTTCTAAGATTAATAATTAAACATGATGTTATTGAGTGTTTTTTCAATTTCTCCATTAGAGCTACCCAAATATAATCTCACATTTGAAGTGCATTTCGGAAATCACAATATTGTTTTCAATATAGCTGATTTAAATCTACATAAGCCATTTGTTTTCCTATAGCAAACTTATCAAATTCCACCTAATAATAATTATAAAATAACTGGGTCAAACTATTCTACATAATAATGTGTATATGCATTTTAATCGTGTAGTACCGCTAATAGTTGGTAGAGAATTACTTCCAGATATAAGAAATTTTTCAAAAGAATTTACTAGGCAAGACCGATCAAGACCTTTGAAATGTTAAAGTTCCAGAATTATTTTTCATTCTTTTACATCGTCGATTCATGTAACAAATCGGGGTTAAACATCCCAAATTTCATTTTAAAATTTGAAAATATAATATATTATTGTAATTGTTATTCGACTACATTTATGCAGAGTACGGTCAAGGTCTGAATGTTAGCGATATCAACTGCTAATGCAAGGTTTCCCCAGTTCGACTCCAAGTCTAAAATTTCTTGACCGTCTTCCGTGCTTCGGAAGGCCCGTAAAGCCGTCTGTCCCCCTCTGTTAATCAGTTGCCATCATAATAATAACAAACAGGGTGCAGGCACATCGAAGGTAAGCCTAGCAAGCTACCTAAGATGTAAAATCTACTGCTCAATTTTTTGAGAACAGTGGATTTTGACTCCAATTAATTTAGAAATTTTAAATATTATTTGTAATTAAAAATTATTCTTCGAGATTTTATATTTTGGCGTGAATGGCGTGCAAAATGGTGTTTTTGAGTATTGCTGAAATAGGCACGCTAAAATTTGTATAAAGTTGCTTAAAGAGCTTTTTACGCAGTCATATTAAAAAAAAGTTGTATGGCAGTATGTAAAATAAAAGATTAATTATTTTTAACAGTGTTTAAATAAGAAGTTATAGGGGTGTTTATAGCATTGGATGATAAAAATTTTGTGTTTAAAAGGTGATGATGCACATTTGTGTGACGTATAAAATATAGCAGATGGTTGACATACAACCATGTAAATTTGAAGTAACAAAGTTTAAAGTTAAAAACCTTCAAATTGAATGTTTATTAAACTTATGGAAACTTAAAACTTTTATAATTTATAAAATTACAAAAACATATCAATTGGCGCTATAAGTTTGGCTTGAAATTAATTAACAATAGCAATTGGCAAACCAAAACCGTGGGGTGTTACGACATTCATAAAAATTGAACCTACTGTAATCCTGAAAAAAGATAATAGAAAAAATGGATTAGGCGCGAAAATAAACAAGAGATGGAAAAAATAAACCAGAAATAATGGACGAAAATAAACAACAGATTAATAAAATTACACAAGAAATAAAAAACGAGAATAAAAAATTGAACGAAAATAATCAAAAATTGAATAAAAAATGAACCAACAATTAAAAAAAACAACAAAATAATAATACTCAAGTGAAGGAGCTAATTAAAATGGACGAAACAATTAATGAACGTAGAAGAAAATTCACCACCAGTACAAAGATAGAAGAAAAACTAAAGATAAAAATAATATTAAAATAACTAGAAAAGGATGGAAAAGTTTTAACTTGATAGGTTCTCAGAAAAAGAAGAATAAAATGAAACGTGAATGTTTAAAATATGAAAAATTTTACATCCAAAAAAGATTAAAACACGAAGAGAAAATTTAAAATTGGAAAAAATCGAGAAATTACAACAAAAAGTGCGAATTGAAAGTTTTTTTTACAGGAAATATTTGAAATTTGAATTGGATCCATTTGGAATGATGTGAATTATAGGAAGGGACAACTTGTTTTCCAAATGGAGTTGAATTAATGCTTCGATAAAATCATTAAATTGATGAAAACAAAAGGATGAAGATTCAAAATTGATTGAACGGGATATGTTAAATTTTTTAAATGAGCAAAAACTGAAATTTGTAATAATTAAAATTGATAATTTAAGATGTTTTAAGGCAAATAGTTTATTATTGATTAAAAAAATGATAAAATATAATCTGTTATACGAGTAGGAAAAATTTTGAAATTAAATTGTATGCTTTTGTAAATAATTTAAGCAAAAATTTCTAAAGATATTTTTTATGAATTTTCGAAAATAGGAATTTATTTTATAGATTTAAGGATAGTGTAACAGTACACTGTTACTGTGTTTCGTTCAGCGAAACAATTTGTTTTTTATTTTTAATTTTTGATACCTGGATAGGTCGATTTACTTTTACCACCTTTGAGTCGACCGAAATTAATTAAGATTTTGAGCATTGCTACGCTACGCCTGTCAGTTATGTGACCAAAATGACGGACGGAATTTTTCAAAATTAGATCAGAAAAGGTCGGTAAGGCAGTTTCCAAAAAGGAGGATGGAACCTCTGCATGGTTTTGCAATTTTACAAGTATTTTTGAAATGGTAAAATTTGGTTTTGAGTGCGGAAATATCAGTGCATTTCTCTATTAGCGTGATTCCCCTTTTTTGACGCTTCGTGACCGATTTTTTGGAAGCTGATAATGATACGAGGAATCGCAATCATTCCGCCATATTTGGAAAATTCGCATTCTAGCCGCATTTTTAACTGGAACAACCTGACCAGACGTCTCCAGGTATTTTGTATCATTTCTCTTATGTTTTATTGTTTTTTTAATTGTTTTAACATCTTGGTTTCCTTTGCCTCGCATTTTTGCTTTGAACGTTTTTTTGGCCGAAGTTATCGTTGGTTTGCATCTTTGTTTCAACGCGATTAGAGGCCGACTAATCTTTACGTTCGCAGGCGTCGATATGAATGCGATACGTTCGAATTTTCGTGTTTTAAAATTATTAATTATTTTTGAATTTTGAATTAATAATTGTTTTTGAATTCGAACAACGCATTATTTTCTCTGGATCGTATCGAACGGCGCTGGCTGAATGCATTGGCATAGGATTTCCGAACTGGCCGTCATACGTTCAAATCTTGAATTTGAAATTTTATGTTCGACTTTTTTTTGTGTTTATTTTTATTTAGGTGTTTTTTTGAACTAAGCAGCGATGCGCGACCGATGTACAGGGTGTTTGATTTTTGTCGTCGGCGCTCCCGCTTGTTCGACTGTGAAGTTCGTTAGTGGTTCCACTTTGTGGGATCTGTTATGACCACTCGAACGTTCTGTTGGTCGATTGTGGGGAGTGGTTCTTGGCGATGGTATCCAAGCTTCTGTACTGGTTTTGGTCGGCAAATATCGCAATATCATCACGTTAAGGCAACGACCATTTGGTTGCCATTTTATGTTTGTTTTTATTGATTTTGTAGTGTTGTTAATTTTGATTTTTTTTGTGGTTATTCCACAAGCTAAAATGCTTTTAGCTTGCCGTGGATCTAAGGGTGGCTGGTTGGAGTAATGTTTGTTCACTCACTGGTTCGATAACATCTAGAATCAGGACAATCTGTTAAGGTTCGTTCACTTACTGGTTTAATAACATCGTAAACCATTTTATCATTTTTATTTTTCATAACTACGTATCACAACATCTAGATACTAGTTATTCCACCTTTCTCAACGGATAATGACTTTGCTTTAGCCTTGGTAGTTATTTTTATTTGTTGGTTAATTAGTTTAACCAAATTTTGGGAATTCGTTCTTTTTTTCATGAGAAGTATTCCGCTTACCTACCATGTGCTGTAGTAAAGCTTATTTCACATCAGTGTGTATTCATATATTTTTTTGTACTTTTTATTTTCATTTTGGTAATAATTTAAGGGACTAAGGTGTTTCTGAAATCCTTTATTTTTTGCCTGGCGCCCTGGGTACAGTTATTTTGGCAAAGCAGGTCAACTATATTTAAACGAACCCACGAACGCTTTCGAGCGACCCAGCGAGCTCCGACACTGGGTAATTCCTATGAGCTAGACCGTTTTGTACAGTCCTTCTACAAACGTGAAAAGAGGCAATGGAGCGGGAATTTAACGGTTTTAGCTCATTTTACAATATAGTTTGTTATTATGAAGAGACAGCGAACTAGAAGATGTAAAGGGGTAAAAAAACCACGACTTTACCAACTTTTTGCAAATAAATCGTGAAGGATTTACATGCTTAAATCTAGAAGGGATAACTGTCGGGTTTTTTCTATCAAATTTACAAAAATTTGAATATTATTTGTAATTAAAAATTATTGTTGGGGATTTTATATTTCCTGTTGGACAATATTTTCACAGTGGCAAGCGAGAGAGGAGGAGCTTAATGGCGTTCAGAGTGTGTTGTGGCCCTTGCCGAGGCAGGCACGCCAAAATTGGTAAGAAGTTGGTTTTGAGTCTTCATTTGAATAACACGTGTTTTAAATTGTATAGAGGTTTATACAATTTATACAGTTTATACAATAGAGGTTTTTATAAATAAAGGATTTAGTTAGAAGAGTGTTTAAAAAATTTTAATTTAAAAGTGTTTTAAGAAGAATGATTAGTAAAATAAATAGGTGGCAGAAATTTTGTGTTTGGTTCAAGTTAAAAACCTTCAAATTGGAAGTTTAAACTTATGAAAACTTGGAAAATAAAATTTATAACTTATAAAATTATAAAGAACATATCAATATATTAATTATTAACTATCTAAATGATGGCATTGTTTTCTGATTTATCTATTTAGGGGGTCATCCTAATTATAGGGAGTAAGAGAATAAGTGTGTAATTTTAATATTTTATTTACTTATAATCAATCGATAACTTTTTTTAAATAAGTTGTTTTCATTTTTTTTTAACATTATCGTGTCTAATGTGCCTTTTGTACCTAAGAATATTTAAAATACTCAACAACATTTAAAATATTTTATTTGCATTACTTTTGAAAATATATAAAAAAATATTGGATATTTGAAGATTTTGGCGAAGCACTTGAAAAATATTTCAAGGTAATAAGTAAAATCGTAGTACCACGGAAAATGGGAATACGATAAATCATAACTTTATTTAGTAATAATTTTCATATTCTTTCTTCAATGTCAGTGCAATTTCTAAGCTTATTGTTGAGTTAACTATTACGGTTTTCCTTGTGAAATATTTATCAATAAAGAAATTGGTATAACATAAAGAATACTCAAATTTATTACTCATTTCCCTCTTTCGTGGGAAATTTTCCGAAAATTGTTTTTTAGGATATGCATCGTTTATTTCAAATTTAAAACTTTTAGATTTCTAGACCTATTATAAAATATCAACTGCGAGGGACCGTAAAACTGTATATATTTTAAATGGAAGCTTTATTCCCCAAGTCCAGTATTAAAAATACTATAAAATTTTTAAGTGCTACAGACGCTAGGAGACCCCTGGACCACGCCATCTGACCTTGAGCCTCAACAAAAACCAAACATTACGCAGCAGATGGTAGATGGGTAATTTTAATCAGGTGGGAACTTAGGAGTTATTTTCAAATACGGTGTAAAGCTCGTCTTACATCAGGACATTTCTGGCGTCATTTCTTGCGCCATTTCTTGAGCCAAATAAATTGCCTAGTTTAAAACAGCAAATGTCTTGGAAAATGTTCTGGCTCGGATTGTAGGCAATATATTTGGCGCGCTCTCTATTCTTGAACAATTTGCCTGTGAGCGTGCGCAGTACAGATTGAATGCGCAGGTAGTACGGTAGTAATTGTCAAATGCAGGGCTAAGAATGAGTTACTTTTATTACTAAAAGTTACTTTTTTTTAAATAATCGCAAATATTTTTGTTTTTCACTGAAATTAAAAAATCAAATTTGAAAATTTAATAACCATTTGAAAATTTGAATTTCTTTTTTAAATTTTTTTGTGTTTTTGTAATTTTTTTAATACTATTATGTTTGCTGCAATCACATTTTCTGCAATTAAATCGCTTTCTTTATCCATTTCAATTTTTATGTGTAGCACAGTTTTCACAATTTCCATAAAGCCCGTCTTACATCAGGACATTTCTGGCGTCATTTTTTGAGCCATTTCTGCGCACAACGGTATACGCACGCGCAAATACTATGAACTCGTCTCTGCGCAGAAATGGCTCAAGAAATGACGCCAGAAATGTCCTGATGTAAGACAGGCTTAACACTAAATTATCGTTCGTTTAATCTTACTGCGCACGCTCGCAGGCAAAATAGAACACGTTCTATATATTTGGCCTACAAAATATTTCACGTAAGTTGCTAAAATTACCTACTGCGCAAAATCAGCGCAAGAAATGGCCTGATATAATACAGGCTTTATTTTTGGAGCAAGAAATGGTGTCAGAAATGACGCTAAAAATGACGCCAGAAATGTCTCAGGAAATGGCGCAAGAAATGACGCCAGAAATGTCCTGATGTAAGACGAGCTTAACAGAGTGCAACGAGAAAAATAGCGCCACAGGCGGTTTTTTATTTAAAATCGCCTTCCTGTATTTAGAAACTAATTTTTATATTTTGTTTGTCTTGGTTGTAAGGATCATTAAAATATGCAAACTTTTTGAATTGGAAATAAATGGGCCATCCAAGTTTTTATATCCCATTTTATATGGATTTTTAAAATCGCTTTTGTTTTTCTTTACTTTTCGTATCTTACGACAGAATTGATACTTCTACACTTAATCCTCTACCCACTTTACCAAACATTCTGGACTCAATTTGGTAAAACATAAAGTATGTAGTATATTTAACTAATAGGTGTAATTTGTAAAGTTTAGCAGTTCAAATGGTTTAGTTTCATAAATACTTTATATTTTATTAGTTAGCAGTGCTTTACGAATTTAGTACGTAGTATATAAACGCAAACTTTGTTGAAAATTGTTTCAATTTTATTTTAGTTTTTAAATACAATTTTTATGCCAGATAATCCCAATTTCTAGCTACAATAATTATTTTCGTGTATGCATTAGTTGAAAGGATTAAGTAGTCGTAAAGATCATACCATTATACAATTTTTATTATATTTGAAGGGTACTTCCAAAATATCCCATATTCTTGTAATTTTGCTCCAAAAAGCCTGTAGGACATCTACGACCGCGGGGCCCTGGATATTTGCCCCGATCTGACCCCCCTTTAGCTGTCAGTGTTAAAACAAATCTTTATTAGAACATCAAAAATTATTGAGAAAATAAAGAAACGGTAAAATTCAAATGAAAATATAAAATAAAGTTAAAAATATTGAAGATATTTTAAGAAAAAAAATGAAAAATTGAATAAATAAATAAAAAGGTAAGAACACAAATAAAAATTCAGAGTAAAAATGATATAAAATTTTAGGTTTTCTTTTGATTAAGTTTTAATTTTTGTTGGCTGTGCCATTACCTTCTGTAACGGTTTGAATTTCCCGTTAAGTGTTATTTCATTTTGATATTTAATTATTTTTTGTTTTAATTTAAAAAAGTTTATTTGTTTATTTACGCAACAATCGATTTTTTGTTATCTGGTTATTCTTGAATTATTTTTTTATTGAATTGAATTATTTACTTTTGACTGCAGAGCCGTGTTTAACTACTTTTTCGTGATTTTTAATTGTGGTTCCTTTTTCTGTGATAATAAGTGGTTTAGAAATTACGTGGCGTCTTAATCCAATATCTAATTTTGCTAGCACCCTTGGTGCAAATCTATAGCATTTAGCACTCGTTTTATCCAAAATAAATCTAAGGTGAGTGAGGGTAATTACGCCACTGCAGCTAATTACGCCACCTTCAAATATCTCCGGTAATAAATGAAATTTTCGAAATATACCGCACGCTGTACCTTTAGGCACACCATTCTTAGTCAATAAAACAGAAATGATCCGATTTTAATGGCTTACTTGAGTTTGTCAACCGTTTTTGTTGTTAATGGTGGTGTACGATTTTGTTGATGTAAGTAAGACAAGCATTTACTTTTGTGTGCATGCATTATTTTTTACGTGGTAAAAATTTGGGGTTCCTCTAAAATATTTCATCCGACTGCGTTATCATACAATGTCCTGCATAAACTCGGCTTAACCATCAAATTAATATTAAATTAAATTTTAAACAGTAACTAGTTAATTTAGCAGTAAATCAATATTATTGAAAATAAGCTTTCATAAATATCTGAAAATGGCAATAAACATTGCTGAAACCTTACATATACTTTCATCATAATCGTGAAAATCACAATTTTGATTGATTTTTAAATAATTAACTAGTTCGTTTTTCAAGTTTAATTTAAAACGAATGGTTATACATACATTTCGATAATCTAAAGCTATCGATAATTTATTAATTATTACTAATCTCAAATAATCTTCAATAAACCATTAGTAATCGAAATAATCTCGATAATCTTCAATAATCTTAAATAATTTAAAATAATCTTTGATAATTTCACAATCATAACCTTTTTATTTGTTAATAGTAGTGCATAGGTTTTATGATAGTAAACCTCATAACCTATCGATCCTACTGAAGTTTATTTTGATTTGCTAGTAGGTTCCCAAAAGACAGAACAGTAAGTTTTGCAAGGCTAAAAGTTTTCAAACAAAAAACGGGGGTTCGTCGTCCTTATGAGTGCTTCAGGCCGGCAATTATTTGTTTTTGCAGTTTTATAGCTTCCTTTCCTTTGCCAAAATACTTTTATAATGATCCAATGGAGCGTTTCCATGTGACGTCACGAACACTTTTATGTATGTAAAATTCTGAGGTTAGGTTTACGATTATTCGGCAAATAAAATAAACGGAAGGTACTTACATTAATAATTTTACACTACACTCTCTACGGTTTATAAAATGTAAAAAAATTCAATTTTCACCATTTTTTTTTCCTGTTTTCTCTCAAGAGAGAGAGAGTATATTCATGCAATTCGATACAATCTTAACAATAAAAAAACTTAAAACTTAACAATAATTGATTAAACTAAAATGGTGGTGATGAATGTTGGTGAAATTAATGTTGATGAATTAAATATGATAATTAATAACTGGATAAATATTAAATTATAACTAGAAAGACAAACGAGCATTACAACGGCAGCGGGTAAAAGACAAAAATTAAAATTTAAGATAAATTTGAAGTTGTTTGAATTTTAATTTAAATTTAAATTTGAACTGGGTTTGGTTAGTTTAACAGTTTTTTTTTATTTATGTAACATCAGTGGGGCATAAATCCATTTTAGACAGACTAAGGGGGGGGGGTGTTAAATTGTTTTAGAGTGTTGATAATTGATTTACAGAAAGTTATAAAAATTTGGGTGATGAATTTATTTGATATGATTTCAGAAATTGTAAAAGGTGAAATATTTAAAAAGGAACAATGTGAAGTGTAGTAGGTATGGCGTTGTTGGACGTATTTCGGGCAGGAAGACAATAAATGATGCAGAGTCTGCCTACTTTTTGAATCGCAGGGGCACACGTCAACAGGACTGATCTTGAATCTGTATTTTCACCATTAAAAAAACACTTTTTATCACAAACTTGTATTAGTACGCCGACAGCTTGACAGCTAGTCAGTAAACACTGTGACGTATTTGGAAACGCCTTATTCATGTGTAGTTTTCTGACCGAATGCAGGGCTTACTTCCCCCTTTGATGGAGGCCATTTTTTTTCTCTCCCTGTGTTTATAACATTTGCAGTATTATAGTACCTTGCATAAATTAAAATCTAAGTTAAAAAATTACAAGTGCCTTTCCACACAACTTCAAAAATATTACAGCTAAATTTCAAGTAATGCCTTAAGGGCTCACTTAAAAGTTTATTAAATGAATTAGAAAAATGAACGAAACACATTCATTATTTTATAGCGTTTTAAGCTGGTAAATTTAGTTCGCACCGAGTGTGCACTAGGGGGCGCAGAAATATGATAGCATTTTTAGCTTTGCGTAGAACCCGCAGTGAACACTAAATTTACCAGATAAAAACCCTATTAGAGTTCTATACACTATTCCATACGCAATATAGTAAGAAGCCTAAGCCTTGTAAGAATATGGCTTCGTATCCGTCCATTCCCATAAATCAGAGCTAATTAGAAGGATTTAAACTCGTAGCTCATCAGAGTGCTCCAAATTGCCAGTTAATTAGGCCGCTCAAAATTATTATTTTATATTGAATTACTAATAACTTATTTTTTATTATTTTTATATTTAATTCTATTTACAGAAATATAGAGGGAAGCCTTATGATCGGGATCCGTGTCTCTACGTCGTTAAAGAATAGAAAAGCTTTTAACTTTAAGAAACCCTTTATTGAAAATAAATAATTAAACATTACAAAGGATTTCTTTTATCTTGTTTGTGTCTACTGCTTATTGCCAACTGCAAACTTAATTAGTGGAGATTTTTTTTTATTCTTGACAATCATTATTGAAAGAAAACCGCAAAAAACTTAAAAAATCCACTTATTTCTCCATAGTTTCGTAGATTGTTCCAACGTGAATACTATGGATAATTTAACTAATTTTCATATTGATCAAAATTTCTCACATCTTCTCGTTTTCTCCGTAAAGATACTAGTATAATAATGATATAATCACAAATAATTTTAAATAATGCAAGTAATGATAAGAAATAGTCATAGATAATTACGTATAATCACAGATAATCTCATGTAATGAAAAGTAATCACAAATAATCTTTGTAATCATTACTAATCTCAATCATTCTTAATAATTTTTAACTAATTAATAATCAGTATACACGAAAAATCTGAGTGGACAACCCCTCGATTTAAAATACCAATATTTGATGAAATTTTCTAATTTTTATTTTTGATTATGATTAATTGATTCGTCTAATTATTATGCTTAGCTATTGATAGTATAACGATACCGAAACATCGATATCGATAGCTATAGCGTTTACTAGTTTTCATTTGAATTTAACCCACCTTCCTTTAAATTCTTAATATTTTGTTCATTCTAGATTTTATAATTTGTTTGAAACTACTAGTTAAAATTTAATTTTAAGCTTTTTGAAGTTTTCTTCTAGACTTGGACAAAGTTACGATTTGACCTATACCTTGGTTTAAAACAAATTTTCTTATAAGAGTTTACACCAAGTTGTACTTTGCATTATTTATCATATTATATACTGCCGTGTAATAAAAATTAATTATTTTATATAGCGAGGAAAAACAAAACGGCACTTTCTCTACCTCGACTAGCTCAAAAACGAAAACTCTTGTTGTGGGCGTAATTTGGGTTCGGTCGAAATTCAAAAGCATACTCTACTGTTATTAATAATTTGTATCTTATACCAATAGAAAAATAATGTAATTAGCATCTACCTGGAGCTTACTCGTACCTTGGAATGCTGTATAAACTTAAACAATTAAACCAAATAAAATTCTTCAACTACAACCTGTTTGTTTATTCATTTCCAAAAATCCTTGCGAAACAGAATAAATAATAAATTTTAACAAATTAAGTGTACATAAAATTTTAATAATAACCTAATCTAAAACCCCAAATTTATCGCACTTATTTAAATTTAATCATGTCTAACGATCGCTTTTGTATAACGCGCGCAAAAAATACAGTCTTACTACTTATTTACAATCCAACGTTGTAGGAAATTCAGTATTCTTCCATTGCATGCCAGTCGCTTACGTTCACCAAGCTTCGCCTCCGTGTTGTTGATGCAATTACAATTCGAACCATAGAAAAATAACCAACCATAAATAATTAAATATGTTTTCCAAAATTTTATAACTAATCGCAGGTAACAATTTAAATTTCACTTTTTGAAATTTTATAAATACTTCACTGCGGTACTCAAAATTTTCTTTATCATTGATAACTACGTGATGAGTCCAAATACATGCTCGCTCGTCGCTGGTTCCCGCTAGAATCCCCGTTGCTTGCTCTCGTTAGAAAAATCTTATCTTCTTTTCCCCTCCAATTATCGTGGGAACGGCGTAATTGTAAATTTTCAAACTCGTAAAATTTTACTTTTGTCTTCCAACGCAACTGTTGATCCATTCTGGTGTCCCGAATACGAAAAATATATTAGATTTTCCGAATTGGCTCTAGTTTTTGAGATAAAGGCAACCCGGTTATAATGGGACGCGCATGAATGGATTATCGAGATTCCTTAAAGGAAGGCTTGAAAATAAAATAAAAATATTCAATATTTTCAAAAACCTTTATTTTCGAATGACAACAACGTTATAAATGATATTTCAAATATATTAATCATATTAAACAAAAATACATGAAGAAAAGTTAGGAAAAACGTTTTGCATGTGATTGTCTATTGTATCTTTGATCAGGATAATCCCTTTGTAAGGTCCAGCAGTTGTCCGCCATCATATGGTCATCCCACCGGCCTTGATATGTTTCCTCCATTATCTTGATATCCTGGTGGAACCGTTCTCCTTGTTCTTCGCTGTAATCACCCAGGTTTTCAAGAAATCTATCTAAATGGCTATGCAGAAAATGTATTTTGATATTCATATTAGCTCCAAGTTTTTCAAAATTCTTAAGCATTTTGGCCACTATTTCGGAATATTCTGCAGCTTTGTGGTTCCTCAAAAAGTTTTTGACAACTGATACAAAGCTTGTCCATGATTCCAATTCAACCTGAGTCATGTGATTTGTGAAATAATTGTCTTTTATAAGAGTACGAATTTGTGGTCCATCAAAGATACCTGCTTTTAATTTTTCCATACTGAGGCCAGGAAATGATTGACAAATATATTTGAAGCAATTACCATTCTTATCCAAAGCTTTCACAAACTGTTTTATGAGTCCAAGTTTAATATGAAGTGGCGGAAGAATTATTTTTTCTCGACTTATCAATGGTTCATGAACGATGTTAGCTTTTCCCACGGTCATATCTATTCGCGACGGCCAATTTCTACTCCAGTGTTCTATTCTTGCACGACTGTCCCATAGACAAAGAAAACAGGGGTATTTAGTGTACCCACCTTGCTGACCTAATAAAAAATTCACCATCTTTAAGTCTACACACACTGACCCCTGATGTTGAACAAACGAAATTTTCTCCAAAACAAGTTTGATATTTTGGTATTGTTCTTTTAGTTTAGTTTAGTTGAGTGACCTATCGGAATCGAAGCTAATTTGTTTCCATTAAGCAGTAACACACATTTCAAACTTCTTTTTGAGCTATCAATAAAGAGCCGCCAATCTTCTGGCCGATATATTAGAAAGCCCATTAAATTTAAAAGCCCAGAAATATTATTGCAATACACCAGATCATTCTCCTTAGTAAAATATGGAAGAATATCTTGCTCTCTAGTCCGATAAGATGTTATTGTTACGCCAGGTTGAAGGCAATGTTTTTCGTTAAGTCGAGACGCAAGAAGTTCAGCTGATTTCTTCGATAAATTTAAATCTCGAATCAAGTCATTAAGCTGACCTTGAGAAAAACCCTGCAGTGTAGGACGGCACCCTTCAAATTCACTTTCACTGCTGCTTTTGTTCTGAGAGTCTAACATTTCAACTTCATCACAGGAAAGGTTTGATAAGGCAGTAAATATCGGTACTGGCAAATCTTCACTATACAACGTTGGTGGTTTAGCCGATTGTATGTTTGGATAAACCCAAGAGCGCTTTCTGTAACGGTTCATACCTTTTACATTCACGGCACAAAAGTAGCAATCATCAATGTGATTTCTTGGCTCACTCCATGTCATCGGTACTCCAAATGGAAGTCCTTTGCGTCCTCCTTGGCTCCAGTAACGAAGTGACTCCACACAAGTTTTACAAACTTTATGTGGCGCCCAATGTTTGTCTTGTTGTCTCAGTTGTTTTCCAAAATATGCTTGGTTAACTTGTTTTACAAAGTCATGAATATTTATTTGTTGTCTTTTTTGACAAAATTTACCACATATGGAGCAAAAATGGTCGGGATTATTAACACAAGACTTGCGTGAAGAACTCATACTTCCTTCTACGATCACTATATAAAAAGTGGCAGATTTCGCACAGTTTACTATTTTTTTATTACAAAGTTTTTTTGACAACAAAAAACATTTGCATATAGCCGTACGTATGCGCGTAGTACCAATTTTGTACCGTGTGATATTATCAGTACAAAGAAATTTCAAAAAGTATAAATGACGTTTTAAATACTTTAAATTTAAAGTTTATCATGGGAACTAGAGCCAATTCGAACAAAATAACTATGCGGCGAGTACTTTATTACATTACTGTATCCAAATTCACTCCAAAAACTAAGACCGCAGAAAAAAATTTTTGTTTTGTTCCCTTGTGCTATCTTTAGACGAACAATCATTACCAGGATCACTTTTAATTTGATATACGCGCCTACCTAACTTGACAAATTTTTGTACTTAATTTGTTATTATGTTATATCTGACCAAATAAAATAACAATTCATAATACTGTTTCTAATAACTACATATTGCAGAAACAGATCACATGGTGAAGAAATTCTATTTTTGTTCCTCTGCTAATTAATCAAGACAGCTAATTTTTCTACTTACGAGGCACTCGTCAAGTTCAAGGTAGAATCTTGTCTACAAATTTGATATTGAACTTTCTTAAATTTTACTTTTTTAGTAGATGTACTTTTGAATCAATTAGCCCAAGTTGTATCATCGCAATACTCGTACATTTGAGTCGACTTATAGGTCAAATTTAGTCCGACGCGTTTTTAGTCTCATATTGACCATTATTTACCACATTAACTATACATTCATCTTCAAACCTTTCTCTGTTTTCTTCATAGCATGTCAATAAATGTATAAATAATAGCTTGATTTACTTTTTATTTTTCGATGACCTTCACAAAATTTACTATAAACATACACAGTGCCCATAAAAGGCTATTTATATCAATGCAACGATTGAAGTAAAATTTGAGATATAGGTGACGATGGATGTAAACTAGCTTATTCCTAACTAGAGCGAAATTTAAATATTTTTGTTGACTTGATTTTTACTTGTGCAAACATTTAATTTCCACGTTTTAGCCAGATAAAACTTGAGATACCAAAATATTGCTGACTATGATCTGACATTTACATTCGTTTTTCTTTGTCAACATAATAGAGAATGCGGTATAAACGAAAATAACGAGAACTTTACTTTAATCTTGATTTCTTGTCAATTGGTGTAAATATACAACCAATTCTTTTGAGCCAAAGTGTGGCTTTGTCGGTCCACTAAAAAAGAGGGCTGGAAAAAATCCGAAAAAATCATAGAGCTTTGAAATTATATCTTTGTAATTCAGTCGGCGATCGCACCAAATCACACAGTAGTTCCACCTTCCAAATATCAACACAAGTTAACTTTGCAAATATTTTATGTGGGTAATAATAATATTGTTGTGTGGTACAATGTGATGTATGATAACAGGTTTATCATTTAAAATGATTTATAATAACAAAATTTGTGAAAGCATTATTGTTTGATATAAAAGCAGAAAAGATATCAAGAAAGCTTTGTTAAATCACGGAACTGCATTAATAAAAATGGAATTTTAAGGTTGAACGCTATTATGTGGCTTGGACAAAACTGTAGGAAAATTTTTTACCTACTATAATAAAATATTTTTAAGAGATTATCATTAATGTATGTAATTAAATTTACTTCAAGAAGGCTTTTCAATAGTAACTGGTAGAAGTTTTCCGGTAATTTAGGTTTCCATCACGTTTTTGTTATAGTTCACAGAGAATGGAATTACTTATAGTGAATTATAAGTCTGGTTGCTTAATGAAAAATTTAAAATGCTAGCATAGTCTTTAAAATTGTAGATGTCACGTAGCTGCTATCGCTACAATAATTAAAGTTGAAACTCTCTGCCGTCTACCTGATGAAGCATCTCGAAAGTTTCTTTCACGAATTTAAAAGTTACTTTATACTCACGGATCGGTTTTTACTGTATTTATTTATTAAGGGTAGAATTGTTACAATGATGAGCAAGTTGCACAAAGTTTAAAAAACTTAAATTCGACATCCAACTCGTATAGTATAAAATATAGTCGAGAACTATAAAAAAACCGAAAACCTTATTAATCATTCACTGTTTAATTAAAAACGCGTGCAAGTTTCAATTAAAATTTAATATAAAATTATATTCCTGCAATGCATTATAAAGCTGGTTATTTAAAAGGCAATGTATATTTCGGCAACAATCAGCTAGGGAAAATGTAAAAGCTAAGAGCATTATTAATTTGTTTTATGGTTTTCGCTTTTACACTAGCGATGCTGTGCTTTTAAAAGTGAGCTAAAAATATCATGATTTTTTAAAATTATTTTTGCAACGTTGTTGATGATTATTTAACTAAAACTAAAAATAATTATTCCAAAATATCAATTTTATGAGACGCTGTACAAACAAACAGTATGACTTGCACCACAGAAATACAACCGACGAAATAATATGGAAATTGAATAAGTGCTAATTTTTTTACACTCCGTTTTTTATTTACAGCCTGTTATAAAAACTAAAACATTCATATATAATACCACAAGAGACTATCAAATTGTCGGCAATAATTTTTGAAACTGGAACTGAGTGTTTGTCGCCCTTAAAATCACCATGAGTGCTTTAGCACGAATGGTGATTTGAAATGGCGACAAACACGAAGATTCCATGGTTTAAAAATTAACCGACAATTTTATAGTATCGTGTGGAATTCGTTTGACAATTTCGTAAATAAAATTTCAATTTTTTCTGACAACAAAAAATTTATAGTATGCGTTTACGTAGTTTCCATCGTTACTTGACAATACAGACCACGGTGGTCGTATTGCCGCGACAATACACCACCGTGGTCTGTATTGTCAAAGGAAGTAGATTATGATTGGTTGAAATTGATGAGATTGTAACATCCTATTGGTTGAAATATTATGAACGAAATTGTCAGTAAATGATTTGTCAAGAAGTATCATGACAAGAAGCACCCAGTGGCACCTCGTCATCTTCCTAACATAACATCAATAATGTGTTAACATTACAATGATTTTGTGAAATACAGTGTTAGAACTAATAATTCGTCATGTGAATGCAGAAAAAACCTTGGTCAAAATTTCTTGATTTTTATTTTATTACAGAAAATTATAGTATGAGATGCGTTTTACAATGCAGAAAAATCCTACGTCCAAAATCCTAACAAAATTTTATTATTTTTATTCGCGATTTCGATTAAGGAAAATCACGTGACCAAATATTCAAAATGGCCGCTTAAAACGGGTAGTTCTATATGTTTTGCCATCATAAGCAAGGTGCACATTAACGGGTTCAGAAACGTGTTGTGGTTTGTTTATTATATTCGTTTGTGTTTAAATAATA
Source organism: Podabrus alpinus (assembly GCA_932274525.1). Classification (NCBI taxonomy): domain Eukaryota; kingdom Metazoa; phylum Arthropoda; class Insecta; order Coleoptera; family Cantharidae; genus Podabrus; species Podabrus alpinus. The sequence continues at coordinate 74,331,401 of OW026453.1, read as the reverse complement.
TCTAAATATGAATAAAAAAAAAACAATATTTTGAAATTCTGTGGGAGTTCTGAGGCTAGCAACTTTTGTGAGAGTGAAGCTTTGGCAAACGCTAAGCACGCTGTGTTGTGTGGGAAAACGCCTAGTAACGAGGGATTCCATTATATTTATAGCTTAGTTTTACAAACTACAGCTTTGTCTGCACCGCCTCATGAGATATCAGGGCTAATTGACAAAAAAAGTTTAGAAAAAGTGAAATGTTTACCGCACACAACCATGTATTTTGTAGGCTCCTTTCCCATGTTGAAGCTTTTCGTCCACGCTTTTCTGCTATCAATTGCTTCCACCTCACCCAACGGATTTGTCCATTTCACTTTGAATTTTCGTTTCATGGGAAACTTGTGGAAACTAGGGTCAGAATTCTTTCTAGCGCTAGAATTACATCCGTGAACACAACAAAACGCTTTTGATTTTGATTTACCTGTATTCATTTTGTCGTTTGCCTAATAACAAATTAATTTCGGAGGAATTTTCAAACACAAGCACTTAGAAGCAATATTTAACGTTAATACCGGCTATAAACATGCACTAGATGCACATGTAAACTTATGACAATGCCCGTTTTAGCGAGTTAACATTTCTGCCGCCAGACGTCGCTTCACTTAGCTGTAATCGCGAATTTTAATAAAATTTTCTGCATTGTGAAACATAATATCTCGTACTATAATTTTCTGTAACAAAATAAAAATCAAGAAATTTTGACTTAGGTTTTTTCTGCATTCACATGACGAATTGTTTTTTTTTATTCACCCATTAGTGTTGAATGCCTCATACATATTAGCGACCAAAACTGCTTTAAAGAGCGTTTTGCTAAGTATTTGCAACAAAAGTATGAGTGGTATTCTGACGAACAATCAAAATCTCGTACAGACTAGCGAGCAGAACTGCGAGCAGATCGACGAACTGCACGGGGTTGTTTAAGTATCTTCTACTTCTTCGCAACAAAGTTGCAAGCATTTCCGTGAGCCATTCAATGTCGGTTTTTCAACTAAATATCAAAGAGTGGAGACGTGGTTCCTGCGATTTTAGCACTTATTGCGTATATCCAAATAAAAGCGCGCGCTGCTTATCAGCACATAATTACATTCTATTTGGCTTACAATCAATTTTTTAGGTTTTTTACTTTAAAAATAATTTTAATAATATGCTTGAATAGTTTTTTAATGAAGTTCATTTTTATTAAATGAATTTAAACTTCCCACAGAAAATAAATATTTAAATAGGTTGGGTAGTAAGTATTTTATATGATAAATTATAATATATAAATAATGCACTCTTCTCGTTACTTAAATATTTATTTCTGCAGCGCGTTTTTGCAACAAACTGCTATCATTGGGCAAAGTATTATAAATTTGCAATTAGCATCAATTATGTAAAAATAATGTTATATTAAATTTGAATAATTAAATTCAAATTTTAAATAAAACGATTAAAACCGGGAAAGGAAAATAACAAAAACAATAAAATTGAAATAAATATTTAAATGACTGGAAGGGTACATTTATTATGAAAACCTCATAATTTCTGTCATCAATATTTTATATAATTAGCTAATTTTTAATAGCGGGGTAAATATATTGTAAGGGAAGGTCTAATCGTCAGTTAGACCTAAGTAGACGGTTTCTACTTGGTTTAGTCAAACACTACCAACCCGTAAAATACCAGAAAAATGTGAAAAATGTAAATTATCCTCATTTAAATTGCATTCCGTTCCCTAAGTGTTTACGAGGCATTTTCCTCGCCATTTATCGATGCTTGCCGAAAAGCTCGCAACTTTTCAATGAGCGGATTTGTGAGCAGTTCGCCAAAATGCTCGGTAGTTTGTACAAGACATAGCGGTTTAAATAATTTTAGTCTTCGCGTATGGTTACCAACGTCCGGCAAACTCACCGCTAAACTTTTTGGATGAACACTTAGTCTGGTCAGATATATTTCAATAATTTTACGAATTCACTATTAACACTTTCAGCTCGTTGTGCATTACGTCGGCTGGAACATATCAAGGAGCATTTGCGGTTATACCTAGCACTTTCGGCTGAAATCTCTGGAGTTTTTCTATGTTGAAAGTACTTTCTGTGCCCCACAGTTATAGGCCTTAAGATAGTCCTATGTTTTTAGCCATTCTTGGATTTTTAAATGATGAGTTTATAAGTTTCTTAAGGGTTGAATTGGATTGCAGGGTGAAGCCATAATCCAACAAAATAAAAAGATATAACATTTAGCCTAAATCCCTAAAGAACTCCAGACCGGATCGGATAGAATTTAAAAAGTTCGTTCTGAAACTTTACTTGAAGCATTCAGTCAAGGAGGTACGAGTTTAGAATGAAATGGTGTGAATGTGGCAGTTTCAGTCTTATTTTATAAAGCTATCCAAGGTGCCATCCCTCTTCAAATGTCTGTGTAATATCCAAAAAGGCAATTGTACAAAATCGTTCATCTTCGAGGTCTTGATTTATTATGTTTATGACTCAGTGCACCCTCAATGGTAGCATATACTGTTTTTTAAAGTTAAACTGATGTCTTGGAATCACTTGGTTTGTAACAAATTTTTGAAGAATTGAAAATTCCCTCAGATTTTCTAAATTTTAAATTCAAGGCTATTTCTATTTTAATTTTAATTTGAGTCGCCTGATAAATGGAAAAGATTTAGGAACAAAATTAAGAATCCGCATAACTGATATTAGCTGCTTTATCAATTAACTTATTTTGGATTTGTGGAAATTATATGGATCGCAGATATTCTAATATTATTTTTAGGAATATTAATTGTGTTACTATCTTTTCAATTTCTCATTTCATTTCAACATTTAATTTTGGAACATGCTCTTAAAATTTAATACGCATAAAATATTTTGGACCAACAGAAAAGGAAAATTCAAAGATTCGTTACACAGGCGAAAAAGGATGTGACGATAATAGGGAATTGTACATAACTAATTAGGTGATCCCTTAATGTCCTATATTTTAGGATTTGGATTGCTGAAGTAGTCAACGGCCGTCCTGGCGAAGGAACTAAGGGGTAAGCCTAATTGTGTTATTTGTATTCCCAAAATTGATATTTTGAATAATTTTTAAGATTCCATTTATTATACTTTGTCAAAATTTGCTGTTAGTGTAAATTATTATGTCGGCGTTGTTTTTTTTTATTATTTATTATATTTTAAAACTAAATTTAATTCATTCATGTAATGTCACTTTCGTGCCAGTGGCGTTACAGGTTCTCTGTAAATACAGATGTAATCTTTGCAGTAACAATTTTTTGAAATACCTGGAGTGGCGTGGTGTGGAAAAAAGGTATGGCAGCAATCTATTGGGATGTTAAAATATTGTCTTTCAGGTGATTTCCCTACCTTATGGACTAGGATTATCCGAGCTACCTTCCATTGAAGGGCTCAATTTTCAGACTGAGCACTGGGTTAAAGAGGTATGTTATCTTTCGGGAAGTTTCTGGAAGATTTTTCCAGTGATAAGTTTATACCCTGGTCTTTTTTGGGCTTGGTATTCTGTATAAAAAAGTCTACTTCAGTAATTTAGCAAGGTTTGATTGGAAAATCTAGTTAGTATAGCGCTTCTATTAGTTGAATAATGTTTTTCTTACTTTTCCAAGTCTTCCACGGCGAATGGTTTAAACACATTCACTAGGGTCTTTGCAAAGGATCAGCTTTAATAAAGAAAAATTTAGTGTACGGGCTATTAGTAGTCGAATTAAGGCTGGGCGCTGACTTGCAATTTATCGGTTGTGCAACTAATTGCGCAACTGTTTGGTCTGTGAATGGTTTCCTGCGCTCACATACGCAACTAAACGGTTCAGTCGCAGCATGTAAGCGCACATGCAACTGAAATGTTTTGTTTCAATATGAATTTCTATCAGTTAGCTGTGGTGTGTGCTCTTGAACTGAGAAGAAGGAAAAAATTAAAAAGAAAGAAAAGATACTGGGTACACCCAATAACGTCACAACGTTTAGTGAAAGGGCAGTTTAATAAACTGAATGAAGATTTGCAAGCATACCCAGAATAAAGTGATTATTTACCTACTTGAGTGGGCATCATTCACAAATAAAAGCACTAAAACTGTATAAAACTGCAATCGTTTAATCGCAATGAGCGTGCAGGCGTTACAACACGTGTGTTACAAAATGATTGCATGCAATTGCGCAACTGTTTGGTTTGTGTCAAAACACAAACTCTTTAGTTGCATAAATTTGCAATTGCATAAAGTTGCATGTGCGCGCGTTTGCATATAAAACCTAAGGAGTCACTCTTGCAACCCAACTATCGTGCAACTGATAATTGCAAGTCAGTGCCCAGCCTAAGTGTAGCCCTTCAACTGTGAGTCGATTTTTAGAAAAAAATACGCAGAAATCGGTGCGATGGCGAATAAAAAATGTGGTGGACTGAGGAAGAAGAGTACAGCTAGGGACGATCGAATTATACAACGATTGTGTCTTGCAAGTAAGGCGTTCTGAGTGGAACGAAGTGACTGGTGTTTCGATTTCTACAAAAACTGTGCGGCGTAGATTAAAATCTATGGGTTTAAAAGGGTAACGTCCTGCTCGAAAACCGTTATTAACCCAAAAAAATGAAGCAAAACCGACTTAATTGGACACTACAACATAGGATTCTTAAAGATTGGGAAAAAGTAATATTTTCAGATGAATCCAAATTTAATGTACACGGTTTTGATGATGGAATTAATTACCTTTTCCGAAGAAAATGTGAGCGTTTAAAGGACGAATGCCTTAAAAACACAGCGAAGTTTCCTATAAGTGTGATGATTTGGGGATGCTTTTCATGCAAGGGTGTGGGTTCTTTGCGATGTATAGATGGAACTGTGAAGGCACAAGACTACATTCAAATCCTAAATGAATGTTTGTTACCCACTATTAAAAAACAATTTAAGAGTGAAGAACAGTGCACCTTTCAAGATGATTCGGCATCTTGCCATAGGGCAAAAATTGTAAGTATTTTTAATTTCTCTTTATTTTTGTATCACTTACAACAGTAAAAGTTATTTATATACGTTTCATATCTTAGGTAAAAGATTTTATCAAAAGAAAAGGATTAATCCCTTATCTTGGCCAGGTAACAGCCCAGACCTGCACCCTATAGAAAATTGCTGGTTCGAAATTTTAAAAAAATGTACAAAAAACTAAAAACAAAAAAGACTTAATAGCAGCCTTGAGAAAGTATGGACAGAAGATTTAGAAATCGATTATCTGAAGAATTTGGTTAAATCCATGGCAAGTCGAATTTAGGCGGTAATTGATGCTAAGGCAGGTTTCTCCAAATATTAATTTTTAAGAAAATTGCGTAAAAATATACCTACGTAAATAGATCTTGTGATAAAATTTTTAATTTTAATGAAACTCCATAATTATCCTACTTTTAGAGTATTTTTGCTAATTACTAATTATTACCAGTGCTAATTAGTGGAAGTTTTGAAAATTTCAATTTTAAACGAATATAAACAAACCTTTTGTAATTTTGATTATGTTATAAATATTTGTTATAACATTTTTATGTTTTAATTTATGTCATACTATTACTGGTTGTAAAACTTTATTCTTTGTTGAAATTTGTTTATCAAATTCAACATAGAAATTTGTTATTGTTGTAAATATGTAGGTCGTAAATAAAGCAAGCAAAAGGTCCTAAGAAAACAATAAGCAAAAAAACCCATTTTCAAAATAGAATACATTTTTTAACCCCAAGTAGTGTTACGGTTCATATGTCCAATACTGTACGTCCCTGGTGGCCCACGAGGCCGAAACGTTCTCCATTGTGACTGAAAGGAAGATGGAGGAGGTGAAGTTGGAAGTGGAGGGTGGTATAATTGTGCAAAACTTAGGGGAGGCTGAAGTATTAATGAAGGATGCCACCAAGAATAAGAAGAACACCACCAAATACACCGGGACGAAGAAGGAGAAATTCAATGTAACTCCCGCCTATTTCGAGCAAGAAAAGGCGCCTTTGTAGCTCTCCCCCCCCCCCCCCCGACTTGAAAAAAGAAACATTCGGACCAGAAACAGTGCAGGGGTGTTTCACTGACTAGGACTATGGTGGAATAACTTCTGAAAGATGCAAATAACATCTGCAGAGAATAAAAATCAATCCAAACTAGAACCTGATTAAAGTCAGACATCTGATTAGATGTAAAGGTAAGCGTTCATTTATCGGCATCGTACGCATCGGACGCATCGGAATAAAATATTCTTTACATTGTTTTTAATGAACCATCGTTCATTATATCGCATCGTACGCATCGCATCTCGGTAAATCCGATCAGTATTCTTTGGAAGGCAACTTTTCCGATGAGTGCGATGCGTTCGGATGATGTCATCGACAAATCCGAGAAATGAACGCTAGTAATCGCTACGGCTCCACTGCAGTGTTCGCATTTCTCACAGTATTTGTTGCACACATGGACGATGGTATGTTAATTTCGTTAGTGCAAAATTATGAAAAACTGTATAATTTAAGGCATGCAGATTATTCGAACCAACAACGCCGAGATAATATTTGGGAGATAATATTTCTTCCATATAAAATATTATGCACCCAAAACTTTTTTTTATTACGTCTCTTCTTTTTCTTCTTTTCTTCCTCCATTAACAAACACCTGATTATTACTGTTTCACTTTCACTGTCACTCATATTTTGAATTTATTTTGAATTTTTGTAACAAATATCAAACACGGTTGTTAGTTTTAGTACGTGCAGAATACGCCGTTTCATCCGATCCGAACAAGTGAACGAACTCGACGAAAAAGATACGATTCGTACGATACGTACGATGCCGATAAATGAACGCTTACCTTAACAGAAGAAGCTACTCGCTGATGAATGATAATTCAAGCAGTGAACAGCCAAAAGGTAGCATTGGAAGATGGGGCATCGCAGGTCTCTGTGCGCCAAAAAACACTTCCATGCTGTTTTTATTTTTACGCATGGTTTGACAGTTGCGGGTTCAAATTTCACAACTTCTGAATTATCTGTACCGTAGTTCGGACTCCACGTAAACCTGTGGGACCTATTATATAAAAAAAATGTATAATTTCCAATACGTGAAATTGCGGAATTGTATTCGTCTGTGGGTTTATACCGAAATAAAATGGTTTACCCGTTTTGAAGTACCTACGCAATGCAAAAATTTAAATTAGTTTTTATCTCTCTAATTTAAAAGTCGCAAATTCTTCTACTAAATTTTGCTACGAAGTTGCTGCCATTGTCGTTAAATATTAAATTAAAAGTATAAACGTTTTAGTACTGCAAATTTTCACTTAATTTCCTTTAATCCTCGTATTAGTCAACATTTGATATTTTCATCATGGAACTAATATAAGTTTTTGATGTCACTCGACATGTTCTAATTGATTTTTTGTAAGTATACAAATTAAAACACACGGAAATTGCTACGTTTTAATTAAAATAAATTTATTGCAAAAAGGAATTTTCACGTCCTGCACTAATGCAATGCGTTGTTTTTCTTAAGATTATTTTTAATTACACTTCTTACTACTAAGTTATAAAACTATGACTTTTCTAATTTAACTTAGTAGTTTATTACTAGTTCTGCACCTTCTCAGCTTAAACATTTATTTCCATTTAGGTAATGAATATGTACAAGGCATTTAGTTCTAGATGGAATGAAGACTACTTGGCTATGATATTTGATGGGTCACGAACTGCTATTTTATTATAATAAGATTAATTATTATCTTGTTTCGAGTTCCAATACTTTTATTTGTTAACAGCTAAAATTTATGTTAACATAATTTTTTTTCTATATTCTATTTTAATTAAAATTCTTTTCGAAAGCTTTTTAAGCTGTTCGGTGTTGTAATACAGAAAATACACGTAAAGTAATTTTAATCTACAAAAAAGTTTGCCGACACACAACTTTTAATATTTAAATGTAAACATATAATACAAGCCAGTAATTTGTAAAATTTATAAACCCTTTTATATACAAAAATAACTTTTTAATTTGAACGCGAGCGCAATTATTAAATTACATCGCAATTGATTAATCAATTTGATTGTAATAATAATAATATCATTTTATGATTAAGCGGATAAGTGGTTCATATTAAAATGCCTATTTATAATTATTCAGAAAAAAAGTAGCTTATTTTTAAATATTTCATTTTGATTTAGTACATTTTCTAGCTGAATAACTACATTAAAATTGGGAAAAAGGATCAAATAATTTCTGCATTACCTACTCGTATTAAATTTGCCAAAAAACCTTATCTTTGATATATAAAAATAAATCACTTTCATAAAAAAAATGTAACTGGAGTTTCGGCATATTTCAAACATCGACCAAGTTGTTATAGAATTATTACAAGTTGTTCGCCATGAAAAGTTTCCAAATTAATTAACCTGCCAGGTACATTTCCGCACAGAAAAATCTGTTCGTGTAATCAAAAACATAATAATTATTTTATTTCCACTGAGACTACATCCTAAATCCTGTATTGCTTGTTAGCTACAGCTGCAGCATACTCATAGTAAGATTAGTGCATCTTATTGCCCGAATTCTATTTTGTCACGTACGAATGCACTGGGATTTTCCTCTTGCATTTATTTTCTCACAAATTTAATGGGGTTAATCACTAATATGAGCCTCCGAATTTATTGTATTATATTCACTAATAAGATACGATATCAGTGACGTAGTAGAAAAGAAATTAGGCTACGGGCGCTGTGGTGATGGGTCGGATTGACGGTAACTTCCAAACCATTTGTGCACTGATTAGGAGTCCACGTTAAATTAGGTATTCCAACTAAGAGAATGGGGCTTCAGAATGGGGCTTGACAGTTTTAATGTTTGTAAGCGAAGTTATGTATGGATTGCGTCACGGATTTGATGTATTGTTAAGTCAATACCTAGTTAAACCTTGCGGGTTTATTCTGAGTGAAAAAAAAGTTCCTAATGAGTCTTGACAGTTTAATATTTAATCCAGTTTAATCATGATAAATACGTCGTTAGCAAGTGTAGTTATGAGGATTACGTCATGGATGAGTGAGGTTATGCTGATTATATCCCGGATGTAAGCTATGCTGTAAAATATGCATTGTAAATTTGTTTGTAATTAAATGCTTTAAAAAGGTTTCGCAGTTAATTATTTTAAAATCAACCGTTTGGAAAGTACAGGCTTCTATTTATTTGAAATGCAATAAAATCGAATTGAGCATACATTGCATAGAATGCTGCATTTTGGTGCTCACTAATTCCAACGCTAATATATTTACATCGACGTATCGGTTATATCACAAAGAATATAAAGTACTAATTAAGGACATTGAAATTAACAAACGAAGTTTGTGTGATTAGGGATTTTCTATTCCCAATTATTAGAAATAAATAATCCAGCCAGCTTGATCCGAAAGCTCTTCTTATTGTTGTGTTTACAAATCAATATTAGTAAATATTTGAACACCAGCTCAACAGCCACTGGTCAATAATATTGTGAGTTATTATCTAAAATTATAACTTTACAACTCAAATTTTCCTCTTGGTAAGCAAAATATATATTTACGAGTACCAAAGTCAATACAAATTCAAAAGCTTAATTTTCATTTTGTAACGATTTTTTAAATCAATACATACGAAATAATTATTATGTTGAATGAGTTTCTATTGAATACGAAATCCCAGTTCAGTTTTTGATATTTGGCGATTTGCTTCAATAAATTCGGTAATGAAGTTCTTATTTCCTGGTTGGGTGATGTGCTAGGCTTCAAGCTCTGCTGAGTTGACGATGTCTTGGAGTCGATTATTAGGTTTTCTTATCACCTCTTAAGATATTTTTATTGAACTAAAAACACTTACTACTAATATTGTAATAAAAAAGTCATGAAAGCTTTCTACCGCTCAGGTAAGTTGATTTTGTATTCTTTTGCATAAAAATTATGAAAAGCTGGGATTTGTCTACTTTTTTGTCTTTCACTTTAATAAATTCTAAATCGATGAACATTAAGTTTTTTATTTAATATTAATTTATTGGTTGTAAAATCTGTGTGAAACTGTATGAAGTTGAGGGTTGCTAAATTTGGTTTGTTAAAGTAGTAGTTTTTAGCGATTTTTTGATTTTAATTTATTGTCGACTGTAAGCGGTAATTACTGCATAAAATAAGTAGATATACAATGGCTCACAAAAGTGAACATACGCCCTTAAATCACATAATAAGTGCATTATATTTCGAGGAAATATAAATTTTTTATGTAATATTTTGATAATTAATTTCTGCAAACCTATTGAAGTAATATACGCAAAAATAGTTTAAAAATGTGTGTCATCTTACCAATTATAAAAAGATTAATCAAAAAACACCTATATTATATGTCACAAAATTGAACATACACTACAGTTTTTATACAGAAATATACACAATTTTATATACCTTAATATTTTGTAGAGTATCCATTGGATTCCAAAACCGCTTGCAATCATTTTAGCATGGAATGCACTAATTTTTTCGTTAATTCAGTCGAAATTTTCTGCCATTTTTCTAAAAATTTTGATTTGAATTCTCTTTTAATACTGCAATGACTATTTTTCACTTTTTGGGCTAATATAAACCACAAATGTTTTATAGGGTTAAGGTCCGGTGATTGGGGAAGGGTTTTCAATTGCTTGGGTACATGGTACAAAAGCCATTCCTGAGATAAATATGACGAATGCTTAGGGTCGTTGTTCTGCTGGAAATAATAAATGGGTGTCATGTTTAATTTGTCAACAGATATAATACTTGCTTAATTTTTATTTCTTATTAATTTGTCTTCCTTTGATATTCATTTTTGAAGAGCTAACTTTTCAAGACTCCGACTTTTCCGGGGAATGTCGGCATTACCATTTAATTTTTCACTAAGGCTTTTGTAATAAAATTATTGACCGAACTCTCTACGATTAACCGTTTAAAAAAACTCCTGGGTGCTCTGGGTCACTCTATATAAACAAGACCTTGCCTCAGATTTCAAATGTTTAAACCAATGTTTAAGTCTCTTTGGAGAATGATTTATTTCTCCTAATAACTTTACAACAATAATAAATAAATACTTAAATAATCAAAATCACAATTCAATTCCATTTTTCGGTGCTCGTCGTAATTTGTTATTACCAATGTCAATTTTGTCACAACACCTTGATTTAAAAAAACTCAAATTAATGTTCACCACATTACCCCCTTTCCAGTGTTTTCAGTTGTTGGCTGTAAAAAACGATACATATTTCTGGGGGAAGTGAACTCTTCTGCCGGATCTTGTAGTTTGTGCCGGTGGTGTGTGCGTAACATCACGGTGCGTAACCACGTCCTTCATTTTTGACGTTTCGGGTTCTTCGCTGTTTGACAACTTGTTCGCGATTGTGTAAGCTGGCTTAAGGCGATCGATTGAAATTGCAGTTGCTTTACCTCTTACATTGATCTTGAATACTTTGTTAGCCCGGCTGATTACTTCGTAAGGACCGTCATAAGTTGGCTGTAATGGTTTTCGGACTGCATCATGTCGTATGAATACATGCGAACAGGTTGCTAGAGTTTTACTGACAAATGTTTTCTTTTTACTGTCATGATTACTTCCAGGTGTTGGTCGTACTAGCTTAAAATGCTCTCTTAATTTGGTGATCATTGAAGAAGGTTCTGTTGAATCGTGACTGCTTTGAAAAATCTCGCCGGGTATTCTGAGCATTTCGCCAAACACGAGTTCAGCTGACGATGAATTGAGATCTTCTTTAAAGGCAGTACGCATACCGAGTAGTACAATAGGTAGGGCTTCTACCCACGATTCATTGTTGTCGATGGCGTGACACTTAATTGCACATTTTAGTTGCCTGTGAATTCTTTCAATCATCCCGTTCGCCATGGGATGATATGGAGTTGATCGGATGTGGTTCGTACCAAGTAATTTTGTAAGGCTTGCAAATAAATTCGACGTGAACTGTCTGCCTTGATCGGTTGTTACTCGAAGGGGAACACCATACCTTGCGATCCAATTCGATAACAATGCTTCGGAAACCGTTTCTGCACCTATGTCATCAATGGGTACTACTTCGATCCACCTTGTGTATCTGTCGATGATTGTTAGACAATACGTAAATCCTTTTGAGTATGGTAGTGGTCCGACTAAGTCTAAATGGATATGTTCGAATCGTTGCGTAGGTGGTGTGAACTTACTAGTTGGAGCAATTGTGTGCCTATGTACTTTCGAACGTTGGCAGGCAATACAATTTCTGCACCAGTCTCTAATGTTCTTTCTCATTGTATGCCAGACAAATTTTGAGCAGACCAGTTTTGTTGTTGCACGGACGCCGGAGTGCGCTAGTCCGTGCAGGCTATCGAATACTTGCTTCTGGAATGGTTCGGTCACATACGGGCGAATATTACTCGTTGAGACGTCGCAATAAATGGCTACATGATGCTCGGGGTAGTATACCTTCTTGAGCTTCAGTGAAGTCTTTGATTGGTCCAAGAATAATCTCATTTCAGCATCTACTTCTTGCGAATTGGACAGGTCTTCCAAGTTAAGTGCGTGTACATTGATGCTGTTTACAATATCTAATCGAGACAAAGTGTCCGCTGGAATGTTTTCTATACCTTTCACATGTACGATGTTGGTTGTGAACTGACCAATGTAATCCAGATGTCTGAATTGTCGTGGAGTACACTTTTCAGGCTTTTGGTTAAATGCGAAAACCAAAGGCTTATGGTCCGTGAACAATGTAAATTCACGTCCTTCAAAAGAATGTCGAAAATGTTTGATACCTAAATATGCGGCAAGTAGTTCTCGATCGTAGGCACTGTACTTTGTTTGTGAGCTGCTAAATTTCTTGGCGAAAAATCCTAGCGGTTGCCATTCACCATTGATTTTCTGCTGCAGGACTCCACCCACTGCGTCACTGGATGCATCTACCATCAAAGACAACGGTGCGGTTGGTGAAGGATGCGCTAAAAGGGCAACTTTTGCAAGTGCATTTTTGAGGTTGACAAAAGCCATGTCGGTTTCACTGGACCAACTAATTTTTGTATTGCTAGACTTTTTTCCAGTTAGCAGTTTGTTTAATGGGCCTTGAATTGCTGCTGAACCTGAAATAAAACGCCGGTAGAAATTGCACATTCCTAAAAATCGCCGTAATTGTTTAACAGTTGTTGGTTTTTCGCTAGTTAGAATGATGTCTACCTTCTCTTGTAAGGGCTTGGTTCCATCCTTGTTGATTGTGTGTCCGAGGAAGGTAATTTCACTTACACCAAAAATACATTTTGCTGTATTAATGACGATTCCGTAATCTTGTAGGCGTTGGAATAATTGGTGTAGGTGTTTAATGTGTTCTTCATGTGATGTCGAAGCAATTAACACGTCATCGATGTATGCATAACAGAAATCCAGGTCTCGTGTGACTTCGTGTATGAAACGTTGGAAGGTCTGTGCAGCATTCCGTAAACCAAATGGCATTCGTGTAAACTCAAATAATCCAAAAGGAGTTGTAACCGCCGTTTTATGAATATCGTCGGGATGGACCGGAATTTGGTTGAACGCTTTAATGAGATCGATGGTTGAAAATACCATTTTACCAGCGAGCAATTGGGCGAAGTCTTGAATATGGGGTATCGGATAGCAGTCGTGGATTGTCTTTGCATTGAGGGCTCGATAATCTCCACAGGGTCGGAATTCCTTATTTTTCTTCTCAACGAGGTGTAGTGGAGAACACCAATTGCTTTTCGAAGGTCGAACGATGCCATGTTGAAGCATATATTCGAATTCCTTCTTTGCTATGCGAAGGCGGTCAGGAGCGAGTCTTCTTGGGCGGCAAGTAATGGGCTGTCCGGGCAATGTCTCGATCCTGTGCACAGTTTGGTGTGAGACTACTGCTTTCACCATACTGGGGTTTGTAATAGCAGGATACTTCTCAACGATTCGATGGTACTTGTTATCGGAGTTAACGGTACGAATGGTATGATGTATTCCTTTTATCAGTTGACCAGTTACTTTAAGGCCTGTGCTATCGTCGATCAGTCGCCTGTTGTAAATATCGACCAGTAAGCGGAAATTATGTAAAAAATCAGCACCAATAATTGCTTTGTTTACATCTGCTACCACGAAGCGCCATGCCAATTGACGTCTTAAACCGAGATCAAGGTTGAGCGTGACAAAGCCATAAGTACTGATAACGGAGTTGTTAGCAGCGTACAACTTGCAATCTTGTAACATGCGTTTGTCTTTGCAAGCTGATTTCGGGAATACGCTGATGTCCGCTCCAGTGTCGATCAAGAATTTCGTGGATGTCGTTCTGTCGGTTACGATTAGGCGGTGTGGTGTGGTTGCGGGGTCAATTGCCGCGTTTATTGACCCCCGGAATAGTTTCCCGACTTGTTGAATGTACATGGATCTCGACATTGTCGCGCTTTGTTACCGTATCTATTATGGTAGTAGCACCAATGTGGATTCGCTTGGCCTCTTGATCCGCTTGTGGACCTTCCTCTGCTTCGGCTAGGGCTTCGCCCTCTACTCCTTACTTCAGTCTTCAGCTGGTTGATTTCGGTCATCAAAAGGTCGAACTGGCTTGGTTGTATACTTTTGCCAGTTATGATTTCTGAAGAATCGGCTGATGATATTTGTGTACTCGATGGGTTTGTTTCGTGGATCTTGTCGGCCACTCGACCCATTTCTTCTAGACTTTTGCTCTCCATTGAGGCCAAGATTGCTTGTGTGCTACCTGGTAAGCGACCTAACCAAAGAGTTTTTAATAATGTATCCGGAACGTTGCTTGCGAGGTCTCGGATGTGTCGAAGAAACTGAGACGGCGTTCTGTCTCCTATTTCTTCCCGTTCTAGTAACTGTTTCACTTTATGGTCTTCAGATGCCGACAATCTAGCGATTAACTCTGTCTTTAATTTCACGTATTTTTCTGTGGGTGGAGGATTTCGGATTATGTCCTTCACTTCTTTGGCGTGTCGGTGTTCCAGATTGCTCGCGACATAATAAAATTTTGTGGTGTCTTGAGTGATGCCGTTGAGCGCAAATTGCATTTCCACCTGGGCGAACCACGTTTCCGGGTCTTGTTCCCAAAATGGAGGAATTTTGATTGCCACTCTAGCGATCTCTTGTGCGTTTGCGTGCATCGGCGTCGCTGCGGTTTCGTCGTCTGGATTTATCATAATTTATTTATTGTCTGTTGATCACGTCCGGAGGTCACCAGTTTGGAGAATGATTTATTTCTCCTAATAACTTTACAACAATAATAAATAAATACTTAAATAATCAAAATCACAATTCAATTCCATTTTTCGGTGCTCGTCGTAATTTGTTATTACCAATGTCAATTTTGTCACAACACCTTGATTTAAAAAAACTCAAATTAATGTTCACCACATCTCTTATGATGGATAAATTTCATAAAAGTAATTTAAAATTCAGATCTAAAAAAGTTTTGGTGCGGCTTTCAGGCCGTACAATGATGGAAATCACACATATACTGCCATGTGCTACTGTTCATGACACTTAATTAAAATGCACCGGCTAGCAAATGAGACATTCAGGGTCAAAGGTGAGTTCATGGAATTAATTGGAACACTCATAAGTCAACTTACTTGCAATCTTTCTTATAAAGATTATTTGATAACAAGAAAATATCAAAATTTGCATCTGTTTTTCTCCTTGATCTATTACTGCGAAAAATTAAAATTAAACTCATACACTACTAATTTGAAAAATAACGGAATTTATTAAACATAATAAAGAGTTAGAACAAATATTGGCTTTTCTTATACCTAACAAATTAAATCGTACAAGAATAAAAATTATAATTACAACCCCCAAATGTTTATTGCGAAACCGAACTAGTAATTTAAATGATTCGTCTATACGCGGATAAAAATGCAACGCACCAAAAAAACTCTTACCGGAGTATTTACGTCCTCGCGCACTCTCTCTCTCTCTCTCTCTCTCGCAATTGTCGCACGTGAAACGTTGGTGTCACCGTGGTTGGAAACAGCTTCCGATTTCGACTTGAACAAACCAAACAAAAGAACCAATAAATAAATTTTTTTCGTTGGACCATACAATTACTCGTAGGTAAGTAAATTTGAATCTTTTGTATGATATTTTCCTTTAATTTTCATCCATAAACATAACCATCAAAATTCCCAGTGGTTCCAAAATTTTCTCATAAATTAATCTTCTTCAAATTCTCAAATTCTTAATCATAAATTACGAATGCCTTTGACTAAATTTTACGAATTGTTCCAGTACTATTTAAATAAATTCATCCACTTTCAAAATACGTCGTCCTTATTTCATGGACGAAAAAACTCAAAATTACGTCCTCACCCTTTGGTGGACGAAACCCAACTTTTCTTCAAATTACGTCTTCACGTCACCATGGACGTTGGCCCACTCTAAATTACGTCCTAACGTCACCGTGGACGTCGCCCAACTTACTCTTCCTGCTTCCTTATCAATTTTCCAAAATTGTCCCACCAACGTTTTCATTCGCGCATGCACTTTTCCGCGAACCGCCACTTTATTTAATATTCAAAATCTTACATGAACAACTAAAAATAATTGATTCAATTTGTTATTTAATTTTCTATGAACACCACAATAACCAGTATTTATCCTTTACAACTTATATTATTTTTCAGGGTTTAGCAGCGGATGCATCTTTCGTCTTTCTGAGGCAAAGCAGTTATTTAATTTACTAGATCATGGAAAAAATCAGATACAACTAATTTATTCCTCTGTTGAGGTCTGAGTAAAATGAAAAGGACTTCATGAGTGTTGCAATCTTTGGCCAAATTACATCACACCACCCCCCTATGATAAGCAGACCATGACAATACATTATACATAATATAATATAACACTTAGCTATAGCTATCATAATAATCTTATCTATAGCCATAGCTACAACAATCAACTAGCATTAGTGACAACCTATCAATAACGCAAAAGCGACTTGAAAAAATATACAAAATTATATTTCCTTTACTTACGATGTTTTTAGTAGCTCTAACACCAAAAGCTATTTTGGCACTTCCAGGAGTGAAACTGAAATTTCTTCTCTAACAATCGGGATTGAGTTTCAAAATGAAATCTCTTGAGCTGCAATAATCACATAAAATGCCTTACTAAAATCGTGATTGTTCTGACAGAAGGCGCTGTCTCAAAGCTTCTCTATCAGCCTTGTACCATCCACTCCTGAACGTTAGCCTGCTTTAAACTTCGGTGGCTGGAGTTTGGATATTAAAAAATAGTCAGTTTGTCAGATTAATGGTTTCATATAGGATACTTTTCGCAATTAATTTCGTATGGTATTTATTAAATGGAGGCGGTAGGCTGAAGGCTGACCCGTATTCGCATAAACCATGGAGAGGTCAAAGACCGCCCAAGGAAACCGATGGTCTACTGTTTAGACCCACAATCGACTATAATATTATAGACCAAAGACGTCTAGAACCAGTCGGTATGTCTATGAACAATCGGGAGGTCGATAGGCTGACAGTGAGGCCTATGGCTAACCCCTTGAAAATAATAATTTTTTAATTCAATTCTGTTTTGTGCTTCATAAGTTTGGCTTATCGAGATTTCACTGTTTCTCATTTATGTTTTATTTATTATCAATAAAAAAGATTTTAATTTCCATATTGAAAATTTATTAACATTATTAGTAATAAGTAATTTCACAAGAACAGTTTGGAAATAAATATGAATGTGTGATTCACAATTCAGTGTGAATCGCCGGTTGCGAGTATTAAGGGTTGTTAAAATGCAATTTTGTTATACTTGATTACATAATGCATTAAGAATTTATTGTTAAAAATAAAATAGGTATATAAAAACTCTTTTACCTACGTGCATATTACAATATAATGCATAGTTATTACAGGTTATTACGATAAAAACTAGATTTTTTGTCATAAAATGATTTCAAATCTTTTACGAAGTTATTTTAAATTAATGATTAATAAAATTGCATTCTTACATTTTTAATTTGTTATTTGTGTTTAATATAAATTTAATAAAAAAATTTGTCCGATGTAGATCGTGTGATTGAAACGCGTCACAAAGGAAAAGAAAAAGAAGAGTGTAATTTTATTAATTTATGATATTATGACTTAAAAGTCAATAGATCTTTAATATGCTACGTAGTAACAATGAAGTAGTTGAATTTAAATATTCTCTTAGATCATATGGCATTTACATATCAAAGGAATTATTTTTTTATCAAGTTTAAAGTTTCTAAATTAATTAGGGCAATTTCTACAGTTTGATCAAATAGTAACTTACTTAAAAATAGTTTCACGAAAAATGTGCATCCTCTTTATAATAAGGTCCAAATATCAGTTCAGGAATTACTTGGTACAACCTACAGAAGAATTAATTTTGATTTTTACCTTGAATTGAATTGAATTGGATGAATTGATTTGAATTGTAGCTGATTATCCTGAATTAGTATAAATTTGAAGTAGATTAGATTGAATTGTTTTGAATTATTCACTGAATTGAAATGAATTGTCAGCAATTTATAGTAAACTAATTTAAGAATTAATCTTCAATCCAGTTAGGGGTTTAAAAGTAAAATGTGGTTGAATATTTGAATAGAATGTTCATTTACCTTTACTGAACATTTTTTGTTTTTAAATTTAGACCACTGTGGATGAAGTCACAGTCGTGTTCTTAAAAGTCTACACATTAACGTTTTGACTTTTTGAAGGACCAACACAAGGAAACAAATGCCCTAAAAATTTGTATGTTTTATTTCTTACTAAGGTGGTGTGTACCAAGTTTCGTAAAATTTGGTGGGGGTTGAGTAAATTCTTCACTTGATTTGAGATGGAATTATCCTATTTTCAAAAATTCATAACTTAAAAAATCAACATTGGAAAACATCCAAACTCGGTATAAGTTTTTGTCTTTTAAAATCACCGAAAAAATTTATTCTTTTTGCAGTTGCTCTTTTCACAACCTACGCAATGATATCATTTTTTGCATTATTAACAAGTTTTTTTATACCTATACGAATTTGAATTATAAAAATTTTATAAATTGCATTATTACAAATGAAGAAACCTCCAAAGAAATTACTGTAAAAAAGTCTATATTTTTGTTGGCTCTTATGGGGACATCACCTTAGAGTAAGCACCGATCGTCTCCACAAAGATTTCATTCGAAATCTAAAAATTGATCAACTGAATTAGTATTAAATTGAATTAAATAGATATGAATTGAAATTAAGTGTTAGGAATTGAATTTAATGAATTACTTGATTTGTTGATACAAGTTGGGCAATTAATTGGCTAATCCCATGTTACTGTACAAAAATGATAAATAATTATAAAAATACCGGAACCTTGTAAAATAAACCTCGTTGTGGCCGAAAAAAAAACTTAACAGCTGCGGATGAAAATTTTATTATAAAGAAAATGAAACGAGAACCCAAAAAAAAGTGTACCAAAATTGACGACGAAAGAATCTTTTATAATTAATAAATCAATTTCAATAGAAACTATTCGAAAAACCCTTCGTTCAAGAGGGTGTAATGGTCGTATAGCCAGGAAGAAACCATTCATTTCCAAATAAATCGACTAAAACGTGTACAATTTGCTAAAGTTTACTTAAATAAAAGTATAGAATTTTGGGACACTGTAAATTTTAATGATAAAAGTAAGTAAGTACAATTTATTTGGTTTGGATGGCAAACAAATTGCGTGTCTAAAAAAAGAATTTTGAACGAAATAAAGAAAACATGTGTAGAACAGTGAAACACGATGGCACTTAAGTTTTAGTTTGGTCGTATATGGGGTCGAATTGGTTTAGGAATCTAGAATTTATAGATGGTATTGGATGGTATTTTAGGCAAGTATAAGTATTTACCAATTTTGCATAATAATTTACAACCATATATGACAAAGAATATCATTACTGCCTTTCCCCTTTCTAGGAATATTCTATTGAAGTTATTTTATAATATCATAGAAAGTGCTATCCTTAACAGGGTCTTCCAAAAATATGCAATTTTTCTAAAATAATTTTGCTACCCATTCCTATAAAAAAATACTTAATTTATTCAGTAACAGTAACTATCGAATATTCCTCGAAAAAAGGGGATAATAAAATTATTTGACCTACAACACTTGCTTAATTTTAAAGACATTTGCAATGAAACCACTTTTTATTAAATAATAATCATTTCAATTGAATATTTCTGGAAACGGTTTGGAGTAATAAAATTATTTGTCCTACTAAAACCTCCTTAGTTTTTGAAGACCTTTTCTACCAAACTATTTTTTATTGAATAATCAATAATAATTTATAAACGGTTGGGGGTAATAAAATTATTTGTCTACAAACTATGTCTATTTTTAACAAGTTAAATAATAATCAGTTTAATCGAATATTCTTTTAGAAACGCGTGAAGGTAATAAAATTATTTGTCCTACAAAACTTGCTTATTTTTTAAAATCCTTTTCAGTACTACCACTTCTGCGTGCTATTTGAAATTCTGGAGTTCTCGATATTCTGGAGCCAATGTATCAAGATTCCGACTTACGGCTTTTGTAATAAAATTTATCCTGAGGTATATTATGTGTTTGCTTTGGAAATGCTTTGGAGAAAACTGTATTGTTTATGTTGCCAATTTTATAACGTAATTTCTAATTCTAGATCCGTCACGAGGTACAGAAGTAAGCTAAGTACAGCTACAGAATAATATTCGTATGTAACTTCACGCGGGGGAGAAAAATGCTCGAAGATTTGTTGAGTACAGGTGTTAGTTATCGAGATTGCACGAGCGTAGCGTAGCGGAGTTGCAGTTTTTATGATAATTTCACAAAGCTACGTAATTATATTATGCAAAAATATTATGAATTGTATCCCTTTATGTTTAACCTAAATCGCTGTTTAAATTATTGTGTCTTCGTCATTATTAATTTTATTGTTTTCTTACATTTAAAAAGCAAAAATAAACAATTCATACAATTTTAAATATAGCCCAGTGTAGATAATGGTATAAGAATATAGAAGCCGAATGCCTTTGCTTCCAATTTTGATGACTTTGATGCGGTAATTTCAGAAATCTTCACCGTCGAAAATTAATCAAACACATAATATGAACTTCGCGTGCTGCTCTATTTAATGTAACGATATCCTGACTCTAGCACTTATACACTTTCTACCCAATGCACCAAAATGCA
This sequence comes from Podabrus alpinus, assembly GCA_932274525.1. Taxonomy (NCBI): domain Eukaryota; kingdom Metazoa; phylum Arthropoda; class Insecta; order Coleoptera; family Cantharidae; genus Podabrus; species Podabrus alpinus. The sequence goes on along the minus strand of OW026453.1, from coordinate 74,310,167 downwards.
ATTATAAGTACTAATAATAATTTAAAGCTAATCAATATTGTGTTAGAAATAAAACAATTAATTTTGGTTTTTTTACCAAAACCAGTTAATGTAATTCTGCAAACAATTCTATAAACTTTAAAAATTAGTTTTTTGAGTACAAACATACAAAGTATTAAATACGTTTATTTTATATAGTTAGTAATCTAAAAATCAATGTTTCGAAAATTAATATTCTTATTTTCATTTATTTCAACAATTCAAAATCATGAAATACATTTATTATACCGGAGGTAATTTTCCTATCCACTAGCACTAACATTTTTTATCATTTTTATCAATAAGCAATCAGATATTATTGTGTGCATGAAATTACAGGTTAATGCAATTTAAACGAATATAATTTTCAGAATTTTCTCAGTTATCGATTTTTCACGATAAAACCGTATAGAAAAATTTAATATTATCTCATAACTTCATAACTCAAACTAATTAGTAAAATTTTCTTCATATAAAAATAAAATTCTTCGTCGATAAAAGAATTGCACAAATTTCAATGATGTTACGTATCAATGCAAAATAATGAAGTAAAAATTTTGTTGAGATGTAAAATACTAAAATACAGAAATAGAAGCAATGAAAATCAGCATTTGAATTTACAAAAATTGTTCACAGACCACTAAAATTTATAATTTGTAAATTCCTATTTATAGATTTGTACGTGCATATTAGACGATTTAGAAATCACGCTAAAGTTTGCAACTCAAACTTGCTTTGCATGTAAATAGCCCTTTGATGAAGCTATTAATTTTACCTTCCAAAAGTCTGTTATTGCAATAAACAGTTAATTTAAATTAAAAATCATAATTTTCAAAATTAATGAAATTACTTTGCCTGCAAACTAAAAAAAAATGAATGGTATAATTTTGTTGATGGCTGTCGTAAAAAAACGAAAAAATAAATACTCATGCAAGATTCAAATTCGTTCCTGCTTTTTCAGATTTTCAAAACTTCAAGGCTTCTTATTAAATTGAAAAAGTTAATTAAAAATTTTCAGTCTTCCATACAATTTTAACAACTTGTAGATATACTCGAAGTTCTTTGATAATTGATAAGGGTTTGACACCTCATTGAAAAATTATACTGATTCATGTGTAATTCTCATTAATTAAAAAAAAAGCTAATTTTGCTGAAATTTCGAAATAAATGACTTGCAAATAATGCAAAATGTAATATTTAACTTATTAACATTTCGTTATTAAAAATATCAACATCTAAGAATTATTTTGAAGTCTTAATCGAATTTATAATTTTGATGCCTCCCTTACTGGTAATCCCTTCAAGATTTTAATGATTTACTTTTGTCAGTAATTAAGTCGTTATCGTTTATTGAGTAATAATTCCAATATCACAATGGTGATATTTTTATAAAATTTGTAATGGGGGTGCTTAATACTTTTTCGGTTCCAAGAAAGTTTAAAAAAAACTTTTATTTCTAATAACAATATCAAAAGTTTTTCAGCGACTTCATTACATTTTTCCTTTTGGCTCTTTAATTCGGCGTTTGTCGAATGAGCGGTTTTTATGTAAAGTTACACTAAAGTTATACAAATTTTTATGAGTAGAAAATTACAATAATATTGTTACGAACATAATTTTTAGAAAATTTGTTATAACGTGACAACTTTCTCATAAAAAATTTTCACATTCAGGTTTGTATGTAAATTTGCATTTATTGCTAGGATTTACATTTGAGGCTTTTGAGACAATGCAATAAATGGTAGTAGTACCACTGTTTATTTAGAAAATATTCCGATGATAATTTTCTTTTACTGTGTCTAAAAAATATATTTTCACCTAGAATTTCCCAGGGTACCTCAAAACTCCGTCAATGTCGTAAAATGTGGCTATAGTTAAAATTAATTGTGCTTACGCAGTTGCTTACATGCTTCAGTTTGTATAGGTACTATCCTACTATCTGAAACTGTTTCGGAAACAAACTTTCAGTCCACTCAAATTTTAACGGTTATGGTTTTATACCTTTGCATTACTTTTATATTTTCGCCACAACAGTTTGAGAATAGCATCGCAAGTAACATTATTTTCGTTTCAATGTGGACCATTTTCGGCATATGGATAAAGAAATGTTAGAAGTTATTGATATTTTCATTCAAAATTTATGTAAAATAATAATAAAATTTGAATATACTCATCATAGATCAATTTTATGAGTATTGTGAGTATCACCTACGTCTACAGAATTCTATCAATCTTTTATATTTCAATCATTCCTATTTGGTTTAGGTGGAGAAAGCATCTACCTTAGATTATTTTATCCCTTAATCCATTGACCAAACAACCAGAAGGTTGATTATATGTTTTTTAAGGTATCACAAATATTTGTACGATTTGTATTTTCGTAGCAAAAACAATATGAGTAAGTTTACACCGCAAGTTTAACACAAACAGTTTCCTTAACATCTGATGAGTGTTCAAATCGTAAAATTTATCCAAAATTTTTTATTCCGTTTACTAAAATGTATCTTTACAAAATATGATATAAAAGTATAAAAAGAAGAAAGAAACTTATATGTACATATTGATATGATTTTATCAAGTTTTGAAGAACTTTAATTTTAATTTTAAAGTTTGAAAACGTATATGTAGTTGCGTTCAATCGATATGGTTTTATCGCAACCATCTGCTATATTTTATTTGTATGTCTCACAAATGTACACCATCACCTTTCAACATAAAACTTTTATCATCCACTCATTACTTCAACTATCGTCCAATGTTAAGACACTTTTCCAAATTAAATTTTAAAATACTTTTCTAAATTAATCCTTTATTTTAAAAATCTCCCATACAAATTTTTACCTGCCTGTTCAAGCAAGGCTCAAAAAGCAACTAATTTTCCGTTTTGCTTTCGCTTCCCGCTATAAAACAAACATATTGTCTAACAGAAATATAAATTCCCCAACAATAATTTTGATTTACAAATAATATGTAAATTTTTGTAAATTTTAAAAAATAATTCCGATTGCAATGAATGATATATCAGATAACTTCGTATCTAGTGGAATTTCGCAACGTTCTCACTGTGGTCCTTTATTATTCAATCTGTATACATTGAAAGCTTTATCCCAGCATCGATGACCTAAAGATCTAGTACATAGAGATTGATAGCTTTAGTGTGCCGATACAAAGAAAGCATTGGTTCCAAAATCTTGCTGAAACATTTCTTTATTATTATAATAGCAAAACCTTACAGCTAGCATAGTAAGGATAAGGCCAGATACAGTGGGATAACTACCCCCCCTCCCTCGATACATTTTAAAATATCTAAACAAAACAATTAAATGAACAAAAAGTGGTAAAAATATTTAATTTACCTTTTTTCGTTATTATACAATTAATTATACCCCTATTTTGGCTAGAAACACCCCTGATGGAAGATTTTATTACAGGGATTTATAAATAACTACTTTCGCCCTACATGAACTGAAAAGGAAGTTTACTTATATGAAAATCTGAAAAGTTCGCTATGTTGGAAAAACTGATAAAAACGAATATTTTTTTATAGTTTTTTTTACTACCACAATATTTTTTTCGTTTTCGAAAACAACCTGGTATTTGTAAACAAAATATTTGCAATAAAACTAATATTGAAATGTTAAAATAACGAAATTTTAACCAATAGTTCGAAAGCATTCCATATTCTTTATAGTCCAGGAAACGAAGCTGAAAAAACCGCTCGAGCTTACAAACATTTTGAGCAAACTAAAATTTGGAACACACATGTCCGAATAAATCTCCCTAAAGTCCCCTACCATAATCCCCCCCAATTAGAAATTTTAATCCATATAATGGGGTTTTTCATCTAGTATAATTCACTTAATTTCATTTTTAAGAAAAAATTATCAGACAAAAATTGAAGAGCGTGAGATTCTGAGGAACTAAAATTATCAAACGAGAAGAAGCCGGTAGGGAATTTTTGGGGACGTTCGGACATTCAAATGCAAAGGTGAAATTTCAGATTGTCGGGATTTTGTACGTACTAAAAGTATTCCTTGTCTAGACTATTAATTAAATCCAAAAAATTAATAAGTACCCGAGTAAACGACAAATTATGAATTTAAAAATGGAGAGAGGTAAATTTAATTGAATAATTAGAAGAAAAATGTTTTTGTTTCATAAACCATCTCCGGGAAAGCGCAATTAAAAAATAGTTATAAAATTAAAAATTGGATAAAATTTTGTTAGAAATAAGAAATTAATGAAGCAAGACAAAATTGAAATGAATTTTGCACGAATATTTGTTAAAATTAATTGCACGTGGCGGAGAAATGAAAAAAATTGGCAAAATAACGGATGAATTCGGTGCTTTTCATGACAATCTCGTTAGTTAACAATATTGGCCAATTACCTTTAAATTAAGATTAACTGTAATTTAGATGCGGCTATGTAGCATTATAATCAGTATTTGGTATATTTTCGTATCAAATTTAAAATTTATTCGTAAAATTACAATCCTTATGAATATTTTGTCAATATTGATAACTTACGAGACTGCCCTTAATAGCACTGAATACGTTTAAATTGTAATTTTGACTATAATGAAGTAATTTAAGTTGATAATTAAATTTAATTTACATTTACAACGATTTTATGAGCAAAATTTTGTAACAATCGCTTCATAACCTGCAGAAATGTGACTTATTCGTCAAATTAACAATATTATTAAGTTAACAAGACCATTGACAAAATTAGACTAACAATTTTAATATTATAGTGGAAGATAACACTTGTAATATTGAAGGATCAACAGACCTTAGCCAAGTAAAGATTCGATTTTTGGCATCACGAATATTTCAGGACTTGAAATATTTTTTAGCTTTTGGTCAGAATTTTATTTAGTTTAATTTTGCTAATATATTGATAGAAATTCAAGTATTTTGGAATGGAAAAATGCGCAAGAACGAGGAAGGAAGGGGACTCGCGCCAAGGCGATGCAACGAGATTGACGTGGGTCGCGAAAAGACTCTGAAAAGTAATAATTTTTGTAATTTTTGAAAATGGTTTTTGGTATTTAATTTGGATCGAAATAAAAATTTAATTGAGTAAATAAGTGAAATTGTGTTTGATTTGAATTGGATATAAAATCTCGGAAAAACACAGGGTTTTAATTTTAAATAGCTTCGTTGTCATAAAAAAACACGACAATATATTTTGGGCACATGATGCCTAAAATGCAGACAATCCACGACTTGTGAATTTTGGGACTTTAATTGACAAATTTGGCGTTATTCCGGTCAAATGCCATGACAAAACCTGAAGGCTATTTTCCGATTCTAAACTAAAGATTATGAAGTAAGATTATGAAAGATGATGAAGTAAAAAAATGCTTTTCCCCTCCCAATAACTATTGGGCTATCATATCGTTAAATTAGAAACAATTTTTAGCAGTAATATCCCAAGGGCAATGATTATAATTATTAGTTTATTATGAATGCTGAGGGCTAAATATTCGATTAGAAAATTTGTTTGCAATTCCATCAATTGAATCATTGTTAGCAACCTCATAATGACAAACATAATATGTAGACGATAACTAGCCTAGGATCGTTATCAGGATAATGTTATTTTAATTAGTTAATTTCGCACAAATAACTACAAATGAACGGATTTAATTGACTTTCTATGAAAAAAATTATTTTCAGTAAAATAGCGATTAATTTTTCTTTCATACGCATAGCAGCACCTCTACTTTATTGCATGTATTTATATTCTTTTCTATTAAATTTTTAATTTAAAATTTAGTTTATGAATCCTGTGACCGCTAATTTGCTTAATTTTTTTATCCGATTTTAATTCCCTCAAATTGATTCAATATGTTCACTACCATTAATCTAAAATTAGTTTAGTCTTGCTAAAGTGTAATTACCAACATAACCAAAATTTGTTATCCGGCACTTCATAATTTTAAACATATCCCTTTCATTAAATATTATCGACTTGACAATGTTGGACAAAGCGATAAAAATGAAGGTGCTTTGCGATTTTTTAATCATTCTGTTTTAAAAGCGTTTCATGAATAAAAGAACGAATCATTATTCAAACTTAACGATTTCAATCAATTACTCTTCAATTCGAGCAAGCTTTGAAATTTAACTAATTCAAATTTTCAAATACGTTTGTTTACAAATGTTCATAAAATTATAAGTACCTAAAACATATCCAAATTTGATAAAATCCTAGATTTAATTATTTGATTAAATTCTGAACCTCGATTGACTAAGAAGCTTCTGTGACTCAACCTTTACAGTTCAAACCATTATTCCAAAAATATGCCTACCTATATTTGTTAATTTCGTAGAATACCGACTTGACTGGAATGGAAGGTATTTTCCTATCGTTCGCATTTCCTTCAAAATAATAAAAACGCATCGCGTAATTAAATATTCTGCTTTGGATACTACACAATTATGTCGCCGGAAGAATTTAAAGGGTGATTTAATAAGCGATGTTATTATTTTGATTTGTTAAAAAACGTATTAATAATAAAAAAAATTAATTTAACATAAGAAGTAAATATTGCGATTATACACATCATTCAAATGTCCTCCACAGTTCTGCTGGTATGACATCATTCTTTTGGCAAAAGTTTTTATTACGCATAAATCAGACTCAATGTTTGCAATTTCACATCGAATATTGTTCTTGAGATCTGGAATCGTTTTAAGTTTATCGACATAGACTTCAAGCAGCTCCATAGAAAAAAATCGACTGTAGTTAACAGGAAAGGACGCCTTAAAACTGGGACAAATCGACCAAAGGAGAAAACCCTAAAAAAAGAGCCTGGCCTTCCAAGCTGGAGGTTGGATCGTTGAGTTAGCTCCGTGACACCTATGAAAAAACACAACTACTGATACTCAAAATAAGCCTTGGAAATTGAAATGGAAAAATCTTAGACAACGATTTACGCGAAATAGGACTATGATTTGGGCAACATTGAATGTTCAAAGTGTGGCGAATAAAACTCCGGAAAGGAAATACTAAGGGAGCTGCAAAGATTGAAAATTGACATGGCTTTTTTATCTGAAACATTTCAGAACGGATTATTTTACTGACTATATCTGTTTATAGATATTATGACAAATGTTATTGACTTCAACTAAACAACCAAGGGGCTGTTCTATTAAGAACTACAACAGCCACTAGACTATGTAGGGAGACACAATGATTTAATCATTTTGGATATCTAAAGCAGTTTGGGGACAGGGTTGTGAACGAATCTTGAGAATTGCTTATAGAATTTTGCATACGGAATGAATTGAAGATTTCTTTCAACATAAGGATATTCATAAATACACATGGGAAGGACCCTCATACAGCAAAACTCAATCCTTGACTAGTATATAGTTACCTAAAATAATGAAATAGAGATCATTAATTGAAGGGCCTAGTGGAAAAAGTAGTTAAGTCACTTTTTTTCAATTTGTTGATTTTTATACTAATTTGTAGAGAATAAATGCCGCAATGTGAAAATGTGCTCAACTACAAATTGAAAAAAAAGTGACTTAACTACTTTTTCCACTAGGCCCTTCAATTACAAAATATTTAAATTGCACTTGCTACATCAGGATAGTGTAAAATATCTATATCAAAATAGATTTAAAAAAAGAACTGGGCTAGAGAAATAAATGCTGACATGTAGAAATAGAGCATACAAACATAAAAATGGTATTAAACGAAGCGACGCGATAGCACAGACACTGGAGGATGCAACAGGACCAAACGAAGAGGAAAACCACCCCCAGACAATACTGAAATCTAGTGGATATCTAGTGAATATCCAGTGGACATCCAGAAGCTAGTGGATATCCACTAGATAACCATTAGTTATTGAGTGTTGTCTGGGCCTTAGCTAACGGAATAAGTAGAAAAATTGATTCCAGGAAATATAAGATTATATAATAATTAGTTGAGCTGGAACACAACACAAAACAGAGAAGTATTAGAATTAAAAATAGCGAACATACAATTAAAGAAGAAGAAAAAGGTTGCTGGCAGCAAAAATGTCGTCAAATAGATAATTAATAGGTGGGTCAAGATCGGCAGAAGTATGGAGGAGTATAAAAAAGTGAAAACGAACAATAACAGATCTGAATTTATGGAGAGTTCCCAGTCTTCCAGAAAGAGAACTGATCACACCGCAGAAAAAATTACCACAGATGAGTTTCAGCAGGCTATAAAGACAATGAAAAACGGCCGATCTGCAGGACATGGTGGAATACCTATAGAGTTAATTTAGCATGGATGAGAAATATTATGCGAGAGAATAGCACAATTCATGGAAAACTGCTGGAACAAATGTAAGGTCCCAGTGAATGGCAAACATCTTCTGTAGTTTCAATTTAAAAAAAAGGACCCAATAGAACCCCAAAACACTATCGAGGATTAAACGTCACTAGTACCTTCAGAACATTACAGAAAAAGTTCAAAATCAAATTCTACAAAGTAGAAAGACCATTTGAGCAGTCGAAATGGACTATCCGCGAAGAAGTGCTGGGTATCCCCAGGAAGAAGGAAGCATGGAAGACCTCGAAGATTTTGGAGCGATGGGATAAACTGAACTACGGCAGTGAGGAACTTAGAGAAATTAAAAATGTAATTGAGGATCACAGCATTCATATTTAATTGGTGAGCCCAACGTGTGGCATCTTTAATTGGAAACTCAATATTACAAAAAATTTTCATTAAATTTTTTTGAATAGTATTTAAAATTTTAAAAATAATAAATTGAAGATCATTGTGGAAACTTTAGCGGTGGTAAGCAATTCATGTGAAGATTGGTATAATACCAAATAATGGAGAGGCATTGACAAGAACCGACTATTTGAGATTAAGTTTTGTGGTTTTTTGAATTTTGTAGTTCTGGAACACTCGGCGTTAAACTGAGAATACAAATAGAACGGAATTCAGCATGTTACTGGAGGAAATGAATAAACTAAGACAGGCAATGGAACAGATGGTCTAAAAGATAGATACAAATAAAATGGAATTATTATAAAATGATTTTCAGACAAAACAAAACAAAATTAAATAGAAATAGTAAGTTATGAATGCTAGTATTACTGAAATAAAAGAAGAAATCGACGACAACGTCACAAAATTAAACAATAGAGCAGCATTTGTCAAAAAGATTAAGGAAATTGATGGACCAAAAAGACTAATAAAAATTCAACAAGAAGTTAATTGGTTTGAAGGACTGAAATATTAAGAACAAAATGAAGTTAAATTGAATAATAATGAGAAAAATTGAGGAAAAACTGTTAATGTTACGAGTACAGTTGATATGAACATTGAGAAATTAATAGAAAAGGGGTAGAAATTAACAGTAATAATGCAGGATTAAGTTGAATACGAGTATTATAGAAAAAAGTGAATTCTTCCCAACTCAGGTTAATTATTTGGGATACAACATAATATTAAATAACATTAAAATTAATAATAAGATGCTCATAGATATTCAGAAATATCCAAGGCCGAAAAATTTAAAGACGCTAAGGGGCTTCATAAGTGTCATGAACTACTGTAAGAAATTTATCCCAGATTACTCTAATTTGATTTTAGCCTTAATATTTCCTAGAAAACATGTAAGTAAAATGAAAACTAGATTTTAATTTGTAGTGAAGTTTGATTTTATGTAGAAAGATAGTATGAAATATCAGTGTCCGATTGAAAAATTTTGATAAAGTTTTAATTTAATCCTACAATGTAAAATTATGAAAAATTTGTATTGAATTGGAGGGGAAAATTCAGGCCAAGGCGAGGCAAAATAGATGTGATTCGCAGAGAGTTTTGATTTGTGCGAATGATTTTGTAAATTTATGGAATAATTTCGATTTAAATAAAAATAGATTGGATAATTAAGTAAAAGTGAATTTATTTTAAGTGGATGGCCGATGAATAAAAACAATTAGACAATTAGCTGAGTATCACAACAATATTTCATGAATTTTGTAAATTGTAACGGCAAAATTTTCACTATTACTGTACAAACTATACGTTCGTCGATCATGTAACGTTCCATAATCAATTTTTTATTTTGAGATTTTCAGATGACGTGAGTCAAATATGAGCGCTGTGAAATCTATGAAACCTAATTGAAAATAACACCTGTCGAATTAAATCACCTTTTATAACTTGGTGAAAAATTAATTTTTATTGCCTTTCAGTTCGATCATTTTACAATCGTGTGAAACGACTTTATGTGAATCGGTTTAAAATATTGGAAACAATCAGGGCATAGTGCCAAAATACCAATTTGGCACACTGCAGAATTCCATATAAGTAGAAATACTGCGTATATCAAATAATATTTTAGTGTCATTGCAAGTGCAAAAATAAATTATTTGCTGCTCCAAAGACATCGATTGGAAAACTTGTAACTGACTATACATACCCCCAAGCAGCACAATAATGATATTATCTGCAGATATATATTTAACGATATTTACGTACATCATACAACTTACACTACCTACATGTTCCAAAATATTTGATATTATCTGGATATAGCAAACAGATTCAAGTGAATAGAAATCTGGATTCTGTATGTTTAATTATTATCCTTAAACGATGTTGAATGCTACCTGCTACATTTATGCCATTCAACCAATTTGCCTCATTTTAGATTTGCAATTGAATTTCTCTACGCAAATAATTAAATGGCATTTCTTGGCAAATATTCTTTAGTTAAAATTATTTGGTCAACCCTTTTGTTATCAATCAATAAACTTCAATGTTGTCCTTAATAGTTTATAAAGCTGTAAGAACGTTTAAAAACATGAGAAACCATTATAATCCATGTTAAAAATTAACGATATCGATAAGTAAATTTTTATTGATTACCCCAATAATAAATTTAAACTCAATTTATGTTTTTCGGTAAATTTTTAAAGCAACAATCAATAACTACGTTGGTGGATTATAGTTAGCAGTGACAAAGAATTACAATTAATCACCCTCGTTACAAAGAAAGTCATAAAAGATAATCAAGACATAACAGTACAACATAAAAAATATATACAGATATTGCTAGCATAAAATACGTCAAGGAAGGTTTTATTCTTTAGTATTACAAAAATTATATCTCTTTATAAATCGTAAATAATAAATAATGAGATTAGAGATTTCCTCCAGAAGTACTAAAGTTGTACGATTTTCGCTGCTACTGATTATCATCGAAAAACAAAAAACAAAAATAAATCTTTAAAGCAAATTAGTAATTATGGATTAATTATTTGGGGAATCTAATTTATAGTTATGTAACTCAGGAGGCTTCATATTAAGTTTGCAACACCTGCTTAGAATAGTTGAACCTCTTAACGCGAAACGTTTATAAAACATCCTGGCATAACTCATCTATTAAGAGGGTGCCGTACCAAACTGCGAAGAAATGATTAGAGATTTACCTACTGCGAATTATTATCAGGAAATTACGAGTCGAATTATTGTTCTCACTGACACAAATTTTAGTTCAGTAATAATAGCGGATATATCTGGGAATAATATTATAAGCCACGACATTTTGAAAGCTCATGAAATCTGACGAGGGAACGTTTCAAATTCGGAATTATTTATACTTCTGCCGCATGAGCTGTTTTTTTTTCTAATATCACTGTGAAAATTGTCTAATTTTATCCGATTAAAATACTTTAATTAAATTTATAACAAACGAAGTACGTAACGTCGAATTTATACTGCTTAACTTTATGACTAACCGCGTCTGAAACAATATAAAATCTATTTCAGTATATTTCTTAAAGTTAGTTTTCCATTTCAAAAAATATTAATCTTAAAAATATTTTTAGTGTTCCAAAAGTTTAATATTGAGATCGACATAAATTTAATATCAGTTTTATTAAAAATGCTTACTTTATATTTATGCATAAAATAAATATACGAAAATTGTGCGGTAGGCATTACCAAATTTTTAAAAGTTCGAAACTAAAATCGAAAAATAAATATTATCTACGTTACTTTTTTCAATATTGTCATTTTAAATATGTTATAAGATAAAATGTAAATAAAAATTTCAAGTTTTAATTAACTTTGTTGGTACATGAACATCAAACGCAAAAATCAAAGAAGATACGAGTATAATAAAACTTGTTATATTTAGATTCGATGTTTTCTCATATTTTATACTATGTAGGTATACTTGTTTGAAAAATAAATTCATATCATATTTGTATAAAAACGGTAAAGAACCCCGCACTAAACATCGAGTTTTTGATTCCTAGCGAATTTCGTTGATTTTTACATACCGATGTAAACAAATTAGCAATTTCTATTTTTGTACAATATTTTATTTGAAATGGTTATTTTTTACAAATCGACAACCACTGAACGATTTAATCGCTTTATAAACGATTCTGCAGAACTCGGCAAGGCAGACATGACTATAAATGTGTAACGTATTGTTTCCCGGTTCGAAGTAAAATTTCGCGGTTTTCCTTCTTGTCTGATCTTTACTACACATAAGCGATATCCCCTTAAAATTTCAGCTTTTTCGGTAGCGGGGTTTGTGAGATATCGTGATGAATACGTGAGTGGACGTTACGGATTTAGTCTATTATTATATAGGGGGATAATATATTATTACCCCACGGAATCTTTTAATGGAATATAAAAATGTACATATCGTCGGCATACAATCAAAAGTGACCATCTGCAAAACCCTAGTTTTACTTTAGAGCAGTTTTTAAGTTATACTTCGCCTGTAAATAGTCAATTTTACCAACTCTATAACTTATTCATTTAATTTATAATAAAGATGGGCATTTTTCCTTGTAACCGTACTGGTTATTCAATCCCATTTAGTCAATTTTCTCATTTTCAGAATTTTGTAGTTGGTCACTTTTGCTTGTATGCCGACGATATGTTTCTAATCCATTAAAAGAACGTGAATGGAACACTCGATCGATATGGAATTTTTTATAAAACGTTCTGCTGAAAATTTCTAGATGAAAGTAATTATTTTGATATTTAATTTCGCTCCGTGGAAAAAGTTTCGTCGTTTCCACCGTTTTATATGTAACTTTAAATATTAAAGGCATGTGGGGTGATAACGTGTGACAAAAAAAATATTCAGGCACTTCTAGACCACCTGAACAACTGATATTTAGCACGGACGTGTAGGTTTTGCTATTCTATTATATCGAGAAAATTGTAAAATTTTAAATTTACCCCATGGGAGAAGTTATTTTGGTATTTTTAGAAAATCTGGTTTTAAATCAAATATTGTAGAGGTATGTTGAAAAAATGCGAGTTTTCTTTGTTAACTATGTTAACTAACTATAATTAACTGATTCGTGGTAGTTAATGCATTGTTTACACCGAAGAAAACTTTATGGTTGCTTGTGCTATATCCTCATGGCTTAGGTTGTATAACAGAGATTATCTTCGAATCAAAGTCAACCCAACAAAATTTCCCGAATTAACTCTGACTCGAGGATGATTTTCTGTTGCGTCAAGGTTGGTATACTTGGAAATAGAGTTAATAACGAATTAATTAAGTTGAACTTGCTAACACACGTGAATTTGGATCGGTGCAACCCACCTTTAATGAAATAATTGAAAAGTTGAGGAATTCGGTCAATACCTATGTACGTACAAATCAAACATACAACCACAACAATGACTTTTAATACAGGGAAAAAATTTCGGCTTATAATCGGGAACTTGACGAAAACAAAGGAAGCAAAATGTAGGCATAATATAATCCATTTAATAAATACATTCATAATAACTTGCAACAACAGTTGTGGTCGTCTTAGGCGTTTCGATATTAATTATCACGTTTATGCTCATATTCGTGCCTTTATATTCACGCATCAGTACAAGAATAACAATGCAATCTATTAGCCAGGAGACTCGGATTAGTAATAATGTAGTTATCGGGTAACTCCTTTGAATGATCTTTTCTTCAAGAAATTTTAAGAACAGAATATAAAATAAATACTAAAAGATCAGTCAGCCATAGGTCCGCTATTACCCCTCCATGTATAATTGCCGTGGTTGTGCGGCCTAAAGGCCGCACTGTAACTATTTCGATTGGCAAAAAATTACCAATCACAGGTGGGTTATGGACACGTATACTTTTTAATAACCCTTAACAAAACCAAAATAAGAAAATTAATCATAATAATATAAATTCTTCTTCTTCTTACGTTAGGTCTGGGACTTGTGTTTTACTAAATTCTTCAAATGATTTCTGTGAGCATAATTGGTTTTTACACCTTAAGTATTAGATTTCTAAGCTGGCCCTCGATGTGCCTGTGTATACTGTTTTTCATTATTATAAAAGTAAATCATTAACAGAGGGGGAGCGACGGCATTACGTGCCCTCCGAAGCGTAGAGACGACCAAGAAATTTTAATCTGAAACCTGGAGTCGGACGAAACCCTACTGACGTGTTTAATCGCACTATCAAGCCATGACGTTCTATTAACATAATATCTATCTATATACTATCAGTTTTTAACATTCTATGCCGTCTTCCTATTTTCCTGTCTGTGCCAGTTGCATGTTGAAATTGTGTGACGAACACAAAGGACGTACAGCTTAACGTGAATTACGAACCACGAGATTAGACGATTTTTACACTATCAGCTCCGTTCAGAGAAGTTTTTAGCTATATATTTTATAATGTTACCTAGGACCAGCAGATAAAATATTTAGTGAGCGAAAAATTCGTCTATAGATAGCACCTGGCAGAATTTGAACCCGTGAATGATTGAACTTAAAATTTTAAAGGTAATTTTATATCAATCGCACCCGTAAAAAAATAGAGTAAAAAAACATATTTTCATAATGTTTTTTAAATTGGAATTAGCAATAATTAATATAATATATATTTTTAATTCCAATTTAAAAAACTTTATGAAAATATGTTTTTTTACTCTATTTTTTACGGCCGCGATTGATTTAAAATTACCTTTAAAATTTCAAAAGTGCGAAAGTTACCGATCATAACCCAATATGTAATATTGTATTCGCAATAATTTTTTGTAATATATAGAGAAATCTAATATTTCATTTGATGTTTGCTTGATTTACTTATTTGTGAATAAGCTTTGTAAATGTTTCTAAAAGAGAAAGAAGGCATAAAATGAAAAGAAATAATATAAATTTACCGTTATTTACTTCCAGAATAATTTCATTCCTAATGTGTTTAACCAATAACCCTTTGAATAAACGCGAACATTTAAGAAAATTAAGCTTCCATGTGACCACTGTGGTATGGGGGTGTAAATATTTTTCCGTAATCTGCAGTGGCCAGTGGCGGATCATGACTTTGCTAGGCCCCAGGCACAACCTACTTAGAAGGCCCTCTAAAATAAAAAGTCTTTCGTATGGAAGCCCCCTAAAATAAAAAATATTTCTTTCGTTCGTTTCTCCAAGCGAAAATTTCATACTATTTCGGCGATTCTGAGGCCCCCTAGATTGCAGTGATCCGCCACTGGCCGCAGTCCGATTGCTCATCGAGTTTTGAGACATCGAGTCGTGTGTTACTTTAATAATATTGATATCCTTCAAAATTAAATACTCAAGTCAACAATAGAAAGTTAAAACAGAAATCTGCGGAAGTCTGGGGGGTATAGAACGGAATACTTCCCAGACTTCCCCAGGTTTCTATTTTTTACTTTCTATTGTTGACTTGAGTATTTAATTGGGAATTTGGGTATTCCATACCCCCCCAGTATGGGTTCCTGCCTGGGTATGGAACCCCCTCCCCCCAGCCGATATCATCATAACCAAGAAAAATGAAACTTTAACCAATTTTTTTATATTTTACCACCTGATCACCATATGGTGATCCCCCAAAAACCTCAGTCGTCAAATTTATACAACTTATTTGAAGTGGTGGTTTTTCGTTACTGATACAAAGAATTTAAGAAAAAATATAAATTTACTCTATCAGTTTTGGATGGAAGTGCATGTGCCTTTGTGTATTTTAGAATAAACCGCCATTGGACATTATGTAGGTTAGAACGCGTTCTGGTCGGTTTAAAAAGATTTAACAATATTCAAGCACTATTAGCCACTACCATTAACTACAGCATATATTTAAAAAAATTAATCGAAAGCCGTAACGCGCAGTCCCAAAAGGCATCGGCCCACCGGAAATTTATCTGATTGCCCAGCCACCTAGTCCGAACTTCTGCCTTCGGATAATCGAAAATTTTTAGAGATAATCTCAACCACTATGTACTCATAACAAATACATTATACTAAAATGATTTGTAAGAGTTTTATAAATATTGGCCGAATACCTGAAGTTTTTAATTATTTAATTTAAAAGCAATAATTTTGAATGATAAAATTTAAATTGTAAGAAATTGTAAAACAACGTCTTTGGATTTCGATGCTGAAGGATTTACAAAGCAAGATTTCTATTTTCTATGAAAAATTAATAAAATATTGGAAAATGTAAAACAAGTGTTAACGCGCGTCTCCTATTTTTAAATTTAACATCATTGTCGTCATTAATCCTTTAATTCTTATTTAGTTCCTAACCTTATCCGGCCAAGAACTAGTTTGCACCTGTCATGTAGGTATCCATCTATACCTCAAACTTGACCTAAATGTTTAAGGTTGTGTACTGTAGACACGACTTGTCCAGCGACCTATTTGGGGTTAAGTCAGGGCGTTTATTTCCGTAACCAGAGTTCAAGTGGCGTCAGGATAGAAGGTGTTGAAATAATAATTAAATTCGACTAATAAGTACACCCAAATGTATCAATAACTCCGAGTGCATAAACCCTTATAAAAAGACTTTGTTACCTGGATTTTACGCTCGCGTACAATGTAAATTTTTGTAGTATGGTTTCGGTAAAATAATAGAAATTGTTTTCATCTTTGTAACGTTTAAAAATCGAATATTCGTAAGTCAATATAAAGTCAGTTATTTTAAATTAAAATTTATACTATTCGATGCTTTAGTTAAAATTTTATCGTTCGAAAAATACTACCTATGAAGTAGACAATCTAGTTTTAAGAATGTCAATTTACGTACCATTAAGATTTATACATTAGGAAATAACGAAGTTGAGTTTACGTAGCACGAACCTACCATAAAAATTTTATGCTGACGATGCAATTTAGAATTATAAATTGGTTTTATATTCACGCAGCTAATTTATATGCAATAATAAAGTATGAGCTATCCTCGTACAGACATTTTCACGTGGGATAGAGGTAGACATATATTTTGTCGAACACGTGCGCTTGTTGTTCAAATTTTATCGCGCTCCACATGTTTACATGTGTTAAAATCCAACGTTATAGCGTCTTTATGTTGAAATTTGTCTGATAAAAAGCAACAGAAAATGTTAAAACCACGGCTGTTTGTCCCAATATCGAATTGACTTTCGGAACAAAAAATAGACACGTTTATGCATGTCTATACAAATATTGCAGCTTGTCGACCAAAAAGTGGGAATCGAATCCACATTATTTAGAACCAATGCAATTCGACTGCATTATGCTATCTTTGTTTTCTGTCGAATTTTTGAAGACTACCGCCAATCAGCATGTCATTATACCGCATTAGGAGAACTTTTAGTTTCCCCTTAAAACACGTTGATGCTACATTTCTCGGGAAGAATGACATATAAGCGAGGCATCTGAATGCAAAAATCAGAGATCCACCGATCCCCGAACTTGCTACAAGAAACTATTCCCGACAGTGAGTAATCACTTTTAAAAGCTGAGTTAATATCGAGTCTTATGTACGGTTAAAACTTAGTGAGTGTTTTTGCAGGCAAGTAACACCTGTTATTATTGACATTATGGTACATTTTGTTTATCGCGTTAAACTAAATTAATATTTTACAAACATTATTTTAAATCATTTTCGAATTAAATATTAATGAACACTATTATGAATTGCCGATTGTTTCAAATCAAATATTTCCTGAACATTAATCTAGATCATTGCCGGGTTTCTAAAGTAAACATTTAATGAACACTATTATGAATTATCAGTTATTTAAATTAACTATTGGTGACGTCATTTGTAACTATTTACGCTTTTATTAACGTTCCGTTGTTTAAATCAAATATTACGGGCGTAATTTAAAAATCAGTTTCGCAGTGTAAATGAAACACATTAATATCAACATTATTTTAAATCAGTTTCGGGTTTTAAACCAGATGTTTCGTGTAAGATAAATATTTCGGACCATAAGAATAGTAAATTATTCTCGTGACATTTATGAAATGTTTTGTGCCGATTATAAACGAGTTGAATTTGAATTGTTTAAATATAAACAATTTTATCGAACACTTTCGAGTAAATTACGTTTTGGTTTGTTTCGTGGTACAATCCATTGAAACTAGATTACGTACGGTTTGCGAGAATTTAAAGTCGAAAAGACAGGACCGTCTCGAGTCAGTTTTAAGAATTATGAAGCATTCCACTTTCGTGTTTATTAACGAACACCCATTATCGAAGCATTCCCGATCTACCGAATCTTTTGGTCATCTCGAGTTTTGGAAAGGATTTTTATCTACCGACCATAGCATTCTCACGCTGGACCATATCTAATTGGAAGATCGTTTCTACGATAGAAGCATACCTGTAAAATATTACGTAAGCATTTTATTATTATTATTAAGTGTTATTGTACCTTGTAGTCAGTTTGACCACCATATTTCAAAGAACCGTCAGTTCTTCCGCGCAAGTCGAATTCGCACTCTTTTGTATTCCTTTTTTGTGTATTAGTATTTATTTGGACGTGGTGTAACCACGCATATGTTGTCAATGTTTTAAAGTTGTTTATTGAAGTAGCGTAACATTTTGAATTTGTGTTTTATGTCATATTTGATGTTTAATAAATCAAACCAGTTAGCCTGTTCCATTTTGGTGAACAGCTGTTTAAATTTCAGCATTAATATCTTTATCGTTAACTTTTATGTTATTCAAGTCAGTGTAAATATTTTGTCTTTCTACATTTGTGGTTGTAAATTTGATTATACAATTGTTGTAAAGTGTCAAATGTCCTTGCATATTTCGTTTCTATTATATCTGCTTTATTATTTATTTATGTGTTTTATTGTCGTCATGTGTATGTTTTGTTTAGCTATTGTTGTCAAGGTAATCCAAAGAGATGTCACCAGTGTGAGAAGCAACGCGATTAATCAGAAAGCTGTCGTGAACCAGCTTGGAAGGGTGATTTTTCATCCCCTTCGAATAAACTTCGGTTTAAGTCCACGTGGCGCCCATGTAAATACCCCGTGTGTAAATTTACTCCCCCCCTCTGTTAGCGACAACATCCAGGATCACGATTGTGGACCGCCCAATCGTTGATGAGAGACCATCAAATCGCGACGTTTCGTCACAAGCCCTTTTGCTCCTTCAATCGACCCACCCCTTCGCGGCTAGAGCTAGTCACCCCATTAGTTTTGTACGGAAGGTGTCTTGTTTGCGATTTGTAAGGTTACAACTTGTCTTAGGTCAGGTTATAGGTCAGGTCCAAATAAACTAACTTAATATCTGTGAAAGCATACAATCGATTGGTTTAAAAATTAGCTGCTTTGTTCAGTTGGGCATGAACCATACTTCGGAATCCGCCGGAAACCAAAACCATTACGTTTAGTTCGAAAACTTTGAAAAAAATTGCATCTTCTACGTGATCTAATTTTACATAATTACGAGTATTGGGAATGTTCCCGATTGATCTTAGAATTGAAAGAAAATTAGTTGCGAAAAATAACGCAATTTCTACTACGAACTATTATGAAGATATAGGTAGCTCACCAAAGTCACTTACAATCTCGAGCACGAACAATTTTACGTTATAACGTCAAAAGATACATCCCAGTAATATTATTAGGAAACCTCGATCAAATTTTAATTTTTTCCTGTAGGTATTCGCTTCGAAAAGCTGCCCAATTTCAGGTTGAGATAAAAAATATTTCAAATGCGATTTTTCCTAGAGCGGATAAATAATAAATTATTATTTTATTCAAATTTTTGTAATTTTTAACCATTGAATAACTACCACTTGTTTATAAAATTTGTGCAGTTAAAAACATTTTTGTTGAACTGAACCACCTACTGCTTTTCAAAAGCTTTATAAGGGCTGGAAATATGTAAGGTAAGAGCAATAATTACGTGAATTACATGGTTGAACTTATACTATGTATAGAATACTGATAATTAAGCCGCTTACTTGACAAAAATAATTTTGAATTTTCCATTCATTTTTAATAAAAATTTTAAGTATTCGTTAAGAATTGTTATTAAAATTTTTTAAATCAATTTTACGATTGTACGGCCGGAAATTGTGATTTTATATTTCCAGTTCCAATAAACATTTTCCAATCTATCGGATAACTGCATGAAAATTTAATATTACTTTGTATAATATACATGTTGAAGGTTTAAGGTTTAAGGACACTTTTTAAGTGCATGAAATATTTTATTGGAAACTTAACATAACTGGAAATCTCAAGATGAATCTGAACTGAAAGATTGACTACATAAAGGATATTATGGATATAAACCTCATCATAAATCAAACTTTTCCGGTGTTTATGGATGAATACATAAAATACCAATACAAAAATACTTATCATACTGAACATTAATAACCATTTGATTTAAAACAGGTAATTAAAGTTAATAGTCGTGGTAAAAGTGATAAACTTAATTAGTAGGAAGCACAACATGCATGCATTGATAACGTAGTAAATTACTTAGAACATCATCAAAATGTAATTCAAAAAATATATCTTGTAAACGCATTGTCCGATATTTTTTGGGCGTAAAAAAATATTTTGAAAACAAAGAAGTAATTAAATTTTTTTAAATTTTTACACAAAAGGTAAGAGTTTATCTGCTTCGCTTTTCATGGATTTAAAAAATTTTTAATGCAAACCATTACAAAGAATGGAACCATTGTTTCTTATGAAAGCTCTAATTGTTTCAAGAAGAATTCAAGCTCGTTTGCAGTATCAATAATGAAATTTGTGATTACACCAGTACAAATTTTGAAGTTTTACCACAATGGCTGTTACTGATGAACTCTGCTTGCGCCCCTTATCAGGAAATGTTTTACTTAATCTATTTCAAATGAGGACATCAATATAAATTTTGATGGTTTTGTCGACATAATTATCAAACTCGAGCATTTAAAACTTGTAAACTATATTGCACAAAAAAATAAATATTTCAGGTAAATGTTATTTAACAAACAATTTGTTATGAAACAAGCCGAATTTTCAAACAGAAAGTTTACTTTATAGTCGAATTTAAACCGAACTAATTTAATTTTCAATTTAAGTCTAATATAGTAATAAAGTCAAACTAGAATTATTTGTTTTTTAAAAACAAATTGATTATATTTTTAATTGTTATTTATTAAGTTCTCTTACAATCAATACAAATAATGTATTCAAAATTGACTTTAGTTTAAGAGAATCCTTATTTTAATATTGCAAGTTTTCAGCGAAAGTTTTCTAAATGCATAAAAATGTTTGTAAACAATTTTAAAATTAATGTAATGTAAAATAAATAATTAATTAACATACCTGAAAATTGTCAACTTTGTCACTGAAACTGTCAGTAAAAGTTTACAGCATTAAAATTTTCAGTCTAACACGTTATTTTCAAATTTAACTACCGGTTGCGAGCGAACGCGAAAACCTCGTAAATAGTAACTGAAACGTAAGTTTCAGGACTGAAAATCGAGAGGAGGTAACCACACGCTAGACACCCTTGTACTGAGTCGAGCTCAACCTGTTTGGGGTCTAAATGTATAAGTATCTTTCTCGCTCTATTTAAAAATCTACTCACATCATCTCTCTCTCTAAATGCGCTCTAAATGCATTGATCTTTCTGAAAGGGACGTTTTTAAATGTATTATGCACGAGTTCGATTTTGTGATTTATAAAGAAACTTTTTGTCCATTAAGTGATTTTATGTATTTATTATTTAAACAGTCACCTATTTAGTCTAACATAGTATGTATACAGGAACAGCAAAAACAGTACTTCAAATACTCGCCAACCGACGTGTTGAAACTTCTCTAAAGATTATGAAATTCTATTAAATCAAAAATCTTTTACGTTAAAACGCTGTTATACGTTGTTAAATTCCGTTTCCTTCCTTCTGGTAATAAACTTAACAAATGCAATTCATTTCCAATTTATCTTAATTAATTCCCTCAGAAGAGAACGATTTAAGGTGAATTTTATTATCATCAAGACACACGCTCAATTAACAAACTCTTGAAACATCAGTCAAATCACCCCGAAGAATCGCTGCCATTCAATTTAATTTGTAATAAGAAAGGCGTATTCTCTTAGATATGTTTTGCACCAAGCCGTAAATTCTGACATTTTTTTTTCATAAATTTTAATTTCATCTTACTCCTGCTTGATGGACATTCTTCCGCGCTAAAAGCGTAAAACTACTAAATTTAGGTCGGTCATGAGAAAGAATTCATTCCCATTTGTTGTACCAGATAACGGAATTGTAAAGAATTTTTATAAAACCTGAAGCTATGCAAAATGCGCAAACTTATCCTCCTTATGCTTACAATATTTTTCACAAAAGTTTATTTGCTTTTTCCGTGTGAAACAAACAATAAATTTGAAGTGTTGGTTGAAAATGTGTTTAGTACCAACCAGTTTTGTTAACAGTTAATTATTCCTTAACTTCGTTCTAAGCATATCTAATCAGTACCAAAACATAATTTTTCTACCTTCTGGCTATGTGCATATGTTTTTCTCGATGTTTTAACCTCGATATTTCCATCTGATAATATAATCATTACAGTTAATTACCTTAGCAAACTTGCATAATAAGAAACTCTGAGTCAAATAATATTATTATAATCAGCGGTATTTCAATATTGATGGATACAACCAGTTTCAAAATATCTTCTTCCCACATTAACAGATTTTTGAAAAATTTGAGTCAACATATAATTTTCCTCTTTGTGTCAAGCTATCGACTGAAAAACCTTTTCAACCCTCTGAAATACAGGCAATATCGGTAATATTATAACATACGTGGTAATTATAGGTTGTGCGGCTTAAAGGCCGCACTGAGGGGGATCAACGGAAAAATTTAGCGTTACGAATAAATTCATAGATATTAGTTTAGTAGTACGTGTTTCGTTCTGATTTAAGCTCTTCAGATGGATTTAATATTCAAATAATTACGACTTTTAAATTGACTAATATTAGACTTGAAAAATTGTTCACCGACACCCAGGACAAAATTTAAATTTTTAGGTTTATTACTATAAACAACTTTATTATTTCATATTATGTTTTGTTTCGTTTCGACCAAAAGATGATCGAAGATGATGAGATGATTATGTAAATAATTAATTCGTATTTGAACTTGTGTTTCTTATTGTTTTGAATTTGTGTTTCGGCACTTGTTATGGCTCTTGAGACGTAAAGGAACCAAGATGTACGTTAATTTTGACAAAGCTTAAAGTTACAATAGTGTTTTTTTGTGAAAAACTTTAGTGAATTGTTTAAATTGATATTAAAGAACTTTAGCAAGGTAAACTTTTTAATTTATAAAATTATTAAAATAAAGATACCAGTTGAATAATTATTTAAAAATAGTATAAGAAAGAACGGCATTAGAAAATTGAGAGGAAAAGAATATAAAAATTAATGGAAAAGATATAATTTTAATATAAAGAAAATACACTTAAAATTTAAATATCCTTGTTACTCTTAACTGCAAGAAATTTTTGCAAACTTTCAGACCCTAGGGGCATGAAAAATTTTATGTCGAAAAAAGCACGTGTTAAATTATTTTTAGCATCTTATATTGCATACAGAAAAGACATTAAAAGCAATTTTTCAAAAAAACGAAATTTTTTTGTAAATAATTGCAAATAACTGGTGGTACAAAATCATTACACATCCGAATCCTGGCAACAGAAACTTATTTTGACTGCATGACTAAATCTTGGCTACATAACACAAATCCATCCGTTGCTGTTCACTACATCGTAAATTGGTGTGATAACTTAATTTAAACTAATATTTTTAATTTTAAAATTGCGATCCAATTTTGTAATAACAATCTTTCCACAATTTCTATTTTCTGTCGGTTTAAAATTTTTTAATTTTCCACTATTCTTCCATACCACTGCTTTTACTTCTGAATTAATTAATCAAACAATTTTTCTATTCAAACTACGTAACTTAAACTTTTATTTCTGGTTTCTTCTTACGTTATTATATTAAATTTAATTATATCATTCTGCATTTTTTATAATTTTGAAAAAATTGTTCTGCTTCTCGATTGCCTCATTTACCTCATATAAGTATATCATCCAACCCTACATGGGCTAGATACATAACAAAACATTTACCTCCTTTAAAAATCATAGAAAATGTGGATGAAACGCAGTTAAAACATTCAAACTCTCAGAGGAACCTGTAACCCCTAGAGAGCGCGTCCCGAGTTGGCGGATAGGGGAGGCTTCCCGGATATAGGTGGTAACCAACAGCTAAAACAGCAATGTCTTGCTCAAAACGGGAAGCTTCAAACAGACAATACACTCGCTAACATGCCCAGCCCGCATGGTGTTTTATGGCCAATATCCCCATTTTGGCCCTGAGTGCTCGCCATCCCCGCACCAGCCGCCACTGAAAATAAAGATAATATCCCAGTTACCTCTGCAACATGCATGATCGAAATTCCATGATAGTCATCATCAGTCAATGATGATGACTATGGTGTCTGATACAAAATGCATTACTTAAATTAACAAAAATTGTATTTGACTTTAAAAAGAAAGATCTGTGAAATATCCTGTATGTGTACTACCCTCTATTGTGATGTGTGTTTTTTAAACGTTATTTCCGCTGACAAACCCGATTTAAAACTTTTTTGATATTTTAATAAAAACTTTTTTCGTAAAAAAACTTCTTTTATATAGAAACTGTTTTTAAAACTTTCAAATAATTTTCATCAAATATACAATTTAAAAAATCTTTAATTTATTAATTTACATAAGTAGACGAGAAATCTAGAAGCAGCCGTAGAAACAATAATTGTTTCAGGACCGCAATCAAAATTTATGAATTGAAAATAAGCAAATAATTAATAGAACCCAAAAACGGAATATAACTGCAAGCTGTTTCAACCTTAAATACGTTTATTTAATCGTGATATTGATGGTATCATCAGATATAGATTGGAATCGCATGAAAAATACTGAAATTTTAATAATCTTTTTGGCGATCCAATAACATAATACTGGTTTTTATAACGGTTACTTGCAGAAGTTATATGATTTAACCCCTTTCATAGGGAACAAAAAGGACCGCATTAATGGGTAACATATTTTTAACAATTGTAAAAGATTTAATTGTTTGTTTAACAATTGGTCAACAATAATTATTAATTTTCGTGTTTTCAAAATTTCAAAATTTAAACTACTTAACGTCAAATGTGTAAATAATAATCAAATGTTCACTGTTGTTTTTCAATTTTGTTGATTTTATCAACATATAACAATGTTTGTTAACAAACTGGTGAACGTAATTATTGAGTATGAAACAGTTTTTCGTGTTTTTGATTTGATATTTCTTTTCCATGAATTTTTTTAAATCCAATTTAACTGAATAAACGGGGAAGTCGGTGAAAATGGCAAATAAAAGGAATTGAAATCTTAAATTTGACACATATTTTTTTCAAGAAAATAACAGTTCAACTTCCTCCTTTGCATTGAGAAAAGATTTGTTAAAAGAATCTTTACGAAAGACAACAATTATTTAAACAACGCATTTGATGGTAAATAAATGGCTTTTCACCGATATGAGGCAAAAATAAATTTACATTAATTGAAATTTTAACTGAAATAAAATCCTTTTGATTTCAATAAATTAAAATTAAATTTTCCCCCTTAAGTGGAGTATCCGCCCTAAACTAAATTTGTTTCAAAATAAAAATTTTCCTTTTAACTCACAATATCATTCAAATTTTGCTCTTATGACTTTTAATTTTCGTTATTATAAGCATACAGGAGCTCAGGTGAAATCTGCCTATAATTTCCCCTGTAGCTTCGTTGAATTCGTTGTGTTCTTACTAACCTTGCGGATGGAAGCTGTAATTTCGCACACAAATTAGCCGATCTCTTGCCTACTCTAAGGCTTTTAACAATAACTTCGTCGCCATTTGAAACAAACCCCCCCTTGTTTCTCCCCGTCCCTAATGAGAGGACGGCAAACGAGAAAGAAGGATTCCTCCCACGTGAAGTGACGAACTCCACTTTACAACGTGGTGAGCCCTGATCAAAGTTAAGCTAGCTTTATAGTTGGTAACGTCGGTATGCGAGAGTCGTGGATTCCGATTGCGAACTTACTCCTGAAAGCTTTATAAAAAAATACCCTTCTACAAGGGAAATAAAAAAAACGGTATTAAAGGTAACAATTTAATGACACACAATGTAATCGTAAAAAGCAAAACACAACGGTTGACAAGTAGTTAGGTGATACTATACAAAAAATGGAAATGCTGACTCCTGATGGGAGTCAGCCAAACAAATTAAAACAGCGTACGATAAATTCTGTAGCCGGTGAACCAGAACGCTGCCTCGAAGAGCTACTAAAACTGAAGGTGGCAAAAACAACACGCACATTGTATTTAATTTACAAAAAAGTATCTCGCAATAGCACACAATCCCCAAAACAATGAAAATGTAACTCGACTTACCCTGGCCAAGACAGACGACGAAAACACTCCACTGCCGGAGACTGCTGCGAGATGGAGATTGAACGGCTACTCCGAAACACCTTCCGGCCACCGGCTGACAGGACACGCTTCTCTTGGATGGTTCTTCGATCGAGCGACCCCAATGCTTCGGCGTAGGTTTGGTCGAACAGCAGACTGGTAAAAGTGGTGTCGGAAACGCAGCCAAGGAAAGAGTTGAACCCCCAAGTGAGTTGACCAAAACGTTTGAAAAATTCGAAACCTCGGGCGGTAGATTGCGATGGTAAATAGACGTACTTGAGACAATAATTTAGACGGACACAACTTATCGAAGACCAACGGATTCACAAATAGAATTTGGTGCAGCTTAACTTTCACGAGATCTTTTGAGGTTACACCCCAAAAATTATATGACAGTTCGAACAGTTTTACCAACTCTGGTAAAACAAAAACTCCAAAGTTTAGGCGTGCGCACTCGTAACAACTCGCCGTTGAAAATGTGGTTGATAAGCGAACTTGGATCGTAAAATTACGACACAAAAATCTGGCAAATACGCTGCAGCGCGCAAAAATCTTCGTATACAAAATCACTCTCGCAGACCACAAGATAACGGGCAGTGACTAGGTTGACGTTGACGAATCTAAAATTCGTCACACATTATTGGGCTATCCTTGTAATCGGCACCCCAGTCTTCCATCTCCATCTTACATGCTTCCACCAGAGAACTCTTGTTAAGGGCATCCATATTTTGGGTATTGGGAATTTACATTAACCATACGCCACCACGCGTCCATAATATTAACTACTCCGTTTAGTATACCCACAAATATTACTGCAGTTTTTACGTGTATTTGTTAATTAATTGTGTGTTAGAATTTGAATTTTACCACTATTACAACGCAGTCGACTAGCTATATTAGTACAATACGCATTAATAACTTATGTGCAATATCGTGCTATACTAATTAGAACAGCCATTATGACGCGACGTTAGCGCCCTC
This sequence comes from Podabrus alpinus, assembly GCA_932274525.1. Classification (NCBI taxonomy): domain Eukaryota; kingdom Metazoa; phylum Arthropoda; class Insecta; order Coleoptera; family Cantharidae; genus Podabrus; species Podabrus alpinus. The sequence goes on along the minus strand of OW026453.1, from coordinate 74,282,413 downwards.
ATCGGTGATGTAAATTCCCAATTGTACCGACAGTCCTGTTAAATTTCATACGACTAAACCTAATCGTCCTCATATAATTTCTATTGTTTGCTTTTTCTTCTTTCCAGTGTATCCAAATTTTATCCATGTGGAAGACTGGTAGTCCATCCCTCTCACTTTTGCAAACCTCAATGCATCTAATGAAATAAAATTTTGTTGCTTTAATTTCTTTCTGTTCTTAGTCGACCCACAATCGTTCTTCCCATTTTGGCGAACTATAGAAATAGTTTAAATTCAGACTATTTCTTCTCTTCTCCATTTCATCCGATATCAAATCCGATATTTTGCTTGGTATCATGTGCATCCAAATATTTCTCTGATACATTTGAGTTTACATCCAAATAATTTTCTTTTCCATTCACTGGTTCATTTCTTATTTCATTATTTTAACTTTCTTAGTCGATATTATTACTGAATGCCTTTTCGTTTTCTCTACTTTCTTCGATCTTTATGATCAAATTTTCTCGTAAGATTGCACCAGTTGACATTTTATCTAGTTTATTATGTGTTTTGTACAAATTTTTAATTTTCTTACCAAATTTTGTTTTTATTTCTTGTATGCTCTCCCGTTTAGTTTTTCTTCCGTGACAGCTTTTTCCTGTATATCTCGGGGAGCTGTACCCAAATTTTCCATCTGCAATTTGCAACTCCATCTGGGATTTATTTATATTTTTTTATTTCTTGATTTGTTATATCTATTTTTCTTTGCTTGTTTTGTTTGCGCTTTCTTGTATTGTTATTGTTAAAAATTTCATCATTTCTTACAATCCAACTTCAGGATTTATAGTACTCTGAAAAAAACATTATATCGCAAATTAATTTAAATTGTAAACCATTCTGCTGGTATACAAATATGAAAAATACAAAAAATATTTAGGGGAGGAAAATGACAGTTTAGTATATTATTATATTATATGTATTACAAAAACATGAAGTTCAATAAAAATTAAGGATTACAAATATCTCTAGTGACACATAATTTATTTGGTCTATTTTTACGTTCTCTTTAGCAAAATTATTATAGCGCGCACAATTAGGGACTTTCCCGGACACGATGTTAATTATTGAAATATAAACCACGGTTTAGAAAATAATAGACAAATATGTACGTTATGTTTATATCAAAAATTATTAACCTTCACAATAAACAATAAAACAACGAGCTTGACTCACCAATTTTTGTAATTCGATAACGGTAAAACTTTTGACATACTATCGACAAGTTGATTTTGTAGGAAATAAAATTTGCGACGAAATAATTTGTAGTTTCTTGTTCTACGATAAGTGGTTTTCAATCAATTTTAACTTTCAAAAGCGAATCGTGACAAAAATTAATTTTTGGCAATGGCGTTGAAAATTAAAAAAATTTTCCTGAAAACTTTTCTTATATCCCTAAAGCTGTATTTTCGGTAACGCATTCAATTTACACAACTAAAGAGTCGATTTACCTACACCAAAAGTATTAAGGACAAATGATTTGTATTTTTTAGTTCTTCCAGCGTTTTAAATGAAATGCTGCGGATTACCTTTTTTAATTAGTACTGAATTAAGGCAGAAAAGTTAAAATAAAAATTTCCCAGGGAAATGCAATCGTCCTTATACTGTTTTCCGTAATCTGACACATCGTTAAGAAGAAACTTCTGGTAGTCATTTCAAATGTTACCTGTATCGATTTATGTTAACAATTCAACTGTAATTTATTATGTTAACATTTCAATTCAAAGGACATGAAAATCTATGTTCCACATTTGCAATGTTAAAATTGACCTTCCCAACTAGATCGATACTATCGGGTAAAAGACCATTCAATTTCTTATATTAGATGCACTTTGGAATACAATTTTAGAATACGAAATGCACCTTTGTTCTTTACATAATGACAGAAAACAGTTTTATTTATAAAAGTCAGTGATTTGGTTAGTTTTAAGGGTGTTTTCTTAGCTAAACTTCAAATTGAAATAAAATATTGAAATATTGATGGAATGTTTTTTTAATTATTTTTTTATGAAAGTAAATTTAATGCCATTTATGATTTGAAAATGATTTCCGGCATGTGACCACCACGACTAATCGTTACGAAGCGTATCCGATCAGTCCAATTTTTGACCACTTTTTCCAATATTTCTGGCCTTATTTCATAAATGGCTTGCTGAATATTGACCTCCAATGCTTCCAAAATTGTTGGTTTGTTAGCATAAACCATGGATTTAACATACCCCCAAAGAAAATAATCTGGAGGCGTCAAATCACACGACCTTCGTGGCCAATTGAGAGGACCATTTCTTGAAATAATGTTGTCACCAAATTGTCCTTTCAATAAATCGATGGTTTCGTTGGCTGTGTGGCACTTAGCACCATCCTGTTGGAACCATAAGTTGTCGATGTTTAAATCTTGGATTACTGGAAACCAAACTGTATTGAGCATGTGTCGATATCTCACACCATTCACCGTAACGGTAGCTCCTTCTCCATTTCGAAAGAAATATGGACCGATGATGCCGTTGGCGTGTATTCCACACCAAACAGTCAATTTTAATTGATACAATGGAGGCTCAAAATAATGTTCCGGATTGGTCTCAGTCCATATACGGAAATTTTGTTTGTTCAGATATCCATTCAACCAGAAATGTGCCTCGTCACTGAACAAAATTTGACGGTAAAAAAATGGATCCACTTCCAATTGGTTGTGAGCCCAATCTGCGAACACACGACGAAATCTATGATCATTAGGCTTCAATTCTTGAACCAACTGGATCTTGTAAGGATTTAAACCAAGATCTTGACGTAAAATTTTCCATGTAGTGGACGGACAAAGCCCAAGTTGTTGAGCACGATGGCAAATTGAAATGTTTGGGTTCTCTTGCACACTTTCACTCACAGAAGCGATAGTTTCTTCGGTACGCACATTTTTTTGTCTTGTTGGTAGTCTTACATCATGCAATGAAGAAGTGGTACGAAATTTATCCATAACCGCATCAATAGCCTGCTCAGAAGGTTGATTATGTCGACCATAAAGTGGGAAAAGAGCTCTATAATTTTCGCGAACGGAACTGTGACTTTGAAAATAAATTTCCACAATTTGGTAGCGTTGTTCAAGTGTTAATTTATTCATAATTAAATGGCAAACCTTTCTGAATACAAATGTCAAAGAACTGTCACTTTGACAAACTTCATTCAAAAGTTATCCCTATTGAATGATCTCATACAACTAAAAAAACATCCTATACATATATTCATAGATATTACTAACTGAATTTATTTTCTCGGCCTTTGGTCTGATTTTGGGCCGCGACCCCCGATTGCTACTTATTAATTTATATATTGTAAATCAATTACTGAACGCCTTTAGACATCTAGAATGTAATCGTCATGGTTATGGGGCCTGAAGGCCGCATTGAGGGAGATTGCGTAGTTAAAAAGTTATTTTAATTTTTCCGTGTTTGAATACTAAAACGAATTTCAACTTTTATGATATATAATTATTATATAAAATTCATATTGTACTTATTATCTTGTTTTCTATTTAATATTTTATTAAATTATCTCTTTGTATCAATAATTGATAGTGTCGTATTATTTCGTAGAATAAACCTAATACTATCTTCATTAAAAATGTGCAGAATTAAATATTTTATTAACGTTAAGATATTTTATGTTTTATCAATACGTCCATTTCCCTCTTTCCTTTAAAAGTAAATTAACGTCTTTGCATATTAAAAAAAGTTTGTTGTTTTAATTTGAGTATTAAAATTTTTGTTTTTTAACTATGGCCCGGTTCACTCAAGAGGGATATATCTATCCATCTCAACCTGGAACTTTTGTAAATATGGTAGAATTCAGTTCCACTGGAAGACATTACGCAACTGTCAGTAAGTTAACTAAATTTTATTGTTCAAATAAATTTAAAAAAAAATTGTACTTCAATAGCGAATAATAATTGTGTAAAGATTTTTGATGCAAATACACACAGGTTCCTAACCACCTGCAAACCATTTAAACTCAGTGTATTAGAACCTTCAGGAATAGAAGGTAATACATACATACATGACATTGCTTTTTCTGAAGGTGGTACCAGATTAGGTAATAATCATTTTTTATTTTATTGGCGTATTAAGTCTTGTCGACTATTTTACAGCAGCGGCAGCTGGTAAAGAAATATTAATCTGGAAAACTTATAGTGGAGGAAAAATTAATCGTCTATATGTTAGAAACTACTATGGAGTTGTATATTTTAAGCTTGTATGTTTTTCAAAATCTAATGAAGCTTTAGCTGCAGCATCAGATTGTAATAAGATTTATGTCTTTTCTGATTATCGAAATCACCCCGATGAGTACGAATTTTTTTATTTTGATATTCATGATGCGCCAATTACATCGCTTAAATATTTTAGAAGAAAATGCAACATACTAAGTTGTGATGACATAGGCCAATGGTAAGTCCCGACAAAAAAATTAAGTTCAAAATCCAATCAAACTGAAATGTAGAATTTGACGATTTACAATTTTTTTTAGTATAAAATGGGATTCCTCAATGTGGAATTATAATCCAAATAGGATAAAATTCCCAGATATATTTCCCAATGTCAAAATTGTGCATAGTGTTATATCAAGTGATTACAGATATGTCTTATTAACACACTTAAATAGTTTTGTAACTTCATGGAAAGTAATAAGTGATGGTTCTGTGGTTACGGACCAGATAACACTTTATAGAACCTATTCTGCTCATGATGCTAGCACTTTGGATACTATAAAGGCTAATTTGTGGTATACTAGAACGTTCAAATTTGTAATAGCTGGATCAGAAAACTGTCAAGTTTATATATGGGATTTTTATACTGCTAGATTAATAAAAAGACTTTATAGTCCTGGTTACAGGGGTAATTTCTTTTTAATTGCAATTTTTTTTGATATACGTTTCTTAGATACCTAGTACTAGATTATCAATTCTCTGGCATTTAAGAAACTTTACTATATTTTGAAGGTACAATTCGCCTACCCCCCCCCCTTACCGAATTGTTTAAAGAAATTAGTGTCGAACGTTTGAACTGCAATGAGCTTCTAAGATTCTATTCAAATCGTTTGAACCGCACGTATCGCGAAAAATTGGGGGACGGCGGCACCCTCCTATCGCGATTTTTCTTTATAAAATTGGTGTCAATCAAACGACAAGCGTTTGGGCTCCAATGAACTTCAATTCCCGTCGTTTAAGCATCAAAGATTTTTAATAAAAAAATGAATTCGTTAGAATAATCAGAAAAGAATTTAATATAATTCTGTAGTTTCTTGCATATGGTAACAATAATGAAACATTGCACGCTACTTGCTCGGAGCGGATAAAATTTGCAATTTTACAATTTTTTAAATGCTTTTTTTACCTTAGGGGTAATTGAAGCTCATTGGAGTTCAAACGATTATGAATTGGTTGACACCAATTTAAAAAAAAACTATTGTAACCCCCCCCCTTCAACAAAAAGGTTTTTGGTGAATTGCTTCGCGATGGGTGTGATTCAAACGATTTGAATGAAAGTTCATTGAAGCTTAAATGTTTGACATTCATTTCGGAAATGAACAAGTACTATAAGATATTTTTATTCACATCTTGGTAAACTATTCAAATTAAGGTATATTATATGTAGTACTTAGCACTGATTTAATAGTTAAAATTAATTAAGTTTATATAATTTACTTAAATAATCTAGTAATCTTTCAGTGATAACATTGCATGCAATACCACAACCACACAGTAATAAACTTATGTTGCTTCAAGAAAATGGAAGATTAGCTGTTTGGAAATTCCATCAACCTAAATAATAGATTTTTACATTAATATTCAGAAAAAAAGTGTAGCTCGTTAAATAAATTTATGTAATAGTATATGGTATAGATTTAAAATGAAATAAATAAAATTGTGCTTGCATGTTATTTTTTGTATTTATGAATAATTAATAATAAAAGCATGTTAATTTGTATATTAGTTTTTCATTTTCCATCTACCTACATATCTTAATTTTTCATTAAAATGTTATAGCAGCACATAGTCTCATATTGATCTTAAATATTACCAAACCTCCTGCTACGTTAATGTGTTTCTAAAATTAATATATTAACAGAATTAATCCCTATTTATAACAGCTAGTACGAAACTGTTTCAGTTGTAAATCAATGATTTGAATTTGTATTTAAGTAGGAAACAATATGTAAAAAAATAATTATTTTAAATTCTTAAAACTGCTTCGATTTTGATTTCTATAAAATATCAATTTTTCATTCAGGATTTGATAAATTGTATTAATACATCGTCATTTAAAAACGAAATAATGTAATTGGTCTGCAATCCAATACTAACAGCAGCATACAAAAAATCAGCTGTTAGTGTTCTGGGCTGAATACAGGTTCAAATATTTAACTAAAAGTAACATACTCTCTTATATTTAAGATTCACTTCGGATCTGCTATGTTTAGAACCATATTCATCATCCCTAATATTATTGCCGTTATTTTCAGGATAAAAATTGCGTTTTTATTTTGTTCATCTTTTCTGCTAGCTTCCTCCAACAGCGGATCTGGTCAAAGTTTATGGAGGGGGTAAATATATGTTTTGTAATCAAATTTAGGGAAAATTAAGGTATATTTTTAAAATTTGTATTGCAATAGTTAAATTTATTGAAGATTCATGGGGGGGGTAGTTACCCCCATCACCCCCCCCCCCCGTAGATCCGCCGTTGGCTTCCTCATTATTCTGCAATTAAAATGGAATGCCTCTTAACTTGACTTTCAAATTTATAACTTGAAAGTGATATTTTGAACACCCAACAAACCAAGAATATTCCCGTTTTGGGAAAGTAAAAAAATCCTTCCCTGCCGAAGGGAACCAAAATATTTATAAATAATGACCTTAAGGTTCAAGAAAGGAAGATCCAGGCACAGATAAGAATAAAAATCAAAGAAAAACAACGAAAGGGACAAAAGGCAACAACTGGATACAAAAAATTATGGGTCGAGGAAACTAACGAATTACAATAGAAACAAATCGAATCACAAGCGATAAAAAACTGATTAACACAAAATATCCAGCAATTAGTAAGACAACTAGAGACAAAACGGAAAAGATAATGAAAAGCGAAACGGTAAAGTGAAAACTAATAATGTAATTTGTATGGCAACATGGAATGCAAAGGGGAACTTTTGTAAAGGGGGCTATTAAACAGATAACACTGGTCTACAGTGGTTTTGTTGCCCTAGATATGAAAATGATTTTGGGTCCATTTATGCACACAATTCATGAAACTATCAATGATTTTGTTCGATTTGCTCTGATTTTTTTTTAAATCTTTATTTTCATTTTACATTACAAAAAACGAGAAATAAAATAACAAATATATTTATAATGTCAGTAATGTTTTGAGAAATTAGGATACATCGAATCAAATAAACAGGAAAATGTCGAAAATATATTTTATATTTCCATAAAACGCCTTTTATGAGCTTTTCTTTTATAGTTTTTCAGGGGACAATCTCTTTGCAAAGACCAGCAGTAATCTGCCATCATGTGACAATCCCATCGACCCTGATACCTTTCCTCCATCACTTTTAGATCTTGGTGAAACCGCTCTCCCTGTTCCTCACTATAATTTCCTAAATTATCCGGAAATTTATCTAGATGATTGCGGAGATAGTGTAATTTAATACTCATATTTGCTCCTAAAGTCTGAAAGTTTGTCAGCATATTTTGCACAATTTCTTCATAATTTGCTGCTTTATGGTTACCTAGGAAATCTAGGATCTCAGCTGAGTAGTGATAAATTGAGAGTACGTTGCACCCCCCACTCCAATTTTTTCAAGGTGGGAGGTGACTCCTCCCACTTTCCAAGGTGGGGATGACTCCACCCACCACCACCACGCCCCCTTTCCAAGGTTACCACCACGCCCACTTCCCAAGGTTGCCACCACCACGCCCACTTTCCAAGGTTGCCACCACCACGTCCACTTTCTCAAGGTTGCCACCACACCCCAGTTCTCAAGGTCAACTTCAAGGTCACCCTCGATCATTCTGTTGACGGTACGTGTAATGTGAATGTCTCGAGGTCACCTTCAAGGTCACCCCCCCCAGCTATTGGTTGTGTGCGCAACCGAAAAACAAGGTCACCTTCAACAATCACCCAACCATACATCGCTCACAATATATATCGAGTGGTTTGCTTAATATTAAACACAACGTTTACCATAGTTTGTTATTCACAGTACCTACAACAAATTAAACAAGTAAGTCTAATATTTATTTATTTATTGTTACAATCATTGGTATTATTTTTATAGTGGAATATTTAAATGGAAAAACATATCCACTAAATAACTCATGTTCTAAAATCATCTCCATCGGCCTATCTAAAGTTGATTTACGACCTAACATCACAATCAGCGGTGCGAAATGCTCATATAAGGTTGTATTAAACGAAGACGATTGGATACGGTTTTTACTTTATAAACCGATGATTTCAACATTTTTTACTGAAGAAGAAGATACAAAATGGTGTTCTATATTGGATACATTTACAATTGAATTTACCAAAAAGTTTCAAAATAAAAAACTATTAAAATTATATAAAGATAAAGATCAATGGGTTTATTTGGGTGCTGAAACTGTTGATGGGTTGTGGGGACTATCTAACTTGATTAACTCATATTTAACAATACTACATAATCAATCCTTTAACGCATATTATTCAAATATTGTTAAAAATTTAAACCCCACGGAAAACATATCCAATATTTTTAACTTTATAAATGTAAACTCTGATGGTGTTCGAGCACACACGCTGATGGAGATGGTTCAATTTGTACCCGAAAAAATCATTGTAGATGTTGGAATTATTAATGCAAGAAAATAATTGTAGGATGTGGATGGCGTATTCTGCAAGACACTACCCAACAGCTGTAGATTTACCATCAGCCGTAAAAAGATATATGTGTGAAGTGCAGGATATGTCTTTCGACGTTCAAAATGGAGCAAATGGCATGTGACTTGGATATCCGAATCTAGAGGAAGCTACTCGTCAAGCAGCAGAATATGATGAATGTGTTGAAATATGTGATAAATTTTTAAAAAATACAATAACATTAGGTGGGTTTTTTCGAGTACTAATAGCAAAAGGTTTTAAAAATGTTTTATACAGCTTGAAAGAGTTTCTACCATATGGCATGGTTAGAAAGTATAATTTATTAGAATATTTTAAAGAATAGTTTATATAAATATTAAATGTTAATGTTAGAATATACATATTTACAAGATATTAAAATAAATTTTATATAATCTAGATTTATTGTTGTTATTATTATTTATGTGATCCAATCCCAACATCAACATATTATATTTATAATCAATAGCTCTCAATATTATGTGTGAAGTAGAAGTGATGGTTTGAGTTTATAACAGAAAATGAAATCAAACAAATTCCTAAGGAGATTCATAAATCTCAGGAGAATAAGAATGGTTTAGTAATGATGATTTAGTCAGTTACATTCAATAACTAGTGCAACATGGACTCACTTATGTTATTTACGTTGATTCTAAATGGAACTTTATATACAATCTGCCCACGAAATGTGCGAGGTGTACACTCATGTTTAAAATATGACGATAAATTAAAAGAATGTCTCTGGACTCCAATGAATATTACATATGTCAATGATGATGTTTGCACATTCATCATCAATTTAACTGAAAAAAGTGATATTTTATATTATAAATTCAAAATGTTCTACGCAACAAAAATTGTTGAAACCTCCTGGAATGCGATTCTTGATAATTCTGATTATTTAACGAATCCAAATTATAGTTTTATTGCGGTGTCTGGAATATTAAGCACTATATTGTTTTTATTTCTAATGTTCATAATATATCATTTCAGATATTATATTACAAAATTAGTAAAAAAAATGTAATTTTAGCAAATAAGGATGTAGTCATAAATAAATAAATAAAGCAATTATTTTTTATTATTATTATTATTTCATCAAACACACAATACTTATTGGTTACATTATTGTAATATACATGATGAGCAATTAAACACCTTATTAGATCTCTTAGAACATCGATCGATATCACTTCGATCCTCAACTGGTATTTTCAGGTTTATATTTATATTGTCAGGTATCGAATTGGGGAAAACTTCATACATCCCACAAACATCTGCTTCAAATAAAGAACATCTAGGAGACCACTTTTTATGTTCTATCATAGGATCATCCCCAGCTTCCCAACTACCAATAATGATTGCACAAAACACACACCGAACATTATCATCATTGTTTAAACTATAGAAACCAGCTTTTACCAAATCGTTTGGATTAGCAAATGGAGACTTCCAATTTTTAAACGAAGTAAGGCGGGCTTCTTCATTTGAATAATATTTGAGGAATGTGTTGGGAAAATCTTCTTCAAGAAAAGGACATCTTGGAGACCACTTTTTATGCTCTATCATGGGGTCATCCCCCACTCCCCACCCACCAATAATGATTGTGCAAAACGCACACTGAACATTATCATCATCATTTTGTAAACTATAGAAACCAGCTTTTACCAAAGCGTTTGGATTAGCAAATGGATACTTCCAATCTCTAAACGAAAAACGGCGGAGTCTTTCATCAGCATACCCAACCATGGTTTTAACGCAACTGCTTATATATTCAATAGGATGATAATTAAGTAAAAAAAAAAAAACATCGTATAAAAAAAAATCAAATTTATTACTGCATAATACAATTATTATATAAATGAAATACATTTGATAGTGCACAAATACATTCACTCATTGAATGAAAAAAACAGGATGGTTTGTCCAATGTTAGAGCAGGTTGTTCATCCAACTCTACCACAGGTTTATTAATTATTTTTTTGATGAATAAGGACTTTTCCAACCCTTTAATGTATACAACATCAACGGATAAAGTTAAATACCTAATAATATCATTAAATTTATGAACAGGTGTAAAACCGCTTTCCCATAATATTCCATGGTGTTTATGCATTATGTAGTTTGCCTGTTTCTGATACTCCGGTGCTAAGTCATTAAACTTAAACGGTTGTTTAAATATGAAATGAGCTGTTTTAGAACCATCATAAACAGCTAATTCTTTGGGTAAAAATGTATTATTATTTGTTTTAAACCCTTGAACATCCAATACCATCACGTTACTCATATTTGCTTCACAGAATTTGTAAGAGGATTATAATTAAACATTCGATCATGAAGAACTAGACAGTAAGCGGTTGTGTCTGCTTTTATATTATCCCCACTCTCAAATTCTACTCTTACTTCAATTGGTCCTTTGCTAAGACCATCCTTCTGACGAGTACAATCTACTACGACCATTGGTGTATTAGCTTTAAATTCTTCAGGTGTAAGCATTGGTTCGTTTTCTTTACCGTAATATATTTGTTGAAAATTTGCAAACATTTCATATAGAATTGAGAAAGAATTCTTTTTATAGTTTATATTTAAATTATCATATGGGTAGCGCTCAGAATTTAAGTAAACATTCAAATTTACCAAATCACAAGAATCAAATTTACTCATATCCTTATCAATTTTGTTTTTTCTATTTGTTGAAAATGCTATTATTATCATTCTAGGTGTTTCCACTTGAGTAGTAGTTTTTACAGTCCACGAGTGACGATTTGTCTGAGGTAATTGGGGGTATTCATGAAGTTCCCACGATCTGAATGCTATTGGGATTTCTAAACTTTTATCAACAAAGTTAGTTAAACGTAATTGTTCTTCCAAGGAAACAGCTATGTGTGGTACTTTCCAGAAAAGTTTATTGATTGAAACTTTGAGTTTTTCATCGGCTTTTGAAGATACTACTGCATTAGTATCACTATTACTTCTTATTAACACCAGCTCTTGTTTAGCGTTCAATATGATTTTGTTATAATCCTCACCAAATCCCAAAATCATTTTTAGAGGTATACAAGCATTAAAATTTCCATTAGTACCTTGATTTAACACCATTTCTAAATGTTTTTGGGGTTCCCATCCAGCGTTTTTTAATTTTAAACATTCGTTTCTAGAGTAGGATGGATAAGCTTTTAAAGTAGAAGTAACACCTAAGTTTCTAGAAGAATCTATCACAACTCCGTTTAACTCATATCTAATTTCACTGAATAAAAATGCTATGCCGTTGTTAATGAAGTGACCTGTTGTAGATGTGGTACCATCTTCATGTTTTAGAGTGCCTTCGATATAAAGATAACTTAGACTGGGTGCCGTATATGCATCCAGCTGTTGAATAGGGATTCTAATTTCATCGTTATTGTCAAATGATGTGGAAGCATATGGTTGATGTGTGTGAAATTCGGCATTTGTAATCGAATTATCTTCAATAATTTTTTCTGCAATATCTAAAATCCCCATTTTACACAAGAACTTTATAACCTAAAGCTTTTAAAAACGCTCTATTGATTGGTGTTATCACACCTGCTGAAGATTTTTGACTGACGCTTTTTAAATTAGACAGGCGTTTATAAGCAACATTATAATGTTGACGTGCACTTCTTGAATACTGGATTACCATTTCTAAAGTTTTTTTAAATGAAACCTCATTGATATTTCTTCCCTGTTAAAATCTATAACCTGATCGTTCTGATCTATTACTCTAACTGAAATATTTGATATAGATTGAGTGTTTATAGGTAAATAAATGACATTAGATGGGGTTTCAACTATTTTATATCCACGTGGAACTATTGGAAAAAACTCGTGTACTACGTGACTCAGTTTTCCATTTCTATATGAACCGGTTGTAATATTACACTCAATGCAAATAGTGTTCACCGATAAAATATTTACACTGTGATCAGATACTTTCTGACTGTTTTTCTTGATGTATTGCTTATCAAAACCCAATAATGGTCCTATACTATCGTTTTTGTTAAAATTAATACGTTCTGTGCATTTAATGTTTACTTTTGAGGTATTAGTATTTGTTGTGAGTTCTAAAGAGACATTATCATCACTTAATTGTGTTTGTAAATATGATCGAATATCATCGATTTCATATGCCCCCGATGGAATTTCAACAGTTTTTTCTACTCCAAAATAGAATCTCTTCTTATTCGATATGTTGAGATGTTTAGTTTTAGATAAATCTAATACATATTCTCCATTTTTTTGTTTAATAAATCCTAAATCTTCTTTGAAATCATTTGTATATTCCTTAGTGAATAATGATTTTAAACGCACTTCATTTTGCGTAATGATGAACTTATTAGGTACTTTATTATTTATTTCTGATTTTAAATACTTTAGAACAACATCGAGCGCATAAAGGCCAGGTGAAACTTTGAAGTTTACATATTCATCATCTCCATCTCCATAGTAAAACTTACTATCTTGTTTAGGAATGTAAATTATTACATTTATTAAATCCAACACATATTGAGTACTTTTTTCTTTACTCACATAGAAATTAAGTTCCTTTAATACACTATCTTCTTTACTCGAGTTAACAGAGGATGCGCAATTTACAACTATTTTATTATTATTATTTGTCGAAACAATCGAAATAGCATCACTATCTCTTGCTTGTATTGCTTTAACAATCGTCTCAATACTTGTCTGACCCTTATGAATAGTCATACGAGCATCATCTCCATAGTAAAATTTATTGCATCCAGCCTTAACATTATGTATTGTGTTATAAGTTTCAAAATTTGTTAATGCTAGCACATATTGTCCATCATCAGTATATATAATAGGATTAATTTCCGAATACAATTCGGAACTATTACCGTTTACACTGATTACATATGACATGGTGTTGGTGGCTGGCTTAACACTGGTGTAAATTAATTAGTGGAGTGTCTATATAAAAAGTCTAAACACAAATGCCCGCAATTGAATGAGTTATATTTTTGATATCTATCATAATTGTATTTAATGTTCTTATCGCTACCGAAATATTTTATTAATTGTGGAGGTGGAGCTAGATTTCCATAGCTATCGAAATATGAAATATCAGAATCATTATGTCTAGTGTAAGCAGTCCAATGAGAGAAAAAAATACATAAGTATGAAAGTGGAATTTTCAATTTCTTACTATATCGAAGTAAATCGATGTTGGTTAGAGGTCGTTTTGGTAGCGATGCTAATAGTTTTTTGAATAAGGTTTTAGATATAGACCAAGTCCGCTTTTATATGGTTTTAAGTAAAGACCTTTACCTATGGCGATAGCTTCCATGCTTTTATTATGTCGCTGTGCTTCTTTTAAATTTTCATTCGCGCTTTTAGAATCATTAACAGCTTTTGCAATACCCGCAGCACCACCACCTAAAGCTCCCAAAGCACTTAAGGCTGCAAATATTGGAATTAGTGGTAAGAAACCACCAGTTTTAGGTATTGGAATTATTCGTGGTTTCATCGGTTTCTGTTTAATAGTTGAAAGAGCAATTCTCGCATTGGTTAATAAGTCTGAACTGTTACTTCGACGTAAAACATTGGCAGTTTTTCTCACAACATGTCTAAACGATGGTCTTTTAGATTTTTTTTTCTTATACCCACCCCCTGATTTTATTTTAGATTTCTCACAACCCATCCCCAACTTTACTTTAGCTTTCATAACCCCCGCAACACCTAATGCAGCAAGTTTTTCTGCAAATGATGAGTCTTTTGATTGCGATCTTATTACAGCTTTATTGGCAAGTATTTTGTCTGCCTCGTGTCTTTTAGATATATCCTTAAAATTCGAATAGGCGATATCGTGTTCTTTGCAGGCTTCGTCTAGTTGGTTAATACCAGAATCACCCCTCACTAAACGCTGACGTAGTTTTGTACCAGGACCGCAAAATCTTAGGAGAAAAAATATTAACTTATACATAATCAACAACATATTTTAGAATGAATACCTATACCCCGGAATATGTAATTCAAATGGTAATTTATTAATTATATTATTAACAAATCCACCACCGCTGTTTCGATGTATCAACATGGCATTACAAATGTTAACTGAAACTTGTTATTGTTATTATTATGTTATATAACAAGAACATCATTAATTACCGTGCCGGTACTGCTGCGGTGTTTAAGAAAAAGCGATGACTACCGAACCAGCACCGTGATGGTACCGCGACGGTACCGTGACGGTACTGCTGCGGTGTTTAAGAAAAATCGGTGACTACCGAACCAGTACCGTCACGGTACCGTCGCGGTACCGCTGCGGTATTGGTACGGTACTGATCCGGTCATCAACATTTTCAATAGTTGCAGAATATATAAAACTGATTTATTTATAAAATCAAAATCATATGTAACAATGCGTTTAGAGAAACAGCATCATCATCAGCTACCGATAACAAATCAGGATGTTCAAATAACATCCTTTCCTAAACACGGCGTTTTATTGGGATGTTACTCAAAAATGGGTCTAATTGTTGGTTATTCTGGTTGTGGAAAAACAAATGCCTTTCTATGTTTACTTCTCCACCCCAACGGACTTCGTTTTGAAAATATTTACATATATTCCAAATCATTGTTTCAACAAAAATATGAATATTTAAAACAAGTGTTGAAACCACTAAAAGAAATTGGTTATGTTGAATATGATAATGAGAAGGATGTACCGTCACCTACTGAAATCAAACCAAACTCGATATTTATTTTTGATGATGTTGCGTGCACCAACCAAGATATTATGAGGGAATATTTTAGTTTTGGTAGACATAAGAATATAGATTCTTTCTACTTATGTCAAACATATAGCAAAATTCCTAAGCAACTCATAAGAGACAATGCAAATTTTCTAGTTTTGTTTAAACAAGATAACACAAATTTAAAACATGTATATGATGATCATGTGGGGGTCGATATGACATTTAATCAATTTAAAACTTTATGTAATATATGTTGGAAAGATAAATATGGGATGTTAGTTATCGATAAAGCTTGTGATATTAATAATGGACGATATAGAAAAGGTTTTGATACGTTTATTTATATTTGAAAATAAATATAATAGTATAATCTAGTAAAATAATTTTAGTCTTCAAACATCCGCGATGAATAAACGTTTAACCCACGATCTTATTCAAGCGCGAAAAGCCGTGAAAATGAAATATAAAAATTTGAAATCGGATATCGCACAATCAAATTTAGATTTATTTAAAAAGTATAAACCTATTACGAAACCTTTACAAGAAATAGTTTCACAATTTGGTAAAGAATCTAAAATAAAACATGAACTTAAACCGGAAATTGATATCAACATACCAATCAAAGAAAAAAAATATGGACGTAAATCTGAGGTGGAACCGAAAATTAATAAATCACAACCAACATTTTTAAAGGATGATTCGATTCACCAACATGAACCTGATGATGTTGATTTAAATCAAACAATTTTACATCCTATGTTTGCTGATGAAGAATATAGTAGGGTTCATAATGAAACAGCTAAAGAAGTTAATGATATGATTGAATCGAAAGCATTTCAAGATTATTTAGAAAATTTTAGTGCACCTTTACCCAGATATTATGTTGAGAATATGATAAGAGATAGGGAAGATGTTTTTGATTTTAATTATGGGGTGAAACATAATTTGGAAACTGCTAAATTTTCTATTGGTGATTCGTTAATTGATTTTGAAGGACCCGATATTATACTCAAAGTACCGAACACTCCTAAACCTTTAAAATATAAAGGAACCACAGGTCTTTACGAACTCTTATTTAAAAAACAACCGTCGGGGTATCATGAGAATGATGAAAAAAACTATATTGACATTGGACGTAGAACCAATCTATTTCGTAGAAATTATTCAGCTGATGCTCAAATAAATGGTAACGCTACATCCAAGTATAGACAAATAATTGAACCTGCATTAAGAGCTAGGGGTGTAACTGGAAATAAGAAAAAAAAGCTTGGTGGTTTTCTAGAACATCCATTGTTTTTACAATATAACAACAGGAAAAAAGATTATGTGTATTTTGACGATGTAAATGAGATAATCGAAAGATTAAAACTCTTAATAGCTTCACAGTCTGCTGGTCACGATGGTCATGTAAACGAAATCGCATCCATTGAAGAAGAGTTACGAGAAGCAAAAATTATTAAATAATACATTAATTAAAAGATGGATATAAAAAGAGATGTTGTAAACGAGTTACACAGATCAGCTCGTAAAAATTTTCAACGAAGATCTGTTCTAGTTAGAGGATTGACTGATTTATTCCAAGCAGATTTAGTAGATGTTGGTCAACTATCGTCTAGTAATAAAGGTTTCAAATTTATATTGGTTGTAATTAATGTTTTCTCAAAATATTTATGGGCGAAACCTTTAAAAAATAAAAGTGGACGAGAAGTGACTGCTGCTATGAAGTCAATACTTAAAGAAAGCACACCTGATAATTTGCAGACAGATTTGGGGAAAGAATTTTATAATAAGGAATTTCGGGAATTAATGTTGAAATATAGAATAAATCACTATAGTACATTTTCGATAAAAAAAGCGTCAGTGGTAGAGAGAGTTAATCGAACGCTTAAAAATTTGATGTGGAAAGAATTTAGTTTTCGAGGAAATTATCGGTGGTTGGATATCTTACAAAAACTAGTTGATGTGTATAATTCTAAAAAGCATACAACAACTGGTTTAAAACCGATAAACGTTACCAAAAAAGATGAACAATTACTTCTAAAGACGGTATACAATCACCCGAAAGTTATTGATCCGAAAAACCCCAAATTTAAAATCGGTGATAGTGTTAGAATAAGTAAATATCGACACGCGTTTTCGAAAGGATACACCCCCGCATGGTCTAATGAGATATTTAAAATTTCTAAAGTTAAAGCAACCCTACCAAGAACATATCTTCTTACAGATATAAACAACGAGGAAATTAGAGGTGGATTCTATGAACAAGAATTGCAGAAAGTTAAACACCAAGATGTTTATTTGGTTGAAAAAGTTTTAAAAAGACAAAAAAATAAGTTGTTTGTTAAATGGTTGGGTTTGGATAAAAATCACAATTCGTGGATCAATAGTAAACAAGTTGTGTGATATAAAATTATACCAATCCGATTTTTGTAACTATCTTAAATGTTTGGTGAAAATTTTTTTTTAAATAAACAATCATAAATTAAATTATCTTTTTTTTTTTATTTATAATAATAATAATAATAATAAGAAAGAAATAATAATATAATACAAAGAAATAATATGAAAGAAAATTATACAATTCAGAGCTCCATCTCTAAATCGAACTCAATCTTTCTCAAACTCTCCAAAACCCACTTCTTCCGTTTAAGTTTCTCCCCCTCGAGGTAGAGATTAAGCTCATATTGCTTAATTTTTTTTCTTATGTGTGTTATATTTTCATTTTTCCTCCGTCTATCAGCTTCAACCAGTTCCTTTTTCCTATGTCTATCAAACTCATCCATTTGATTACATAAATTGGTGAAAAATTCGTCGTTCTCCTCGTTGATAAACTCATCCTCCGCTTCCATATGATGACTAGTAATCTTATTCACCCCCGCTTCCGCAAGATGACTGTTCAGCTTATTCACCTCCTCCAGAAGGTGTGGATTGACAAAATCAGCAGCATCAACTAAGAATCGATAAGTTACTAATCTAAATAATAATAATAATAATAGTGTCTTTCTTACAATTAATAGAGTCATCCTTCTCAGGAAGCTCCTCAGACTGGTCACCATCCTTTACAGAAATTTTTCTGTTATGATATAATTCTAAAAAATAGTTAATATTAAACTGAATAAAACAATAATAATTTTTCTAACCATCCAACGATTCGTGGTTTGTCACCAACAAATCTCTCAAAAGTCCGTTTTTTATTTGTATGTTCTGCAAAATCTTTGCCATTTTGGTTACTGACTGTCTTGCTGCAACTTGTTGCTATATATATATAGTATATGTTAGTAGACGCGCGCATGTAATTGCGTGTATGTGTGTGTGTGTGTGTGTGTGTATGTGTGTGTGTGTGTGTGTGTGTGTGTGTGTGGTGGGGGGTGATGTTTTAACCATTACTCAATAATCAAATTAAAAGCCGAGATCAGATTAAATATTAAAATTTATGGTTTTTACGTTTGTTTCACATATTCACCCATTTGTTTAATAAGTTCATGTAGCTTAATGTCTGAATGCCCCCAAGCCAGCGTGGTATATGAATCAGATTTAAAATAGCGTTTATCATCAAAATATGATAACGCTACTTTATTTCGTAATTCAGTAAACATATCATGGTTGGTTGATTGAAAAACGTGCATTTTACAATATTTATCTATTTTATTTTCAACAGTGTTTTTATAATCTAATGATTGTAGATCTTTTTTTACTGTTGAAGTAGATATTCCCTTCGCCTTTTTAATTGTTTCATCATCATCTAAAATTATGCAATATGCTTTAGCACCAGTTCCATAAAATTCACGAATAATTTGTGTTGGATATTCAAGCTTCATTTTACCCAATATTGATTGATTTTTAGGAATTTTGAAAACATTGGTAATATCGAAATTAGATGTGTCAAATCTACTTAAATTTTGTTTAATATCGGAATAAACATTTTCCGTTTCAATTTCCACAATTAACGAGTCTGTGTCTGTATATAACAATGACACGTTTTGTCCATACTTTGGAATTAAAAAGTCGTAATAAAATTCATATATAACTGTTTTTGCAATATCTAATATTGAAAACCCTACGTATATGGGTTTATCAAATAATACTTCCAATTTATTCATTTCTGCAGCTACTAAATTCTCTGAAAATATGCTTAAACTTTTAAAATTTGGTCTCGCTACATAAGTTTCAACACCCCAACTATTACAATTTTCCCAATGGGTTAATAACTTAATATCTCTCCGCTGCTCAACGTTCTCAAGCGTTTTCCCGAAAATAGAGTTATTTAACAACTTAAAAAAATCTTTTTCAAATGTTGAACTTGCATTATTTCGAAATTTAGTGTTCAAATTTATATAGGAAGCTAACCATGGTGCTTGGTTAAATTTAACAACACGATGAATTTTACGCAAAATTAAACCATGTTTTAAACATTGTTTCAAAGCTCGATAGTGAATTATATAATTTCTTTTATTAAATAAATTTGGTATTAATTTAGCAATTTTTTTTCCATTCGGTGAGATTATATTTTCTGGACAAAACGGATAATCATTGTGTAAGTCATGTAAACTTTCTGGGTAATCAATATCAACTTCCAATGTGTAACCGAAATCTGACGTGTCTGAAATTTCGCTTATATTCAAATTACAAATTTCATCATTGGTTAGCCACGTAAAACCCCCAAATGGTAAATATTGTTGCATTGCATAACCATATAAATTAGTGGCATCCAAATACAAAATATATTTTGACGGGTTCATCGAATCATAATTTTTCATATACACATTGTTTGAAATTGATTTCCGTTTAACACAAACAGAGACTCCTCCGCGAATTCCTTTTTTAAAAAAATGAAGTAAGTCAATATCTGTTAAAAGTTCTAACTCTATTTTAGTAAACTTCAACATGCTACTCCAACTTAAAGATGGTAATGTAAAATATTTTGCAGCATCTAACTCATAAGACGCGCGCGTTGAGTGACGAAATTTTTCAAAGCAATCTGTTAAGAGTAGTACATCAGCTTTTAAATATATATCTGAATAGTCCCCTAATGTTTTACAATTAAATGCATTCCAAACAGCTGTCGCTCGCTGATAATCAGCATTTGTTATGTTTTCCTTTGTTAGTTCATTGTAAAACATTTTCGGCGGGGGTAGTTGTGGTTCATCCAATTTTAAAAAACTCTCAATATATGTGTAAGGAAAAACTCCTTTTTCTCGGATTAAATTAAATTCATTGTCGTTAGGGAATAATTTTCTAATTTCAACACAGTCTTCATTGGTTAAATTTTTAGCTAATTTTTCTAATGAAGTTGTCATGAATTTAAAAGAATCCAAAAATCTGAGTTTCATGTTAATGGTTTTAACATTGTCCCCTGCAACAATCCTATCAACAAATACATATTTTGTAAAGCTGATGTATTTCTGTTTATTTTTAGCAATAACATCAATTTTTTCTTTATTCGTCGCTAAGTTTTTAATGAATAAATGAACATCGTAATTTGATAAATTGTGCATAAAAATTGGGATGACATTTGAATTTTTAAAATGTAAGTTACAAATCGAGTGAGCGGGACCTCTATAATTTCCAGTTAAATGACAATGATCTTTCACCTTTTCCTGAGTGGTTGAGAAAGGTTTTTCACAGATGTGACACACTTCACTTATATTGAACTCGTTTATTTGAATGTGATTTAATGGATTCATCGGTTTTACATTTTTTAAACAATTTTCATATATGAATTTAACATCTGATTCTAGATATTCCATGAATTTTGAAGCACAGTCTTCCCCCCTATATGATTTATATATCGAAAAAGAATTATTAAAATTACATTTGATATAGTATCCAAATGCATATGGTACGTGGTGGTTTACTTTAAGAGTATAAGAATTTGAGTCTGGTGGTGTTGCATTGGAGATAGGTTCTAATAAGCTTTCAAAGTCAGCATATATCACGAAAGGAGCTGGAAGTTGATTTTGAATATTTTCAAATTTTAAAATATGTTCCAATACATTATTCCCGTATTTATCAACTCTTGTTATTTGGTTTGAACGCAGATTAGCTCTCACATGCCCACAATCATACTCACAATGTCTATCTAATTTACATTTCGAATTGAAGAATTGTAAACATCCATCACAAATATATTTTGTACCGTTATTCCTATTTAATTGACTAGATACTAGGCGAGACATATCTTTTATTAGACAATAATGAAATTTACAGTTGTCGTCGTCTATTAATAATAAATTAACGTGCGCTGTGCGCTTCAAAATAGTATGATGGTAGGGTCCAACTGTTTGTAATTTATTAGTTTTATCATCTTTCTTCAAACCAAAAACATTAATACTAATATTGTTTAATTTTTCAAATTTGTCAATGTCACATAATTTTACCGGAAAATTAATGTCATCGAAATTATAAATTTCTGAAAATTTTGGATATGATTCAGGTGATTCAGCCAAACCTGTTGGGGGGTGAAATGCAGCTAAAATGCAATATGCAAAACAAAAGTCATCATCATAATTTCGAATATTTAAAATAGCGCGTTTAGCTATGATTGCTTTTGGTAATTCTAAAAAAGAGCTTCCGGCGTGTAGTGGGTTAAATTTATTAATATTTAATTCGATATATACAATATTTTTCAATGCCCAGCCCGAACCAACTTCCTGAAATTCACTCATTTTTAAATTTAAGGCATTTAAAAATATCGATAAAACATCATGCAAATTCGATGATTGAGTAATTATTTGATTTCGCGTCCCAAATGATTTCAAATCAGTAATATTCTTAGTTTGTTGTATATAATTAGCGAAAAGTATGACATTGACTTTAATAGAATCATGTGTTTTCAAAGTGTTAGTGATTAAATTATTTATATCGTTTAACACATCGTTAAAAAAATCTTTAAGGATGATATGAGTTTTTTTTGAGTTTGTAATTCGATATGTCTTAATGCGATTTTTAAAAGCTGAATCAATTGCATGTATATTTTCTGAAATTAGTTTTAAGGAATTATTTTTATGGTATGTCGTTTTAAAATGGCTACATATATTAGATATTGTGCAATTTTCGCAAGTGGAGCAGGTTTTTTTATTTGATGTACCGTCCAGTTTCCTTTTTTTACTTGTTGATGGGGTGTCTTTAATTAAATACAAAATTATAAGCATATATTATTTTATAGAAATAAACTTACCAATTGTTATTTTATTGCAACTATGTTTGGTGTGTCTGTTTAAGGTAAATTTGTTTGAGAAACATTTATCACAGTTTATGCATTTGAACATTTTTAATTCGATTTTTTAATCACTTTTTAATCACTTTTTAACTATTTGCGCACACAACCAATAGTTGGATAACCTTGTACACAAACGTTGGTGAACTGCGAATTATTAACTTCAATTGAGCTCTTATATATTATAGTATTCAGATTGTTATCACAGCCAAACATGTAGGGTCAACTAATTATGTAAATTATGTGTAATTATGATTTAAATATTATACGCTTCAACGTATGATGCACTCGTAAAATTGTATATAAATGCATTTAATTAATGTAGTAACAATATATTAAACTTTTAATTGACTTATGTTAATATTTTAAGAATAAAATTTTATGCTTATAAACGCGTTCAATGAAGTTAGATTACAATGTATCAACTACATTATATAAATGCAATTTATGCAAAATTATATGTAATTATTAAAATTGATTTGCATGCATGAAGATTTTATAATTTTTAATTAACTTCTTCATGCGTGCAAATTACTATATTATGCCGCTATGTTAATTTAAAATCGTTATGTTAATTAGCAACAATTTTTAATCTTATGTCAGCAGTATTTAAAATTTAGAATAATTTTTGTCTTGTTATCATGTTAAAATGATAAAACTTTTTGAAAACCGCTGATATAAAATGCGTTTGTGTATATGAATTATATTTTTCACGTAAACCAATGAGCTTAGATTGAAGAGGTGGTTTACTATTTGATTGGGTCAATGATGTACATTTTACCGGAAGGACCTTGAGAGCGGGGGCGTGGTGGCAACCTTGAGAAAGTGGACGTGGTGGTGGTGGTAACCTTGAGAAAGTGGGCGTGGTGGTGGTGGCAACCTTGAGAAAGTGGGCGTGGTGGTGGTGGCAACCTTGAGAAAGTGGGTGTGGTGGTGGGCGGAGTCATCCCCACCTTGGAAAGTGGGAGGAGTCACCTCCCACCTTGAAAAAATTGGAGTGGGGGGTGCAACGTACTCTCAATTTATCACTACTCAGCTGTCCTGTGGAGCAAGGGGTCTGAGAGTGGGGATCACGTGATGTTTGTATGCGCGAAAAAGTTGCGCAGAAGCCTAATCATGACTGGAAAATTAAATTTTATTTTTAACAAACCGATAATTGTTCAAAATATAAGATATGCAAAAATCATGAAAATACGAGCACATTGAGAACTTTCATGAATATATTCGTAATCTGGGCACTTGAAAACGTAAAAATTTGCGTTGATATCCAGAGCAACAAAAAAAAACTTTTGTTTTGTAGAGCTGTGTAATAAATGTAATGAATAAAAAATATAAAGTTGATATATTAGCCTTAACTACAAGAAACAGAACAAGATAGCAACGGTATAATGGATGTGGAAGGTTACAGTACTTTCTTTATGAATAGCGAAAACGATCTAAGGTTGATTACAAGATTTCAGGATTTATAGCAAAAGACTAAGAGGTAAATATAAGAAAGTAAGCATACTAAGTGCACCTACAGAAGTTAAAGGCATCGAAATCAAAGAAAACTTTTATGAACAACTGGATGGAATATACGAAAAAATACCCAAACAATATAATATAAAGTTTGCGGTCGGTGACTGAAATGCTAAATTGGGACGTTTGTGATCGAAACGCGTCACAAATAAAGATTTAAATACGAAAAGAGTGCAATTTATTGATTTATTAATTTATAAAAACCTCGTAAAAACTTCAAAAAATTTAATTACAAATTTGAATTATTTTGGAGGGTTACTTAATTTGATATGGAATGACCCAATAATGCCTTGTATCGCCCAAAACGCTTATTAGCGACAATTCCTTTGAAAATTTAGGAATCACTGATAACATGCTTAAGGGTGTATAGTTTATAACAAAATTGTGTGATCCTTACCTTTAACATAGATGTGATTGCTGAAATCTTCCATAAGCACTGGAAAAGCGAAAGGTTTGCAAAGATTTATGGACAAGGAGTTCTACAACCATTTTTAAAGAATATTGCAAAGTACGCCATTTGAATAAGGATTCGAAAATATTTTAAGCATCCCCAATTTATCAGCTCCTTCCTGTACACAGTAGGAGCGCGAATTGAAACCAGGGTTATTCTTAAAATCAAATTCTTCACATAATCGAAAGTATTTTTTATCTTCGTATGGTGTTAAAAATTTAAGTACAGTTTAAATTTAAAAAAATTTTAAAAAAATTAAAATTATGTGTTATTTGCTATAAATTTGTTATTAGTAATTTTTTATTCGCCAATGCCTTTTCGTATTAATATATTTTCAAAACTATTTTTTTCGTTCCAAAGAATAGCCTTATTAAATGCGTCTCAATCTTGCTACTCGTATAACTATGGACAGACAATGGGATGTTTTATGGGGTTGAATATATATAAATTTTTAATTTAAAAATTTCGTAAATGCACTGTCGTGAAGGAGAAGTACATGTTGAAATAAGAAACCCTTTTTAAATTTAAGGAAAGAAAATGTTCCTCTACACGAGGAACGTAATTCAACACGCTGAGAAAGACTTCAATATATCGTAGCAGTAACATCTAAAACAAAGAAGAAATTACGCGGAAGTCAGAATATTGCAAAATTCGTTGTTATACAGCGCAGTTAATGTTAGTGAAAGAGAATGTAAAGACGTGGCAGTTCTTATTGACAACAAACGGAAACCACAAATAAGAAGCTATGAATTCATTAACGAAAGAGTTATTACTGTCAGATTTAGAATAGATTGAGGAAATTTAACCATAATGGTAATATGTGAACCAGAAAATAAAAAAACGCAATATCTAATGAGCTCTAACTAACCTTACAGTAAATCTTGACAAAGTGTGACCAGTCCGATCAAATATCTTAATATTCGGAGACTTAAACGCAAGGGTAAGCTACTTACCAATTCCAAAAGTAATAGAGCAATATGATAAAGAAAACTACAAATGAAAATGGGAAATTGCTGAGATAGTTCTCACTCTTTACTGAACTAAATATCGTAAACACCTCTTTTCGTAAGAAGGATTGCAGATGATTGATGAAGGGTGATATATCCAACTGGCCGAAAACACATATGGTCACAGCCCAAAAGTAATCCGAATCCATAAGGATAGAAATTCAATCCCAATTACGAAAGGGTGGTTCCAATGCAACAAACTATCACCAAAACTCTTTATAAAAACCCTTCGCGATGTATTTAGAACACTCGATTGAGAACAGAAATGTATTGACATCAATGGAAAGAGACTAAGTAAGTAACCTCAGATCTGCAGACGACGTAGTGGTTATCGCTGATAGTTATACGGATCTTCAATAAATTCTACAAGAGCTTAGCGCACAGTCAAAACAATTTGACCTAAAAATCAACGAAAGTAATTACAAACACAGAAGACGAAAAACCGGTGAGAGTAGACAACAAAATAATCATCACAGCTATCACATCCATCGTCGGACATAAACCTCGCCCATAATACGCCATTCCTCTCTATTTCCTGCTCTTTGTATCCAGTCGTACTCCACAAATCTTTTCAAATCATCAGTCCACCTCATCTGTGGTTGTGCTACGCTTCATCTTAGGCCTCTAGTTCTCCAATGAACTATTTGCCGTGTCCATCGATTGTCCTGCATTCTAGCGATGTGACCCGCCCAGTTCCATCTCAATCAAGATTCCTAAATTTGATTATTTGATGGCAATATCTAGGTAGCCGGTACAGGTTACCATATTGAAAGTCGGTAGTTTCAGTTTATTGGCCAATTTAAAGAAGGCGGTACTAACGGTACCCTAGATTATATAGGATGTTTTTTCTCTCTGCGT
The DNA here is from genome assembly GCA_932274525.1 of Podabrus alpinus. NCBI lineage: Eukaryota > Metazoa > Arthropoda > Insecta > Coleoptera > Cantharidae > Podabrus > Podabrus alpinus. The sequence continues at coordinate 74,255,669 of OW026453.1, read as the reverse complement.
GAGAACTTCAAATTGAAATAAAACATTAAAAAATTAATGGAATGTTTTTTTTAATTATTTTTTTATGAAAGTAAATTTCTTGATTTAATGCCATTTGTGATTTGAAAATGATTTCCTGCATATGACCACCGCGACTAATCGTTACGAAGCGCATCCAGTCTAATTTTTGACCCCGTTTTCCAATATTTCTGGCCTTATTTCATAAACGGCTTGCTGAATATTGACCTCCAATGCTTCCCGAGTTGTTGGTTTGTTAGCATAAACCATGGATTTAACATACCCCCAAAGAAAATAATCTGCAGGCGTCAAATCACACGATCTTGGAGGTCAATTGTAGAACCATTTCTTGAAATAATGTTGTTACCAAATTGTCCTTTCAATAAATATATGGTTTCGGTGGTTGTGTGCAACGTATAGCACCATCCTGTAGGAACCATAAGTTGTCGATGTTTAACTCTTGGATTTTCAGAAACAAAAATGTATTGAGCATGTGTCGATATCTCACACCATTCACCGTAACGGTAGCTTCTACCTCATTTCGAAAAAAATATGAACCGATGATGCCGTTAGCGTGTATTCCACACCAAACAGTCATTGGAACATAATTTAGCGGTAAAAAAATGGATCCACTTCCAATTGGTTGTGGCCCAATCATCGAACGCACGACGCAATCGATTATCAATAGGTTTCAATTCTTGAACCAACTGGATCTTGTAAGGATGTAAACCAAGATCTTGATGTAAAATTTTCCATTAGTGGACGGACAAAGCCCAAGTTGTTGAGCACGATGGCGAATTGAAATGTTTCGGTTCTCTTGCACACTTTCACTCACAGAAGCGATAGTTTCTTCGGTACGCACATTTCTTTGTCTTGTTGGTAGTCTTACATCATGCAATGAAGAAGTGGTACGAAATTTATCCATCACCGCACCAATAGCCTGCTCAGAAGGTCGATTATTTCGACCATAAAATGAACGAAGGCTCTATAAGTTTCGCGAACGGAACTCTGACTTTGAATATAAATTTCCACAATTTGGTAGCGTTGTTCAAGAGTGTTAATTTATTCATGATTAAATGGCAAACCTTTCTGAACACAGATGTCAAAGAACTGTCACTTTGACAAACTTCATTCAAAAGTTATCCCTAATGAAAGATGTCATGCAGCTAAAAAACACCCTATATTATTCTATTGCCAGTAATAAGTCACTAGCTAAAATTTGATGTATAAAATAGAATTACTAATATAAAATAGACATGTTCCGCTTGTTTAATAAATTTGTTTAATAAAATTGAAATCACTGAAATTTTAATGTACCTACACAAAAAGTGAATCTTCTGAAATCGAGTCTGAAATTCTTTTCATATCATAAAAAATGGTCGCATCAGTTAATACCGTCAATCATTTTGGATATCGGTATTTCGTAAGTTCAATTGACCTATCTGAAACTTATTAGTATTATGTACTATGGCGGTAATTTCGCCCTTTTTAAATTGACCAATGAACGTAAACTACCGGCTCTCAATATAGTAACCGGTACCGGCTACCTAGCATTGCCCTATTTGATATGGACGTGCCTGATGGAATTCATAATCAATAATAATCTAATATTGGGTATTCAATAAAATTTCTTCTAGCTGTGCCAATATCTATAATATTCAATCGTAGAAGAAACCTGGTTCGATTTGCTGTACCTACTTCAACAAAACTGAGAATTATTTATATGGAGAAAAGAAAACCTATTACAACAATAATATAAATACAAGTCGATGTACAGAATTTTAAATTATTATGATATATTACAAAAATAATTTTTTTATATTTGCTAGGATGAAATATTAATTTTTTGCATGTTTCTTATTTGTCAAGTTCAATATTATTATTATTAAGTTTTATTACCTTTTACATATTTGCATTTTTTCATAAAAATATTCTATAATATGGTCTCATAGTGCAGTAAATTCGTTATAAAAATATTATTAAATTTTAAACCTCCTGTCTCGTTAATGAGTTCCAAAAATTCAATTTATAACTCATATCACACATTGTACAAGAAAATCCTTTTAAGCATTCATTAATATTAGCAAAATTAGGATAATATTATATTTATTAGGTTGAATAAATTATAAATTGTATACATGTTATCTGTTTGTAAATGTCTAACTTAAAAATAGCATGGTAGCAATATAATGTATTAAATTTTTATTATTATTTTTCCTTAGATAACGTAGGTACTAGAATATTTTTATAAAAATATTCTGTAGTAATATTGTCACCACAGTCTCACTAAAATATTAATTTTTATTATTTATAATAAATTAAAAAGATAAAATGATCTTATACTGAAAAAAATACAACCAGAGCCATACTTTACAGTCCTGGAAGCCCAAGGCACTAAGACGATTAGAGGGAGGGTTGATATTTATAAGGGTAATTCAATAAGAGGTGTCATTTTGAATTGACAGCGCTTATATTTGGAACGTTACACAATCGATGAACGTATAGTTATTGTGAAAGGACATTACCAAAATGGTACGGCTCGAAGCTGCTTCTGTTCAGGAGACAACAAACGTGGAACCCATCTTGCACTTATGTACTTTTGATACATGAAAATGATCATGTAGAATTATATTATGGATAGTACCATATGAGCACCTGCATTCCAAAATGAGCTTCGCGCGTACCCAAACCTCTTCGAAAGCCGAATCGAGTATCCTCGATTCTCTTTTCTAGTTTGTGATAAATTCTTCCATGTAGTATTCTTAGAAATATCTTTAGCATATGGCTCATTAGACTTACGGTACTATAGTCACTGCACTATGATGCTGTGGTCTTTTTTAAAATTGTAACAAAGGTGAACTTGAGCCAGTCTGGTAAAATATTTTCTGTATCATATGTAATGTTAAAGATTTCCATCAATTCCCTTATTCTAATTTTTCCCAGGAGTTTCTGTGTCTTAGCCACTATTTCGTCCGGGTCGGGTGCATTCTCAGGACGACCGGTGAGGTGACTTGTAAATTGTTTTTAGTGCAGGTGAAGATTCCATATACAACTCAAGTATATCATTTTGTACCTATTTCTTTTGCATTTTTATCGTTTTTGTTAAAAATTGTATCATAGTGCGGTGTTCGAGTTCCTCCATTTATACAAATGTTAAATAAAAATCCAGTGGTTGATTGGAGCGATTTAATTTTTGAAAAGTGATCTTCTAAATATTTGAATTTGTTCAAAACACTTTCAGGATGTTTTTATAACTCCTTTGCGGATCTCCCTCGTAGAAGTGATAGATTTTAACATTATTTTTACAAGAAAAATAATTTTTTCTGTACAATTAATCAAAAATGGTTTGCTAATTTATTGTGAGTAAACAACGGTAATCCTTCATAATTTTTTGTGATAATCCTTTGCATGTCATTGCAAAATCACGAAATGGTTTATGTCGCCACTCTAAATACTTAGATGACACTCGGAAACTCATAGACATTTTCTCCCAAGAGGTTGGTATATTTCAAAAGTTGTTCAATATATTCAATTTTACAGAACCAAAAATGAATAGTGTATATCAATATCTGTCGTGTCCCAATAATAATAATGTAGTATTCAATATTTTTTTACAATAACTTTATTGTATCTAGAAAATTAGTAAATAAAATCTCGAAACTTTAGACAAACTAACTAGTACGACGAAATTTGATATATAATATGAAGGATATTAATATAAATGGAAAACTTGCTGCGAGCGTTAATGAAATTGGACCGGTCAAATTGTGATATTTTATGCAACGTTTTCTCCCGTGGAAATTAAAAAAGTATATACCCAATTAAGGAAAATTCATAAAAGTAATAAATTAAACTGGTAAAACTTGAATAGGGTAAATATAATATACCGATAAAATCACTAAAACGGTTACTAAATCTTATAAAATTTAGAGATAAAGCTTCTGAGTGAGAAACAATGTTGATACTAAAAGACTTTAATCTTTTCTTTTCTGTAAGTCCCATTGACAACTTTTGTGAAGTTGGAAAATTAAAATTCACCGTTAGTAACGATCTATCTCTTGAAGCTATTCTGAAATTTTAAATGTCCAGCAGTCTTAAGTAAGATAAGTTGATTTAAAATTTTTTTATGTATTTCCTAATTTATTATTCCTAATGTTATTTTCAATTATAATTATTTTTTGATTAAGCATACCGATGATAGTGTAATGATACCGAAACATCGATATTTAACTGCCACTCTTTGTAATTCTTAATATTTAAATTATTCCGGATTTTATTAGAAGCTTTAGTTGTGACTCACTAATGTATGTATGCATTTTGCACTAAGAGTTAAAATTTCATTATTTTAAAATAAGTCTTTTTGAATATATTTTATTTAAGTTTTACTTTTCAAGGATAGAGAAACAAGTAAATCAGCAGATAAACGAGTTATATTGCACTCTGAATGGCCCAAAGACTTACCAAATCAAATTAATTTTCCTACGTTATATTAAAATAATATTATCTTAAGATAAATCATAATACAGAATAAATCATATTATACAGTCCATAACAATTAAGAAAACCACAGATTTATATTCTTCTTATGTAAAAGACCTTCTGCTATTTGCTGATGCGAACATTACAAGAAATTAAGAGTAGCTACTAGGGAAAGTCAATACGCAAACGAAGAACAGTGGGCGGCTTACTGGTTTATTAGCATTTGGAGTAATGATAGTTTTTCGAAAGAGGTCAACATTGACGACTGACTGATCTATTCAACAAAGGGGCCGTTCATGTATTACGTAAGACGTTTAGGGGGAGGGGGGGGGGGTAGCTGACATCTTATTTTACATTTATTAACATTAACATTTACTTATACATTTCTTTACTAGGGGGAGGGGGGAGTCTAAAAGTAGGAAAAAACGTCTTACGTAATACATGAACGGCCCCAAAGTACATATTGTCATGTTCTAATGCGACTGATACGCTAATAGCAATTTTTAGTAACTGTAAGGAATAAGAAGCACAAAATTTGGATGAGATTTCGAATCCAAAAGGGTCGATAAACAAAATTTAATTCAAAACGGTGGTAAAATACATTTGATGAAATTGATTTACAAAGAATACAAAAGTTTTAATAAAATAAAAATGTAATTTCAAAACAAATAAGATCCAAATATTAAAATTGTCAAACCAAACATAAATATAAGAAAGTTAAAAATTGTTATTTTTGTTAATTTTAAAGTGTTAGAAATAAGTCGTTAAAAGTTGCACGAACTTAAAAAATTTGTTTACATGTCGACGAACGTTGTTCCGAAGGTATGACGATCGGGTCACAAAATGTGTTAAACCTGAAAAAAAAAATCAAATATCTATTAAAAAGTGACCGTTGATACAAATTTGTACTTACAACTTCAAATTTTCATCAAGTAGATTGAAATTTCGTAACCAAGGAGATGAAAAACAAAAAACAAAGGAGTCCCTTAAAAGGTGGAAAAGCGGGTAGTTATGTGAATTTTGCTCCCGACTTTAATTTAATAAAAAGTGGTTAAAAGAGAATCCCTCCAAGTGGTAACCAAATTTGAGGGACCTAAACAGAGATTAGAGGTTAGTCACATGTTAGTGCACGTGCAAAATATAAAAAAGGTAAAAATAAATTTTACTTACCGAAGAGTAACTGATAAAGAGTGCTACGACACAAGTGATTGATAAAATTTGGATCTGGACCAACTAATTAGTACAAAACACGAAGTCACAAGCTGGATAAAGAACGTTCGTCGCTTAAGCTGACAAAAGTAAAAGAGTACATACCAGTACATACCAACAGTGGTAATAGGCCAGTCAATAGGTATAAAAATTCCGGATTCGCCGGAAAAAATTGCAACAGTTTTGAAAATTAGTGGAGATGTACAATTTGACCTCCTAATCAACATACTAAAAATCACCATTCCTATTGGTTGTGCTTTCGCCGCCATCTTGTTTCAAAGGTACACAAAAGCGTTTTTCTGCAAATATCCCGTTTTCTTCGACTCGAATCGTGAATTTACCCATTATGAATAATGTTCGTTATAAAATTATCTACAAAATGGTACCCTTACTTTTTGTCGTAAGTCCACTGGTTCCATCATGGCGGCCCTTACAAGTCGGTTAACAGTGAAATTTCAAGCAATGAATCCGCAAATCCCTCATTTTATGGTTGATTATTAACGTAAATAACATTATTAACAAAAGAGAATCATCACTTGAACAAAATTTACTAAATCTGATGTTGGGAATTTATTTAACTAATTTTTTGTAAATTATATTTTGAACAGTTTTAACATTCAGTGAATTTATGTAAAGTTTTGTATTTTGGACGTCGACGGTCCATCGTCATTTGATGTTATTATACAAGAATCACTTTCATGTGTCTCTTGTGTGTCTTCTTCGTCGACTAAGTCTTCTGAAACGAAGTTTTCGAGTAAGATGTCCTCTTCGTCGTCATCAAACATATCGATGGTGTTTTCTGCATTATCGCACGATCGTCCACGACAATTGGCACACATTATTGAACATTTAAAGCCTGCCTTCCTACATCCGCATGCTGATCCGCAACCTTTGAGACATTTACATGATATAAATTTCAACAAATCCTGAGGAACTGGATCTTTTTTCGATGGAATTGGAATTAGCCCGGTTGTTTTTCGTTGCCAACCCCATTCTTCCGGATTTTTCTTATTTCCGTGCCAGTGTTGAACTTGCAGATAAGTACGTAGCGCATGTTCTCTCACGGCTCCAGTCGTCGGTGGCATCGATGCGAGGTTGAATCGGCTTTTCGTTATTGACTTAGCAAAGCATTCGTACCGATATTGGTCAAGTGAACGTGTGTCACGGGGAGCACCATATACAGCTAACATGAACCGCTCGCCAGCTTTAGCAATCATTTCTTGGTCAGCATTTTCGTCATCAAATGTCTTTATCCCTTCTCTCAAAAGGGGACTTTTCTTGAGTAGTTTGAAAATTTTAAGTTTTCCCTGTTTGTAAATCGCTGATGTAGTGTCGCAGCCACTGAATGCGTGTAGAAAGAGAAGGTCTTCGGCGTTTATATCCTCATTCAAGCTAGATGCCGAGTATAAAGCACGTTCCGATTTTCCCCTGCCTGGTTTAAGGAAATAGACGTTCGGTTTATCTACAGCGAAAGCGGCAAGTAATATTAGAAGGTCAACATCTTCACCAACGATTTTAACCGAGTCGTAAGAAGGAGATAGGTCGATTGCAGTATTCACGATCAGCGTATCGGCATCTTCTTCGGCTTGCAGAGTGCGAAAGCCTGCTGCTGAGAATTTTTCTGATAGAAGAGATATGAGTCGAACTTTGTTCTTCTCATTTGACAGGAACTTCTCTTGTGCAATTGTAGCTGTCATGGTTTCGTCAAAAAGTACCTCAGCACAGCTAGTATTTTTAGCACGGCGCAAGCGTGCTGCACTTTTTATACTCCTGTTGAGTTCGTCCGGGTAGCAGTCAAAAACAATTACCGCATTCGATTTGTAGTATTTTTCGACGTATGCAATGTACTTTGCACAAATCGCAGAAAACGTTTCTCCTTGATGCCACACGACCCTATGAAGTAGATAACCTCCGTCTATGATGTATGCACTACGTCCGAAAATTACGTCAAGTATTTTGTTAGCTTCCACAGCAACCAAATCATGGACATTTATCACACGAAGAGCAACTTCTTGGCCCCATTTGTCCTGTCGATTTTCTGCTACTTCCAAAATATTAGATCTCAACGGAAGGCTACGGACAAAGAAAATAGCTTGCCGTCTATTCACCGATTTTTTCTTCTCTTTTTCTACAAAATCCGGAGGAATTTCTTAAGCACAAAACAAACATTTCTGAGCGAAATCGAAAGACGGGACGTCGGATCTTCGGCATCTAGAGGCTTGTATCTCCACGTTTGCATCTTCAATCAGTTGCTTGATTGCTGCAGTTATACAATTGCTCGATGTGTAGGTTTTGCGATACCTAACATGAACGATCATAGATTTTAAATCGTGGCATTCATCAAACTTGCCATCCTTTCGTTTGAGGCTACATTCTTTTAACCTCACCAGACCTTTTTCCTTCACGATCACTGTTTCACCTACAGCTAACAAGTCCGCACAAATCAAACACACTTCGCCCGCCATAGTCAATCGGGATTTTAATTGCAAATTCGTAGGATAAAATATATTTAACGCGTCACAATTATCAATACAGCGTATATAAACATGATTTACTGCGAATCTGTAAAATGTCAACTAACGTTGAACAAAAGCTAGACAAACAATTGACTGCTTTTCTTTCGATAAATCGAATATAGCCGAACTGAAATACAACCTGAATGAAAACAAGCAAAACATATAAGTGTTTATATACTTATTAGTAAGTTTTTACTAATAATCATAGCTAAAGGCATAAGTTATTAGCAATTCATTGGTGCAGAGCGTATACAATGTTATTTTCGTTAATAATCAACCATAAAATGATGGATTTGCGGATTCATTGCTTGAAATTTTACTGTTAACCGACTTCTAAGGGCCGCCATGATGGAACCAGTGGACTTACGACAAAAAGTAAGGGTACCATTTTGTAGAGAATTTTATAACGAACATTATTTATACTGGGTAAATTCACGATCAGAGTCGAAGAAAACGGGATATTTGCAGAAAAACGCTTTTGTGTATCTTTGAAACAAGATGGCGGCGAAAGCACAACCAATAGGAATGGTGACTTTTAGTATGTTGATTAGGAGGTCAAATTGTACATCTCCACTAATTTTCAAAACTGTTGCAATTTTTTCCCGCTAGAAATACCCATCGACTGGCCTATAAGTGAACCATTATAAAAAAAACTAAATGTTTACGGAACAAACGCGCGGTATATTTAAAATAGGTGCAACAAAAGACTAGTTTTATTTTTATAGTAATTAATTGGGGTATAATTAAAAACATTGTTCAATATTTATTTACTTATTTAATAATTGATTTGAGTTGAAATATATTATGTTTTTTTATAATTTTGGATCATTATTTGAAAACTTTTGTGTTTTCCGACTTAAGAATTCCACAGATAAATAAAGAGAAAATTTCTCCGGTATCTACACTGAAGGTAAGAGTCTACATGCAAATAAAAGAAAGTTCAGCCGAGGCATTATTTAATTTATTGAATATTACAATTTCTTTGCAACGGAAATTCCGTTTGTCATTAACAATTATAAGAATTGCTATTGACGAGGTCAGATCCAGCCTCCTCATAGTAATAGGTATGTATGAGCAAAAACATGAAAGCTGTTTGCGGCAAATAAACTGATATTGAACTATGTTTTTTTTCTGTTTCTCCACTGGGTTAAACTCTCCAGTGGAGGAGTATATTAACTGCTATGGGATACAGTTTATAATAAAAACTTAACTAATATTAACATAAATATATAAATGGAATAACAATAATAAATGGTGGAACTAAACGACAATGGTGTAACAGTAACAATTTAAAAAACATTTAAAAAATGATAAAATAATGAGAGAGGGTGGCGATGACTAAAATTACAATTTCACAATTTGGTAAAGTGTTATAAATCTATCCTAATTAACGTTAAAAACCAAATTTCTTCCTCAGCTAAATTGATGACTATAACTAATTTTTGGGTGTGAGGGAATGCAATCAAACAAATGCTATCGTTAAGCCAACGTTTCGATCAGTTTATTTGATCATAATCAGGGCTGGAAAACAAGTACAATGGTGCTCATTAACTACATAATACATAAAGGCACGGCTACTACATACCAAACAATAAAAGATGTACAAAGTTTGATCATATAAGTAAGCGGACATAGGTGATAGAACAGGGCGAAGCGCTCAACTTCTGAACACGATCTTCGTCAAACGGCACAATGGTAAACAATATTGTAACAAAAACATAAAACAATATACCGTGTATAACAGCATGTAAAACAGTTTAAAAAATCTAAAATACAATAGTGGTCAAAAACATAAAATCGTTGTAAAATGTAAACAATAAATCAACTTAAATGTGAAAACGATAATGACAAGATAAGGTGTCCAATAAAATCGCGCCAAAACACAATCTTCAAAATTCCCGCCCCACTGTCCGCAACCAATAGTAACAATTGACGAAACAAAACATTGTTATCGCCATCTAAAAATAAAAATTGTCAACGACAATCTCACACTGCGTAACCGTCCTCCGTAGTACCAAACGTCATGAAAATACAACAAAAAATCAAACACTAATCTCACTTGCCAAGGAACCACACTTTACTACCTATTTGGTCTTTCTGTTTTCATTTTGAAGTTCTGCAGTAAGTTGAGGTAACCGTTATTTATGTTGGTGTAATCACTCTGAATGTTGATGTTGTTATTAGTTGTTGATATCAGAGCAGCTTCTATGAATAATCTCCTATTGTAACACACCTCCGACGCCAAAATCTCTACATCCTCATCCTTGAAATTATGATGATTTTCAATGGAGTGGTGTGCGAGGCCAGTTTTGGTTTTGCCAAGCCGGATGTCGTAATGGTGTTGATAGATACTGCTATGTCTCCTTTAACTAAATATTTGCTTTGGCTCCAGCCCTTAAGTTTGCTAGCCAAAATAATGCTCAGGTAAATGGTTCGTGGGTGATAATTTTTAGCTAAGGAGTTTAACACTATTGCCCTTCCTTACTAAGCTCCGGTGATGAGTCGCTCAAGGGTGAGTTCCTTATGGTTCGAAATATTTGAGGTGATTTTAGGGTGCAAATTGGCTCTCTCGGGATACTTATTGCTCTCTCATTGAAAAATGAATAAAGATTTCAATAGTCTCAAAAAAATTGTTTATATTAAACAAAAGTGATGGTTATGTTTACATAAATAAATGTTTACACAAATAGTTTTAGATCGCAAATCTAACATTAATTAAATTTTTAAATAAAAACAGTTAATGCAAAAATTTGTTTTCAAAACAAAGCGGTTTCCTCACTTTGTCCCGACGTGCTTGTTTTAGTTGTAAACTAAAACAAGTCTTTCGCTGTACATTAGCGTGTAAAATGGTTTAAATAATATTTGTGCTTATTTAAAGCTTAACCCTGAACAAATCAAATAATAAAGTTTGAATGAAAAACTATCAATGAGGGTATCGAGAATTTGCACTTTCGTAGAAGTCTTTTTTCTCAAATCCTGTATTTATACGCTGAAGGCAAAGTTTATAATCAAATTAACGAAATAATAAATTTCACTGTACCTTTTTCACATCAGCAGAATCGAAATTTTGATTTTTATTTAAAAAGGATATTTGTGTGTGTCCAGCTTTAGTTGACATCACATGGATGAGTCATCGACCTTGCATTAATCATACCAGTTATCAGCTGTTCGTGGTTGAGTGAGGTTGTTTCATTGACTTAAATTTCCTTGTGATTTTGTTGGCGTTGTTTACCAAGTCGTAGAGGTTTTAAAATAGAGAAAAAGGTAAGTTGCATATTCTTTGCAGTAAGTTTTGGATCCAGTTTTGTTGTTGAATTAAATCCCTGAATTGTTATTTTTGTAGAAGCATCGTGCGAACGGCCATTTTCATTGTTGTTTACCAATTATGAAATTATTTCCATTTTGCTGAAAAATCTTAACCATCAATTGTTTGTAAACAATTGATTCGTGAAGAACATCTCGATACGTCTACACAACTTGAATTCACGAAGTCAAAAATTTGGTTAACCTCCAAAGATTTGTAAACATTGTTTTCTCGAGCGCCTTGGAATTGCGTGCACTTTGATCGAATGCACGAGGTCAACTGAAATTCGATCTAGAATCGATGAAATTGGCACCATTGTTGCTTGAAAGTAAGTCAATTTTCATCTTATTGGATTTTTTATGTCTCCATTAATTCGTTTTTATTTCAGATTCATGATCTGCATTGAAATCCATGTCTTTTGATGTGACTCCCATGCTGTATTTATGGTATATTCTGTTTTTATGCCATTCTTTGGACGGCTATTTGACTCATATCTGCCATCTTATATCAACTTTTGGATTTTGCACAAATTTGACCTTTATGTAGTACTAATTTAACGATTTTCACTTTGAAATATTCACTTCAACTAAATGAGATGATTACATAATTTTTGGTGCGAACAGTTTTGTACAAGACATGTTAGTTATTAAATAATTCAGTTTACAAGATGTTACATTTTTGTAGGTTATGACGATTTACACATAAAATGTTTTTTTTTCAATTTTGAGCTAATTCAATCTTTTTCATTATTTTTGATGTGACAATCATCAATGTATTTACTCTTAGCAATATTTAACATCTTAATCTTATCCTGAGAGACTCAAATTTGGATGTGAAACTGAAATTTTAGAAAATAAATTTTTCTCGTAGAGCAAAATTTTTAAAGTGCCTACCGATTTAGAATTTTATGCTTATTTTTTGTATCGGGAGCCTTTATTTATCATTTTGGATCATAGCAATACGTTTGGATAGTCTCTGAGATGTTTGTCCTATGTATTGCTGTTCACACTCAGAGCATTTGATCTTATAGACTACGTTAGCCTTATCCAATACCGGGGTTCTATCTTTAGTTTTGGAGAAAAGTATATTATTTAACGTCAGAGGCGTGTGGAATGCCAAACGTAAGTTGTCTTTCGATATGCACTCCTTGAAGATGTGTTTCAATTTGTTGGCCAACTTTGGATGGTAAGTGATTTTACTATATTTAGTATATTTGTTGATTTAAATAAGAACATGTGTAAACGTATCTTTAGTAACAACTCTAGCGCCACCTATATATTCAGGTGTAGGTAATAGAAAAGGTTATATTACCATGTGTGAAGTTATGTATATTGTTATTAGTTAAATATAGTTGTTATGTTATTACGAATCAGTTATTTCAAGAGGTTATGGGCTCAGGCAAGCGATGCTTATTTACGATAATTGATTAAGTTAAGGTGATATATTTTTTTGTGTTCAAGCATGGCTTCAGGAAATATAAGCGTGCTCGGGATCGACAAACTAATAGGAAGGGAAAATTACAGCACGTGGAAATTTGCAGTTCAAGCGTATTTGGAACACGAGGAACTATGGGATTGTATCCAAGGTACTGAAGCAGATAAAACGAAGATAATAAAAGCCAAGTCAAAGTTAATCTTGTTAATCGACCCTATAAATTATCCGCATGTACAGAATGCAAAAAATGGTAAAGAAGTATGGGATAGTCTGAACAGATTATTTGAAGACTCGGGATTAACGCGTAGGGTAGGTTTACTACGGTCACTAATAAGTACACGGTTATCGGATTGCAGCAATGTAGAAGAATTTGTTAACAAAATAATCACCACCGCACATAAACTTTCAAGTATTGGTTTTAAAATCGATGAAGAATGGATAGGCACCTTATTGTTAGCAGGTCTTCCGGAAGAATATAAACCAATGATCATGGGTATTGAAAGTTCGGGTGTGACCATCAGTGGAGATTCGATAAAAATGAAATTGCTTCAAGACGTTAAGAACAACGGTAGTGAAAGATTAGATGAATCGGCACCGGCATTTTATTCTAGGAAGAATAATGAAAACAAATGGAAAGGTCCTCGTTGTTATAGATGCAATCGGTTTGGTCACAAAGCGCATGATTGTAACACAGAAAATATTAACAATAACTCTAAATCAAAGTACAATGGTTTTTGCTCTGGATTTACAGTAGAACATAAAAATGATGATTGGTACATAGATTCTGGTGCTTCGACTCACATGACCAATAATGACAATTGGCTAATCGACCGACTAGATTCGAAAATACAGAAGATCAACGTAGCAAACAACACTAGCCTACCAGTTGTTGGTGCAGGTACTGTAAATATTAAAAATAAAGATGGCGATCCTATAAAGATTTCAAACGTTTTATATGTACCCGGATTATCAACCAATTTGCTTTCAGTCAGCGAATTAGCAAAAAAAGGTTTAACCGTTTATTTTAACAATGAAGGCTGTAAAATACTGCATCAAAAAGTATTAATCGCAACTGGTTCTTTAATTAACAATATGTTTCGGTTAGATCAGCAGAAGAACGTTAGCTATATGGTAAATATTAAACTTGAACAACAAACATGGCATCGTAGATTAGCTCACATCAATTATCCCGATTTACAAAGATTGAAAAATGGAACGGCAACAGGCATTGATTTTGTGGAAAACAAAGAAGTGAGTACGTGCGTCGCGTGTTGTCAAGGTAAACAAACTAGACTTCCATTCAAAAGTTCAGAAAGTAGAACAACAACGGTTCTAGAAATTATTCATTCTGATCTATGTGGACCGATGGAAACAATTTCTAACGGTGGTGCCAAATATTTCTTAACCTTCGTTGATGATTTTACAAGAAAGGTTTTTGTATATTTTTTAAGATCAAAACACGAAGTGTTTAGAAGTTTTCAAGATTTTAAAAATCTAACTGAAACTCAAACAGGAAACCGGATTAAAATTTTACGTTCAGATAATGGCAGCGAGTACTGCAATAGCGATTTTAAGAATTTCTTAGTGAATAATGGAATTAGGCATCAGACAACAAATCCTTATACTCCAGAACAAAATGGGTTGGCTGAAAGAATGAATCGAACATTAGTTGAGAGGGCAAAATGTATGATTTTTGAAGCAAAATTAAGCAAAAGCTTTTGGGCAGAGGCGATCAACACCGCATCATATATCACCAATCGTTCACCTACCACAATTCTACATAAATTGAACAAAACTCCTGAAGAGATGTGGTCAGGTAAGAAGCCAGATTTAAGTCACATGAAAATTTTTGGTTGTCGATGCATGGTTCATATCCCAAGTGAAAAGCGAAGAAAATGGGACCCCAAATCAAAAGAACAAATATTCGTAGGGTATTGCGAAGAAACAAAAGGCTACCGTGTATTGGATCCTTTAACAAGAAAACTTACAAAATCTCGAAATGTGACATTCATGGAAGACATGCTTTCTGAAATTCCTGAAAATAGAAACAAGTCAGTCAAATTAATGCCGCTAAATAATATACTTCCAAAAGGCTCTATTAATAATGACGTTGAAGAAAATTTGGATGAAGAAGAAGCTGAAGTCGAAGTAGATAAAAAGGTGGAAGGTGTTATGATAGAAATAGAGAAACCAGAAGAAAAAATAGAAGCTGACGTAGATGAAACGAACAATTTAAGAAGATCAGAACGACAACGAAAACCCAAAGAAATGAATGATTATGTCACTTACTTGTCGAATACCAATAATGAAGAAAGTGATCCTCTAACAATAACAGAAGCCTTAAACAGCAACAATAGCGAACTGTGGAAAAAGGCTATGAAAGCAGAATATGAATCGTTAATGGAAAATGAAACTTGGTCGCTAACTAACTTACCATCAAACAAGAAAGCGTTAAAATGCAAGTGGGTTTTTAAAACTAAAAGGGATGGTAACGGTAACATATGCAGATATAAAGCTCGATTAGTAGTTAAAGGTTGTTCACAAAGGCGAAATATTGATTACGCAGAAACTTATTCGCCGGTAATTAGATATACGTCTGTAAGATTCTTAGTGGCATTAGCAGTGAAATATGACCTTACGATCAATCAGATGGATGCCGTAACGGCGTTCTTGCAGGGAGATTTAGATGAAGAAATCTACATTGAACAACCAGAACAGTTTAATGAAAACAATGACCAAGTTTGTCGCTTAAACAAGGCAATGTATGGACTAAAGCAGGCTAGTCGACAATGGAATAAAAAATTAGATACTACATTGAAGACAATAGGATTAAAACAATCATGTATGGATCCCTGCATATATTACAAAATGGCAGACCAAAAAATGTTGTTCGTAGCAGTATATGTCGATGACTTGCTTATATTTTCAAATAATTCAAATGAAACTAATCAACTCAAGGATGAATTAAATAAATGTTTCAAGATGAATGATCTCGGAGAAGCCAGTCATTGTCTCGGGTTAAAAATAACAAGGGATAAAGAAGGAGGTAAAATTTGGTTAGATCAAGAAGCATACGTGAAAGAAATACTAAAACAGTTTGGTTTGTCTGAATGTAACGCAGTTAAAACACCTTTTGATCCCAGTCAGCAATTAACGAAGGATATGTGCCCACCAGAAGACAATAAAATGGAAGGAATACCCTATCAAGAAGCTGTTGGATCACTTCTATACTTGTCACAAGCAACAAGACCCGACATTTCACATGCAGTGAATACGGTGAGCAAATTCAACAACAATCCAGGTCCGGCTCACTGGGCAGCCGTTAAGAGAATTTTTAGATATCTAAAAGGCACAGCGAACACCAGATTAGAATTCTCAAAATCAAGCAACAGTACGATTATTGGATTCTGTGATGCAGATTGGGCCAATGATAAAGATGATCGACGTTCATGCACGGGATATGTATTTACATTATGTGGAGGGGCGATCTCCTGGAACAGTCAAAGGCAACCAACAGTAGCATTGTCGACTACAGAGGCAGAATACATGGGGCTATCGACAGCTACTAAAGAACTATTATGGCTAAGGCAGTTGCACAATGAATTTCTACCGGCAAAGGAGCAATTACCCATTACCATATACTGCGACAATAGAAGTGCAATCGCTCTGGCATCATCTAATGGATACAACGCAAGAACGAAGCATATTGATGTTCGACATCATTTTATAAGATCGAAGATTGAAGATGACCAATTGAAAGTAGAACACATTAGTGGGGAAGATATGGTAGCGGACAGTTTAACAAAAGCAACATTTTATCCAAAACATATCTTTTGTTGTAACAAGATGGGACTCCGGGTAGAATAGCGGGGAGTTCTTTTTAAAGCTACGTTTACATATGTGTTCTAGTGGGGATGTTGATTTAAATAAGAACATGTGTAAACGTATCTTTAGTAACAACTCTAGCGCCACCTATATATTCAGGTGTAGGTAATAGAAAAGGTTATATTACCATGTGTGAAGTTATGTATATTGTTATTAGTTAAATATAGTTGTTATGTTATTACGAATCAGTTATTTCAAGAATATTCCTCTGGTTCCTCCTGTAAAACTCCATTCATGATGGGTGGTGCCCTCCTTCTGAACAAAATATTGTGAAAAGGCGACCCGGATAGCCATTTTTCATGAGTTGCTGCTTCAGTTCATACAATCTCAATCCCATTTTTTCGGTAGGTACAACATTATGTAATCCATGTTTCAGCGTATTTATAACACTCATCTTGTGTTGTGTGGGATGTCACATTTTTTTGGCTCGAGGGTAAAGGATTGTTTACCTATTACCAATTACCCATGGGCCAAAAGTCACTTTACTCCCGTCGTGCATATACTGTTTTTTGCAATTCCGGGAGGTAAAGTAGGAACTTCGCCAATTTAGAAACTTAACGCAAAAATTTAAAGCATTTTTTTAATAATGCATGTGGTCGATAGTATCACAAAATAGCACTAGTAATATTACCAACTACTACCAAAAAGTACTAGGAAATAGCACTTGGCACCCCTGATTCTACCAATGGTCCATTTCAGTTCATTTACATTTGTGCCTTTGAAACAGCAAGACGTACCATGAGTGAGAACCTAGAAATTGCCGAAGCAGCGAAGATGGCGTTGGTGGAACTTTCGCCGACAAAATCTAGAAAACTTTACCAAAAGCACTACGACGCTTTTGTGCAGTGGTGCAAGAACAAAGAATTGGCAGATTGTTTTACTGAAGACGTGTTTTTGGCATTTTTTTACGAAAAGGCTAAAACGTTGAAGTCGTCGACCATGTGGTCGCACTATTCCATGATCAAGACCGTGACTAAAGTAGAAAACAACATTGACATCGGCAATTTCCACAAGTTATCCGCTTTTATGAAGCGAAAAAACGAAGGATATGTGGCAAAAAAATCGCGCGTCCTAACATCTCACCACGTGGCGACATTTTTAAAAACGTCGCCACATGGTGTCTAGTGACTTTTTTATCAGTCATCTGGTGACTTCTTTATTGCCCTAGAGCAAAAAAAAGTTTTTTTTCTCCCGATCCCCCCTCTATTTTTTAACTTTACTCCCCCAGGGTAAAAAAGTGTACTTTACCCCCGGAATGGCAAAAAATATTTTTTTATTACAATAATAATTTTCGATGTAAATGTTGAAAATATGGAATTTTGGCTGTCATTTTCCAAGATGGCGTGACGGCCAAAAAAAACCAGGACGGGATTATGAGAAGTTTTATGTTTTTATTTCCTGTAGTCACCACAGTTCCTAAACAAAAATTCAACGTGACGTAAATTTGTTCAAGACTTCATAGCAATTTTATCTAGAAACCCTGGGCTAATGTGTTGACTTATTTTTCAACATTTGGCCATTCAGGAACAGAAGTGATCCAAGTAACAATTTTACTAAAATGGAGATAATACCATTTATATACTTTAGAATATGCAATTTAAACATTGGAAAAGAAATCTAAGTGTTTTCGCACCTTTATTCATCTAATATTGTATTATTGTCCCTTCTGTTTTAGATGTTTTCAATTTTATTTGAGCCAAATAATTAATCCAAATGCAGAAAATTCAAAATTTTCCTAATAATAAAACAAATTTTCATAATTTTCTATATAAGGTAAATTAATTATTATTACGAATTCTGATATTAAAAATTATTTAGCAAAAAGTTTATTGAACTATGAAAATGTCACTTGGATCAGTTCTGTTCCTGACTAGCCATTTATAGTTAAATAGCAAGTTTTATCAGAAGAAATTCTAAGACCGAAAGATGTAGATAATATTAATATGCAACAGATTTCTGAAATAAATGTTAAAATGTTATTTTGACCCCATTTCCCAATATGTGAAATTTATTTAGCGAGTTATTTCAGGAATAGTATGGGAGGGAGGTGGGGCAGTAAATCTCCGTTTTGGGGAGAGCCAGTATTGGATTTTATTGAGTATGGGTGACCTTTTCAGTAAGCCATTTATTTTGTAGAAAATTTTTTGCTTTCCAATTTTGGTCTGATTATTTTTCTTAAATGAAAATAAGCGACCTACAGGCGAAAAACTGTGTTCAGGAGGGGCTTAAACTCCCAATTAGGGATGATGCCAGTATGGGTTTTTTGAGGGGTTTATTAGAACACTTCAATATACATAGTACATATCTATCAAATTTCATCTTACTCGGTTTTTTTTGTCAACCCAAGTCATTTTTTCGCTTCTGTTACCAAGACTATATATAGAAATGACTACCTAGTGGCTCCAGGTAAATAGCCTAAGTACTTCCCTGATACGGAACCAACAGTGCCAAAAACGTTAAGCTATAGGTTCCCCGTGTTTTAACCCATTTTTAATATGCAACATATGCAGGCAGGAAAACTCTAAAGCTGTGTACACAAATGCAAGCACAAATCAAAAGTTTCTTGTTCCCGGCACAAAATTTTACATTATAAACATGTTTGGAAATTTGCACACTAATAATCATCATTATATAATTATGTATGCAATTTGAGGAAAAATAAAGAACATCAATGGAACAGTTTATTTGAACATACTATAACTTCCAACAATATTTCAAACAAACATCACAAAGACATTTTTAATACATGTAACAGTGTTAAGGATCCCAAGTAGAAAAAATATTGTTACAAAAGTGGAAAAAATTTAGTATCCACATAAAAATAAAAATCCTCAACTCTAATAAAAAAGCAGATCCAGGATTTAAAATAATTACTGGTGTTTAAAAAAGTTACAATTATCTTTTTGATATAGAATTTTATTTATTCATCAAACCTGAACCTTAAATTTTAGCAAATTAAGTAACAAATTTTGAAAATATAAAAATATGCAGAAGGTACAATTTTTCAATTAAAAATATTTAAAACATGCTCGTGCTTCTTATACGTATGTACATAATACAGTGGGATGTTTATGAAATATACAAAATGGACGTCACTACTTTTATCTTCACTTTAGACAAAAAATTATCTAGGAATTAGGCACCTTTTGAAAATATATATAACTTTTACTACTGTTGATAATTAAAATAATACCTCAGATCTATTTTAGGCCATTTGCATAGTTCAAAAATTGACATTAGTTAACAAAGCAGAGACAATATAATTTCTCTCAACACCTTCAATTTGACGCATTCTAAAGCAAGATAGGGTTCACATTATTTAATATATCAAACCATCATCCATATATTTTATATTTACTTCTTATGTGATATGACTAATTATCCAAAAACGAATTATAAATGTAAATACTAAATTTTATTGAATTAAAGTTAAATTTAATAATTACAGCACTAGTGACAAGTTTTTTGGCACAAGAGATATTTCCATGGTCCCAAGGTAAAAATGGAACCTATCGATTTTCAGCCAAATATATTTTTTAATATTTCATTAGAAATTCCAACTTTAAAATCGTCTTACTGAAAATTCTCATTTATTTCATTTTTTCGCCAGGACCACAGATTTGTTATTGTTTTTATTCCCTCTTAAGAGTCCATAAAATAAATTGAACTGCACTAAATCTTCCATAATCTAAAATGACTATTCTTTGTACAAACCAGGTATAACGTTTCATAATAACAAAAAATAAGTAAGTACTATTGATGTAATCGATTTCAAAATAATTAAGGTTTGATAGGTACACATGGAATTATTATTAGTATTATTATTAATGACCCTTAACATCAATAGTGCTTTAAAATAGTGCACCTATTAACATGCATTTAACAGTAATAACACAGTCTTAGCCTATTTAAATGTCGATTCGTGCAAGCAATCTTACTTGATGTTACTTAAGAAGCTTGCACAAATCTTAATAAAATCACAAAACTTAAAAAAAATAAGATGTGTTACTTTTTTGGATGAAATCACTGTGGTGTTCTTTACTTACAGATTGCAAATTATTTCGAATCAAAAAATAAAGTCAGTTTTAAAATTACGTTATGTATTCATTGCAAGAATTTCCGTATTATGTTAAAACTTATTAAAGAAATAGGAAAATAAAAGTCGCGAATATTAAAAGGAATGTCTGTGGTTGATATCCTTGCAATGTTAGGCCAATTAATGTAGCACCACTATTCAGTACAAAGCTAACACCAAAATATTTTGAATAAGATAAAATAATAAATATAGTTAATGTGGGTATACATAATATATAATATACTTTTTAAAAAATAAATTGTCTTAATATAATAATTTATGTAAATAATATGTAAAATGGCACCTAACGATCAATACAATAATCAGCAAAACTTATTAAAATACAGTCAACTATAATAAAATGTACAATAATATTTTTAAAATGTTAACTAATTAAATGCTCATGGAACGCCACAAATAATTTAAAATTAAAATCAATGAGTTTAGGACCTCACAACTTTCACTTTATTGCAGAAACTCTGACTAGCAAACGTTGTATTATTATAAAATTTCCTGTGTGGTTATATCGATCTGTCGTACATAAGAACTTGGAAAATAACCAATCTGAATAAGAAAGCTTTGTGATGTAACGGTACAACAAAATCCAATCAAGTTTACGTACCTTGTGATCACATTTGCCTTTCCACCACCCATCTCGATATCCTTCCTGACTTACTACCACAACTTCTTGTCCTTCATGAAAAGAAATATGCTCCGAGTTTTGGGGTTCAAAATCTCTAATTGCTAAAACTCGTAATAATTGGTAAGGCCACTCTAATTTGGTGTGTTCTTCTAATCTAAAAACGAAACATTGTATTGAGAATTTCAAGTAGAACAATAAATTTTAACCTTTCAAAATTTTCTCTTAAACTAAACTTCTGATAATTTTCGATTAATTCCTCAATACTATTGAAGTACTTGGACAGTGACAAAAAATACTTTTCTTCGGAACCAATTGAATTACAACATATTTTCATATGTTTCACGGTGTTGTCAGTCCTGAAAAACATTTAAAAAATTGTTATGTTGTGGAGCTTCATTATTTATTGAAAATTACAGAAAAAAAATTTGTTTATTGTTTAATTAACTTTTAAAGTTTACTTTAATGCTAATTTTCACAGTTAAAAGAGGTCTTGAAGGCCCATAGCTTAATTGACTATCTTCTTCCATTCTCTTCTGGGATTCCATCCCATTCCATTCTCTAGGAAATTAAACCACATTGCCGATAAGTTCGCACTTTTTCTCATCTACCCTTTTGTATATTGGGCAAAGCAAAGCTTCGTTCCAAGATTCAGGCATTTTTTTCACAATTCCAATTATCTGCTCATACTTGGTTTTGTGCAGCACTTCCTTTCCATACCTGATAATCACTGCTGTTATATTATCTTCTCTGCCACTTCTATTATTCTTCAACTTTTTATTTATATCTCGTATTTCTTGTGTCTTTGGGGGGGGGGGGGGCTTCAACATTTGTGGTTTCAGAGTCTTCTTCAATGTTTCTGTCATGATTCTTATTAAGGAATTTCTTCAAATACTCGGCCCATCCCTCCAAAATCCCTTTTTTCCCACTATCAGGTTGCCATTCCTGCCTGTTTTTCTCTCCATTTCCAATGCAATTTCCATTTTGTTTGGTTCTAACGCCTTATCTATAATTTTCGCTTGTATCCTCTCTCCATGTCAAACCGTTATCTATGATTACTTTTACATCTTCTAACAATCTTAACCTAGATTGTTTCTCATTAAGTTTACAATATTTCATGAATACCTACATACTAGAGCAATATAAAAATTTTCTTTCCTTTTCAATAAATTTTTAATTATATTAAAAAAAGGCAATAGTAAATCATACTTAAGACTTAGAGCAAATCTATCGTGATCATCTTTTGCTGATCGAATTCTAACTAAAAAGGTACCATTTCTTCGCCTCTCCAAAGCAGCAGAAGCCTCATTTCGGTCCATTTCTCCAACAAACCTAAAAAGTTATATTCAAAAAAAGTTTGGTAAAATTGTATGCACTTACCATAATTTATTAACTAAATGAGAATCGTTGTGTACCGAAAGTTGTGTAACCGGAGGCGCACCACATTTACCAGAAGTGGCAATACACTCTTTATGAACAGCAACATCACAAGTCTTGCACTTATAACCTTGAAATATTAATCCTTTAAGATACTTTGAGCAACGATTACAAGCAGTAGGTTTATCAAATGAGTGCATTTCAAATTTATGGTTTGTTCTTGTCAGAGTAGAAGGACGAACGTTATCACTAAAATTTACATAAAGGTAAGTAGGAGGAATGAGTTATTTAAAACAAACTAACATTGCATCTTTAATTGCTTTCATCATTTTTTCTTTTATTTCTATGGTTCGTGCAGATAAAGTGTAAGCACTTGACTGATCATGTTTAACTAAAATCCATTGATAAGACCATCGTGCCTCGCGATTTAATGCCGGTCTGTTGTTAAAATTATCGATTCTGTATTCTCGTAGGTGTAATAAATCTCGAAAAGCAAATTGATTTCCCTGCAACAAAATATTTGAAACAATTGGAATTAAATTTTACAAATTGAGCTCCTCACCTTTAACTGTTTACATAAAATCATAACTTTATCGAATATAAACGCATATCTGTTGTGAGGTTTTTGATCATCATGAGCCTTGATTTTTAATTCGGCATCTTTAATAAGTCGACCAAAATTTTCGAGTTTAATTTCTGACGAAACGTCCCACTCGATGATATTTTCATGCACTTTCTTTATTACCGCCAAGTGTTCGCTATCTCTCGCAGCTTCGTTGATGAACCCAGCCACATCGAGCATTATTTCGCGCGCTTTTTTTAGGTCAATAAACTCCTCGTGATTCTACAATATTTTATGTTCATAATTTGCAAAGTTTCAAACATAAAACTTACGCGATCCGTTAATTCTATGAGCTTTTCAAGTAGAAGATGATACTTCAATATTCGTTGCATTGGAACTGATAACACATCCCGTAATTTAAACCTTCCATTATTGTCGTCTTTCTCACATTTCTACAAAAAACAGAAGTTTACAAGTTGGTGTGCATAATTAGCAAAATGGAAAGTCTAGATTTTCCGCCCATCGTAGTAAAACGTTCCGACCTCTGAATTTAAGAGCAAATAAAATTAAAAGTTATTTTTAATACACACAAAAATTATTTATGTCTGTAATTCATTTGTAAATAACAAACAAAAAATTTCAGCAAAATATGTACGAAAGAAAAAATTGCGAAGTTGCTACTGTGTTAAATATTAAGAGGGGACCGATAAATTTTTTCGATTTTTTTTTTATTACATATTTTTATAGTTTGGGGTCTTGCAAATGTGTCCAAAAAATATTAAAGTAAAATTCATCAAATTACCCGATTTATAAAGGATTTTCTGCAATGGAGCTCATTATTAAAACTTTTTAAATCATGATTACATTTTAAAACGGAATTACTTTTTGTATTTTGTACTTTATACAAAATATACAAAAATAAATTTAGCAAATATAAGTTGTAGTTGTTTGTAATTGTCTTTAGGAGTCCAAAAAACCAAAAAAATTTTAAAAAATTGTTAAAAAAGAAAATTATTAAAAATCGACGTTTTAGTCCACCCTTAAAATCGAATTGATTGTGAAAAAGGAGCCTAAAAGTTTTTTCTTACAAATTGAAACCCCCCAGGAACATCTGGGGTTGTTAACTAATTTACTGCTATGTTTATTATGGGCACAGTTACTATACAAGGTTTTCAACTGACACATTTCTTACACAAACAAATAATGTTAGGTAGAAAATCCCTAAAATTGTTTGTTTTTTGAATCTATTTTGACTAATTTATTATGCTAATTTTTATTTTAAAAGTTTTCAAAATAAACTACTTTCAGTAAAACCTGACAAAATAATATGAGTTACAAAAATATGTTGGTTCTTTAATAAAAAAAAAAGTTTTGATAGGAAAATTTCAGTGACTTTTGAGCTCCTAAAAAATACATGTCCTTTTGTAAATAAAGACGGGATAAAAACCGAGGTATTCGTACATATATTATGTAAAAATCGGCGAAAAGGCCAAAATTTACGCATATGTATAAGAGAAACGGCGAGCGCATCATACTGTCTAATCACCGAGCGTCTTACTATTCTAAAGAGGCGAGAACTGCCACAAAAGAAGAAATAAGTGCCGAATTTCACTTCTTCGAAGTCGAAGAATGTATTCTGTATGGCCCTAGTATACGCGATTAAGGGTAGGTTACGAATATCAACCACTATCCACCTCATTACAGCATGAAAAAGTTTAAAACGATTTATCTCAAAACTACATTTCTCAAGTCGGGCGCACATTTTCCAAACAAACTACTTGGCGGATTAACTTGATTTTTTTTTAAGCATTTAGAATATATTTCAGGCTCTAGTCAGAACCTAAAATATCCAAAATATACTTAAAATTACCATTATGCAGGCCGTGAAAAGTAAATATTTTGTTGTAAAAATCGAAGTATTTTTTTTAAATCCTCGCCATTTTGTCATTTTTTGTTTAAATTAAATTTTCGAGGTTCCAACTGGAGCCACATTCATATAGAACAAGAATTTAAAAAATTCATTTATTTCAGATAACTGGATCGGTCGGAAACGTGGCGCCCGATTGGCGCGTCATTTCGAAACATGAGTATCCTAAATTTTAGCTCAATAGCTGTAACAGTTTTCTCAAATTGAATTCCTAAAAATCAGCTTGAAAACGACTGTTTACAGTATGTAACCCCCTTAAATATCTATATGTAAAAACTTTTTGAAATATAAGACTTCAAACTCAGGGGTCAGAACTTTTTACTTTAATAGTCTTGTCTTGTCAATTACTTACAATAATCGTCTGGTTAAGAAGTTCATCTTTATCACACTGTTCCTGTAAGAGAGCACAAGCGTTCGACAAGTTGGCACAATAAGTTCCATAAACAAGAAATCTTTCTCTCCACGAAATAAATATATTGCTTAACCTTCCCGATTTATCAGGTCCAACTTTGAGCAACTGACTCAGAAAACCAGTATGAATTTCATGAAGTTCCTATAAATTAAAACTTCATAACCTGAAGCACAGTAAATTAGATACGTTCACTTACATTAATTTTACAGAATATGCTGGCATGATGTTCTGGTTTTAAACATCCTTGTAAAGGTTTCATAAAATTTTTCTTCAATTTATTAATCACTTCTACATAATTGTGTTCAGTCTCAACCAATTCTTTGATCACATAATCGCGTTTCTCTAATGCATGGGGTCCAATCGACTACAATGAATTTGTTTACACAAGAGAATTACTTTTATGAACGTTAGTCGCAAACAATCCTTACCCATTAATATTGCAATATTGGATTTTAAAAATTCATGTTAAAAACAATACATTTTGAAACTTATGAAATTAAAACAAATTAAGATTTTAAAACCTCAATTAGCGCACATCTAGAACAACCTTGCAAGTTGCTACATTTTTTCAGCTTTGCATTACATTGGGAGTAAAAAATGCAAGCACACCTATACGAACTACAATAATCTCGTGGTATGAACGCAAATTTGTCCCGTTGCGAGATTATTACATTAAAAAAAATTAAAAAATATTTACCTCTGAGGGAGATTCCTTTTGCAGCGAACAAAGATCTTGATAAATTTCCTCACCCCTATTGTAATCGCAATATTCTTCATATTCCACAGCATTTAAGGCCGTTCTGGCTGGAGGTTCACTACACCATATAAACAAGCCATGCAACTACTATAAAATTTATCCAACTACAACTACCGAATTATTTGCGTATTTTAGCACAAAAATAATTCTGCAGTAAAAAAAAATAATAATACATCAAGAGGCTAAAGAAACTTGAATTCTAAAATAGCCCACCTCTGGTAGGCGTTCTGAGAAAGTCACGTAGCATAAGTCATCGTAAACTTCCTCTTCCCTATCTTCTAAGCGAGGACAGGGAATGGTAAATTGTAACCATGATGGTTCTGACCCAAAACTGCATGATGGTCTAATATCTCTGTTAATAATTTTACAAATTTATTGTATACGAAATTTAAGTTAGTAAACTGAATGCACCAAACATTCAGATGTAACTACAAAGTTTTTAGCAGAAGGTTACCTGGATAAGAATTGTAATTTTAACACGATATTGCATATTTTTTAGTTTAAAATACATAGATTTAGAAGTATTTTAACTTTGACTATTATTTTTTAGAATATTTTTTGATACAGTTGCATTATCTAGTAATGAATAATATCAGTATACTAAAATTTTGAAAATATGTATGTATGTCCTTGTTTGTCGGTCCCACTAAAAACTCGTAATATGAAAATTTTACAAAATTTTAATTATACAAAGATGATTTGTTCAATTTTAATATCTTGGACCGTACAGACATTTTTTTGTTGTATTACTGTTGTATTGAGAGTATTGGTTAAAATAATACAAAGATTATCACAGCATCTAAAAATATGTTCTGGGCTCAGTTTCCTATTATCTGTCCTCCACTGACGAGCATGAATAGATTAACGAAATTACCATTGTAAATCACAAAATGTGATTACATTTTGTAATGGTTTTGAAGTTAGGCTATTTATTTTTAAAAAACCAATACTTTTACTTCAGAGTGTCCACCAACCCTTTTATAATTTGTATTTTAAATACAATACAATATCTGAATACTCATTTATATGAACTATCTACAATATTGAATAGTCAAAATTTAACACAGTAGGTTCTAATCTTAAGAGCAATGGAGTAGTTTCAAATTTCAACCCCTCTACGATTATTTTTTGCACCCCCCCTCCCTAATACATATTCCTTAATATTCATTTTGTCACTCAAATAGAGCCGTTCCTAAAAATAAATTGTAATTGAAATTTTTTGTTTTGAAGGTTCAAACGGTCTAAACTGCAAAGTAGCATTTGTCCATTTTTTCCTTGTTTTTAATCTCGGAGTATTGATGTTATTACATCGGTTAGTACGTAATCTAATAAAATGCATAATTTATTACCTCTATACCGATAAAATTGACAAAACCTAATCTTCCGTGTTATCAGTAAAATAATTCAAGGAGCCAAATACACTGTAAAAAAATTCAGGAAAAATTTTTCCACTTTTGTAGATCTGAGACTTGGCATTTTTAAGTTTTATGAAAAAACTAAAATTTAAGCTTCAATATTAAATTTTTGTATTATAGTTGACCTTTTCTTGTTAAATTATAAGATATTTTTAATTGGGTATAACTCTTTTAATATTTTAAATATATTAACCAACGTTTCGGGCCGTTTACATGTGGTCGATTTTCAAAACTAAAATTTAAGTATTATAAATTATAATATAATTCTATAAATTGTAGCGCTTTTTATGAAATTGACAATGTCTATTTAATAACAACTGGGTTTTTTTTAAATTTATACTATGGATTATTTTACCGTGGATATTTTTTTCCTTTAAATATTTATCCTGGAATATTGCTACTTCATGTTAATTTTAATCTTGAACAAAGAACTGATTGCAATAAACTACTAAAACGGAAGTTTTAAGTAGTTTAAGGGTCATTCCATCTCAAGTCAACTGAAGAATTTACTCGACCCCTACCAAATTTGACGAAACTTGGTACACAACATCTTTGTAAGAAATAAAAAAATACAAACTGAAGGATTTGTCCAAAACGGCATTTGTTTCCTTGTTTTGGTTGTTCACAAAGTCAAAAAGTTACTGTGTAGACTTGTAGAAAAACGACTGTAACTTCATCCAAAGTAGTCTAAATTTAAAAATAAAAAATGTTCTGGAAGGGTAAATGAACGCTCTATTCAAATATTCAGCCACATTTTATTTTTTCAACCCCTAACTGGATTAATTTTCTAATATTAACCCTATTTCATCCCCTATTTCTAAAAGGGTAGTTTTATTTTGTTAATTTTTTCACTGTTGTTTTGTACAATTGTGCTGAACATGCGTACAAAATTTGATCATGGGATGAGTATGGGTTCGGTTAGTAAAAATTAATTAATTATAGCGAGAAACGGACAAAAATCAGTTTTTCGCCGATTTCTCAAGTTTCTTTGTACTTTATGGCAAAATAGTTTAATATAAAATTAGAGCTAATTAAATTCTCTACAAAAAAACTTCTATACATATTTTTCGTCAGATTCGTATTCACATGGTAATAACCGTTCAAAAATGGAGCTAAGTTGCGCAACCACTGTTACATTATTTATTTAAAATGGTCAGAATCGATTTTCAATTAATTGTATAGATTTTCATCATAAATATTTATTTTCTAAATATAAATTTACCACACCATCTATAATTTTGATAAATATTTTAGCATACTACCACAAAGCTGTTAAACCAAAAACACATTATTTGTTTTTTTTTGTAAACTTAATTTGTTTACAAATTACAGATTTGTACATTTGTGATGTTTACAGATAAATGTGACACTTTTCAGTTTATACCCTCAAACATCAGGTTCACAAAACAATAGTAAAAAAATTAACAAGATAGAAATACCCTTTTAGAAGTAGGGGTTGAAATAGGGTTAATATTAGAAAATTAATCCAGTTAGAGGTTGAAAAAATAAAATGTGGTTGAATATTTGAATAGAGCGTTCATTTACCTTTACAGAACATTTTTTATTTTTAAATTTATACCACTGTGGATGAAGTTACAGTCGTTTTTCTAAAAGTCTACATACACAACTTTTTGACTTTTTGAAGGACCAAAACAAGGAAACAAATGCCTTTTTGAACAAATCCTTAAATTTATATTTTTTATTTCTTACTAAGATGGTGTGTACCAAGTTTCGTCAAATTTGATGGGGGTTCGAGTCAGTTTTGCCTATTTTTCAGTTGATTTGAGATGGAATGACCCTTAAATTTTTGAAAAACACAAGTTAATTATAATAGGTAATTGTTAACACATTTTTAAACAAACTATTTATGAACTCTTTCAAAATTTTTGAAATTCAGCTGAGAATACAATCAGTGACTATAAAATATAAGTGACGAGAGATTTACAAGCAACTTCATAAATTAAAATTTTTATTTAAAACGAAAATCTTACTTTCACTTAGCTTTCCCTAATCACAAATAATCCTAAACACAGATGTTCATTACGGTACCTAAGACCAAAGGAATTTATTGCACTTAACAATCATTCCAATCCGCAATCCCATCTACAAGATTTACTTGGGGCCAATTAATTGCACCAACTACTTTTCACATATCATTTGGCAACTTTGCACTATTTTTGTTAATGTTGATTTATTTGACGGTCAATTTTCGATTTTTGGTTTCATTTTGATCCTCTTGAATTTTGCATTATGTCCGTAAATAAATTCCCAAATAGTGACGAGAACTTTTGAATATTTATTAATTGTCATACAGTGGCGGTCATGAAAATTGCATCAAAATTACACCATTTTTTATGCAAAATAAGGGTATCAGGTACCATTTTAATTAGTTTTCATTTCAGTTTTGTGCTAGTATCATTGCATTTTTTAAAAAATCGAAAAATTCAAACAATTGAGTGAAGAAAATTAAATTCAAATTTCTTCATTTTTATTGGTGGGAATATCTATTTTAAGGGAAATTGCAACTAAAATTAGTTGTAACCAATCCACTGTCGCACTTTTTTTGGAAAAAAAAACGAGAAACAAACACCACAGATCGCAAGAAGGGTACTGGCCCTAAAAGAAAGACTAATGCTCAGCAAAAGGGCAAATAAGCTCCTGAAACGAATTCATTTAATTTAAAAGATCGTTAAAAAACTGTGGTGGATATTAGAAGAGTTTGCAAGTGCAAATAGAGTAAACGTTAATGTGGAAACAATATGAAGACGACTTCATGAAGCCGGTTTCAATGCGAGGATTTCTGCAAAACAGCCGCAATTAACATTAAAATGCATGTAGTCGGTTGCACAAAAGTTGGGCCATAAATAAGTGGAAGCAAGTCATCTTTTCAGATGCAAGTAAATTCAATTTGAGGGGCTTTGATGGTATTCACTACTAGGGGTGCGTGATTATGAAATTTCATAATCGATTATAAAAAATAATCGATTTTTTCGATTATTGAAATAATCGATTATTTATAATCGAGTTATGAGTTCATAATCGATTATGAACTCATAACTCGATTATGAGTAGGGTGCGCATGCGCATATAATCGATTAATCAATCACCGTAATTCGAATAATCGATTAATTCGGTCGTTCTTATTGCTGTTGGGGTTGGGATTACGTTTAAGTTTAAAAAGTTGTATTTATTAAAACAAGATATTATGCTTATATAGAATAAACCTATTACCAATAAAAAATAAAGTATTCTATAATCGATTATTTTCCACAATCGATTATTTTCAAAATCGATTATTTTCATAATCGATTATGTCCACAATCGATTATTTTCACAATCGATTATTTCTATAATCAATTATTAATCGATTAAAAATAAAAAAAAAATTAAGTGGTCATAAAATTTCCAACTGCAAATTAGTTTCTATACACTTCTAAGTCCATGGTTTCTACCATGCCTGAACGTATTAAAAGTGTCATTAAGGCAAAAGGTGATGCTACCAAATGAGGGGGTTGAAGCCATAGTGGTGTAAGTCACATTTTTGTAAAATTTGAGTTATGTATTGTAGGCATATCTTTAAAAGTCAATTTATTGAAATTTATTTTACAAAAATGTGACTTACATCACTATGGCTTGAATCCCCTCAAATATTAAATTTGTTAATAAAAACTTAGTTTCAATTTATTTATATTTATAATTTGTTTTATTTACAATGCTTTCAATTTCTAAAAGACGACAAAACTTGTAAATCTACAGGTGGCCTAATAGTTTTGAGCACAACTGTATTAACTTCATTAATGAAAGATTTTTTTCCGAGCTGTTCGACCATTATTATCCATTGTTTTTAAGAACCCTTTGAATAATTTATTCATGAATGTCCTTTTTCATTTCTTGTGAAACTTCAGTTTTTAATTTTGGAGCACTAATTCTAGGATTTGTTTTTATTTTTCGTACAATTTGTTTTTGTTCACTAATATTTAATTTTTGTGGACAGTCAGTTTCCAGTTTGCTTTCGGGTCATTCCATCTCAAATCAACTGAAAATAGGCAAAATTTACTCGACCCCCACCAAATTTGACGAAACTTGGTACACACCATCTTAAAAGGAGAACACCCGCATGAAGGATTGCCGATTTTGATAAATTTAAAATTGGTGAAACTAGATCGAATTTCATTAGGTCTATAATTTTTTTTGTGTCAAAGAGGTGTCCTTTGGATGTAATTGACACTTGAAATTTCGCCGCGCCACGCCTCCCAGTGAAATGATTGGTAAGTCGCCATTACCTTTAGAATTCAATATTTTTTAAATTTTTCGAAAATTTGTTCAAATATTTGATAGTGTGATCGTTTTCGTTCAAAATTACAGGCAATTAACTTATTTTAATACATAGTTTATGTAACTTTTAATTTAAAAAATAAAAACAATAGATGAGTTTAACAGCTTTACACAACTCAATGATAACAAGAAGGAAGTAGATGGTGTAATCGTTTAGGTGATCTGCTTGCGGAACGAATCGCCCAGGTTCCATCCTTGCTTTGGCGGATTTTTTTTCATACATTTGTTATGAAATTATTAATAAAATATCACGATTGAAAATTAAATTCTGTTCTTTTCTTAAATTAAATTCGATAAAAGGGGAATCAAAAAAAAAACATTTTCAACAAAACAAAAAAAACATAATTTATATGATACCTAGTAGAAAATATTTTTCTACTCCTATTCCACCAAAAGATGTGCGTTTGGACGAGAGTTCGCATTGGATCACATAATATGAAGTGCAGCGAGAAAGATGCAAGTTACCTAATTGTAAAGGATTCACGCATTTTAAGTATGCGAAATGTGCAGTGCATTTGTGCCTTACAAAAGACAAAAACTGTTTTAAATCATTCCATGTAGTCGTATAAGTTTTTTTAGCTGTATTGTCATGGTGCTGCATATTTGCAACATATATTTTTAACTTGTTTAATTAAAAACTATTGAGTTTTGATTTTTTTTACTATTTTTCCCATAATCTACAACACAAAATGACTTCAAAAAGATTTTTTTTTTTTTAATTTAAATCATGAAATGAAGGGTTAATTAATTTTTACCAACCGAACCCATACCCATCTCACATGATCAAATTTTGTACGCATGCTCAGCACAATTGTACAAAACAGTGAAAAAATTAACAAAATAAAAATATCCTTTTAAAAGTAGGGGATGAAATAGGGTTAATATTAGAAAATTAATCCAGTTAGGGGTTGAAAAATTAAATGTGGCTGAATATTTGAAAAGAGCGTTCATTTACCCTTCCAGAACATTTTTTATTTTTAAATATAGACTACACTAGACCCTCCATGTACGCGAATTCAGAATAACGCGAATTAGATTGATACCTGAATTTTTTGTACGCGAAGCAAAATTCCCTTTAACGCGAATTAAGTTTTCGCGTATTATTAAAATAACTAGCTGACACAGTCGGCCTACCGGCCGCCTTTAGCCATCTAGACCGTGTCGGATGTGGTTGTTTGGCCTCACTCCAAGGTTCTAAAGTAGCCTATGTTTTTCGTAGCGTTGTAAATAACTTCTACACCAAATTTGGTTAAGATTGGTCAAATAGAAACGTAAAGCACGTGCACGCGTATTTGCATTGTCGATCGGTTGACAGCTGACAGCATTCATTATTGTTTTTTAAGTTGATTTTGAGTAGCCTGCCTTCCTTTAAGGAATCTCGATAATCCATTCATGCTTAGGAGTTTAGGAGTCTATAGGGAACATACATACAGAGCCGTCTTTCACGAGCATGGGGCCCTAGGCTACCGAGTTTTGGGGGCCCTTTTAATTACTTTGTATAACGTAACCATTATATTTTATTTTTTTATCATGTAAAACAAAATTAAAAGTTTTTACATGCAATAACTCCAAATTTACACTGAATCTTATCATGATACTATACTTTAGAGATATTCTCACGCGCACATCGGCATGAATCATACGGCGTCTTTTAGGGCGAAATTCGCGTATGGGGCACACTATGACGCGATACGTGGCCGCGTTCTAAATTCGTTCACCAAGTGATCATATCTCTAAAGTTATAGTATCATGGAATCTTATGACATTTTCAATTTCAAGCGTTTGAGTCTTATTTTAGCGATAACCAATTGCGTCTTTCGAAGCACGACGGAATGCTCCGAAATGAATAGAGGGCATCAAGTCAATTCGCGGAGCAACTCGACGCTGGCGCGAAACTTCTGCGAAGCTCGCCAGGCGCACTGTTGACTCCCGCTACCGAGAACAAGTCAAGCTCGGGCGAAGCTTTTCGGTGTTTTTATTACGTCGTTCTGTGCTGAGTGATTTCGATACATACGGCGTTTTTAGTCAATGCAATAAACTGATGCATGACATATTGCAATGAGCCGGTCCTCTTTCTCTGTGAGTATTCAACTATAGTCCATCCGTTTTAAGAATGCAGAACTAGATTGTACTAAAATTGTGAACTCGGAACGTGATTGGTTAAAATTTATTTCCGTTTACAGTGTCGAAATTTCGTTTGTGATTGATGACTCGCGAATATTTTTTTCTAAAAGTTTCTGACAAATTTAAAAAATTTGTACAAGATAAATTGCTATTTGATAAAAAAATACATTTAACTCGATTTTTTCAAGTATCAAATAAGTGACATTTGTTTTTTGTTGCTCATACACTTTAATTATTTGACGTTTCCCAGTGTAAATCTGACCTGCCGTTCAAGGAGACCTCTACTGCAATCCAAAACCAGATAGACTATAACTAACTTTATTTATTTTTCGTTTCCCCGGTTTTGGGTCCTTTTGGATATTTTATCAGACTTGATTTTATTTCCAAAAAGTAAGTAGCTTACTATCTTGATTACTTTCGTTTTATTATGAAATGTCATTAAATTAATTCACTCTTTATTTCCAGGGTTGCCGCTAACAACAAATCGTCTGATCCGGCTACTCGTAAACTCGTTGCCTCGGATAACGCAATAGTTACATTTGTCTTTCCGTTCACCCCCGTTTCGAGCACAACTACGTAATATTGTTTATTTATATTCCATTTCTTAAAATTAACCTACTCTTTTATAATATTAAATTAAATTATTTATGAAACCAATTTTTTATATGTGAAAAACAAATTAATCTGTAATATCCTTCTTCATTACGTATCGTTAGTAAAGGAATTTCCTTTGGTCACATAATCTTTATTAAAAACTTGACTATTAGGAATTTTAACTACCTTCGGAACCCCCTACTGCTATAAGAGTTCATGTAATTTTTACCTTTACGAGTGTTTTATTTGAGCTTCAAATTCATAATTAATTACTGGTATTTTGGTCCATAGCAATATATATGTGATTTTCTCACGCAATATTCAGTCGTCAAATAGTTTTTTAAGTGTAAAAAAATGTTATTCGAATTTGGGGGCCCCTCTCAGGCCTGGGGCCCTAGGCACGTGCCTAGCATGCCTATGCTTAAAGAGGGCACTGCATACATACATCCATTTTTATATAATATATAGATTATGGGGGAGAGTTAGCTATCTCTCACTAGCTGAAAAAAAATTTCTTCAGCTACACACTAAAGAACAGGCTTATATTTGTCTAATAAAACAAAAAAAAGGGTGAACGGAGTAAAAACAACCCCAATATCGACTTTTGAAAAGTACGGTAAAGTAGCATCGATTAGGCGGCCGACCGGGGTCTATGTGCATCAGTCGCCCGTGCTCCGTCGAAAATGCGTAAAATTTTTTCGCTCCGATTTGAATTTTTCTTTGAAATTCGGATAGATGGGGGTGTGATTAGTGGATATTAGTAATAATATCCGAATTTTGTATTGCCGAAAAAGTGAAAAAATTAAAATTTTTTTTGCCTTCTAATTTTTGGCTTGGCCAGAATTGGGCGCAACAAAAAACCTACCCTACGCTGCTCCGCAGCTCCGGGCGGTTTTTCATTCGCGGAGCCGCTACGCGGCAGGAGCTAAACATACGAGAAGGCGCCACGAATCAAGCAAACCGGGATGAAGGCAACCGGGATATTAAACCCCCAAAAAATCGCCTAAAAACAAAAAATAATCGATGTTGCATGTACGACAGTCGAGCCGCATCTGCCGCTGCGAAAAGTCTAAGACTAGTTCATAGCACACGTACCGTCAACAAAATGGCTGATGCGCCCCTGAATCTCGTTAATCCACCTAAAATATCATGAAAATTAGCTAAGTTCAAATTCGATTATTTCAAAATTTTGATAATAAATTCACCCTTCATATTTTGAGAATTTGTTATATTAACTGTGTTCTTTAGTGTGTAGCAGAAGAAATTTTGTTTCGAGTAGTGAGAGATAGGTCACTCTACCCAGATTATGTGTTATCCAAATAGCATAAACAAATTTGGAGGTATAGGTGTATATAAATCTTACGTCGAAGCTAAAGATATTCATTGTAAGTTGTTTACATAATAAATAGAGATGTATGTACTATATACAAAGTAATTTCTACTCCGTTCACAGGCGCTGAACTGTAGCACTTGAATGATACAAATACGGTGTCAACGATTTATAGCTTTTTTATGCATTATATTTAATTTTTTTATCAATTAGGTATATTTTAGTTTTTGCATGCATTATATTTTACCTATTTCGTAAATAAACCTTAGTTTTAAACTTTTGTTTTTAGTCTTAAATAAATTTTGGAACCTAACCCCCTTTTTTCTATTGCTTCTTTGGTTCTATTTACGCGAATTCCATGTACGCGAGGTTTTTGGCGAACGGAACCCTCGCGTACATGGAGGGTCTAGTGTACTTTGAATGAAGTTACAGTCGTTTTTCTACAAGTCTACACACTTAACTTTTCGACTTTTTGAAGAACCAAAACATGGAACCAAATGCCTTTTTGGACAAATCCTTAAATTAGTATTTTTTATTTCTTACAAAGATATTGTGTACCAAGTTTCGTCAAATTTGGTGGGGGTCGAGTAAATTCTTCAGTTGATTTGAGATGGAATGACCCTTTCAATGCAATCTTCATTTTCAAAACGTTTTATTATCACATACTGTATTTTTTGTTTACATTAAGGGGGTAAACCACTCTAGAACTTTTTAAAAATCGAAAATTTTTTTATTTTCTTAAAATGTACCTTTATTATCGTAAAAACACGTGGCAAAGTTTCGTGCACGAGAGAAATCTGTAAAGGCTCGAAATTTGAAGCATTCGCTGCATTGCAGATTTAAGGTAGGTATATTGAATTTATCTTTGTTTTTTTCAGTACTTAAAACTTTAAAACGCGATTTCTCGAAACAACAAATTTTAAGTTGGCCGGACCGATATCTTGAACAATTTTTGTTCGATTGGCTTGAAATTCTTACTGAATATTCAAAACTACTTTTTCTTCGACAACACGTAGGATTTTTGTTTTATAATGCATAGTTCAATTGTTATTAACAATTTTCGAGCGACTTTTTTTCGTTTTTTCGAACTTTATTTTTCAAAAACACGCCATTTTTGCAAAACTCAGTTTAAAAAAAAAAATCCTACGTACTGTTGGAGCTAATATCGTACTAAATCTAAATTTGTGTTCCTCATGATTTAATTTTCAAATATGCATGAGTTATTGGTCCGGCCCCGCAGCCTTAAAAAAAAGGATGACTAGGGAAGAATACTGGGAAGCCGGCATTTTGTTTTGTACAGCTCTGAAAAAATTTACAAACACATTTCAATACTTGTATAATAAAGACCTTTTTACCGAATTTCGATATGTTGTTTAGTTTCTTTGAAAAAAATTCCCAAAGTTTGCTCTGTTTTTCGGCCTCTAGAGTGGTTTACCCCCTTAAGTGATTTTCCGATTTCGTGGTAAAAATTTCCCTTATCGTGATACGTAATACAGCATTATTTTACTAAATATCAATTACCTTGATTTCTATACTAATTATACCAAAACAATTTACATTTTAGCCAACCGTAAAATATAGTTTATTAAATATAATTATGAAAACCTAATTTTTTAAAATTTACCGTGGTGTTTGAATATACAGTGTAGTCCGGATATAGTGAACCCGCTATTAGTGAACTCCCGGCTATAGTGAACGCTACTTTAGGTACTGTAAAGTTTTCCCATAAGACTAATACATTTTTTATCTGGATACAATGAACCCGCTTTTAGTGAACTTCCGGATAAAGTGAACCGAATTTTATTCACGTAAGGTATAAAACTTCCGTTTATAGTAAACTTTTCGGTGGTTTCCCAGTAGTTCCCCGATTTTAACTTCAGATGTTGAGTAAATTAATTTTATTTTCAGTAGCGCTGCAGATTCTACTGTAAATGACACAGAAAATTACCGATACTCGCATTTTTTTGCAATCACGCGAAGTTCCAGAAAAAGTTTGGAATGGTTTTTGTGACCTTGAAAATTATATTAATAATATTAGTTTTAATAACATTCATGTACAAACTAAAATATCTGATTATCTTAAGTAGTTTATTATGTCTTTATTTTTTTAAAAATATGTTTTTTTTTCTAATAATAAACTTATTTCATCTAAATCTGACCGTATAAAATACATACAGTGGCGGCCACATAATTAACAACAGTTGCTATATAAAGAAATTTCAAAGTTTTTATTTATATATTTATGATAAATTCATGTTGAAATTACATCATAAAATATTGTACAACGTTATATCGTTGTTATATACCATTCTTTTTGAGCACTGGATGTGGTCTGCAACTTGCCTATAAGACCATCCTATTCTAATCAAATTCAAAATTATTTTCCCAACTTCTGGCGTGCAATTTTTTTGCTTTTCTATGTTGAAATGAATTACACGATTTTTATTAGAAGACTGGCACTTATATTATTTTCTTGTTCTAAAGTATCAATTTTCATTTGTTTTTATCAATCTATTACATATTAAATACGGCCTTGCTAATTATGCGGTCGTAAAAATTTTGCTGAAATTGTTAAGATACATAATATGTATTTACACTTTTGCTGAAAAGAAAAATTAAAAAGATATGTTTTAATTAGAATCGTCTTAAGGTGTATCATCATTTAAATAAAAAATAAGAGGCTGATAAGAACGTTTTTTATTAATATTTTAATAATGAATGAAAATGACATCGTTGTTAATTAGGTGGCCGCCACTGTACATATTGCTGTGTAATCTCTATCAAATTTGCACACCCCGGGTTAGTGTTGAGCGCCAGCTTTTTAAATAAAAGCAAATTTATAAAAATTGAAAAATAAAATTTCCAGGGGTGCAATTTCTCAAGAAATTCACGATTCTTGTCCCTTTTATCTAGCTCAATCGTGGAGATTCACTCAAGGTGTGGTGGATTCAGGTCAAACTCAATTAAGGGATGCTCATTAAGGTTGAATAAATTTTTGTAGATTAAAATTGTTGATGTTATGATGATAAACTAATTCGCTTTCGTTGTGATAATCTTTAAACTTTGGAATGCTTACTGTTGCTAAATTGAATCGATGAATAAAAGATCGTTTTAAATCGAAAATGGTTTTATATTTTTCAAAATAATTAAATCGCATGCGAACATTCATCTGAAAGTTTGTGTTCGCTTTTTATATTATTGTCGGTCACCCATCCGAGTGCTTTCCCGAACTAGTGTTGCTTGCATGCCACAATCGCACGTCTTACTTAGCAACCTCCCAACCCACAATGTTGGTTATTTTCTCTGTGATAACAATTCACAGTAAATTTACCATTTTTGACCTAAATAATTTTTTTTTATCAAATTTTGAGGTGGCAAAAACCTTTATGAATTTATTTTACAGCTTTATTTATCATTTACCAATGCTTAAAGATCTTTGTATGTTCATAATATAGAGAAATTGCGAAATTTGTTTATCTTTCTTATCTGTAATGTTTTAATGAGGTCAAATTTTATGTGAAATGTTAATATGAGTTAGAAATTCAGTAATTTGCATTGACCTGGTAGCTTAGGACACAGCAATATGTTACACGTATAATAAACATGGGAGATTTTATTTTTCCTTTTATAGTGAACCTTGGATATAGTGAACCAGTTTTTAAGCATTTTTCAAGTTCACTATATCCGGAGTCGACTGTATTTTTGTTAGTCACCAAGTGACTTAGTGACAAAAACCCTTTTTTCATATATTTAATTTATTTTAATATTTTTAAATTTTGAATAAATTTAATTTAATATGACATTTATTAAATAGAGGCCGTAGGCCGATTTATGTTCTCATAAAAAAGTGGGAGGCTGAAGGCCGACCCGTACTTTTAAAAAGCAAATGGGAAGCCAACGGCTGATCCATATTCACATAAAACTATTGAAAGGACAAAGACCAATAAGCGAACCGATAATCTACCTACTGTGTAGACCTACACATGACTACAGAGACCAAAAAGGTCTAGAACCAATCGGGAGGCAGGCAGTGACACCACAGCCCTAAATGTGCAACAATGGTTGAATGAAAAGTTTCCTAGAAAATAGAGGTCCGATAGAATGACCGGCAAGATACCCCGATTTGATGCTGCTTAATTTTTTCCTCTGGGAACTTTTTAAAACGGTAGTTTACCGGTACAGTGGTCTAAATATTCATGCAGGGGAAAATTTACCATTCTTATCCAGCTATGGCCTTACTTGGTGGGAAAGTAACAAACATATTATGAAATATACAGGAAATCATGGCAATGTACAGACAAAAGGGTTAACGATCCAGCTGATAAACAACAAGAGGACAACAGTCAATCTTTGGTAAGGTGCATTCATTTTTTAAATTTAAAATGTAAAATTTTGCAAGTCCTTTGAAATAATTTTCCATTATTATGTAACCACTCTACATAAGTTAATCTCCAAAATGTTCAACATTTCACACTTCTCTAGGTTGAACCATTATAACAGAAAAATATTGATTTACTTACACAGACTTAAGACTTTGATATATATCCTCGTCTTCTCTGCTCTTACAACTTTGTGCAGAAAATCCTCTAAAATAACATTAGAATTAATAAAGCAACTCAAAAACACAAATGCCAAAAACTTACTTGATGTTGCTTTTCGACGCCCTCGAACTACACGATAACTTGGAGATGGTACACAACACCTTGTGAAAATTAGACAAGTCGAACAGCATAAGAGGATCGAAAAGATCGGAATCTTTTAATCCAAAAGTCCCACCACATACTTTCAAAAAAACTTGTATGTTTCTTAAGCACAAAAACTAAAAGACATTCACAAGTAGTTTTATGCAGTTTGCCTAAAGGCAAAGATCTCACCTGAGCCATTGCCGGTTTCAAATTGACATCCTTCATATCGATACACCCGGGGTCGATCTTACTAAGCAAGGTACAAAGTAAGACCCCATCTCTGAGTGTATTAGCCAAATCGACGATACCAGCATTGGGCCAGTTAGCTCTATGGTCACTACGTAAAACATCCCACAGGGTTAACCATTGAGCACAGTCCCTCCACAACTCATCGCTAGTCGAATAAAATTCTGCCATTATAATA
This sequence comes from Podabrus alpinus, assembly GCA_932274525.1. Classification (NCBI taxonomy): domain Eukaryota; kingdom Metazoa; phylum Arthropoda; class Insecta; order Coleoptera; family Cantharidae; genus Podabrus; species Podabrus alpinus. Next base: position 74,214,188 of record OW026453.1, on the reverse strand, counting down.
ATTACAACACTGAAGACATTCTAAAATAAGAACAACAATTAGTAAGCTTACAAAATAACCTCAAGTTTATTTAAATTAAATAACGCAAACTTACAATAATTTAACAAAAAGTGTTCATTTAAAAACTTGGTTCGTTTAATGACGTTTATTAGAAATACATTTAATTTAATTATAAAAACTACTAACAATTGACTTGACTCAATAAAGTTTATAAAAGTGCATTTTTTTACTAAAACTACGAATTCTATAATCTTCCATATCAACAATACTGCAACACCACTAGTCACCACCAAATTGTGACGTCACGATGGTGGGAATTTTAAATAATGAACGGGTAATATCTAAAAAACAGATAAAATCAATGCCGCTAGCAATAATTTGTTAAATTCATAGCATTTTCCTTTAGATTACTTTGAAAATGTTTGTTTTTTAAAGATAAATTATTAACAGGACATATTTGATGTTATATTAGTCAGCGGTTCTTAAACTTTCATAATCTGAGGACAAATTTTGTTGGGAATTCCCCGTTCCGTTGGAGAGAGCAAAATAAATCTCAAAACGTCGACAAAGAATAGATAATTTATAGTCCATGTAAATTAGATGGAAGAAATAAATTTGATATTTGGTATATTATGCACTTTAGTCCAGGCAACGAAGCCGAAAAATTGGCTCAAGCTTGCAAAAAATCCGGGCAAGCTGAATTTTGGCAGAGATGTACATTGGAGTGTTCTAATGAACCCCCCAAAAGTCCCATAAAATCCCACGCCGGCGTCCCCCACAATCGGGGGTTTTAGCTCCCCCCAACGCGATTTTTTGCCTATAACTCGCTTATTTATGCTTGTATGAAAAATTATGATCAGACCATAATTGAAGAGCATAAGATTCTCTACAAAATAGTTTTTTCTTCATATTTTTCCATGGCACACTAATACTTAAATTATTGACCGAAAACACGACCCACCCTTAAAATGGCACAATATTGATTCGTTGCAGGGAGAGAAATGTTTTCGGGCACGGGAAATGCTTTCAATAATAAATTAATTAAAATTGTGGCCAAGGTTGGAAAATGAAGAGAAAAATAGATTTTTCAAAATTTGCCCATATTATAGTACCTTCCAAGTAACAAAACCGAAATTTTGGCTTGAGCTTACAGAAGGTCCGGGCAAGCTGAAATTTGGCAAATATGTATATTGAAGTGTCCTAATAAACCCCCAAAATGTCTCATAAAAATCCCAAGCCGGCGTTCCCTCAAATGAGGATTTTAGCCCCCTAAGTGCGGTGTTTCGCCTGTAGCTCACGTATTTTGACTTTTACGAAAAATTACCATTAAGCAAAGTTGAAGGACATAAAATTCTCTATAACTTATGGCGCTGCAGTAGGTAGTACTACAATACATACTGTAATAGGCAAATTAAACTTTGTTTAATGGTAATTTTTCGTAAAAGTAAAAATATGTGAGCTATAAGCGAGAACCGCACCTAGGGGGCTAAAATCCTCATTTGGGGGAACGCCGGCTTGGGATTTTTATGAGACATTTTGGGGGTTTATTAGAACACCTCAATATACATCTTTGCCAAATTTCAGCTTGCCCGAACCTTCTGTAAGCTCAAGCCAAAATTTCCGTTTCGTTACTTGGAAGATACTAATATCACACTAATATTATATAAAACTTGGGCAAATTTTGAAAAAATCCATCTTTCTCTTCATTTTCCAACCTTGGCCACAATTTCAATTAATTTATTATTGAAAGCATTTCCCGTGCCCGAAAACATTCCTCTCCCTGTAACGAATCAATATTGTGCCATTTTAAGGGTGGGTCGTGTTTTCGGTCAGTAATTTAAGTATTAGTGTGCCATGGAAAAACATGAAAAAAAACTATTTTGTAGAGAATCTTATGCTCTTCAATTATGGTCTGATCATAATTTTTCATACAAGCATAAATAAGCGAGTTATCGGCAAAAAATCACGTTGGGGGAGCTAAAACCCCCGATTGTGGGGGATGCCGGCGTGGTATTTTATGGGACTTTTTGGGGGGTTCATTAGAACACTCCAATGTACATTTTTTGCAAACTAAACACCTTCCTTGCCTGGACTACTTCCAATTGGGTCAAGAATAAAAATCCGAAAAGTTCCCACCTTCGTGGTACATGAAACATCCCCGTTTTCGTAAAAGCCAATGGGGACTTGATGATGGTTTTTCTCATGTTTCTTAAGAATCGTTCGCCGGACAAAGAAAATAATGGAATAAAATATTTAGACGTTAAAAGTTTTTTATATTAGACTGAGCAGGATGAGGAAACCTCGTACGAGACACTGGCCAAATCTAAGGCGGTAGTGTGGGGATTCACCAATTAAAACCCCACCTTTCCGTTCCGTTCCGTTCTTCCGTTCGATGATGTGAATTGCTCTGGACCTACGGTTCGTTTAGAGATCCTGTGCATCGTTTGTTGGTGTGCCTTCCAAATTTACGCTTCCAGGTTTTAACTTGCTTGATCACTTTGGGCTTGTTGGAGCCTTTCGGTTTGTCCTTGCTGGTCATGATCTTCTTGACCAGCATTGTGTTTTTCTAGCCGTACTCATCCTCGAGCATGCTGGCAGTATTGTTGTCGGGTGTGAGGATTTCCCCGATGGCGCGGAACGCGGTCACCTGTTCTCTCTCCTACAGTAGCGAAGTGGAGATGAAAACCAACGATATGGTTGTCGAAATACCGAAAATAAAGATACTTGATTCTAAGATTATAATGAAAGGAAGAGACAAAAGTGAGGATTCGAACCCAAAGAAGAAACCGCCAGATTCAACAAGAAAGACTCGAAGTCAAAGCATAGATGAGTCGCGAAAAAACGCGAAAAACAAAAGAGGCCGGGAAAGTCCCGAAAATACTGAAGAAAGCGATGATGAACGTCCGTTCGTCATGAAAGCAAAGAGAACGCGAAAAAAGAAGAAAGAACAAACTGTACAACCAAGAACCAAAGAAAAAAAGATCGAAAAAGAAAAATAGACGAAGAGTACCAAAAGGAAGAAGAAACCAAGAAAAAGAAAAACGAAATCCAAGATACAGAAGACAATGCGAGGGTGAACGAAAGCCCGGAGCAGACCGTTAAGTCTACTCCGGACTTGGCCAGTAGCCAAACATTAGAATCACCAACAGACCTATGGACCGACGAAAAACTTAAAGCAGCATCGAAATGTGTAATGAACGACGTACACGAAGTACGAAGATTCTTGATAAGGAGCAAGGAGGCCCTCAACTTTCGAGAAGAGGCCCTCGAACGAATGAAAAACGTGGAAGGACTAGTTCAGGAACTAGTCCAGGAAGGAATTAGAAGAAACAAAATGGGGACGGGAACGCCTTCAGCCTCCCCTCCTCAAACAAAAGCAATCATAGAAGAGGTGGTCAAGGCCATCAGCAAGACCACCCCTCCAGTAGTGCCGACCCTTCAGGTCACGCAGAGTAAATCATCACCGGAAACTGACAAACAAAACCCCCCCAGGGACTACCTGGAGGCGGCTAAGAAGGTGGCCGCTGGCGGCCCTCGTAGCATGCCCACTAGAAAATTCAAGGTCATAGTGTACCCTGACGAAGGGAACACTAATAAATCGGCGGACGAAACTAAAGCACAACTTACCAGCATTAAGCTAGCCGACCTAAAAATTAAGCCAGACAGGGTATACCCCATCAAAAACAACGGAGTGATGGTTGAGTCCTCTCAGCCGTCGCTCAAAAACTTGATCGGCAATTCGTTGCTAAAAGAAAAGAAATTGGTGGCCCGGGAGCCTTCAGCTACCTGGCCATCAATCTCTATTCAGATGGTTGATAAATCATTGTCCAAAGAAAGGATGGTCGAGGAGTTTACCGCGAACTACCCCGAAGCAACAACAGCGGCCGGGAGCTCCTGGCTCAGGAGCATCAACCCGGTGCATTCTAAGGGTAAGACCCACAACAAGTGGATCCTGGAGGTTCACCCCGTGGTCAGGGAGGCGGCTATCAAGGACGGGAAGTTTCGTGCTTCCTGGAAAAGCTACCGCATCCACGACCACATTACGATCACGCGCTGCTACAAGTGTCAGCGCTTCGGACATACAGCCAAGTACTGTAAAGGGAGTGAAGCATGTGCATTCTGCTCCTCCACGGAACACGCTTCACGTGCCTGTGGAGTGCAGAATGATTGTGCGAAACATGTGTGTATCAACTGCGTCAGAGCTAAACATAGCGATGCCAGGCACACTACAGGATCGAACACGTGTAGGGTCTATAAAGCAAGACTTATGGATTACGCACATTCAGTTTTAACGCTTACAGACATCAGTAATGAGTAAGCCCTTTAAAGTCTTGCAGGTAAACCTAAGGAACTCGGAGGCCGCCACGGCCGACGCGCAACGCTTTGTTGCCCAGGAAGAAATTCTCTTGGCCATTCTTTCGGAACCCTACTGCTACCCCGCGGCAGCAGGAGGGTTTCGTCTTCCCTTCTCTCCGAACACACGGACGGCAGCAATCTTCGGCGACCACTTCCGAACTTGCATCATGGTTAACGATGCGGTAGGAAATGAATTCACGTTCTCCTTCCTCCCGCAAGTTTCCAGCAAGTTTGTAACGGTCGTGTCAATTACCTTCAGTAACAAAGTGACCTACTATTTCATAGGCACGTATTTTCCTCCCTCAGAGGATATACAAATTCCACTCGAAGACCTCCGGAAAGCACTGGGTGTTTGCGGAAAGGGGAAGACCTATATTTGCGGAGACTTTAATTGTCGATCAAGGGTGTGGTATGACACCGTAGATTCCAACTCCAGGGCACAGGCACTGGAGGAATTCATTGTGCAGCACGAGCTCTTCGTGTTCAATCCACCTAACAAACCGCCTTCGTTCGAGGACTCCCTCGGCAGGAAGAGCAACATAGATCTAACGTTGGGCACTTGCGACACCGTCAATGCAACCCACTCATGGGACATTGCGGAACATGTCATTATCACTGATCATAAAGCCATCACATTTGAAATAGGTGCACCTAATAATCCCATCAGGATTAGTAGGAATAGAAACCCGGATACCATCCAAGCGGAAACCATCGAGACAGAGTTAACTCGGTGGGTAGAGGAAAACGGCCCCAGGTCGGACAATCTAACCACCGAAAACGAAATCGAGGACATGGTCTCCGATTTGCACGGAAGGATCCAGGATCTAATAAATAGGAAAGCCCAAATGAAGAAGATCTACGTTGGCCGTCCTGACTGGTGGACCGACAATCTTGAAAGAGCGCGAAAGAAGTATCTCTCGCGGAAGACGGCTTTGTATAGGAACCGCATTGAGAACGAACAGAACGGGCTGTACATTGCAATGATGGAATCTAAGGACAAATTCCTGGAAACATTGAAAAAGGCCAAACAGGCCAGTTGGCAAAAGTTCGTCGAGGACGACCTTGTACCTAATCCCTGGGGGGTTACTTACAAATTAGCTGCAAGAAAATATAAGGGGAAAAACATCCTCACCACCTTCAGTGACGGGGACGGGAGGATAACGGAAACGCCGGAAAAGACCCTAACCTACCTCATGAACGGTCTACTCCCCGACGACGATCGAAACTCCGATGCAACGGTGGATCACCAAACCATGCGGTCGGATTTCGAAAATCTGAGGGGCGTGCCGGACATGGCGCAGGTTAGGGAGGTCGAAAGCGACGAGCTGGATGACCTAATCAGGACGACGCAAGCCAGAAAGGCACCGGGTTTTGACAACATTCAGGGATCTTTTCTTAAAAAACTCTATGTTGTCATCAAAAACGTGTTAATGGGTATTTACAACGCGTGCATTAAAGTTGCTTATTTCCCCAAGCTGTGGCAGAGGGGGGTCCTCAAGATCCTACTCAAGAACCCAGATGGGGAAACAAGCAACATCAAGAACTATAGGCCGATCACCCTCTTGCCGGTGTTCGGCAAAATATTGGAAAAAATAATGAAAAGAAGAATTCTAGAAAGTAATACCCCTTACCACGATCGGTGCCAATATGGCTTCGTGGAAGGTATGAGTACCACAACCGCCCTTAAGGCATTCTACGAAAAAATAGATACTACGGAGATGAAGCGGAAGAAAGCCAAGGGTTTTCTCGCGGTAATCTTCTACGACATCTCCGGAGCTTTTGATAACATGTGGTGGCCAGCCCTGTTCCGCTCGCTGAGCGAAAAAGGGCTCCCTCACAGGTTAAAGGTCATGATCAAAAGCTACCTTTCAGCCCGGGAGGTGACTCTCACCTCCGGGGTCTCAAAGGTAGGGAAAAGATCCACGAAGGGATGTCCACAGGGCTCGGTCCTCGGCCCGATCCTGTGGAACTCACTTCTGGATCATTATCTAAAGAAAGACAAACAGGAGGGTACTCATACCTTCGCGTACGCGGATGACATCGCGACCGTCGTCACGGCGGATTCCCGAATCCAACTGCAAGAAAAACTTCAAACGTGCGTCAACGAATTAAGCGGATGGTGCAAGGACATGAAACTCGCTCTCTCGGAAACGAAGACGAAGATCATGTGCTTGTATCCGAAGCGTGTTCATAATTATGATTTAGATGTCAGACTTAACGGAAAGAAAATAAAGGTGGTAAGGGAATATAAGTACCTTGGGGTCCTTATTGACGAAAACCTATCGATGCAACCGCATGTAAACTACGTTTGCGGCAAAGCCAGTAAACTAGTCCATGCGCTGCATCGAATGGCAAAAAGCGGTTGGAACCTGGACACCTCGAACTCTATGCGAAGGATCTACCAGGGGGCGGTAGTCCCCATCTTGGCTTACGGAAGCGAGATCTGGATACATAGAATAGGGGATAAGCACACGTTGGCCCGGCTGATATCGTGCTATGGATTTTGCTGTCGCGTGATAGCAAAATGTTATAGGACTGTGTCGACCATAGCCGCGGGTGTTTTGGCAGGTATCCACCCAATCGACTTAGAACTCTTACGATTACTGTCATGGCGTGAAGCCAGAAACAAGAAAGTAACCACCTTTATGGGGGTAAGAATAGACCCGAAAGATTACAAATACAGAGTGGACATCAAAAGAAAAATGGAGGACATAATCCAAAAAAAATGGCAACAAAGATGGGACGATGGACTGGTAGGTAGAATTACCTACCAATTCATCCCCAAGGTAAGTAATAAAATAATGAACAATTCCTTCCAGATGACGCAGATGCTAACCGGACATGGCGAGTTCGGCCGACACCTCAAGAGATTGGGGAAATCGGTGGACGGACTATGTCCGGCGTGCGATATTCTCGATGAACCTACACATCGGATACGGGAGTGCGATTTGTACATGCAAGAACAGTTGGAGCTGGCGGCCTATCATGGCATCCATCTCCCTGCACAACTGGACGAGCTGTACGAAGAAACACCACCCGACCTGATGTGTAAGTTCCTCGAGAACAAGACCATCAACATAACTGAAAACGAAGATCTAATCATATAAATTAACAACCCGACAAGGAAAAAGGTTTGGGTGTAACCTAAAAATCGATAAAAGTGATTAAATGAAAAGAGAAAAAAGACACCAAACCAATACATGAAAAACTTATACTTAACAAACAAGTCACGATGGAAAAATGCCCACGCAATCCCGATATGGAAACCTAAAAAAGAAACATTATTAGAACCACAAACTACACAAAAACCAGGCAGATTAATTGTTAGTTACAATAGTAAATACGATACACGGTTTGAAACCCGGAGAAAATTCATACAGAAACCTACTTGAACCAGCAATATTAATTTTGATAAATTATTTTTATTTTTATTATGACAACATGAATGTCCTGCCAATATGCAGGATTAAGTTTTAGATTGGCAATGCTAATCCGTTTTTTATTCTATATAATAAATAAACTTCAATTGTTCTCTCTCCTATCTCCAGCAGTGGAAGATGGTGTGCTCCGCATCGTCTTCCGCTTCGCAGTATAGGCATGACGGCGTGTCTCTTCTGGATTTTTTGCACAGATAGACGTTGAAGCAGCCGTGGCCGGTGAGTGCCTGTGTAAGATGGAAATCTACCTCACCGTGTGTGTTCTTGAGACCCATTTTTGGATGTTAGGTATGAGTCTTCTTATCCACGCGTCGCTGTACTCTCGTGCACTCCATGTTCGGCGACGCGCTCTTAGTACTCGGTGATTCTGTCTTGTGCCAGCAGGACGTAGAGTATTGCCGGAGACCATCCTGTCTCTGGAATTTTTGGACTAGGGCCCTGTTGCTCTCGGTCTCTCTTTTCTGGTCGTTTACCTAGTCGTGCCACACCGGGGCCGCGTAGAGCATTTAGTAAGAGGGTATGCTGTAAAATATGTTACTCAAGTTGAATTCGAATCCAGGCGTATTAGCTGAGAATGCGCGCGCTCTAACAACTGCGCTGCCGAAGCTATTAGTTTATGTAGCGCGGAACTTCTATATTTCGTGACTAATTCTAAGACCGCTACAGGCATGATCAAATTAGTTACCATGACGTGCGTTCTCATTTTGGTGGGCTTCGGGCCGTCTATATTGGGCATTGGGCGGGCGATGGAGTTGGTCATCGCTAGGGCCTTGGTTTCAGCTTTCTGGATGTGCGTGGCGAAACTTAAGTTCTTGTTGGTGGCCACGCCCATTATGATGATGTCTCAATCGGATTGGCGGCGTGGCTCTTCTACCGCACACCACTACGGCTTCCGATTTCTTGTAAGGGTGAAGGGGTCGGGTGGTGTGAAGGAATATTGACCATTTATTTGGCTAGTGCCTCCCCCAACTCGCACAAACAACTTTCAAAGTTGGATAACAATCATTATAATAATTAGCCTTTAAATTAAGGTTTCTTCTACTTCTTCAGGTGCCCATCCTTTCCGAATGTTGGCTATCATCCTGACTATTTTAACCTTATTAACCGCTGCTCGGAAGAGCTCCATGGTCGTTATGGAGTACCATGTTCATAGATTTTTCAGCCTAGATATTCTTGTTCTGTCGACACTTTTTCTCTGGCTATTTTGCCTTGTAGGATGCATTGTAACATTTGGTATCAACTTCCGTTTGGCATTATGTGGCAGAGATACTGCAATTTCCTAATCTTGATTATGCTATTTCCATATATTTCTCCATTCTCGCGGTTTGTCACATGTTCCACCCACAAAACCCCCAAAGTTCTTCGGTATATAGCCTCATCTCGAATGCTTGGAGTTTCCTTGTCGTTGCCTCCGTCAGCATCTACGCCTCCACTACATAGAGTAATACAGAAAAATGTAATACCGCATCATTCTGTTCTTTGTCTCCATCGTCAAGTTATGGCTCTTGAACAGTGAAGCCATTTTAATGAATATCATCGTAAGAATCGTATTTACTTAAAAACAACACTACTAAATTTTTTTGTCGGTACCCTATTGTCAATTGTTACTGTTGCAAAAATACAACAGCATGTCCTTTAATGTAATTTCTGGAATTGGGTCGAGTTTCCATTTGGGTCCCATCTTGTTCTTATTATGCATCAATAATGACGTTAGATCCTTCATTAGATATATGGAACTTCATCTTTTTCCTGATGACTTCAAATTATATCAACTGATTTCTTCTGATGAGTATTCAGAACTGTTTCAGATTGATAGACTGCAACATTGGTGTAAAACGGTCTACATCAAAATGGCAAAATAAGTAAAATAATGAAGTTCACTTGCAAGAGAAATAACGCACTTTTCTCATAAAAGATCAATGACCGGATATTTGATGTTGTATCTTTCTCTGTTGTATCTTGATCCAGCTCGGTTTTATGCCCATCACCTTAACTACATTATTTCAAGAGTTAACAATAAGTTGGGTTTTGTTAGAAGATCTACACATGAGTTTTCTGACTGTCGTTCACTGATTTTATTATATTCTGATTTGAACAATCTTGGAAAATTGCTCTACAATCTCTACTTGGAAAATTTTATAGCAGGTAAAATTACTGACAACAAAATTTGAATAAAAATTATGTCAACTGGGCTTGGCATAAAAGCTATAATTCGTGCGGCATAGAGGCTGGAAGTGGGGGGTGGATTGTTAAATTTAATATTTTGGCGCGTAAATAATTCTTCTTAGTCGTTACTCAATTTCGAGTGACTCAATTTCCTCTCAGAATTTACAAAATAGTAATTTCCCGCCATTCCTCGCTAATTCTCTGTTGTTCGCTTATCTTTAAGTCGCTCAGGTTCTTAATTTAATCAATAAATCTGTTCGGCGAGAATCTTCTTCTCCTTTTACCGTCATGCTCAAAAAATCTTGAGTATTGACGTCTAACTTTAGTTTTGTAAGAATCGAAACATTTGTTCTATGGTCAATCCAAGGAGTCCTTATCATCCCGTCTATAGCATATCATTTCAAATGCCTCAACTCATCTACAGGATGTGTGACGAATTTTAGATTCATCAACGTCAACCTTTCACTGTCGCAAATTTGCGGTCTAGCGTCATGCACTTGAGACACTACCTGCATGACCTCGATCTTAGCGCGTGGAGTTGATTTAAATCAAAATAACATTTTGCTGTATCAGTATTAATTTTTTTAATTTTCAATAAATATTTCACTCATTTATTCATAAAAAAATTAACTAATATTGATGAATTTAATATATTAATTTTGCATAAATTAATGTTTTGGTTCATAGTCAACTTATGCGAAATGTATAAAATTCCTAAGCGCCATTTTTCACTTTAAAATCGAAAGTTTTTCATTATTTTGCTTTAGTTCTTAGATATAATAGTTATTGACATTCTTTTTGACTAACATGCGGAAAATAACCTCTAATCGATAAGCGATATGCTGATTTATAAGAAGGTTATAAAGTTTATTGCATTTTCTCAAAAACTCACATTGGGTGCTTGGTCAAGTTATGCATAACTCGGTCCAATTTAGCTTGAGGTTTAGCATAGCTTGGACCAAATCCAATGTATATGGCTAAAAATTGAGGGATTATGAAAGAAATAACGGGATGTGGTTTATGCATTAGAATGCTGATAATTTCATGCGTCAACGTGATCCATTTATGAACGACATTTCGAAGATGTATGTGATATGAAAGCCGTGTTCGCTCTGGCGCTTTTTTCGCTTTGAAGCTCCGCCGAACATTTTTTGATAGTTCTATTTGGAGCTGTTCTGCAAACGTTATAATTCCGTCCATTGCGGAAGCTTAAAACACGTGAAGTTCTGAAATGAGAGCAGATAATGCGCTTGAAAGCGTGTAAAAATCCCAAATCGAATTATCAGAATGTGTTGAAGGAGCTTCAAAGAGAAAAAAGCGCCAGACCGAACACATCTCCGAATTGCTAGTTGCCCAAAGAATATGCATCCAGTCGACATACCATCATTAGCATTCAGGTGTTGTATTGTGATGTAAAGGTGTTTGATGATAAAATAGATGCGTTGAAGTTCATGAAGTGGAAAGACAAGATGATGTTCGTTTAAGGACCTAGAGTCCGAGTTAGGTAGACATAGATTTTCACCATCCAAAGACTATTCTTTCCCGGAGTTTGCCGTCCAACATCTTGTGGATGGTACAAGTGGAAGAGGTAGAATAGTGTTTGGTGTTCAAATTTGTATTGTTTTTCAGTAAGAAACTTTTGTGCATTTTAGTTTATCAGGTCCTAATTTAAATGAATAGTCGGTGTAAGGGTGTACGGCTCAAGGCTTAGCTTGGCTGAAACATATATTTACTAAATGAAAGCAGATGGGTCATAAACTTCTAAAAATGTATTGGCTGCTGGGTAGAACAACAAACTGCTAATTTATAAAATAATCTTAAAACCAATATATTTGTTAGTTAACAATAAACCCCATTAAATTCATTACTGTGTTTAATTTGGCAATCGAGTTTATTCCTCTACGTCCCCGATTGATCGATCCACAACTACTGAGGTTTGATTGTTTCTCATATTAAATAAAATATAATCTGGTGGCAGCGATATCAATCCCCAGAATTAACCGCGGCTTACTTCAAAATGAGTAGATTAAAGAGGTTCAAATCCTCTGATCTTAAAAAAAGATTTAGTGAATAGACACACTTTAAATTTAATATCACGTGTACTCTGTTATCATGGACACTAATAACGAAAAGATTATAAGGGGGCGGCGTGTCACTGGACTCATAATATTTACTACTGAATGTTTAATGAAGCAGATTGTAAATTATAAATAGTCAATAACAAAAAAAGACTTGTATATTAATTTATAATAATAGTTATAAGAAAAATAAAATTTTTAATTATAAAAACATTCAAATAAACCAAGTCCAATATTTTGAAACATGGCAATATAAGTAGTATAATAATAAATTGTGAAATTTGGCTGTATTTCGTAGTGCCATTACCTACCTATAATAATAACACACTTCTGGTTAGTTAATGGTTTTATTGCCAAGCTAATAAAAACAGATGGCGACAAATCAAGTTACAAGCATTTCCTTCATCCCCCGTCAAAGAGTTTCCAAATCATTCCAGCACCAGATGGCTAAGAGCGGCCGTTAGGCCGCCCATTCCAGAAGTTTGTTTTCTTTATGTTAGTTTTCAGTGATGTATTTTGCTATTATCAGATGTTTTAATTACCGAGTAAATTTTTAAAGAGCATTTCGGCAGTTAAAAAATCATTTATTGTAAATAAAATAATGTAAGTTTCTCGTTTCAAAAATATAGTTTGAATTAAATATAGCGCCAAGTATCGATAGACTCGCGGATTGGTCAATCTAGTTCAAGTTTGTGCAATTTTTTCCCACTCTTGATTATCTTTCCTTTCATTCATGCTACAAAATATTACGATATTAGTTTGCAAAATATATTCGTGGCGTGCGAATCCGCGTGACAGTGAAACAATTTTAAATTGGAGTACCTACCAATTCATAATTTTGCCAACTTTCCGCCGGCTTAAATTAATTTTACTTGTTAGTAAATCCGATAATAGGTTAATTATTACACCTACCCATTGTACGCCGAAGGTTATATAATTTCGAATTAAATTATGATGCATTAATTTATTTTAATAATGTTAAACAAATCGTACATTTTTGTTGTTATTTTTATTTTATCATTTGACTTCTGTACATCTACAGTACACTATCATGAACATATTTTTGACGAATCTGCCTTGTGTGAGTTCTACGACCCTAGTTTGCCAAAAGATGTACAAAAATTTTATGTTTTAAAGTAAGTGTGTTTTTCATTTTTTGAATAGTAGATTTTTATCGGTTTACTATAATTTTTTTAGTAAATTATACAAACATAAAGAGGAAATTCATGGGAAAGATGTTACTTTATATTTTTATCCTTGCCGAAAGAAAAAAATTCCTAATTGTGATGAAAAATCAGCTGTTTGTCTATTAAATTATGAAAATAAAGAGGAATCCGTTATTAATTTTGGACGATCTTTCAAATATTTAATATCTGGTAAGTTTACATTTATTTTTTTATATATTATGTAGGTTTATAATTTTTTATAATACTATGCACGAAAATTTTAATGCCAATTTTCGAATTCACTTGCATTGTGTGATGTAGCAAACAATTTAATAAATGATAAAGTATTGTATTATGTACATACAGTAATGAGATAATGGATTATTTATGCTAAATGTATGTTTGTTTTTGGCGGTAAAACAAACATGTGCTTGTGAGTGATGATCCCTCAAAGCACTTGAATTGGACGAGGCAAATTTTCGTATGAAGCCGAAAAACAGAAAAGTCAGAATAAGATGTTGATTATGTATTATAATATAGAAAGGTTTAAGAGTTTTGCCCAAAGCTATACCGAGAACTTTTTTTTGTCATTTTTACTTCCCCAATTGCTCAAAAATTAAAATAATCATCAATCGCCATCAAATGGGAAACATCGCTTTATGCAAACACGGTAAACAACATCGATTTTCTGATTTGTCATAAAATGAAAATTCCACTTTGGGAAACCCTGAATCTTATTTTTCAGTTTGCGCAATGTTCCTGGAATAGGTAAACTAGAATTATTTTCATACTATTATTTTCATTTTATTTTCATTATAATATGTTATAAATTTATGAGAAGATAATATAACTCGTTACACCATGTCCAAAATAGGAGCAAAAGCTAAAAGAAAAATTCTTCTAACCCCTATTATAGTTTCCAACGCACAACCCTATAAAGTACATGGTTTTTCCAATGTTTGCCCAAAATAACGCCGTTTTCAGATTTTGATGTAGACTTTGTTTACTTATCCATCTGACACAAAAGAGACCCACGGCTAATGAAAGAGTAGGTGCTAAATTCTCTGTAGTAAAACTATGTACGTATGTATGTACATAGTAAATATATAACAAACTTTCTATTTGGAGGAACAATAGAAAACTTATTTGATGAAAATTTTGTAATTTGCGTAGAATTAAATCCTCTGTAACTTTCCTTTATCACTTCTATAGGATTCCAGGAAAAACTCCTTCCAAAAGAAGAAATTAGAATCTAAAACCTACATTATTTTGTGCAAAACCGAGGTTGTTTGCAACGTCGCGTCGTCGGAAACTAAAGACGCTAGAAGTTTTTGTTTAGCGTTTGCTCACACAAGTTTATGTACTTTAATATGTTAGTTAAATTTTGCTAATTCATATTTTGATCCGGTTTTCTTTTGTTCTGTTCCGATCCGAGTCTGATGTCGAAAACTTAGGGGCTCTTGCGATGCCAAACCAAAGGGTTTTAACAAGAATATCGTATTTCCGAGTTATTTTCTCAAAAAAGTCTTACCCAAGGATTGAACCTATTTGGATCGATATTAAAAGAAACCTTAATGTGTTGATTAAAAATTCCTAGTTTTATTAGTTTTCAATTTAAAGGATTAAAATGAAAATTACGATTATTTTATTTTTGATATCTCAACAACTAAAAATAATAGGTCAAATTTCTTGAGGTTATTAGTCAGAATAAAAATACGGAACTTTGCTCTAATTTAACGGACTTCTTATCTCTTGAAAGCAAAATTTAGTTGAAATTGCATGTTTAATCATTTTATCAATTTTATACTTTCCTTGATTAATCAACTATGTATAATGTATGTACTAAGAAAGAAATCTGAGCTAGTTTATTTCTGGGATTGAGCTTTACGAGGCACTGCAAAAATCGAAATTGCTGACTTCGTTATACAACAGTGATTTTTTGTGGTTTTTGCTTTAAATCTAGAAGCAATTCACACGTACAAGAAGTTCTTATATACAGTAGAACCTCTATAACTCGGGCTTCAAGGGAGAGATTAAAACTTTCGGAACTAATGAGGTTTCGACGTACTACGTATGAAGAATTTCGAAATACAGTTTTTAATTTTTTCAATTTCGACTTATGGGGGCATATTTTCTAAGTATGATTCTTCAAGTTGTTTCTTTATAAAATAAAAACTTCGTATCGCCGCCACTTACCGTGCGAATTTTCAATTGACTAGATAACGCTTGCGCAATTTCTAAATTAACTAGCAAATTTTTATACAAGTGGCAAACACTGTAAAAAAATTTCAGCAAAATTTGCTACCA
This sequence comes from Podabrus alpinus, assembly GCA_932274525.1. NCBI lineage: Eukaryota > Metazoa > Arthropoda > Insecta > Coleoptera > Cantharidae > Podabrus > Podabrus alpinus. Next base: position 74,198,678 of record OW026453.1, on the reverse strand, counting down.
AATTTACGCGTTTAACACTTTTATAAAAATTTGCTAGCAAATTTGCAATAAAATTTACACAGAAGTCACACCGTCTTGAGAGTAAAATATCTTAGATAAAAGTTGTAGTAAATTTTATTTTCTACAAGATTTATAGCAATCATTTTCATCCTAAAGTCATCTGGTAAGCAAATATTGCGAAGAAACATTTTGTTTTCGGCATTTTTGTTAAAATGGTCAAGTGCGAAATTCCGTTAAAGTATACATACGTATGTATATCAACTAACCAAGATTTCGTAGTTGGTACCGGAAGCTGATGATTCTCGCTTTAATTAATCTCAACGTAATTCTGCACTTTATGCTGTTCTGGAGAAAAAATCTCGTTTTCGTTATTTCTCTAATGTAAGTTTTGATTTAAATAAGATAATTAATTTTTTTATGGTTATATTTGAATTTTCTTCCAGTATACATAGAGTTGATGTAATTCATTTTTAAATTAATATATAAAAAATATATTATTAACCCTGGATACACAAGGTGATGTTGTAGGTGCATATTTGACAAGGTGGCGTCATATATGACACCAAATTATTTCTTTATTTAAGAGTTGAAAAACCAAAAAAAAATTAATTATATTTTTATAGATACCTTAATTAAAGCATTAGTAACAAGAATTATGAAAATAATAGTTATATAATTTTTCAATGTTGCATTATTTACACAAAAAGTAAATTTTATATTTTATGTATATAAGCTAACAAAAGGTCTCTCGTAAGAAAAATAGAAAACAAAAACATGTCAAACTAAATTGAATTAATAGTTTGAAATATATAAAAACAAAAATTATCAATAATACCCTTAAATATAATAATCAACTATTATATTTCATGCTATTCCATCATACATTCTTACGCGATGTTCAGCACAGAGGCTCTTATTGCACTTATTACAATAAATAGCACCTCTTCTGCTTCTAGGACAACTAGAACATCTTCCTGGACGACCTATAGGTTTATTTTGTATTTTTTTCTCTTCCTCGCAGCCAAGTATTTTTCGAATTGAGTCTTTAAGTTCAGTAGGTAAAAGGTAAACGTTCATTTACCATTCGGCGTCTCATGTGTTGTTCACATAATAAAGAAGCAATAATTCTTTGGAAAAACTTGACATTTTAATTAATTTGTATTGTAATTAAAACTACACTAATAGTATTTTATAATATCTGCTGAAAAATCGATGAAAAATTTAACAATTAAAAAAAAATTATGGAAGAGTGTAATAAATTTATATTACATATATACGTAAATAGCAAGGTGGCGTCATATATGACACAAGCTCCAATAACAATCACAAATATCAAAATTTTATTTTTTTTTTAATGAACACAACACAAGGTTAACACAAGTACTGAAGGTATAGGGACGGAAAAGTTTGAAAGCCTCCCCGGGAGAAGTGCAGACTTAAAACTATAAATCCCGTGTCACCGGTGACACCACCTTGTGTATCCAGGGTTAATATCATGATACAATAAGTTTTAATTATTGTATCATGGGTTAATATAATATTAATTTGAAATTATCGAGCACAAAAAATTGATTTCTGAACTATCGAGATCATCCAGGATCTCCTCCTTCACGAAAATTTCATAGGCTTCAGCGAGAAAGATAATGGTCACAGTTTTTTGAAATACCAAATGAATAATTTTACTTGTAATTATATGGAAAATGACCACACAAATTTATAATTCTGAAATCGACAGAAATTTCACATAACGCAGATTAGTAACAGTAGATTTTTTTAACAAAGTCGTCGAGTAAATACGAGGGGTTAATCGTAAGCGAAATTCACGTATACCAGACTACCAAATGTACAGACTTCCTTGAACTTCCACAGAATGCCACAAATTTTTAAAAACTGATGGTTTTTGAAAAATTTCAGAGAGTACCGTGGACTGCAATTTCTCGATAGAAATTTCGAATTTCTGAAAATATTCAATTATCAATTTTAGATCCAAATATGTGTATAATAGTAGGAAAGGGTTGGTACAGTGGATTACTTGATACATATAATCAATCTGTTAGGTAATTTATTTTTAAATTCAATTTAAGGTAAAAATTTCACACGGGGGAGAGTTTATACAAAATTTTCTAGGAGCCTTTGAAACTTAAATTTATCAAATTGATATGAATATTATTTTTACCCTTTTTATTTTTATCCTTTAGGCTTTCAATAAATTTTTTTTAAATTTTGTATTCCCCTATAGGAAAATTATGCTATTGGGGGTTAATATGAATAGATTATAACTTTCGCATTTCCTTAACCAAAATAATCAATTAATAGTTTTTTAATTATTATATTATTGTGATTGTATGCACCTACTTAATTTGATTAAGTCCCCCACGCATTGTATCAATTCTCCCACACCAAGTACATAGTCCAGTCATTTGGTAATTTTTTGGGGAAATAATTCGGATTATATGATTTTGTTTGCTTAAAAAATTCCATATACCCAGACCCCCTGGTCCCTACAACAGCCAACTTCTTAAGTTACTTTTAAAATATTCACATTCTTCATATTATGTCAAATTAAATACTCGGCAACAATAGAAATATATTGTCAAAGAATGCATCAAGATCTATAGAATCCATTAGGCCTTCCACAAATAATATGGGGCTTTCAGGAATTTACAAAAAATGTCGAGAAACTTTCAAAGATTGCCAAGAAACTTCCAAAGAATCCAAAACATTTGTACACCAGACTTCCGTTGTGATTAACCCCTCCAATAAATATTAGAAATTAAAAAAAGTTGTACGGCATCAAGGTAGATTATGTCGACCATAAAATGGGCGAAGAGCTCTATAAGTTTCGCGAACGGAACTCTGACTTGGAAAGTAAATTTCCACAATTTGGTAGCGTTGTTCAAGTGTTAATTTGTTCATGATTAAATGGCAAACCTTTCGGAACACAAATGTCGAAGAACCGTCACTTTGACAAACTTCATTCAAAAGTTATCATAAAAAATATCTCGTGCAGCTAAAAAACACCATATATATATTAAACCGAACGACGATAGAACACGAGGAAGACCGAGGGCGAGATGGTGGGACCAGGTTACAGGCGACTTGAAAAAGATGGAGATCGGTGAATGGTGGATAAAGGTTCAGGACCGGAAATACTGGAGAGAAGTAGTCAGGAACGCGATAACACATACGAAATTATAAACGACAAACTAGGAAAGAAGAAACAAATAAGACAAAACCAAAATATGTTATACGGGGGCTAATCCTCCCCTTCAAATGGATTTGTAAATCCTGATAACGGGATAGCAATATTCTACAAAGAATGTAATGCTTTAAGGGCCAGTTTTTCAGTCGTGAGTTAACTTTTGGGTTAGGTAACTTGGTTTAAAAGTTAACCAATATCTTAAACTAGTTTAGGTCGAATATGAGTTTTTCAGTGACTAGACTCCGCCTCCTAATATTCTAGTGAAATTTCACAATTTGACAATCAACGTATTGAAATTGTGAGGTTATGCTGTGAATTGTAAATAATCAATTGTTACAAATTGACTCAAATTAATCAATTGAATCAAATTAACAAATTCCACTTTATATTTGCACGTCAAAGATGGTCAAAGTAAACAGGTAAACTAAAATCACAGAATATATAGGTTAACTAAAATATTTTAGTTAAACCACCACTGGCGCTGGTTTAAGTAATTGGTTAGACAACACTTCTAACCCAAGAGTGAAAAACCCGTAACCATGAAATTTTGTAGTTAACTATTTTTATTTGGTTTAAACCACGACTGAAAAACTGGGCCTAAATAAAATAAATAAATAAAAATTTGGTGTTGTTATCAATGATGTTTTTTATCAATAACTGGAAACACTTAATTATGTTTGTTCGCGCAATATTTGTTATTTTTATATTTACCGTTAGAATAAAAAATAGATAAACCTGTGAACTGATATAGTATGGCAACATATTATTGTAGGGGAGTTCCCTATTTTATGAATTTTTAAACTGTTTAGTATGAGTTTCTATTAGAAATCTAAAAGGCATTCTAAAAAGAAAGGCTAATGTCCAAAAAGTGGTGTTTATAGATTGCTGTGATATCTCTCGACAAATGGGAGCTGGGGGGTGCTACGAATTGCGAGAAACTATCGTGCCTCAAAATTTGATTTCCTAATCATTCAAATACTTAATTTTTCAGAACGCCTTTGCTGGACTATCGCCCTAACTGCTCGCTCAATAAATCTGTACGCTCGTTATTGTATTTACGATAAAATTTGTTTCCAATTATGTTAATTTCCAGTTGTTTTTATTGATTAACGAAATCGCTGATAACTTCTTGTGTGCAACTTATCATCCTTAGCTTATCATCCAAACTTCTTATTAATATTTTTCAAAATTATTCACATCTCACGTATGTACTACATCATAGTACATACATACATAGATAGAAAAAAATTAGTTTCTCTGCTTTTATTTTATTTATCCGTGTTTTTATAATAAACCCAAAATTTTCCATTCATTTATTTTTATTTCAATTATTTTACAACAAAATTTTCTTTTCCTCAATTTTTATTTCAAAAATACACGACTTACCTGGTCAAATCCCCAGGGCGAAATGATTATAATGCTATCAGTTTTACAAATATTTCAAATACAAAATGTAGCAAAATTATTAAATACTAGCTGGCACGGGCGGCATTCGCCGCCCTTAGCCATCTAAACCCATAATAGATCCGTGAAGGCCATAGTTGTTCGGCATTCGGCCTCACAGGGCGGACCATAATAGATCCGTGAAGGCCATAGTTGTTCGGCCTTCGGCCTCACAGGGGGAAGACCATAATAGATCCGTGAAGGCCATAGTTGTTCGGCCTTCGGCCTCGCAGGGCGGACCATAATAAATCCGTGAAGGCCATAATTGTTCGGCCTACGGCCTCACTGGGCGAACCATAATAGATTCGTGAAGGCCATAATTGTTCGGCCTTCGGCCTCACAGGGCGAACCATAATAGATCCGTGAAGGCCATAATTGTTCGGCCTTCGGCTATAAGGTTATAAGGGGTTATAACCTAATTTGTAGACAAGCGAATGATCTTTAAAAAAGTTCTAATCCATTAACCTTAAAAAATCAATAATATCGGAGCTATGGCCGTTTGAAATCAGAAATTCAAAAAATTGCTTTAAAGGGAGGTACCCCCCAAAGGTTTAGATTTGGGCAAAAATTTTATTTGAAAATTTGTCTTAGAAAAGTGTCCTTTATCACCACCTCAAAGGTTCTCCACGGTCACGGGGACACCCTGTATATACATAGATAGATTATACTGAACTGCTATTTTCCTCCCCCAAATATTTTCATTTTTTACATCCACGCTGGAATTATCTTTGAATTTGGAACCGCTTGCTATAGTTTTTCTTCTTGCTCATACAATTATAAAATATAAATGTTCATTAAAGAAATTAAAAATAAAATTCGTCCTTTTACGAAGTCATTTTGATCTATTGTACATTCGCGATTCCCAGCAGAATGGTTAAATTTGAAATGAATTTTTTCGTTTACTTTACGTAAACCTATTTAAAGCGGCCATATTTGTTTACATTTGCAGTGTCACCAACGTTAATTTCAGTTCCCAATAAATTTTCTCTGAAAACAGTATTTTTGAAATGAATAAAAATATAATATGATAACCGTAAAACAATTTTTTAATTTGCTTCATTTTTATGCTCTGCTAGGACCGTTCTGGTGCAGTATTTATTATTGGTGCTGCTAGTTATTTGTCATATTAATTCCAATAATAAGGTAAAATTATAATATTATAGTAGGTACCTATTAATTTTTATTCTTGTGATTCATTAATTCTAATTTAAAAAAAAAAACATAATAGTTTAACTATTGATGGTGTTTAATTTATTTATGTACCTACTATATCGTGCATTTATTTTTTAATGATTTTTTCATTTATAAAAATTACTTATAGACAATAAGAGACGTCTTGAATCAATTGATGGGGATTCCTGTACTTCATTGGAAAACTACACTGTAACTATCCTGTTTAGTTGCAAGGAAGTAAGAATTTTTGCTTATTTATAGTAACTATAATAATGTTTGCTTATCATTTTAACCATAGAATACTTTTGATAAATACAATCTTACAAATTTATTTAGCAATTCATATTTTTTCATTGCGTAATTTTTATTTTTTCAATGTAAATCAATCGTATCACCTTATGCTTCTTCTTCATTTCCTTACCCCCATGGTCAAATTTGGAACAAATTCGATATAAAAAATATTTTAGGGGCATTTTGTTAGATAATCCTCGCACACGTCAACCTTATTTTCTTCTGCCATTGACATTATCTTATCGTATCTTATTTTTGAGCTATGACATCATCGTAAATTTTTTAAATTGCAACGCTTATTTTTATTTCCGGATTTAGATAGACCACAATTTTCTAGGTATGAAAATGTACAAAAATTGTGACCCGAAGAGAAAAGTTTTCAAGGTAAACAGTCCTAAAGTTTCAAAAAAGCATTTAATCAATTATACAAATTTAGTTTAGAGAAGCTTTTGCACAAATGATGTAAAGTAGAGAATCGAAGATTCGTGAAGAAAAGTAAGGGTTGTCATTTAAAAAAAATAGACGATGACGTCACAGCTCAAAAACAAAACAAAAACAAATGGCAGAAGAAAGTGACATTTAAAAAAATAAGGTTGATGTGCCCGAAGATTTTCTGAGAAAATTCCTCTAAAATGTTTTACGAGCTCACTGTATTTAAATTGGGTACCTATAACTGGGTTTATTTTAGGACATTTCACTACATCAGAAAAGCAAGTGTAACTGGATTTTGGAAATGCAAGATTACACATCATGTAAACAACCTTACTACACCAGCACTATGGACAACCACATTATAAATTTAAGATCCTTAGAGAAAGTGAAAAGTCTGAAGATTACACAAAACGACAAAACATTTTTTCTAAGCTTCTTTAAACAATCGGAAGAATGTGCTGCCACTGGTGCTTCTGTATGTGAAATTAAAAATAACGGCGACGTAATACCTTTAAGCGACATTTCTCAAACCACTGCTTATGACAGCAAGGAAAACAAATTAATAATTACAGGACATCATGGTTCAAAATCGAGTAAGTAGGAGTTAGTATCCAAATAAGGATCAGATTTTAGTTGCATGGGACCTTTAAAATGTTTAAATTTTAATTATTTCTTTTTAAGAAAAACGAACTACAACTATACATATTAAATGTAATTGGGCAATCGAAGGTGTATCAAATGGTAAACTCCTAGAATCCAACTCGCCTAAAAAATTCAATTTTGAAGTGGAGTCTTCTTTGGCATGCATTAAATTACCATTAAATTGTTTGGTAAGAAACATTTTTGTATAATTTTTTAAGTGGCAAACCAATACTTGAATTTTTAATCAATTAGTATCTGCTTTAAAGTTCTGAAATCTGCAATTTCCTCATCGACATAATGATTTTCTTCTGATATAGATAACGTCCGGGATAAACTTGGATAGTAGTTTGATGTACAATATATCTGGCCTCAATAAACCAAACGGTGGTTGGCAGGTTGCAAATTACAATTCTGGGATTATAAAAATTAATGTGTGTGGTCCTTTAAATCTTAACCATGAAGAAATTTCAACTTTCAACGGTTTGTAAAATTTGTAACAGATATTTAAATGCTTCTTTATATAATATTATAGTACGTAATTATAGATTTCTCAATTATCTCATAAAAAGAACAATAATTTTTATTTGTTTTAGTGGAGTTTTCTCAGATACGATTAGAAGAAACAAGTAATGGAATAAACACCAATTTAGGAAGTATCCCTTTGAATTTTGAAGTGGATGGATATACTGTGAAAGGAAGGTTTATTGGTAAGTTGTATGCAACCCTTTATTGTGTTACAATTTTAACAATATTCCAAAAATATGCAGGTATCCTGTTAATATCCAGTTACCTAACCTTCAAATTTATAATATAGAAGTCGAACCTAAATCTGTAGGAACCTAACCCCCTTTAAATCAAGTTTTTAATTTATTTCAGAGAGCGAGGTTTTCATGTTGGACCTAAAATTTTTTCAAAGGGCCTTCGTGCATTTAGGAACTGAATTATTAAAAGGTGCAAAATTTTATATATTGCTATGATACTTGAATTAAAATTTTTTATTTGTTCAATTCCAATTCCAAATAATTTTTCTTCGTTCGTTCATAACCCACAAATTTCAATAAACCGCTTTTTTAATTTGCTCAACCTTTCCTTCCTTTATTTTTATTTAAAATCAAATATTCTTCTCTAAGTGCCGTGCCTGATATAGACGTAGGCGACCTCTCTCCTATGTATGTGTTGTGCGTTTGAAGTATTATCACTAGAGATGAGATTTTTAGGTCGTATAAATGTTATACCAGAGAGCGTTAAAGGGTTAATTGATACACGGTCCCGTTTCTTCTTTATTTTTCATACAGCATAACTTTCGAACGGGGCCGTGTATCAATTAACCCTTTAACGCTCTCTGGTATAACATTTATACGACCTAAAAATCTCATCTCTAATTATCACACACATAGTGGACCTACTGCTTAACGCGGGCCCCGAACCGCGGGAAGTGTATATATTTCATCTCCAGAGAGGCTGTACAAGGCAGATTACACCTCGGTGGTTTGCCATTGCCTTCCGAGGGGAGACGGTCAGAATAAAGTTTTACTGAGCCCGGAGCTGAACCAGGTGTTTAGCATTAGCAGCAACGCACTTAACCGCTAAGCTGGCGACCATCAAATATTATTTTTCACAATTACAAAAATTCGCAAAAATTATCACGTCTATCCAGTTCCGTTGCACTTGCGTGCATCTTCCTCTTCAAAATTCAAAATTTTTATTAATCTATAAAATTCAAAAATTATCATGGCAATATGTTTATAAAATATTCTGCATATCTAGGAATGTCTTATTCAAAGTTGAAGTTATATTTATTTTTTTTTACCAAAACCATACATTTAATAGTAATTACTAATTATATAACGGCGTTCTTCTTTTAGAGGGAAGTGTGTGTTCCAAAAATGCTAATCGTACGATCAGTACTGAAATCGAATTTATATGTGATAATCGTGAAAATGGACCAAAATTTGTGGGTTATGTTGATGATTGCACTTACAAATTAAAATGGGAAACCCCCACTGCGTGTCCTGTTCTATACGTAAGTTTCGAATATTGGCTAATTTACACTTACTACATATAAAAACATTTTACAGAGAAAATCTGAAGACGATTGTAGATTTAGCGATTTAGATTTAAGTGGCCTTCATAATATGACTGATGATAAGATACTCGAATTGGAAGATTCTAGTCGCCTTAGGTATAATTTATGCGGTTCTTTAACGCAACGTTGCAATCAAGATCCTAACGTTAGCGTTTGTTGGATCAAGAATGATGGAATGGAGCTTCCCGTGGGTATGTAGCTTATACTGTTTTAAATAACAATTAAGATAACTTCAACTATACTTAATACGTACCACAGGTTACACAAGCCAAACGTTAGTACAAACCGACGAATTAATAAGTTTGAATCTCGATGGCGACGAATGTGGTGATTACAGATATTCAACAAAAATTTATTTTGTTTGTAATTATTCGGTTCCTCTGCAAGGAAGAGTTTTACACCATCAGGTGAGCATATAATACCTATAGTTGCTTTCAATTTAAATTACTGAGAGAAATTTTGTACTGAAATATTACCTCGTTCATGATTGGTCAATTTTATAAAATAGGTTTACAAAATTTTCATGAATTTATTGAGAAATAAATTGCTTGATAATTGTTATTAAAAACAAAATTTAATACACTAAATAATCGCATCTGCAGTTGACACCACAACTCGCCATTCATGTCACATAGCTGGATAGTACAATTAACGTTAGTGTGACGTCACGGTTTGTTTTCGTTTTAAAATTATTTAAATAATACGAAATTCATTATTTAATTAGTACATCGAAATGAGTCTCATTTAGAAAAATATAACCATATTACATGGCAAAGGACATCCTAAGGATCGTATTTACGTAAAAAACACAACTACATTTTTTTGTCGGTACCCCATGGTCGCTAAATAATTTTAACCTTCTAAAATTGTATTTTTTCGGCATTTGCTTCTGTATTCTTCTTTTAATTGCAAAGTTTTCACGTTGGTGGTATTCCAAGTCACAGATTTAGCCTTTTTATGCGCGGTTTCATAAAACTTAACAAGCCGTTAAAATTACTGGAATTGACAAACATTTTCTATTGGTTAGTTAAATTTAATGGCTTGTTAACTATTACCTAACTAATACATATTATTACACAAATATGCAGTCACGGTCTTTTGCAGAAGATTTTTTCGAAGTTTTTATGGTTTTTACAGTCTGCGAGTTAAAATTTGCGGAAATTAATAACTCATCAGTCAATAATAGTTCGATTTAATTCAAACAAACCAGTAAATCCCTCTGCTAAGTAGAAAGATTTGTAAATTTTTAGGGTTTTTCACGTTAAAGGTGCGACCAGGATATCTAAATATGCATATCCAATTTGACCCCACCAAGGCCGTGTTCGGTCTGGCTCTTTTTTCGCTTTGAAGACAACAGGGTTGTTGTCTCCTTTAACAATAAACAGGGTGGCCACTTGCCATAAATTCATAAAAAATCATAAATTTTGAAAATTGCCATAAAAATCATAAATTTTACGACTTTGCCATAAAATATCATAAATTTTAGTTAAAATTAAAAATTTAAAATAGTTAAATTATTTTTAGTAACCGAACCCATGCTCATCCCATGATCAAATTTGGTAAAAATTATATCTTATATATAAAAATTTATGTGATTCTTATTGACAAATTTTTGGCATTTCTTTCTTCATTTTTTACCCAGAAATCTGTGGGGTTCTAAAAATATTTTCTTCATTTTTTACCCACAAATTTGTGGGTAAACCGGTGAAAGGGTTAAGTATTCATAATTATTATTTTATTTAGGGCCGCGATTATAAAGGACAAATATTTGTCCTAAAAGTTGTAAGATTCCTCAAAAATTGCTTTACTACAACACGGTTTTGCTATAAATATAAATTTTTAAACAACAAAACACGTGTTTTTGCAGGGCCGGGCCGGCCTGAAAATATTGAATATTTTTTAAAATAAAATGTTTTTATTTTTTTTAAGCTTAAGAATTTTTAATAGGTATTAATAGGGAAAATTATATTTTTATTATTTATGAAATGATCTATTTGTTATGTCCCAATTTATACCCAGGCAATTTTTAATTGATTCAGTTGGCAAATTGAGGATTGCCGCCCCCCTGAAAAAAGTTGGTTGAGCACGTCCCTGACTATTACTACAATAGTCAGGGTAATTCACGAAACTGGTTTCTTTTTAGCTTGAAATATGCACACATTTTTTTGTAAATTGTCTGGATGGGGCGAGGTATAAAGGGAGTTTCCCCCCCTCGGGGTGCGGCCATAAATTTTTGTATCGAGTGCCATAAATTTGCCATAAATTTTTGCTTTGAGTGCCATAAAGTCATAAATAAATGTTACTTATTGCTAGTGGCCGCCCTGAATAAAGGATACCTAAGTTAGGCTCAAATAATTTGGTTCCTGCGGTATTAGTAAAAATAGTACGAATTAAGCTTAAAATCACGAATCAAATAAGTGCATTTTAAATTAATCTTTTCCATTCATTTTAATGTAACCTTCTCTCTTTACTACAATTTGAATTATCTGTCAATGTCATTATATTGGGTTATGTAATAAAAATGTTTATGATTATTTAAAAAAAAAGAAAGTGAAAGATATGTTAACAATGAAACAATATTTTAAATAAATGAACTGAAGACTCGTTCGTGACACATCATTGTATAAATATTCGAAGCTTTTCTTGATAAACTTATCGGTTATAATGATTACTCATACTATAAATAATAAACGATATCGAAGAATGTAATTTTGTGTTGTAATTGATAGGTATGTAGTTTTGTTGAGTAAGATGTTTGAAAAATAAGTGGTTTATCAAGTGGCGGCCCGTGCAGGAAGTGCGCTAGGGTGCCGACCTCCCAAAAACGCTATACAAAATAATTTCTACCTATAAGGGCTCGCCACATAGCCTGTGCTGTGCTATGTCAACACAAACTTTGAATGATTTCATGGTCATGCGCAAAATAGCATAGCAACTCATAACTATGTGAACGTCACTATTGAAACCATATGCCATTGGCATATCACAGCACAGGCTATGTGGCGAGCCCTATAAATGTGATCCAAAATTAAAGCGCTATCTTGAGCTATCACCGTTTGCATATTTATGTTAGTTTTCGTCGGAATAAAACGAGTAAAACCACTAAATGCTTATTTGAATAACTACATTTTTTTAAATTAAAAAATCAAAAATTAGAAATTTAAGTCAGTAAATTCGAAAATAGTTCAAACGAAAAATAACGTACGCGGTGGAATAATAACTAATAATGTATTGCATTCTAATTTAATATCAAACACACAGTGTAAAACTCAATTAAAATCAAAAAACAAAAATTTCTTAAATTCACCACCTAAACATAGAAAAAACAAAAAAAAAGAGAGCAGTCTTGAGACTACACTCACAAATGGATAAGGGCTTGAGAGCAGTCTCTGAGACAAGCAGGCGCAGGTATCGGAGACTGCACGTGTCACAAGTGGACATGTTCATTTCTGCTCTCGTGACTTAGTCTCCAGTTTTCTGCAATTGTTGGAAAAGCTGGGACTTGCTCAAGTGACGCAAGTTTTTAATTTTTAAAATTTTAAACTAATTTTAATTTTTATTTCGCAATAAACATAATTTTTCAAAATGAGCGTGAAGAATGTTGCCAAGGTTGTACCAGATAAACGAGAGTGGACTGATGAAGAAGTTTTTGAGTTAATTCATCTTTATGAGAAACAAGAGTTTTTATGGAATGTTAACCTTCCGGAACTCGCGCAGTTGTAATTTATACAACAGGTTCACTATTTTGTAGGAATTTTGAAAAAGAGAGAAATTGTTGCAAAGCCTTGTATTTCTCAATTCATTCCTGCTGAATCATATTTGGAAAAAATAATAATTAATAAAAATAAAAAGCTTGCGATCAAGTCGCACAACTGACCACAAACGACTGTGAGTTGACTTTCAAGTCGATACGAAATTTTGCTAATCACGAGACTGTCGAGTCTCCACAACTGCGCAACAAATGGACAACACCCTGAGACCAATCTCGAGATTGGTGGACACTAGCCTTAAAACAACCTATATTTTGAGGAATATACTGCGGTGGCCCAAAATGGGATCGATTCAATTAAAAGACACAATCGTAATTTAGTTAGTTTAAAAGCTATGAGTTTGTTTGTTTAACTGTACCAGGCTTTGGAAATGCCTAAAAATGTTGAAATGCTGTTGGTTCAGATCTACGACGAAACTCAAGTGAAGTCTCTTCAATGGATGCTGTTTCTATAAATAAAATGTAAGAGATAAATTATAAAATAGCGATAAATATTTTTCACCTTCAGAGTAAAACAAATTAGGTAATTTTAAAGATCTGCTAAGTTGGGTAAACACGTAATAAACGGTGTGATAAATGGAGTGAGTAAATGAAGTGAAAAAGGACGGGTTTATTTTCCGACGAATTCGAAAATTGGTGAAACGCGCCTGCCCATGAGAATTTTGGAAAGAGAAGTTTTCTTAAAGGACGAGGACTTCGCGGTGTGTCCGTCGACACGTGAGGACGTATTTTGGGGATTCGCATAGTGTCAGTGAGAAGAGAAGAACGTATTTGGATTTTTATGAGTTGAATTTTGATGGTGTCCGCCAGAGCATAAGAACATATTTTTTAGATGGTTAATGATTCGCAAAAGTAATAGTAATTCGTAAAAGTAATGGTAAAATTGAGAACGAGAAATTAATATTGAAAAGCTGTGACATCCGTTGGGTGAAAATTTTGATTACGACTGGATAGTTTTATGGTTATGGGTGAACGATAATGGAAAGTTTGAGTTATTCAATGCTTAGTAATTTACTCATCTGTTAAAGGAAGAATATTTCGTTGGGAACGATCAATGGTGGACGAATATTTCTCTGATGGCAATTTTAAAAGAAGAAATTTTGAGCTAATTCACTTCTACCTAGGCTACTCGAGTGTGGTGCAACAAGAACAGTTTTCGTCGACGGGAAAACATTCGGTAAGAACTTTACGCGTCTTTGTTTCATTTATATAATACGATTGAACTTTATAAGAGTGCGATAATTTTCGGAGGGGGAATTTTTTTAGATTTAAGAATTATTTGTACACTTGATTTGTTTTCTTTATTTGATTTTATGGTTTGTCTCAATATAAAATGTGTTAATAAATGAACATGTACTGATTGAGGAGATTTTATTTGAGTACATTTTATTTCATAAAATACAGCATAGGTATTCGACAGATCCAGGTACAGATTAAAATTTTGAATCATTCAATTGAGCTACGAATTAGTAACCAGACGAGGTGTCTTTTTATTATAATCGAACCATCTACACGCCCATAATTAGAGTCTCATTGCCGAGTAGCCGGGAGTATATAAAAAAGAGCCGTTAATTTCTTTCCTCGCTATATAAAATAAAATTCTTGTCTTATCACGGCAATACATTCTTAAATGAAGAATATTTAATATGCTTGTAACAAGAATATAAAGTATATGTAGGTATTGTTATAAAAAAAAAATCTTAAATTAAAGAAACATTTTAAGTAATTAATATTCTCTTTAAAAACATTTTTTGCTTATTTTAAGAAAACTTTCTCTGTAGGGTATTTTTAATTGAAAGCAACTATAACTGATATTTAAAATCAAATTTGGATAAAAATTGCATTTTTTTACTATAACTGTTTATCTTTTCAGATGATTGATCAATGCAAATTTGAAATAACTATTGCAACTCCATTAGCGTGCAGAAAAACTCATAAAAAAATGGATTGTGCTGTAAATACAGACACTGGAAATTTTAACTTAAGTTCTTTAACGAAGTTCGACAATGATTATTATCTTAACGATACCAATGAATCAAATATTACATACATTTTAAATATTTGTAATCCAATAACAAATCTGTTATGTTTGTCTGATTCGGCTATTTGTATGGTTAATTATAGCAATCCACATTTTCACTTCAAGTGAGCCGAAAATATTAAATCAATAAACAAACCACTTAATTAATAATTTTCGCATTATTTATTTTAGGTATAAACAAATTGGAATCTTTGGTAACACCAATCTTGTGGTCGAAGATGAAACATTAAACTTGAATTACACATTTGGAGATACTTGCTCCTTTCCGGATAGATATCGCAGTACCATTAATTTTACATGTTTTACATCTTCAGATAAATCGGTATTTATGTCTTTAATTAATTGTGAAAATTTAATATTTACTTTTGTTTAGGAAGGACCTCTGCTTGTTAACAAAACAAATTGTGTTTATGAGTTTGAATGGAAAACTAAATATGCTTGTTTAAGTAAAACAAAAAACGTCTCTCCAGATGAGAAAGATAAAATTAATGGTAATCAATAGTGGCATAAGTAAAATTTAAATATCTAATTATTATTTTTTAGTCTCGCCGTTTAATAATCCGATTGTAATTTCAACCACCACATCAACCACGAAAAAACCTGCTTTTATTGCGCCTTCATCAAGCAATATTAATGATGAAAGTGAGAAAACGGAAAAGCCTATCGTTGTGACACGTAAAATACACACTGCCACTACAAAACCAACTCAACCTCATGTAAAAATTTTAAAACTACAAAATTGTACAATTAAAAATAACGAAACAAATTACACATTAAATTTAACCTCTCTTGAAACAATTAAGGTAAATATTATGGCCTGTTAAACTTTTTATAAAAATGATTTCTTGCAGATTAAGTCAGTCCATAGTAACTATTCCGTTGCATTCAACCAACTTTTAAGTTCATGCAATGGTTTTATATGCAAAAACGAACAATTGATTATGCCATTATTGGACGTTTGTCCGACTATTAACTTTAATTACAGTAAATCAATGATCAAATTATCATTCATTTCTCAGGGATGTAGCAATGGTGACCTATTTAAATCGGATATTTGGTTAAAATGTAACCCATCCAATGATGCTCCAAGTATTTTAAAGGTAACGCGTTTGTTAAGAAGTTCTCGACTTCATAAAAAATTTGGCGTTTTAGGCATCCAGTTGTCTTACAGAAATAGTTTATCCTACCAATACGGCATGTTTGTTATTACAAAAACAAGTTGTTGCTGCTTCATCTACTGGTAAATGCTTAAAACTCGAATTTGATGATGTTAATGTATAATTTTTTTATTTATAGGAGTAGCAATCGGTTCTTCTATTGGTGTTCTTCTTCTAGTGGTTTTTCTCATTGGGGGATTTTTATTTTTTAGGAAACGCCATACCGATTACTTTACTCGAATATGTTACCAAAGAATTCCAACAGATAAAGCAAATATAGCAGTATATTGCAAGGTATGTGATAAAGAAAAATATTGTTTGAATTTCGTTGACCTTCGATCTACTATTCGTTAAAATAATTATACAAATCGTTGGGTGTGGAATCAATAAATGCTAAACGTTTCGGGTCCTTTTATTGCCTATTTTCAATTTTTTGTTTTCCATTTTATTATTTAGTATTTATATTATCTCATTTTAACACATCTCCACGGATTATGGAAACTGACGCTTTCATAAGCATAGTTCTTTTTTATTTTTTTCCAAAATATTGGGAAAATGATGTTTGATATTAAATTCTAGTTTAGAAAATATAGTTTCATTGATTCCGAATACTCAACGATTTATATCTATTATTTTTATAACCAAGAATTTAAAAAATTTTATCCAATTGGATTACCTATAAATGAAAATTTTCTATGTTTAGGATACCACGGTATAAATAGTGTTTCAAAGAAGACTTACAGTTTCTTTCAGGGTAAAGGAATTTAAAGAAACTAAAAATATTTTTATTGATCCAAGTGTTGACTTGCATAAAAATGTTTGGATAATAATGTGATACTACTTTAAAATATTTATTAGTAAATTGTGCATCTCTTACATACTGCATACGCTACCAAAGTGCCTACAAATAATAGACACCAACCAAAAAAAAATACATTACTTAAGGGACGTATTGCACGATACTTATTTTCATCCTTTTTGCGCAGAACGCAGTGCGCACTGCGTGAACGCACTAAGTTCGTTACTGCGCAGAATTGGATACAATATACAATTAAGGAAAAAAGTTAGTATCGTGTTATATGTATTCATTTTTTTTGGCCTTAAACCTATTTGCAGTGCATGTAAACAAAAAGAATAATATGGTTAAAACTATAGTGCCTAAAAGCAATTGCAGATTAGGCACCTTGTTCATTTGTTCCTTATTTTAAGTTTTTAGGTTTTATTGTTCCTTATTTAATTTTATTTGCTACTACGCTTTTAGAACTAGCAATAAGTTTAATGTTGTGATTTTTAAATTTTGTTTATATTTATTTTAATTAATTCATTGTGATGACTGTTGTTTGTTGCTTATAAATAAATATTCGGGGTTAAAATTGCTCAGACAGCTCCAAAAATTTGCCATGGTTAATAAGGAATAAGAATATTATTATCATCAGTATTAAAGTTTGCAATTGAAATGTTAAATTCATATTTTAATTTTAAGTTCATTTGTTATTTGTTTTATACTATTTTCTAATTTTATAAATTTGAATATTTCGTTTTTTATTAAATTGAGTTACAAACTATTTAATATGCATTTAGATGTTTTTTTTTATTCCTTGACGAAAAAATGTGATATTCAAGCTCAAATTATGTTGTCAGTGTTCCCTTAGGGGTCATCCATTAATTACGTAGGGGTTTTTTGGGGGGGGAGGGGTCCGACGTATTCCTTACGTAAGTTTCTTAAAATATTTTTTTAAATTAAATTTAAAAATCAAATTTCTTTTTATGTTGGTAATTATATCCAGTTATAATGGAAATACCATATATTGAAATATATAGTACTTAAAAATCATTAAACATAGTGGCATAATAGTGTGTACTTTAGAAAATGGCATCAAACTTCGGCGAAGTTTACGAACGGTTTTTCATCTATGTAAATAAAAATTTAATTTAAATTTTTGTATTTATTATTATCTATATAGTTAATATATTATTATTCATATTTTATAAATATAAGGGGTGGAGAGGGGGTCAAATTAATTTTCTTTTAAATAATCCTTACGTAAGATGTAGGGGGGGGGGGTTGCCACAATCTTACGTACCCTTACGTGGCGGGGGGGTCCAAAATTACAAAAATCATCCTTACGTAATTAATGGACGGACCCTTAGTTAATTGGAATCCTTTCTTTTGGTCCTTGATTTTGTAGGTTGTAAATGCAGTTTTAGAATTTATGGAATCGAAAGTGGTTAAGTATGATCTACTTACTAGGTATAGCGCATATTTTTAGCTATATGAGAACTTCAAATTGAAATAAAACGTTAAAAAATGGATGGAATGTTTTTGTAATTATGTTTTGTTGAGATATAAAACGACTTTTTATCATGTTTTGGGCACATTTTCCCCATACGATTCATTGCTCAAGGAAGTTTTCTTGTAAAATTTAGGCCAGCAGCTTTTATAATAATAAACCTTGTCTTTAGAAACTTAAAAAATCGAGAATTTTGTTGGAATTTTTGGACGCTTATGAGATTATTTCAAAGTATATTTGGACAGAACAGAATCTTTCGATTTTGTTGAGCGCTCTTTTGACGAAAC
The DNA here is from genome assembly GCA_932274525.1 of Podabrus alpinus. NCBI lineage: Eukaryota > Metazoa > Arthropoda > Insecta > Coleoptera > Cantharidae > Podabrus > Podabrus alpinus. Next base: position 74,179,864 of record OW026453.1, on the reverse strand, counting down.
CAAAGTCAAGGTCGCAGGGTATGAAGGAATTCCCTGCCATAAGGAAATATATTTCTTTTTCTCCAAAACTGGTAACCTCCACTAGGCTTATCAAAAATCGAATCATTGTGTTATTCTTATTTTGTTCAACGAGTTGATCAATACAATGTTTGAGAAAAGAACACACATCCTTTGCCCCTTTAAATTGTGGATTACGAAAGTACTTACTGTAAGCTAACGTAAGGGGGTTGCTACCAAATTGCCAGAAATCATCTTGCCCGAATGTTTTTCTTATAATATACTCCTGATCAATTTATTTCTAATAATTACTTATCTTGTGTTCCCACTTTTTTTGCAATTTAATTTTTATTCGTAATTAAATATTTGATTAAAAAGATACCATAATAAATTTTTCCAATGTGATTCGTACATCTGCGCCATAGTTAACAATTTTTGGCTAATATTGATATTCTTCAGATCTATTGGACCAACTGATTATAATACCATCAGTTTTACAAATATTCGCCTAAACATCTTCTTCTTAGTCGTATGCTTCTTATCAGAAGCGTCGTGACCCTCTGAGACTATTTATCCTGAATATTTTTCCTTATGATGTTTTGCCATCGGCATCTGTTCCGGACTTTTCTTGTGGCTTGCTCCAGTGTGCAGCCTGTAATTTCCTTGATTTGGTCAGTCCATCTCATTGGCGGGTGACCTCGCGTTCTTTTGGCCTGCACATTCTCTCCCTCTTGCCTGACTTTCTACGCTGTACATGCCCAAAGAACCTTACCATTCCCCTCTGCATGAGGTTGGACAGTCTTAGCGGTCCCTGAATTTCTTCTTATTCGCCAAAACATAGGCGTACCAAAATTATTTAATATTAAATTCTTTTATAAAATTTACAAAAAAACCGTCGCAATATACAACGAGCACTTCGTTTGTCATCGATCGAAGATCCTATCAGAGGTCAGCGAAGTGTACGGGAAATAAATAGAAGACCAAAATCATGCTGGTAAACAGAGCAGATTCTTCTCATTTACGGAAAGTTGGTGGCTTCAAAGTTGTGGAAAAATTTGTATGCCTGGGATTGTTCATCACAGACAATGAGGTTGAGATAAGGCGCAGATTGACCTTGGCTAGAACTGCCACAAAACTCGTTAACATCTGGAAAGATAACTCAGTTACCGGAACTACGAAGCTAAGACTGGAGAACGCTCTTATTTTTCCGGTAGTTATGTACGCTGCTGAAAACAAGTCATTCAAAAAGGTAGGCTAAAAAAGAATTGAGGCGTTTGAAATGTTGGTCTATCGAAGGGTGCTCAGAATATCTTGGACAGAACATCGCACCAATGAATCCGTTTTGGAGCAGCTAAGCACCAGACGAGGAACAAGTCGTCTGGCTGCGGGCTGCGAAGCATGGAGACACCTTGAAGGGCATAAACACATGACTGTATTATCCGTCACCAAACCCTCATTAGGGTAAAAGGACCGAGGAGGGGGATGTACTACATAGTTGTAAATACATAACCTTAAAAATTCAAATTTGTACCTCTTCTTCTTCAAGTGCCATATCCGGTCTCCCGGACGTTGGCGACCTATATCCTATGTATGTGTTGTGCGTTTGAAGTATTATCACACACATAGGGGACCTACTGCTTAACGCGGGCTCCGAACCGCGGGAAGTGTATACACTTCATCTCCAGAAAGGCTGTTCCAGGCAGATTACACCTCGGTGGTTTGCCATTGCCTTCCGAGGGGAGACGGTCAGAATAAAGTTTTTACTGAGCCCGGAGTCGAACCAAGCATTCAGCTTTAGCAGCAACGCACTTAACTGCTTTAGCTGACGACCGTCTCTATTTTGTACCTCTATTTTCTTTTAAGAAAAAATATACATTTTATTAAAAAACTTGACATTGATTTTAATTATTTCTTATATTTTTTGATAGCACAATACCTATATACACATACAACATTATGTTAACTTATTTCTTCTATTGCATAAAGATTAGAAAATCAATCACCCCTTAGGTACATTTTGATACACTTTTCCTAAAGTTTAAAATTTGAACTTTTTGACTAATTCTTTAATCTTAAAAAAACAATTTGATTGACTATATTAGGTACATCATAAAAAATCTATATACAAATCAGTCTTACAAATATTTACAGATACCAATTTAAAATGGTTTCTCATAATAATATTATAAAATATGTATCAATATTAAAAACTAGGTATGTAGATCCTACATCTACAGTATAAATCTCTCTTAAGTATTACATTTCCATCCTAAAATAATTTGTACTGAAATTATGCTGACGGAAAATTGCAACATATCTTGAAGTAGAACTCATTGTTAACTTAGATTAATGATATGTTTGTATTCGGTTTGTATTACATGTACACTACTATACACCCAAAAATGAATGCAACAATTATTCAACATCTACTTGACGGTTGAAACATTAAAGGATTTTTTTTCAATAATTCTGGATCCAAAATTAATACAGGTGGAGTAGAACAAGCATTTGGCGTTGCTGGCAAATTATGGATAAGTTCCGATTTATCGTTTATCGTAAGCAATATGTTGTTATTTTTATAGGATTTCGTTTGTGGTAATTTTGAATGTGGTAAAGCGTATCTTAATTTATCCCAAAACCATGGATCCCCCCATTTCACGTAAGTATTGCTTTTAATATAAGCTTGCAATTCTTCATTTAAATCAGCATTTACATTGATGTCGCCATACAAAACAATTATAACCCGTGCTCTTCCTTCTCCCATTGCTTGCTTATGTGCAATTTGGAACTCCATGTTGCCCCAAACACTGTGCAAAAAGTTAGGCGATAGAACTATTAAGGTTCGTCTTGATTGATTCACGGAGTTAACTATTTGCTGAGCGATGCTCTCTCCAGGTATCCAATCTCGTATGTGTAAACAAACTTTATAAGGATTTGGTCCTGATTCTAAAACTGAATGTAACTCCTTTATTACGAAATCTTCATCCTTATGAGAATAACTCATAAAAACATCATATATTTTATCTTCATCGAGGTCTTCCTCGGAAAACCATCCTAAGCACAAATCGTGTGCAAACAGCCATACTTTAATTTTTTGTTTATTCTGGTTATACACGATAATTATGGTGATACCAATTAATAAAATTAAAATGATTATGGCGCAAATAATGTAAATGCTTTGAGATATTGGACACAATTGTTGAAGTGTGAGCAACATTAACTCTTTTCCTCCATTTCTGCATTTGATATTGTTTAGGTCAATCTAAAACATAGATGAAAATAAGTCAATAATATTGTTTTATTAGTTTTTTAAATGATTTACTATCCGAAACTAAGCTGTGAAAATTATATTAATTTTGTCTCATTTTTACAAGCTAATAATTATTTAAGAAAATTAAGAAAAGTGAACTCCTAAGAGCCCCTTCATCAGCACACCACTGCCCATGACTGATTTTTTTTTAATACAGGGTCTTAGTTTCCGGAATTATATTATTTTATTATCTCGGAAGCCTTTGTGCTCCAAAAGTTAACATAGTACAACTTACCTCAGTAATTTCCATATGCGAAACCAAATAAGTAAATAAGTCGACTACAAGACAATCGCAATTCCATGGATTGTCTCCCAAACTGATGTTGGTAAGTTTTGAAGAATTAAGTATTTTAACCATATCAGAAGTTAAGTAGCTCATGCTATTACCATCCAAACCCAAAACCTGTATCAAATTAACCGTTACAGACGTTACAATATTTTCAATTTAAAACAAACCTTTAATTTCGGCGGAATCCATGTCAGTTCTTGGATATGATTAGATGACAAAATTAACTTGGTCACATTTTCGTATCCCATATTTACATTTGGACCAAAATTTAACAAGTTATTGGATAAATCAATTTCCGCATGAGAATAAAAATCTTCGTTTGGCAGAATTAATTTTGGAACCTGAGTGAGTTTTCTATCCGTGCAATTAATTTGAACACTCTTATCGGATGGACGATATTTGCAATCACACTCGTCAGAGCATTTTCTCAATTTCAATTGAGTAAATGAACATTCCATCATATCTGGTTTTAATTCAATAACTGGTAAGCCAGCCAAATTTTTGGGTGCTGCACACTGCCAGTTTTCTTGGTCTATATGAATTGTTTCTGATATTGGAGAATTAACTCCTTGTTTGTAGTGTTGCAAAAAATCATAAAGATAACAATCGCAATTTATAGGATTATTTTCTAAATAAATACTCCTGTCACTGTTACCTCGCATTCTTATGTTTTCTGCAACATTTTCGTTCTTTAAATTTATTCTTGAAATATTATTATGCTTTAAATTTATGTTTGCATCGCTAGGAACTGCATCAAAATCGTTAAACTGCAAATTGGGACATAATTATATTCGTAATTAAATAAAACTAAATTTTACTTACAGATAAAGAACTTATGGCATTATGACTCAAATCCAATTCTTTCAGGTGTGGCTTGTTCAAAATCCAGCCAGATTCAATAAACGTTAAATTGTTATTACTGAGATCAAGATTTTCCAATTGAAAATTATAACTAAAATACCCATAGTTATAATTTGTATCCCCACGAAAATCCGGAAATTTTAAATGATTATTGGAAAATATAATGGTTTTCAGAGCAACTGCTTTTTGGAATAACTCGTTCGGTATTGATTCGATACGATTATTGTTGAAATTTATCTCTTCCAGTGAGATCAATTGATCCAAAAGATTCTTATTTAAATTCACCAAGTCATTATTTTCTAAATTTAAAGTTTTCATGTTGGTCTGAAACTGAAATATTCCAACAGGAAGCTGATTCAATTTGTTAAAACTTATGTCCAAAAATTGCAGGTCGTTCAAATGGTGAAATACAGTTTTTGGTAAAATTTCAATATTATTATTATCAAGTAAAATCATTTGTAAACTATCGCAATTTTCAAATAAATTTTCAGGTAACGTCAGCAAGTTACACTGTTGCATGTGAACCTCATTTAATTTCGTTAAGTTAGCGAAGAAATAATTAGGTAAGGTAGTTAATGGATTTTTATTAATATTTATGTATTCCAAATAAACATTTTTATTAAAAATGTTTTTATGAATGTTTTGTAGATTATTTTTCAAAACTGAAATTCTCTTTAAATTATGTAAGTCTTCCATATCGCTCTCTGATATAAATGAAATTTGGTTGTAACTCAATTCCAATACTTCCACATCATTTAAACCTTCAAAAGTTCTATTGCTAATATTCTTCAAATTGTTATTTTGTAAATGCAAAGTTTTCAGTTTCGTCAAGTTATAAAAAAATTTTGGAGGGAAGCTCTCTAATTTATTATAAGCCAAATCCAAAGATTCCAATTTTTCGGTGAACTTAAATATGTTTGGTATTTGTTGCAATTCGTTGGATTCGAGACGGACCGTTGTTAGATTTTTTAAATCTTGAAAAATGTTTTCGTCTAAGGATTTTATTCCATCGTATGCAAGACTCAACTCTTCTAAATAATCTAAACCTTTGAAGTAATCAGATGTTAATGTAACAGTCTCTAAAGGAGAAGAATCGAACTGCAATTCCTTCGTCCTTTCAATTCCTAATTTTTTCATAAACTCAGCGAAATTATTTGGCAGTGGACATTGCTTTAGTTCTAAATTTTGGATTTCACCAATGTTTAATGAAAATAGGCCTGAGCTATTTCTATCATCGGTTTCAATTTGGTAATCCATGCTGTCTTGCCAGTCGATAATCACTTTTTCGGCATGTTTAACTTTCACAACGTAATTGTCTATTGTGCACTCATAATCATACGACATTAACGACGGATAACAGTAATTGCATTCCTCTGTTGTATTGCATTTGTATTCCGCTTGCACTATTCCGGTTAGTAGCATCATAATACTAATATAGTATATGACGATCATTTTTGTGGCGGTATCTGGAACAAATAGAAAACTAATTAATTTATATAATTATTCGATTAAAAAAATTTACATATTGGAAAACCCACGAGAGACGACATCTACTATATAAATTGTCAATAATGATAATAATAATAAATTACCGAGGCAAATAAATACCGAGCACTCGGATATCTGTAATTCTGTAACCGATTAATAAACAAGAAAAACTGGGAAAAATTTTTTATAGAATATTAATTTAATCTACTTTACTTTTAATTGTTCAATCTTTGCTCAAAGTGAATTCAAACCGAGATAAGAATCTTCTTCCTAGTGGTTTTTTCAATATGGCGGAAAATCCGGAGTCTCAAGATAATAAAATTTATTCCAAAAGTTGCCCCCAATTATTTCTATGATGAAACCCTTATTGAGCGGCAAATACCTAACAATATAATTCTTACAACATTTTATAATACGTACGTATTTGACTTACTATGAATTATTCACAAAGAATTAAATTTTGAGGAACCCTTTCAAAACTTATCAAAAAAATATACATACACAACTTCCACCTTGATGCTTGGGTAAAATGGATTATTATCAAATTATAATTAAAAACCTTGCAAGGGGCACTTAAACGATATTTTCTAACGACTATCATATAAACAACTACGTCTTTTCCTATTGAAGTACAAAATAATCTCACTCATGTGCGGTAAAAATGTGTCATTTCCTATGATATTTAATTTTTTTATGTTAATAGAAAATAAAGAAAATTTTTACATTATGTACCTACATACTACATATTAAAAAGTTACTAGTTATTGGGTTTTTGACTCAACGATTACGCACCTTTGCTATTGGCTAATATTGAAGCCAGACCTATTTTGTAACATATTATATTTTAAATTTTTTAATTATTTTCAAAAACCAGACATGAAAATATTTTTAAATCCCATTTTTAACTAAAAATAAGCCACCTGATAAAAATTATATACTTAGAAATCAAATTTTAAATTTCAACACTAAATAATCGCTAAAAACGACTGGAAAAAATTATTGAAGAGCTATTTTAGCAGTGGAACAAGAAATAATATAAATTTACCTACTTAAAACTACTATTTCTATAATTATTTTTGGATAGTTATTGCTTTCAATTTTGGATAGGAGGACACGTGCCCTTATGCCCTTTAGGGCCAGTTTTATAACAGAAGATCATCCTCAAGTGAGAGTTATTCCATGGATTTTTGGTGGATCAACCAATCAAATAGCAGAAATCTCTGGATTATTTCTTACTCAAAGATGAATCTCTTTGATACAACCGGTTCTTAGAATAACTCGCTATTGTTCAACCTAAACAAACATAACGACATACTGGGCCGTTCAACCAGAATTTGTTAATTTAAGTGAATTGCTTGAAGGGGAGGTACTCGGGCGCTAGGACTCCTGGGGTAGGTATCAAAAGCCTGAATTATCACCAATATCGACATATTATCCTAAATTTATCTCTCTGATGTGTGTCTGTAACACTAAATTGAGACGATGATCTGGCCTTTAGGCCGCACAACAACGCCACTACTGATTATACTTATATTTTCTTCATAATGCATCTCTTATTGGTTTATTTTTTGGTTACCAATCCAAAAAATTTTGATGATAATCCTGACAGTCATGGATTCATATAAAAATATTTAAGATGATATTAATAGTGAAGATAGTAATATGAATATTATTTTCTCTTAATCTGGATTTTGAATAAAAAACGGAAATTTTTTTAATGTAGGTATGTTCTACATAGCACAGCTAAAACGTGATTGCCTTGTTTGTGAAATTAAGTAAATAAATTAAAATTAATTAATCATATTATGTTTTAATAATTCACTTGAGAAATTAATCTTGAATCAAAATTTTAAATTAACAAACGAATTAAACATTTTTCTGTAAGCTCTCATCAATTAGTAATAATCTGTTGCTGAACGCTTCTGAAAAAAGACGTTCTGTACTAGAAAGGAATATTTTTAACTTACAAAAAATCCTGAAAAGCGTAAATTAACAGACATGAGTGCTTTAGTGTCCAAATGAACCCCCCAAACATCCCATAAATCCCCTGGCAACTTCTCCCCAAATTTGTAATTTTAGATCCCCCACTAGGATTTTTAATCTGTAATTAATTTAATTTTTTAGGAAAAGTTACTACCAGACCAAAATTAATGGGCACAAAATTGACATGTAAGAAAATGTTATTTTAAATTTTTTAAAACAACATGCATTTCACCATTCTGGAATTGATTTTTATTTCAGGAATATTTTAATTAATAAGCGAAACGAATAAATAGGCGTATAACCGCGCTTAATGGGCTAAAGTTCCCAATTGGAGAAGAAGCCGACAAACGATTTTAAAGAAATTTTGGGGGTTCCTTAGGACACTAAAATATAATATAATATGCTTACAAACTTTCAGCTTGCCAGGATTTTTTTCTCAAATTCGAACCAATGTTTTCAACTTCTTTGCCTATTAGGAACTAGTAGGAAAATTAAAAAAAAAATATTTTTTGAAAAAAGCACCAAACTATTAACACTGAAAAGCCAATAGTTTCGGCGCTTTGGCCATTTAAAGGCAGAAATTGACAAAATAAAAGTTTATTTTAAATGACTAAGTTTATAATTAAAATTTTCGATTTATTCAAAAAATGTCTTTAAAGGGAGCCACCCCCTCCGCATGGCCCCATGGTTTGTACTTAAATAAAAAAAAATAGAAAAGTGTCTTCTAACACTACCACGCTCTGTCACGGGATACCCTGTATAATTATCGTTTATTTTATATAGATAATTATAATCTTTCGTTTTTTTGCTGCTGCAAGTTTGATTTGCTTATCTGCTGATTTCAAGGCTTCCCGGAAATATGGTTGTATTGCTATAATGGTAGCTCAACAATCGAACAATAATTGATTATTCAGACTATATCATGCAACTATCACCAAATAATTATTAAAAATTTAAATATTGAAAATGTTTTCGTCGATCATCTTCCTCTATGTCACTGTTTAACCGGGATATTTGACATGGGTATCAAATTCAAACACATGTGTTAAAGGTCGACGTATTGTGTAATTTTAGGCTGCATGCACACTGACGCAACGAGACAAAACCGATTTGTCGCATTAAAACGCGTTTTGATTCATCTAAAAACATGATAGAACAAAACGTTCATTCGAGACAAAATGTTTTGTTTTGTCTCGAAACGTTTTGTCTTACCTTAAAGCGTTTTGTTTTGTCTTGGCGTTGCAAGGCGAAACAAAACATTTCGCGAAAAGACAAAACATTTAGTCTCGAAACGTATTTTTGCATCAGTGTGTACGCAGCCTTATTGTTGGCTTCTTCTTAAACGTCGACCTTTAACACAGTTGTTTGAATTTGACACCTTATTATTAAAAATAAAAATTCAGTTCGTTGAACCAAAGAAAGGCCCGAATACACGTCATGATATACGTTTTTTGTATATAAAAATAACATATTGTCATTAGTGGTGACTCGTCAGAGGTGGTTACTGACTTAAAAAAGTTCCAGTTGCGACAATTAGACCGCACAGCTATGGCAATTACTATACTAAAAGTTTTAGAAATATTCCAGTTAATGAAATGAAAAACCAATTCTGTGTATAGTTAATACATCTATGGTATAGTTATAGATATGTTCGTAACGCAGCTCTGATTGGTTAATTTGTTCGTTAACCACCTGAAAGGGTTTTAGTGCGGCCTTTAGGCTGCAAAATTTTTGGCAATCTCACACTAAAACGTCGTGGTGGCCATTAGGCACTTTATGATTAGTCATTAATTGATTGATTGTCATAATATGTAATATCCCAAGTAGCGCATTCAATATTATCAACAAATAGTTTTCGCTTTTCACACGTACTTTTGTGCCTATCGCAATTTTTCCGAGCCGGAAAGAAGAAAGAAATTTTCCGTTACAGAATTCTCCTAGGAAGTTTAATTCCCAAGATATCGTTTATATAAATATATAATTTTTTTTATATAGTAAAATAATAATAATAATTTATATAATAAAAATAATAAAAAGTTTTGAATGCAAAATACTCTACAATTTAAATACAATTATCTGCATTTTATCACTAAACTAATAATTGTTGGATTTAATTTATAAAAGTTAAAAAATTTAGAAGTTTAGTAGAACAATCGTAGTATGTATACAAACATTTTCCATTTGACCCAATTTAGACCAGATTTCACTCACTCTGATTTCCAGCATGACTTTCTTTATTTTTACTTTAAATAGCCTTTAACTTGATGTTATTTGGTATAAACTATTTTAAACACTTTTTTTGCTCTCCTAATATGGCATTATATAGTTTCACATCCTTTTTAATTCAACGTACTTTTTGTACTATATCGTTAAGTTTGTAGGTGCCAAATAATAAAATATATTGAAATGCCCCTGAAAAAAATGCCTAGTAAGCCATATCAAGTAGTCAAAAAAAACTACGACAGGAAAACGACCTAAATATAATAACTAATAAGTAAGCGATAAAAGAGTCTAATCATTCTTAAAGTACATAGTTATATCTACTGAAGCAGGAAACCAAAACCAAAGGATTTCTAGTGCTTCGATAATAATAAAACAATCGTTGCATATTTTAGTTTAACCGTTGATTCAACAAACGTTAAACGTGGTTAAACATAAAATTATCGTGAAAAAAACAGCACATGACTACTCGTGACTACTATTTATTATGATTTTCATTGTCATTTTGTAACTCGGTCAAAAATTGACCTGGTCTGATATCCACGCAAAATACCTATTTCTAATGCTAATTATTATCAAGGTTACGGACATTATTAATGATTTTGAAATTCCAAAAAAGGCATTCTGAGAACCATAAAATAAAAGCGTATAAAAATATTCATGTTTTTTTGAAATTTATTGCAAATTTTTTTTTTAGAAAATTAATATTTGAATAACAACTCGTTTATAACTTATTATATACGTAATTTAACTAATTTGTTCGAAATTTTTGTAGTTTTCAGAATAAACAGGGGTTTTATAATTTATGTTAATTATACATGTTGAAAATGTCAAAAGTTCAACTTAGAATTATAATTTTGTAATTCGCATCATTTCTATATAAAATTTGTGCTTTTGCCAAACGTTTTCGTGTTTATTATGGATAACAAATTATGTTAAATTATTAATAGAGATGAGATTTTTAGGCCGTATAAATGTTATACCAGAGAGCGTTAAAGGGTTAATTGATACACGGCCCCGTTCGAAAGTTATGCTGTATGAAAAAGAAAGAAGAAACGGGGCCGTGTATGAATGAACCCTTTAACGCTCTCTGGTATAACATTTATACGACCTAAAAATCTCATCTCTAATTACGAGTCTCGTACTCTAATCGTATTAATCATAATTTTTCATAAATTCGATTAGTTTAAGAAATTTAAAAACAACTAAAATATTGGAATTTTGTTTTTGCCCTGTAAATTTTTTTATTGTTGATACTTAGTAAAGATGCTATCTTATGCTGATTTTTGTTTATATTCTTTCGTTTTCGTATAAATTAAAAGTTGTTTTTGTTAAGAGCAAATTGAATTGCTGTGAACCTGTTTTGGTGGGTAGGTGTAAATTGCGCAAATTGGGCAGGTAGAAATAAAACAACAAGTGTAAATTGCGCTCCAAGCAAAGAGGTCGCCAGAAATCTGAAATGTAAACTGCGCAAATTTGCCCCTAATTACTCATTTTTCCTACCTGCCGAATTTGCGCAATTTACTACTTTTTTCTACCTGCCGAATTTTCATTTAATAAATAAATATTTTTCGCACACATTTAATAATAAAATAGGATTTTTAACACTAACCTACGCGTCCATGTACACATGTTTTTAACGTACGTGTGCACATGACACTCCGAACTAAAAGAAATTATAATGTAATTTTAATACGATAGATATATTGGGGACGGTGCAATAAGTAGCCTCAGCCGAAAAAAATTTTCTTCAGCTACACACTAAAGAACAAGCTTATTTTAGTCTATAGAAAAAATATTTTGCGAGAAATCTCTAAAAACAACCCCAAAATCGACTTTTTAAAAGTAGGGAAATTAGCATCGAATATGCCGCGTCCCCCAGGCAGACGCTATACAATTCATCGACGTTCCCTTCAAATCGCGTAAAATTTTTTCGCTTCGATTTGAATTTTTCTTTGAAATTCGGATAGGTGGGGGTGTGATTAGTAGATATTAGTAATAAATATAATCAAAAAAATGGAAAATAACCCGTGTATTGCCGAAAAAGTGAAAAAATTAAATTTTTTTTCTTCGAATTTTCGGGTGTGCATTCGATAAGGAGGGTTGTCCATCGTCAAAACCTACCCTTCCGGGGCGCCGCTTCGCTCCGTTACGCGTTGCACCCCTCCAGGGCGGTTTTGACTCTGGTTACTAGGCTAAACATACGAGAAGGCGCCACCCATCAAGAAAACCGGGATGAAGGAAACCGGGAGCTTAGAGACCCTTGAAATAGCATTAAAATGTATAGTTGCGGTATGGGGCAGTAAACTATTACGTTTCACCCCCAAAATATCGAATAAAACATAAAATAAATCGATGTTACAAAAAGGCTGGCGCCGGCCCTGTTTTATATCCAATTAAATGCATAATTTGGTAACATTTACGAAAAATTGACTCTATTTTAACCCGTAATTAAGTCGTTTTTAAATTTCAATAACCCCTAACAACATAAGTACTATAAGTAGGTATAAGTAGGTAACCCATTGTTAAAGGGGTGCGAGCGCGGTTTACGGGTGTAGGTCAGCTCGGCAAATGGTCAGATATTTAATCCGAGTCCAAATTTTCTACCTGGAAATACATAGACCAACTCGGCAAAGTAATAAATTTTGGCTTGGCCAGAACTGTGAGCATCAAAAAACCTACCCTCCGATGCTCCGCATCTCCGGGCGGTTTTTCGTGCTCCGAGCCGCTACGCGGCGGGCGCTAAACATACGAGAGGCGCGACAGATCAAGGAAACCGGGATAAATGCAACCGGGATGTGAGAGACCCTCGAAATAGCATTATTCAGCGCGTTTGCCGAGCTGACCCATAATTAAAACTGCCTCTGGTTTTCATTTGCCCAGTTGACCGGTAGGATTAACCTATCCCTTGTACCTTTTGCCGAGTTGACCTACTCCGCGGTTTACATTTCAGATTTCTGTGAACCTTTTTCCTCGGAGCGCAATTTACAATAATGCAGGTATTTTGGAGCGCAGTTTACATTACCCCGTTTTGGTGGGGTTCACAATTACCAGGGGTTCCCACATGTGAACTACTACTTGGCAATTTTGCCTGGGTTAGGATACGTATTGGCAAAATTTTTATACAAGATGTCATTAAAAAATAGTAAACTCTATCCAATGTTTTAATAATCAGAATTAGGACCTAGGTATTATCCAAAAGGGCTGTTTTTAGAAAAAAAACTATAATGGGGAATTTTTTTTAAATAGAACATTTTTTATTGCTAAATGATAATATAAGAGCGCGCTAGAGGGAGTTTCAACCGTTGTGGGGTGCGCAAATAAAGTTGCATCTGGCAACTCTGTATCGTGTTTGAATTATTATGAAATTAGCTACAAAACGACGCCTCATTTATTTAATTTTGACGTTTCGTTCACAAGTGACAGTCACTCAAACATGGAGTTTCCTAATGCGGAAGTTCGCGCTGTTTTGAAATTCTTTTTCGTGCAAGGCGAAACCGCACGCGAATCGCATCGTCAGATTAATAGTGTTGTAGGAGATGGTACTGTGTCGATTCGAACAGCCGAAGAATGGTTTCGGCGTTTTAGAGCCGGTCGAAACGACACAAGAAATCCTGTACCCAGTGGACGACCAATAACCACTGATGTCGATAAAATCATCGAAAAAATCCACGAAGACCGACATGTGACCATCAGAAGTATCGCGGGAGAGCTCCAGCTAAGCACTGAAACTGTTTACAGGCATTTGAAAGCAAGCGGATTCACGAAAAAGCTGGATGTTTGGGTGCCCCACGAATTGTCCAAAAAAAACCTAAATGACCGCATTTCCATCAGCGAATTATTGCTAAATCGCAACGACAAAGAGCCGTTTTTGAAGAGGATGGTGACTGGCGACGAGAAATGGGTTACTTACGATAATGTTGTTCGCAAACGATCGTGGGCGAGGGCTGGCGAAGCGGCCCAAACGGTGGCCAAACCAGGATTGACAAACAGGAAGATTTTACTGTGTATTTGGTGGGATTGGAAGGGAATCATCCACTATGAGATGCTCCCATCGGGCCAAACACTGAATTCTGAGCGGTACGTCGGACAACTAGACCGTTTGAAGGAAGCCATCGATTAGAAGCGGCCAGAACTAGCCAATAGGAAAGGAGTTGTGTTCCATCAGGACAACGCCAGGCCACACACATCTTTAGCGACCCGCCAGAAGCTGCGGGAACTTGGTTGGGATGTTTTAATGCACCCGCCATATAGTCCTGACATTGCTCCATCGGATTACCATCTCTTCTTGGCGCTGCAAAACTCCATTGGCGATATCAAATTCAACACAAGAGAAGGCTGTGAAAACCACTTATCCCAGTTGTTTGCCAATAAGGACAAGAAATTCTATGAGAGTGGCATAATGAAATTACCTTCAAAATGGCCACAGTTATCGAACAAAATGGCGCATATTTGACCTAATTCTGTTAACTCTAAATATATTAAATAAAGCTTTGAAAATAAAGTAAAAAGCGGCAAGTCATTACCAAACAACCTATTATTTTGATTAAAATAGCAATAAATAACCAGTCACGGAAGTGAGATCTGCTTGAAAATAACTTGGAAGTGAGAAATTTTATTTAAACCTTTTAATCAGAAAATAGCCCCTAAGGGAGATTAGGCTCGGATCGAAACGGAAGCATCCAAAAAGCAGTAATATTGGACGTTTTCTATGTATCTTTTTTCCCACCTTTTTGCGTAGGATGCCTTTTAGGCCTGCTGATTTTCGAAATTTTATCGTTTTTAATTGAGTTAAGACATAAAGTAACTGAAAGTTTTGGAGTTGGAGTTTTGAAGAAGCGCCCGGTACCAAAAAAACTTTTTTTGTTTTAAAATTAAGTCATCTACAATTTTCGTTTATTATTTTGATTCATAGCATTTCCAGGAAAACCACTATTCGCAGTTTTAAAAAGCCATATCCCCAAAAATATTATTCAGGTTTCAATACCAATGAAAGTTTCTTTATTTACATATATACAAAAAATAAATACCTATAAACATTAACCAATTAATCCGCAAATTGACGGATAATCCGGTTTTTTCCAAAAATTGGGTTTTCTTAATTTCACCGGTTAAAATACAGAGAGGGCGTCTAAAAGGATTAATTTTGTATGGATTTAAACCATGATGTTCTTGCTCGGGTCTCGTTTCATTAACTTAACCTCCTTTTTGGGTTTTTTTAAATTTACGTTTCTTCGTTTTCCTTCTAATTCATCACTGGGAAGGTTTCAATACCAGAAAAAGTTAAAACATTATCAACTTTAATTGTTTACTGATAATTTCACTCATTTATGGAGTGTTTTTGTTTCAGATGAGCAGGAAAACATCTAATTTCGAAATTTGAAAATTACATTGCTTAGAAAAAATCGAAAAATGGGATTCTATGGGCTATATCACGGAAAACCAGAGGATACAAAACACTATCTTTTGTTTTACTTTTTACCCCAAGTTATATCTAGCTTAATTTTACTCATACCTAATTTGGGCATAGGATGTGTAGGAAATAGCTAATCGACAATATTTTCCTACTAGTTCCGGATCGAGTATAATCAGGGTCGAAAGCTGTTTTCCGATGCCAAACTAAAGGGTTTTAACAAAACCAATAATTATTATTATTTCCAAGAAAAATATCTCATCACTGCACACTATACACACCATGTTTATTCATAATATATTTGTTAATCATTTATCCCACTATAAATTTAAAAAAAACAAAGAGGTAATTATTCATTTGTGGCTTCCTGCGTATATTTGATTGTAAGAGAACAATAATTTATCTTGAGTTCCGAAGTTCGTCTTAGATTAAAAATCAACCTATCTTTTAAAATGCAAATATAATTGACAAAATTAAAATAATGTAGATTTTTTTAATTAATTGCAATTTTCCTTCAAAATAATCGCATTCAAATATATGAAAAATCGAATAATTGCAGAAAAGATACGAATGATAATTTTTTAGCTAATAAGAGGCAATTCGAAATTACACCCCAACATTTTTGTGTCATTTTATGCCTTGACGCATAATATACAGTGAGCTCGTAAAGTTTTGAACAAATTCGATAATATATTTTAGGGGGATTTTCCCAAAAAAATTTTCGGACACGTCAATCTTTTTTTTTAAATGCCATTTTCTTCTGCCATTAAGCTTTAACGTCATCGTATATTTTTTTACATTGCAACCTTTATTTTTCTTTCCGAATTTGAAATGAGCACAATTTTCTGAGTATGCCAATGTAAAAAAACTATAATCTTGTGGAGAAAAGGTTTCGAGATAATCAGTCCTAAAGTTGCAAAATTGCATGATAAAATTATTAGAGAATACCAATTATTTATAAAGAAGGCGGTTTTAACAGTAATTAGAATTTTGGAATTTGAGGTTTAGCATTTTGTTAATTAATCGTTGCCTAAATTGTATTTAAAATTCATATTAATTTTTTTAACCATTTTAAAATGGTTCGTTGCTAATCTGAAAGGCAAAGAATTGAAATTCTGATGATTATTTATCGGTTACGGGGACAGAAATCGCACTCATTTAAAAGTTTGCAATTTATTCAATAAAAAATATCCTAACGAGGAACCAATCAAGCGAGCCACCGTTAGCAAAATAGAGCAAAACATTTTACTAGTGGTTCATACCAGAGATCGTCCAAGATTGGGTCGTCCATCAGTTCAAGAAAATGTTCAGCTAATAAATATTTTAATTGAACTTCAAGGAAATCCCCATTTATCCACTCGTCAAGTGGCGAGCAGAAAACAACGTTCAGAGCTCCGTTATGAAATATTTGAAATTGAGGAACTGGCTTTGGTTCTGGTTCAAGAACAAAACGAAAATAATGATCCTGACAATAGATTATAATGTTATGAAACAATATGTTGCAGCGCCACGATGCGAATAATGGATTTCAAAATAATATAACTTTTTCTGATGAAGCACAGTTAACAAGCAAAACTGTAGATGTTGGTCTCTTGTCAACCCACAGTGGAAAATGAATACTCGGCCAATTTCCGCAAAAACTTAACATTTGGGCAGGCTTCGGAGGTAACTGTATATTGGGCCCATTTTTCTTTAAAAACACAAAAGAGGTTAAATATATCTTGACTTTTTAAGATACGAATTAGTCCCTGCACTTGCGGTGCTATACCCAAATGATGGAGATGCAGATCTGCCCAACAACACGATATGGTACCAGCAAGACGGAGCTCCATCCCACTTTGCAGTGATCGTTCGTGAATATTTAAACCAAGGTTTTACCAACCAATGGATTATTTGTAGAGAACGATCAAATGGCCACTTAGATCTCCGGATCTTACTCTTGATTAAGCTTATGATTACTTTTTATGGAGTTATTTAAAGAACAGAGCCTATTTCAATAGACAAACTAGCATTGACGAACTGAAGAGATAGAATTCGCAATGAAATTCGGACAATTCAGCCCGATGCAATTGAAAATATTTTACAGAAGTTTCAGTGGGGGATAGAATATTGCCAAGAGGTGAGCGGGGGTCACTTCGAACATTTAATTTGATTGACTTCTTTACGTCATTTGTGCAAAATCCTTAATAATAATTGTTTTCATTAAATTTATTGAAGTAATCGATTAAATGCTTTTTTGTAACTTTAGGACTGATTACTTTGAATACATTTTTCTTCAAGGTGAGAGTTTTTTACATTTTCATACAAATTCGTAAAGAAAAATAAGAGGTACAATTTAAAAAAATTTAAGATGTCACAACTCAAAAAAATTTTAAAAAATAAAGTTGACGTGCCCGAGAATTTTCTGAGAAAATTCCTCGAAAATTTTTTATCGAATTTTCTCCAAACTTTACGAGCTCACTGTATGTATGCGATCTACAGTTGAACGTTGGATCGAAATCACGGAAAGTCTAATGCGCTTCATTTCGTGAAGTAATTTCTGGGGAAATTTCGCGATTACGGCAGATTAATCGATTACGATTAGGGGGAGACGAGACGGTAAAAATAAAGTTTGTATTTTGCCCAAAATTGAACCATCAGGTAATCGGCATTTAACAGTCAACGCGCTTAACCACCCTATTGATGATCTTGTTTAAAAATTACTAAATTAAATAAATTCAAAACGTACCTTATAATAATGCTATTTAACAATTAAAAAATTATAAATAAATTTTAAATTTATTAAATTTTCCAATTTATATTAACTAACTGTCTGATAGTTCAAGACCCCAATCAAATATCATTATGTTGTTGAATGTTTATAACGAGTCGAAAAAAATTGGAGACCTTGCCAGATGATATCGACTGTGACCTATTTACATTTGGGTAATTTTATGAAAAATAAAGTGAAACACTTTGATCACAAAAAGAAAGAAAACACCAAGCCGAAAAACTCGACTAAAGCGGAAATCTAACGGCAGTTATCATAAACTCATATCCTTAGGATATAGGGTACCTATAGTAAATACGTTTATGGGAGCGACAATTATTGTTTATTCAATTTTAAATTATTGAAAATTATGATCATTAATTAGAATCGTTAATCAAGCTATTAAACATTTCCAAGTATTTTAAGTTCATAATATTCGTAGAATTTTCTTTTAATATTTGTCAATTTATTAAAATCAAAAAATACAAAAGTGTAATAACTATTTGCAATAAAATATTTAAATATTTAACCTTACTTACTTTTAAAACTGATTTGGAATATTAATTAATCGATATATTATACATTTAATTAGAAATGTATGAATATTGCTTAGGTAGATACTAAAACCGTTCTATAACACTTTCAATTTACCACAATTATTTACATTAAATTAAACAAATATAATTTAGATTAGTACTCTAAATTTAGCCATTGTTAGGATTACGAATTTTGTTGAAGCTACGCAGAACAAATTAACACTATTAACACTATTAATTAATTTAAGCGACTGATTCTCCTATCTGCTAAGACTATATAATACGTCACGTGTGTTCGTCATAATATTTGCATATATTTTATTTATGATAAAAAAGTTTCAAACTTGATTTTGCAGTTTTCGATACTCGAGAAGTTGAACAAATATAAAAAGGTAATAACTAATATTTCATTGTCAGTGTGTAAGTCAACTATAAAAAATGAAATTATTGTAATTATTTTAAAACGATTATCACAGAAAAATTTTTATATCGCGATGAGTATTGGTATAGCATTATTTCAAATTTTGCTTGGATGTTCCAGCTCTGCGGAGACCTTGAATTTTTTTATTTACGTTTATTAGATATTATTTACCAGAAATATTACAACCGCTCTTACAAGGTCATTGATTGATGGTCGATCAAATATACTTTTATAATATAGATATCGCCAAAATTCCCAATTTTTTATGTTGATTTGTGGTTCGTTAAATGTCATTAGGGTTAACATTTATTATCAATATATTATTCAATTTTTGCTGTAATCATATTTAATGATGATGGGTTTTTCCAATCTAGTTATTCTGATCCGGTTAAACATCTGATCTTCTTTAAAAAATATTGTTTTATTGTTACTTATATTTATATATGCATACGGGTATCAGTCACAGCTGGTACGCGGAGGGCGGCGGGACCCTCCCCCCTAAAACAGAATTTCAACTTGGAATAATATTGCTTAAAATGCGAAGTTACACCGCTGATTATTAAACAATTAGATGTTGATTGGACCGTAAACAATGGCGTAGATTTAAAACACTTTACTGAAAAATGTAATTTGTTGTGTCAGCCCCCCGCCACAATTATAGCAAACGACAAGCAACAAAACCAAATTTTTTTACAAACTTTCAATACACCTTAATTTCTCTATTAAATACAAAATGAACGAAGTCAAAAATATCTACCTATTTTATTAATATGTTGCCTTTTTTTGATTTTTACTAGTTTTCAAAATTATAATTATTAAAAACTCAGGGTTAATTTCATTAATTAATTACTACAGCTAATTAATGCACTATCAAACCTTTTGATTGGACTACCAAACCTTATCAAATGATTCCCAATCGTTTGGCATAAAGAAAGTTAAAAAAAATGATTTAAATTGGCCAAATTGGTAATAAACAATTATTGCTGTATACACGTGGAGTATAGCTATGGTGACCATATTATTTTTATGAAAAAAAGTACATTTCGGCGAAACACGGTAAATACCTAAAAAAAGGTCAACGGCGGCGCACAGTGTGGTGGAGGCGGACTAATGGTGATTTTTAAAGTAATTCATTTGGTCTGTTTAATAATAGTTTCTTGCTAGGAACATCCCAAGGATTCAGAAACACAAAAAAAAATCATAAAAAATGCGCTTGGAAAGTGTCGAAAAAATGCGGCAAAGTCAACCTTTTTTATATAGTACATAAATAATATGTACCGTATACATAGGTACTTTAACTTTGCTTAAAAACGGAAATACATTGATTTTTTTCAGTTTTCAAGTTGAAATATTATTTCTGTTTCTCGTTACTAGCACACAAGTGCCAAAACAAAACAAAGAATTACATTTTTAACGGTTTGTAGACCTAATTTCGACCTAAAAACTCGATTTTTTTAAATGTTAACTTCTCTTACACTTTTAGTTGTGTGAGAACGCATGAGACACACCGAAAATTTTTTTGTGGTATCATTGGTATCTCTAGTACTTGCCCTCCAAATTTCAACTGCAGATACTTGCAGATGCGAACACAAGAGCGTTTTTACTGAGACTTGTCCAATTTTTACCGAAGGTATTATTGGATTAACAAATCAATAAAGTTTTCCCAAATGCCCATGTAAACAATACATAAGCACAACGGACGATACAGAAAGATATTAAAAACAATCGAAAACTATTTTAAAATGACGAACTTTAGCATTTCGAATCGTGGCTTATGCAATATGCTGTGGGAAAACACAAAAATTATTGTTTTCTTCTATTCTATTAGGGACTAGCTGGCACAGTCGGCCTACCGGCCGCCTTTAGCCATATAGACCATATCGGATGTGGTTGTTCGGCCTTCGGCCTCACTCCAAGGTACTAAAGTAGCCTATGTTTTTCGTAGCATTGTAAATAACTTCTACACCAAATTTGGTTAAGATTGGTCAAATAGAAACGTAAAGCACGTGCACGCGTATTTGCATTGTCGATCGGTTGACAGTTTGACAGCATTCATTATTGTTTTTAAGTTGATTTTGAAGGAAGGCAGGCTACTCAAAATCAACTTTCCTTTCCTTTGCGAATTTTTGCACTATTTCAATACAAAAACATGCGCAGCGACCTACATAATAACTGTGCCAAATTTGGTTCCGATCGGTCAAACGGTTTAGGAGTCTATAGGGAACACAGTACATACATACACACATACATCCATTTTTATATATATTATTAATGATTAAGGATAAGGATTAAGGATATAGAAAGACAACTTCCAGATTTTTTGCCCTAAAATTGAAGGCTGAGCAACCGTTTGTCCACAAAAACCCCATTTCACCACACTGTGCGGCGTACGTAAATATACGACGATTACGATTGATGGCCTTTTTTTCCCCCGGCGGGTGTACAAAAAATAAGTACATTTGTAAGTACTTGGACATCGTTCTAAAAAAGAGTACTGTCCTACTAAAATAAGTACATATGGTCACCATAAGTATAGAGCATATCCATAAGTAAGTTTCAACATAAGTAAACACAAACAGTATAGGAGATATCAGTTTAATTCATTTTTCCATGTTACAGAGACACATTTAAAGTTTTTATTGATTATGTTTTAAAAATCATAACATTAAGTTGGCCTACGTTCTGGTTAATGCATTGAGATAGTCGACTTTTGATGCTTTTCTCCACTCTCTCCAGCATATCGACTGGTACGTTGTTATTATTAGCAGCTTGAATATTGTTCTTCAGTTGAGCCAGGGTCAATTTCAGATAGCCCCACAAAAAATCACACGCGGCTAAATCGGGCGAGCGCGCCGGCCACTGAAGATCGCCCCGCAAGGAGATGAGGCGTCCGGGGAAGTGTTCTCGCAAAAGATTCATCCAGGTTTGCGCCGTGTGGCCTTAGCGCCATCCTGATGAAACCAGACACCCCCCACATCCCCACTCGTCAATCATACGGACATAACGTCCACAAAAGTACGTCTCTAAGGCGAACGTGCGCTTCTCCTTCGTACACTTCATGATCGTTCCTAAACCTCCATGACAGAAAACGTTAGGTCCCGCTCTTTCGAATGAGCGCCACCCCACCCTTCTCAGAATAACTGTCGCTAGAGGGCCCACGTTTCAAAAAAGGAAGTTTCCCTGCCGCATCCTGTATTATAATCGATCAAATTAGCTAAAAAAAAAGTTGAAAATCGATGGAAGGGGGGTTAACTTTACAAAAAAAATTGATTAGTTGATTACAAAAAAACAAAGAGCTACCAAAATTTTGAATCGGACTAAACTTACCTAACGATTACCAATCGTTCGGCATTAAAAAAGTTAAAAAATGGTTTAAATTGGGCCAAATTGGCAACAAACAATTCTGTGTTGATTGCGAAAAAGTGCTTAAATCATGTTTTTGCAAAATTGGGGTTTTGACTTATTCAGATAGAGGAAAACTTGCTCTTTCTTTTGGTATAATTGCCTAAGTCATAGCGTACATATTAAGGCAGTTATTTAATACAATACCTTTCGCCTAAGTCGAAAGTAATCAATTTAATTGGTGTAATTTTCAGTTTGCCTCAATAATTATTTAGTTATATGCCTGTAATAACATTACATTTAATAATAAACTTGCAAAACAAAATTATATCCCTAAAAAAGGTTCCTCAGTAAACCAAATTCAATTTTGCCCATAATTTGTTTTCGCCATTATCTCAGTTTGACAAATATTGACTTAAGCACTTTTTCGCAATCAACACAGAATTATTGTAGTACTAGTCGACTTTGGTTGTGCGGCCTAAAGGCCGCACTAAGTGAATTGAGACAGCTATCTATCTTCTATATTAATATTTGGATTTTTCACGTCTCACCTATCATTAAAAGGGGGTATTCCACTTTTTTGCACATAAATCTAAGCAATTTTCAGAATTTTTTTTTAGAAAAAGGAAACAACATAGAAATTTTTTTGTTATAGTGGGATATTAATTATAATATATTGAATACACAATTGTGAATTTTTGATATAAAAATAATAAAAATTTGTGCTGCAACAGCTTCGTGAACGTAAGTCTATTAAAAAGGTGGTGGGCACGCTCAGGTCCTTTGTATTTGTCCAAAATTAAAAAACGAAAGATTTTCGTATTCAACAGAGTTGTCGCTATCGTCCCAACTACAATCATAAGAAAACATTTTTTTTTTAGGAAATGGCAGCGTTTTTAAAAAAAAAATTGAAATTTTCTACATTTTTTTCAAGTTGAAACCACAAAAAGGCACCTAAATTTTGTACGAATGCATTTCTTTTAGTTCAGACGATAGAAAATTCGGAGAAAAACGCATTTAAAATTATGCGGTAAGGTTCTTGTAGTGCAGGTTTCCCATATATGAATTTGCAACTGTGTTATTAGAAATCTTCATAACTTCCTCATTTTTTAAATGTTTCACAAAATTCTTTCACTAACATGTTTCAGAAAGATTCCAGATTAATAATAAATATATTAAAAAAAATGTATTTTTTGAAGTGCAAATAACGGAATACCCTTAAAATTATACGACAGATGATGTGACATTCGTTGTTTCCTTGTTCTGTTTCTTACCATAACATAGTATATTATGATATGAAACCAATGAGATGCGCTCCTGAGCGTAAAGGACACATACACAAATTAAGGCTTTTATTTATATGTAGATACATATGTGGAGTATAGCACATGCGCGTAAGTAAACTTCAAATTTGATTAATTACGACCAAATTATGAATTACGAAAACTTTTTATTGAACTACTAAACCTCAACATATTTTTTCCCAGTGCAGGGAAGGGGGGAACCTTCATAGGCACCACCCCAATTTGGGATGGTACTCTGTGAGATTCTTAATCACTAAAACCCCATCTCCGGTGACAGCCGGATTCACCTCTCGGTATTTCTTCAAACCTCAATATATTATCGTATAATCGATCAAATGAGCTAAAAAACATTGAAGGGGGGCTAACTTAATGGAGGTGGCTACGCCCTTTTTTTTTTCTTCTTTTTGTATAGCCCGAATGCTGCTTTTATAAACAACTCTCGTCCATCCCTCCTGAACTTTATGTCTCTCCCCCGTTGAAGGGAAGGTTAAGGCGATACCCTACCATGCTGGCCTAGTGCAGGTTGGTAGGGGAGCAGTGGAAAGTCGGAGCAGAACGTTTGAACGCGGCCGTTTGAACGCAGGGACGTTTGAACGCAGGGACGTTTGAACGCAAGGACGTTTGAACGCGAGCAATTAGGATTGTCGTTTTTTTTATTTAATTTGTATTCGCCGGATTTTTGTTACGAAACCCTTAGGAAATTTCACATCATCAGATGCACACCGATTGTCGAACTAGTAACATGTATGAAATATTGACAACTTTCACACTTTTTTGGGGTTCTACGTTAATGTTAAATGCTATACTTACACCTTTTCTAGAATAATTTTAAATGCTATATCCCGTTTTTCATGATCCCGGTGGGGTGTATTGATCATCTTCAGGGATGTTTTAGCTAGTACACCGGGTAGTACGTTACTCTCCACTCCGCTCCGGGCGGTTTTTACAACGCAACCACTTCAGAGTCGAATCCAGACCTAAAAATGCCTTTGGTCTCAGATTACGGTAGACCAATTTTCTCGGAGCTTAAAAAAAGATTAAGAGCTTAAACGAGATTAAATGAATTGTTAAGTCTTAAATATATGAATATGTATAATGTAATATTCATAATGTTGACAGTTTTAATTGCTCGCGTTCAAACGTCCTTACGTTCAAGCGTCCCTACGTTCAAACAGTCGCGTTCAAACCAGTGCCGCGTTTAGGCATGCGAGTACCCTAGGCATATTTTTTTTGCCGCCCCCTTATAATTAAAAATTGAAATTATAATAACAGTATATATTTATTAGCAAAACAAATAAAAACTCTTGGAACAAAGACAAAAACATTTTATAATATTTATAATAATGAAAAAGGAAACAATATAATATACTCCTACTACTTTTTAACTTTGGTCTTTGGTAAAAGGTGACTCAATATTAAAATATGATGTACATACATATATTGCCATGTAACGCTACTGTAAATTCTCAATTTTTTAACTTCTACAGCGAGAACGACGACGCACTTAATTAATTATGCACCGGCCAGCAATGCATGAAACTCTCAGGGTCAAAGGTGGGTTCATTTAAATCAATCGAAACACTCATATACGTCACCTTAATTTGTGATCTTTCTTATAAAGACTACTTAAATAAATGTAAAAATTGTATCTGTTTTCTCCTCGATCGACTACTGCTATAAATGAAACCAAACTCATACGCTATTAAAACGAAAACAATGAAATTTATTTAACATAATAAAAAATTTTAAAGACAAAATATTGGTTTCCTAAAATTAAACAAATTAAATTTTACAAATAAATATCCGCAATTAAATTCACCAAAGTTTATGCGCGACCGAATTTTAAACGAAAACGATTTGTCTCTTTGTCGAATAGAAAGAAAGTGCGTCACAAAAGAAAAAACTCTTACCGACGTATACCGTGCTTCCGTAATTCTGTGATGCGGCCGTTGTCATATGTGGAGCGTTGAATCGTGAATGTTATCGTAGACCCAAAATAGCTTCTAATCTCGAACCAAACAAACCAGGTAGGAATGACCAGTGAATAAATATCTTTCCATAAAATTATCATCAAATACTAACACCTTCCAATTATTACTATCTTCGAAAATTCTAATTATGTCTTCCGTTACTGAAGACTGACTTGACAAATTTTAAATTGATTCTCAAACTATTTTTCATAACTTTACGTCCTTTCTCTCCAACATCTCTAGAGAGTCCTTAATACCAAAACTTATTTCCAAAATACTATCGACCCGACTTTACACTTCGACGGTCGGCTTCGGAATCTCTTTCCACTTCGCTCCCTTATCATTCTCCAAAATCCCACCAGATTCTCACTCGCGCATTTCTTTATTTGAATAAAAATTTGAAATTTACTGAAATATGTAGATATTTAAAAAAAATAGTTACTAGTCATGACACGCCACTAATCTAGAGCATACTCTTCTAACGCAGAGGTTACTGCCATTTCCAAATCAGCAGATTTGTGACCAGCCGATGGAATGTATTTAAGAAACCTTTCAATGGGTATACCTTCAGACGAGACATATCGGACTAAAAATGCCAGTTGATCAATATGTGAGACATCTGGTGTTGAATTTACTATTATAGAGTAATATTTTGATCTTTTTAATTCATCAATAATAGTTTTTGATACACTTGTCCCCATTAAAATTACTAATTCCTCGCATATAGTATTTGACAAATAATTGCAATTTCCCTGGCCCACATTTCCAAACTCGGCAAGATGTTCACGCAAAAACGGATCAAATTCAGCAATGAGTTCCAAACAGCCTAAAAAATTTCCATTGCGAATTGATCCAATTTTTGAATTTTCACCTCTAAGTGCAAGTCCCCTGGTTGTCAATGTAACAATAGTCGCGATGACACGTTTTAAAACGTCACGCCAGTATTGCACTTCATTTCTATATGCATTTGTAAGGGAGCTATCTATACGATTAACCATTTTACTCCTTGAAAATAGACATAAAATGCTGGATCTACGATTGTGTGATTCGTCATGTTGTTTTAGTCTCGCGCTTGCATTTTTCCAGTCATTGAATGCTGTAGTAGTAAAAGAATTTTCTTCTTGCTGGAGAAATAAACGGCAAGGTATACAAAAGACACAACGTTTTGATGGGGAATAAAGTAGCCAATCTCGAAATTGTTTTTCCCCATTTAGCATTTTCTTGTAGAAATGTGTTTTGGTTAAATACCTATTTACCCCTGTAGAATGCTCTTTAACAGCAGAGTCTACAAAATTGATATTCGGGTTTTGTTTTGGGGGATTCCTAATAACCGCTTCTATAGTACTATCGTTAATTATCCAATCAGCTGGATCTTCAGATAACACATATCCTATTGCTAATGATGAAGGTGAGATTTGTGTTTCTATTGTTATATTTTCAATGTCGCCAGCGTCCATAGTCTGTGATTGTGTTTCATCATTTTTGTTTTGTATTTTTAATTCGGTTGAGGTAGACGCACATGGCTCAATAGGTGTAGATACAGAAGTAAAGAACGAACTAATCTTTGGAATTTTGTTTAGAAGTGATCTTTCATTTTCGATTTATTCTTGTGCCTTCTTTCTATAAGCCGCACCACTAAGCCGATTCCGTTTTTCCATATTTTTAATTTACTAAATAAAAATTGTTCAAGTTACACACCACCAATTAAATAATAAAATTTTCACTTATCAAATATCCAAATCAGAAAACGTTACTAATTAATTTTTTAAAGCTATGGACAAATTACCGTGGTAAAGAACTGATCGTATAATGCGTTTATTATACATACAAGACTAACGGATTATTAAATATTTTAATAATTTACATCAGTCTGGCGTCAGTAAATCTCGACACAGCAATTATTGCTACAGACGCTAAGTCAGCATTACGTGCCGATATACAGTCAGAGAACGACTTTATAGTTATGTACATTCGAAGCAATGCCTATTTTGTGGGATCAAACTACATAACAAATACAAACGAAATGACGCATACGAGATATTTTTCTTTCTCTTGAGTAACCAGATATTTAAATAAGTAAAATTTACAATAAAGTTTTATTTATGTATGTTACTTTAGCAAATAAAATAATATTTGTTTTTAAATAATATTTTAACGTATTTGTGGCGGTTCTACTAATTTCATTATGTTTAATTTTTATTTGTTAAATTTTTTATTAAAATTAATAATTATTTTTGCCGCCCCTAAAAGACTGCCGCCCTAGGCAGCTGCCTTCCTCGCCTAATGGATAAATCGGCACTGGTTCAAACGTCCTGAACCGGCGAAAAGTGACTTTATTTTTAATTAAATAACAGTAGTCACCCTCTAAATGCATACTGATAGCAACATTGCTTAACGTTCCGTAATCTAATGACCTTAGACAATTAGAATTTTATTGTAATACCAATTATGGCACTAAAGATTTGAAATTTTCAGAAATTACTCAATGAAAATACTGCTGTACTGAAAAAAATTGCTAACCCTCTACCCATAAAATTTTGTAACGGTCATCCCAGTTATCAATATCTTCTTCTTCAGCTTCTTCAGTGCCATACCTGATTTCAGGAGTAGGCGACCTCTCTCCTATGTACATTATGCGTTGAACGTTTGAAGTATTATCACACACATAGGGGATCTACTTCTTAACGCGGACTCCCAACTTGTAATATGATTTTCGGTTTCATAAAAATATTCAGATTCAATTTAAAATAGCATTACTTTGTATGAAACTGTCCAGTATGCATTTACAAGTCGTAACATGTAAATCTAATTCGTAGAAGTTTAGATTACATCGTGGCCTCGTGGAGTGCAAATGGCCGTGGGACCATGATAATATATTTCTGTTAACCTCGAGAGATATTTTTTTTACCAATAGGAAAGCGGGTGCATATTGCACTCTCACTTAAAATTCAGTTACACGGGACCTTCGTGAAGTCCAGATGTGCTCCGCGTGGATGCTTTCCATATTATTATATATCTCTTGTAATCTATTTGATTGTGTTTTATTTTTTCATGTGTTATTTTTATGTACTACAGTTTCAGAAAGCCAGGTGCAATATTTCTAAAGTCGAATCGAAGTCAAGTTATTTTATCAAAGATGAATTTCGGTTTACTAACGTCCAAACTAATATTACCGTGTCAATTTAGTAGTGGCGCCTATTTTCAATTATCGACTATCGGAGCGATATGCTAAATTTTGAGTAGTGAACCACCCCGCCCGCTGCAGCGAAGCCAGAACTTTGTTTTGTACTGGGGTATGAGTGATCGCGACGGATTTAAATGTTAAACATTTTTAGCGCATATCTTTGGGCGGATTAACCCCGTTACAAACTACTGGAAGTGTATATACTTCATCTCCAGAGAGCCTGTGCTGGGCTTACACCTCGGTGGTTTGCCATTGCCTTCCGAGGGAAGACAGTCAGAATAAAATTTTACTGAGCAAGAGTCGCACCAGATATTCAACATTAGTAGTAACGCACTTAACCGCTTATATAAGCTGATGACCGTCTCCAATCAATATAATGTTATGCTTTAAGTTTCATGTAAAAATCATGAAAATAAATATTTTTAGTTGTACAACTTTTGCAAGTAACGATTGGAAACACCAGTACTTTAATTTTGGATCGCCAAAAGTTTTCATATAATTCCTGTATATATCTGATGATACCAATATCACGATTGAAAAATCTGGCTTGAGGTTGAAGTTTATTTCTGCATTCCTGTTTCATAAGAACTAAATGTGAAAATTGTTTTGATTTCTTAAACCGTTATCCAAAATTAGGATTCTTTGAATAATATCATCAGCAAAATGGATTCCAAAAACTGCGAAAGGTTGAAGACCGTTGTATTAGAGGAAAAAAGGGATCTTGACAAATTCAGTTAGCAAAACAATAAAATTTATTTAAAAAAAATTGTTCAAATTTTAATATACTAGGTAAAATAAGTAATATTACAATCTTTTATAGTGTTAACTACAAATAATATAGATACAAAAGTTTAGGTAAGTATAATACATATTATGTAAATAATTAATTAAAAAAATTACGAAAAACTGCACTATTAACCTCGAAAAAATCGCTGCCTGCAGTGTCTGATCCGAAGTGATCCAGAATAAACTACTAAAATTGAAAACGTACTACGCATGTGCACTCATTTGGTATTACCCGTCCATAAATGTACTTATGGAAAATCTAAATACTTTTGGTACCAACATGGCAACCATGCCATCAAGTATTGAACGCTTATCCTGATAATTATAGAACTGTTTCCACACATGGTGTAATTTCACAACAATTCTTGCTAGTCGTAATTGAAGTTGATTTGATTATAATTTTTGCTTATTTCAATAACATAGCATTTGAAACAAACAAGAATGTCTAATCCAAAATAAAAGTAATCTTGGGTTTGACGTTTAACATCATCTTTCACTAAAATGTTCTAAATTCTTGACTAGAATTTATATTTATTGGGTCAGTCTTTTAAGTATGTAACTAATTCAAAAAGTACATCGTTATTACTGTGAAAAATTAAACACTACATCGATATAGTTCTATATTTTTCGTATATCTAACACAGATATTGAATTTCACATTTCTTCAAGACTTCAAGAAAACTGAAAGTTACGTAATTTACTTGTAGTAAATATAAGTAATAGATTGTTTTTATTGCATTTATGTAGGTACTTATGAGGTATTCAGTAATGATGATACGCGTAATTTCCAATCCAAAAAAATTGATTTGTAGTTTCTCCATGCAATTTTTAATAGAGATTTATGGAACCGATCTAATTTCGTAACATAATCATTTATTAACCATTTTCAGGTGACAAAAACTTACTGGTTTGTTGTACTAACCAACAATGGATTTAGACCAGACTCTGCAGGAGGAGTAAGAGTTTCAACTGTAGAAAAACTCAATGGATGCTTCTTTAGTAGCAAAGGGTTTAAAGAAATTGCAGGTGGGGTTGTTACAGAGTTCGGCGCTTTTGCTGCAGAATCAACAAGTTCTAATTTATCATTTAAAGTTATGGCTATATTTTGATTTTTTTGAGATCGTTGCTTTTCAATTTTTGTCTTGGAATGGGGCAAAGCGTATCGTAGTTTATCCCAAAACCACGGATCACCCCATTTAACATAAGTATTTGTGTTGATGTAAGCCTTCAATTCATCGTCCAACTGAGCGTCAACGTCTATATCGCCGTATAATACAATAATTACCCTTGCTCTACCTTCACTCATGGCTTGGGTATGGGCGGTTCTGAATTCCATTGTGCCCCAAACGCTTTCCAAAAAGTGAGGCGATAAAATTACTAAAGTCCTTCTGGAATCGTCAACAGATTTAACTATTTGTTTAGATATGGATTCTCCAGGTACCCAGTCGCGAACGTGTAAACATAATTTGTACGGATTTGGACCTTCTTCTAATACAGATAAAATTTTGTTTAGTACAAAATCTTCATCTTTATGAGAGTAACTTATAAAAGCGTCGTATTTTTTGTCCTTATCGATTTCCTGTTCAGTTACAAACCATAGACACATGTTGTGTGCATATAACCATACTTTAATTTTGTGTTCGTTGCGATAGTAAAGAATTACTAGGATACAAACCACCACTATTATAAGTACGAAAATACTACAACCAATGTACAGTCCAGCTTGAGATATTGGACATAAATCATTGATCGTTAAACGTACTAAAGTATTTCCTCCGTTTCTGCACTTGATATTGCTAACGTCGATCTGTAAAAAGAAATATAATATTAATATTATTATCTTAAAATCTTGAGCATCTTAAAACTTACTTCTTTAGACGAATAATGAGAAACCAAAAATTTTGATAAGTTTGTGGTTGAACAATCACAAATATATGGATTTCCTCCTAAGTTGATATCAGTAAGTCGCGACGAATTTAGCATGGTCAACATATCGAAATTTATATAACCAATGTTGTTATTATCTAACGACAAAAGCTGAAAAATTTTAGTTTGTAAATTAATTAACTAGAAAAATTAGCACATTTTAATTTCAAACCTTCAATTTTGATGGCAACCAAGTAAATTGGTTGATTTGATTAAACGATAAATCCATTTTTGTTACATTTTCATATCCCATATTTTGGATTGGCCCAGACGTTAATAAGTTATTTTTTAAGTTAACTTCTGTCTGATTGTAGAAATTTTCTGTTGGCAAAGTGAGTTCAGGAATTTGAGTAAGATTTCTATTTTCACAATTAATTAATAAAGCTCTATCCCATGGTCGAAAACCGCAATCGCAAATATCTGAACATGGTTCAACTTCTAATTGATCAAAAGTACACTTA
Source organism: Podabrus alpinus (assembly GCA_932274525.1). Taxonomy (NCBI): domain Eukaryota; kingdom Metazoa; phylum Arthropoda; class Insecta; order Coleoptera; family Cantharidae; genus Podabrus; species Podabrus alpinus. The sequence goes on along the minus strand of OW026453.1, from coordinate 74,147,624 downwards.
ACCATGTGAGGTTGAAGTTTTTTTACATCAAAACCGATAAAGTTTGTCGGCTCTGCGCAAGTTAAATTATTAACTTCGATTGTTACGTAAGTTGGCACCAAGGGATCTATACTTCGGTCAAAATATCTTGTGAAATCGTATAAATAGCAATTGCAGTTTATGGGATTATTATCCAAGTAAACCACTATGCCTTTATTTATTCTGCCATTTAATCTGTATGCATCTTGATTATCTTGATTTGCAACTCTTTCTTCCGCGTCTTTAAAATTCACAGTTGAGATATTATTATATGTGAGATCAATTGTTATATCAGAAGATATTGCAAATATATCACCAAACTGCAAAAAAAAGTCTATTAGGATCTATTAAATAATTACGCTCACAAAAGCCAGGGATGGATATCTATCTGAATTAGATTTCTAAAATCTGTCTTCCACATCAATAATTACGATCATAATTATGGTCATAATTTGTGCAGAACGCTATGCGTAATATGCAAATTTCAGATTATGACCATAATTACGATCGTAATTATTGATGGTGTAAAACCCGTCTAATATAGGCTAAAATAGGCTAATATAGGCTAAAATAAGTTTTTAAGTGGATGTATAGAATTACTAAGCGAAATTCTGGGAATATGTTCAAATGCACCGCCTTGGCAACATATTAAAAGTCCCAAGTCATTCTACATGGGATGTTCCTGTAAAATTGAGAAAACCTGCCGGAAGTCCTGGATTTCCTTTGGATACCATTAGAAAGCGAATTGAGTGCCATAGAGAGACCTCAGTTTTTTTAAATACTGGTAATGACGAGATATTATTGCTCAATATATTATTGCTTCATTGTTAATATTGAGCTCAAGATACAGTGGAATTTCGATATAACGATCTTAGATTTAACGAAACTTTTTTTTGTATTTATATTGATTTTCATAATAAATTATTTATATGCATTTTGGTCTCGTTTTAACAATATAAATTTAAATTATCTGTTGTTACACATGAAAAGAATTGAATCACGAAGTTATTTTATACCTAATAATCAAAACCAGATCCAAATTTGGACATAAAATTACTTAATTATATTTATTTATAAAAGACACATTAATTTGGGCGGCGCTGCGTCAGTGAGTGGCAGACGGCTGTATGTTGATTGCATTTTGATGCTATGGTTGAAAATTCTCTTCATTTAGTTGGAAAACCTCCAGTTCACCATCAGGGTCGTCATCTTCCAGGTACCCTATGCGGTTGCTACAACCATTTCCAATACAGTTCCTACACATATTAGAGCATTGGAGTAGCAAGACACTAGTCAGCAATTGTTCTGTGGATGGCGCCCAGAAACTGCTCATTAGGACGAGCAAACCATGTTCACTCTTCCAGCCCCAGTTGGTAGAGGCCAACTTCACTATAACAATCAAGTAGTTTATCAAGTACTTCCCCGTGTTTCCTGGATATAGGACAGATAAAAACGCTTCTCCTGGTTTGGCGATTTTATCAGGAGATCCATCTGGCTAATAAAAATTTTTGCCTGTCGCTGGAGATCTACCATTAAATTTAAGTTTTTAAACGGTTTTATCTTACCAACATTGTAAATTTCGGAGGTTGTATCGCATCCAGCCATGGCATGCAAGAAGAGAATGTGCTAATGCACATTTCCGACCTCAGCTTGCAAGTCCTGTTTAATGTACACTTTCCTGGGTGTTGATTTGGTTTCAAGAGTAAGAAATCATGCGCGCATCTATCTCTGAATCGGTCAAAGCAATCAGAAGCATCAAAAGATCTGTATTTTCACCTACTATCCAGATGGTCTTCTCAGATTTTGTGTTTTCTAAGACTGTGGTCACAATAAGTCTGTCAGCATCAGTTGGAGCCTGAAAATTTTATAACCAGCAGCAAGGTAACTTGAATTAGACCTATCTTGTTCCACAAATTTGTGAAAAACACTGCTTGAGATGTAGCTGCCTGCGAGTTCTCCCCGCACGCCAATGACTGCTCTACGAGTATGCATTGCATTTTTTGTAGAAGATTGCAAGAATCCATAAAACACCAAAATCACATTTTAACCATATCTCTAGTGACATAGAACACGTATTTTGAGCATATTTCTCCATATTAGGTCTCTGATCATAGCCGTGTAATTTAACCACATAATTGGTCAAGAATTGATGAAGCAACAATTGAATACTGAATGTCGTTTTAAGTTCCTTCTCACTTTTTAATTTGATTTTGTCTTCCCAAGTTCTGATATTTCGTTCAGTAGTACTTGAAAATTCACCGGTATCAAGTCCGACCCACCAGTTGTTGCCATATCTTCAGCTGAAGAGTACACCAGGTTCTCATGTGTTTATTATCTAATTATCTTGCCTAATTATGTGCGGTGCTGCTTGAACTACTTTAATCCTTTCACTGCTTATATAAGTCCTTCTTTATTCATACCACTTGTTTGTTAGAATTTTTCCAGAATCACAAGAGAAACAAACAATGCACCTGGGTCCAGACAATTTAGTGAACGTAATCCCGTCATCTTACTTATCTTTCAACTTCCTCTTCAAGGACTTCTCGCTGTATGCCAGCCCTGTCTGGATCCTCCTGACGGCCACGGAGAGGAATATTACCGAGGAGAATGGTTCCAGGACGTTTGAAGTAATTGTAGCACTTGTCAGTGCCGTTAGTACTTGTTAGTATCGTCCGTCAGCTGTACAGCTTCTCCCCAATCATCCCTTGAATTACATAGTACATAATCCAATCATTTTGTCTGTAATCTCCCAAGTCTCCACTTACAGAATGAATTGCAATCAAGGAAATATTTATCAACTGTCTTTCCACATACGAAACAATTAACTTTAAAATTAAATAAATCAACTGATCGTTGCACTCTCAGCATGGGAAAAACTTAAGTAGGTGGTTTTGGTTAACGAGTAGAAACTTGCTTACATTCACTGTGAAGTACAACAGAAATTTTTCCCACAAATAATTCATGAACGTTGTCCTGCCTTGTAGTTTTTAGACCAGCCTTACCACAATTCACTGTCACACCACTACCTTGTAATCACACATAGGCATGTAGCGTAAACACTTACCTATGGCTCAAATGTATACTGCATTAGCATATTTTTTATTATGAAAATCAATATTCCTATAAAAAATAGGAATTTCTTTAAATCAAAGATCGTTATAATGAAGTTTCACTGTATCTTGATCCCAGTATTAGCGTTGACGTTAAAAGTGACGTTCAATATGGCAGACAACGTCATCACCAGTATTTAGAAAAAAAGTTAAGTGTTTAGGTCACTCCGTTTGCTTTCTAAGGGTATCCAAAGGAAGTTCAGAAACCCACAGGTTTTTTCACTTTTAATACTATGTTGTTAAGGAGGGGCATCATAACATTCTCTGAGTTTTGCTTAGTAATTCTCGATGTCCAGATTTGATCCTAAAATTCTAGGAATGGAAACCAGTGATGGTAAGCAAAAAGAAGAAAAACTGCTTTGGATGTTTTGCTCCCCAACGAACAAGTAGATGTTATAATTCCTTAATTAGTAACCAATGCTGCGTGGTACCGAATTTACAGCGCTTGCGCAGTGTTCACCAATATTCGAATATTCAAAATTTTCGAATAATCGTGCACACTGCGCAAGCGCTGTAACTACGCAGAAATATATCATCTACTTGCTCGTTGGGGAGCAAAACATCCAAAGCAGTTTTTATTCTTTTTGCAGGGTTACTAGTTTCCATTTATCGAATTTCTATTGCCGATAAATCTTGTTTGTTTTTTAAAATTTTGTTCGGTATTTACTGTTACCAGTAAATTAATTAAATATTAGAATTGGCCGAATATTCAAATTGAATATAAAAATAATATTCGTATTTGAATATTTGAATAATTGAGATATTCAAATTTGTTTCCCAGCCTTTATAACAATCCCATTTAAATGAAGAAATTCCTATTAAATTGTAATATTTTTAATGGTCAAAAAATTCCACTTTTTAATATTTTGCGTTAAGGTAAAAAGATTCGTCCCTGGCTCGTGAGGTTTTAAAAATTTATAATTTTCGAGTTTATTTATCAACCCTTTATATACTTACATTTATGTGATCTATTAGATTATGGCTCAAATCTAATTCCTTTAAATGAGTTTGGGCAGTAATCCAGTCAGTACTGATCTGTGTTAATCTGTTGTTACTGAGGTCGAGTTTTTCTATGTTAATATTTTGATTGAACGGAGAAATATTAGCATTACCGCTTAAATCAGGATCAATATAATTTCTAGAACTTGTTATACGATTGTTTGATAAAATAATTTCTTTCAAAAGTTCCGAATTTCTCAATAGTTCGCTATCAATTTTCTCCAACAGATTGTTCTGAATATTGATTATTTCTAGAGAGAACAGTTTTTTGAAAATATTTTTATTCAGCCTCGCGATATTATTATTCTGCAATTTCAAAACCTTCAAGTTTCCTAAAGGTTGAAACAGTTCGACAGAAAGTTCTGTTAGATTATTGAAACTCAAATCTAACGTTTCAAGTTCTACTAAATCTTTAAAAAATTTATCGGGCAAACTTTCAAATTTGTTTTTGGCGAAAGATACTTTTTGCAAATTGACATCATCGTCAAATAAATTTTCTGGTAAAACCGTTAACTTGCAATCTTCCACATTGACTTCCTTTAAATTTGTTAAATTGGCAAATAAGTAATCAGGTAAGCTCGTTAATTGTAAATTTCTATTCATGGTTACAGTTTCTAAATCCAAATTTTCTTTGAAAAGTGTGGATGGAAGATTTTGGAACTTATTTCGAGTTAAGTTTATTATCTTCAATCTTTTCAAACCGTTGAAACTGAATTCAGAGATGTTGGAGATTTGATTACCACTTAATTCCAATAATTCCAAGTTATTTAAACTTTTGAAAGTTTCAGTACTTATGTAATCTAAATTATTACTTTGTAAATATAAATACTTCAAGTTGGTCAACTTTTTAAATACATGTTCTGGTAAGTGATCCAAATTATTCTGAGATAAATCCAAAAATCTTAGCTTATTTGAATTTTGGAACATATAATCCGTTAGTTCCACATCATTCGATTTCAGATCTATATCTATTAGGTCTTGCAATTCATCGAAAACACTTTTATCGATATATTTAATGTTGTTATTCGGAAGTTCCAGTTTTTCTAAACCATTCAATCCTTGAAAATAGTCAGAGGTCAAAGTAATGTTTCTAAAATCTGTACAATAATCAACGTGCAAAATTTTTGTACTACTAATTTTTAAACGGTTTAAAATCTGCATAAAACTTTTTGGAAGAGGGCAACTTCTGAATCGTATAAAAGTTATGTTGCCAAGATCTAACGTAGGTAAGTCTGCGGTGTCCCAATTTAGTTTGTTTGTTGGAAGTTCTTCTAGAGCGGTGCAATCTATTTCAACTTTTTCAGATTTTGATATCACTTTTATTACGTACTCTCCATTACAGTTATATTCAGGTTCAAATTGTGTTCCATAACATTGACAATCTGGAGATGTTGATTGGCACGGCGTTTCCGCAACTGCACTGAGTCCAAGTAATAACACCAAAAAAGTGTATCCCAACAGCATCTTCAAAATATTTTATAGGTCTGCAACAAAAATTGAATGTAACATAATAAATTTATGATCACATAGAGAGATGTAAAAATAATGTCAAATATATGAAGAACCTGAAATTGTTTTAATGCCATATTAATGAAAAATAAGAACTTTATTCTGACCGTCTCCTCTCGAAATGGAAGTGTATGACACTTCCCGTGGTTCGGAGTCCACGCTTAGCTGTATACCCCATATGTGTGTGATAACATTTTGCACATACGCCATACAAATAGGAGAGAAGATGAGTAGACGATATAGCCCCAAATTAGAGAAAGAAGAAAAAGATTAATTATAGCACGATGTATAATCGATACATAAACCGATGTAATGTAACTTAAACTGTCTTATCGGAGGTGGAATAGCCAAATCACACTAGCTATTTGTGTATACATCTCACTAAATCCAGATGCATACAAAAAAGATGATCCTCAGATCAGAATTAATTCAGGGATTTCTAGTTTATTGCTAACCAAACAAAGAAATTCTTGAGTTAACTCTCATGCAAGGATTATCTTCTTTATATAATTGGCCCTATGTGTCTCTATCTTATTTCGATGTACATATGTGTAACGTATCTCTGATTGGTTCATTTGTTTGCCAACCTAAAAGGATACGGCGCAGTTTGTGAAATTATATAAGATTAATTATAATGTAAAGGTGACATAATTCAATACTAATTCTTTTTATATTTAAAAATTAAAATTATAAATTATTACTTTAGTTATATAATATCATCTGAATTTATTCTACCAACTAAAGAGGAGTGGTGGCTCGACAAAGGAGGCAAGAGAGGCTTTAGCTCCCCTTAAACTGTTAGAATATTGACCTATACTACAGTCTAACTTCTCTAATCCGGATAGATAAAATTTTGTATCCTTCCCGAAGTTTCGAATTTTATTATTGTTTACGGTTGATCAAAAGTACATTTAATTGTTCCCCCCCCCCCCCCCCATCGCGAATTTTTTAATTAAATTAGTGTCAAACATTTGAACTCCCATTCTGATCGTTTGTGCCACTAACGTTCTTATTTTACAGTAAATTTAATCCAAAAAACTTTTGTGGAGGGACTGTAGAAACTACCCCCTCTTTTTGAATTTTTTAAATAAAATTGATGTCAATCGCTTGAGCTTCAATGCTTTAGTTTTTAATAAAAATTCAATTGTTTGGAACAATTTTGGAAGGGGCGAATGCAAGTCTCCTTCCATAGTGATTTTTCAATAAAATTTGTCGTTTTATAATCGTTAGAGCTTCAATGAGCTTCTATTCGCATCGTTTGAACCTCATACGTAAAATGGTAAATTTTAATAATTGAAATAGTTTTTATTATTTAATATTTAAAAGGAAAACAATCATCATTGTTGATAAAAATAATTTATTAGTTCACAGCAGTGGCTTGATGTGATCGTTGGTAGAATTACGGAGCGGAAATTCAGGGCTTAAATCACGGAGCTAGATTTCGCCCCCCCCCCCCCATCGCGATATTTTGCATGAAATTATTGTCAATCTTTTGATCTTGCATTCAAATCGTTTGAACAAGCATCGCGAAGTTATTCGCGAAAACTTAGAGGAAGGATGGTAAAAACAACAACAATTGGTGTTAATCGTTTTAACTTCAAACTGTAAAAATGCCAATCTCGCCCCCCGTACCCCTTATCATGAATTTTCTAATAACATCAATATACTAGTCGTTCAAGAATCGTTCGAGATTTAATGAACTTGTATCTGATTGTAGCGCACTTCTCCTTGGTTCAGTTCGTAGTTACCTACTTAAAAGTGTTCTAGTGCGGCCTTTAGTCCGCACAACCACGGTAATCATTCATTTGAAGTTCATGGTTGCATGGGAAACCTTAATGGGCAGCATTAGGCTGCATGACTATAAATGACAAAGCAGAGTCTACCATTTCTGAATAACTTAACTTTTAATTTTAGACCATAATTTGATATTGAAAACCTTTATGCTTTTTCAAGAGAAATGGAGGAGTGGGAAGTAGGCTATTATTGGTTCTTTAATGATAAATATTTCAACATTTTAAATAATTCCATAAATATAATTTAGAAACCATAAGAAACAGTGTGCGACTGTAACTTTTTTACGTATGAGGTTCAAACGATACGCAAATAATTATAATTAATTTTATTAAAAAATAATGATAACGGTGGGGGAGAGGCTTAACATTTCTACAGCCTCTTCCAAAATTATTTAGAACTATTGGGTTTTTATTAAAAACTTCTGAAGCTCCAACGACGATAATAAAAGCCCAACTTTATTTAAAAAATTCGTTACGTGGAAACTGTCGTTTCGCCAGCCCCCTCCCTTCCCACCACCCAGTTTTCGCCAATAACTTCACGATACTTGTGGTTCAAGGGATTTGAAAGAAAGCTCACACGATTGACACTAATTTCGATCAAGAATTCGCGATTGGGGTACCTCATATTTATTGTTAGAAATATGAACCTAATTTTCAAATTTAAAAAATAAAATGTGTTTAAAATTCTCGTCTACAGACCAACAAAATTATTACGGTTGTCATACATTAATCATCACTTCTAATATTTAATTGTGCACCATTAAAAATAAAAAACTGTATTTTAATTAAAAAAAAGTTTCATTACGTTTTATTGAAACGAAAAATGCTTCATTACGTCATGGGCTAAGATGAATTATCGAGGTGCGAAGCGCCGAGGTGATCTATACAACCCATGGCGGTAACGAAACTTTCCACCAAAGTATCGATACTATTTTGTTCATAATCAGTTAGTTTTAAAGAGCAATTCGCAAATAAATAAAGATCTATCGATATATTAAATAATAATAGAGAGCTCCCTATTTAAAAATAATCTTAGTTTAAATAATCTTACAAAGTTAAACATTATTATAACAAATTTTTATTGTTTTATAAAAATTAATTTTTACAACCTTAGCATTAGTTTAATTTTTGACAAGTCTTTCACATCATATTACTTACATTTTAAAAAATAATTCGACAATACCGATTTAAAATTAAATTCTATCATGATTAGGATAACGCAGGTGTTTATAAAACATATATTTTATATCTTAAAAAAATAAGATTGAATTTCAACTGTTTTCTCAACATTTTTGAGAAGAATCAGTTTCCGTTATATTTGGTAATAACGAATCCACAGTGATTCGAGATGACGCAGTTCCATTGGTTAACTTTTTTGCTGAAGAATCGTTAACTTCTAAATTATCTTTTAAAGTTATTGCTATATTTTGATCTTTTTGAGATAGCTGAATTTCACTATCTGGCTGTGGATCATCCAAAGCGCGTCGTAATTTATCCCAAAAATTGTTATCGCCCCATTTAAGGTAAGTATTTGTTTTCATGTAAGATTTTAACACATCATCTAAATCAGCATTCAGGTCTATATCACCATATAATACAACAATTACTTTTCCTCTACCATCCATCATAGCTTGAGAATGGGCCATTTTAAATTCTAGAAGACCCCAAATACTTTCCAAAAAATTCGGCGATAAAATTATTAACGTCCTTCTGGAATTTTCAACAGATTTAATTATTTGTTCAAATATAACTTTTCCTGGTGTCCAGTCTCGAATGTGTATACATAATTTGTAAGGATTAGGACCTCTTTCCAATACTGATACTATTTCTCTTATAACAAAATCTTCGTCTTTATGCGAATAACAAATAAATGCGTCATATTTTAATTTTGGAAACCATGAAGGGATATATTGGTGTAACCGGTTTATAACTTCAATCTTATAACGATAAAAAAGAAATATAAAAATGCACATCATTAAAATTATAATTGCCAATATAGAGTAACCAACATACATTGCAACTTGAGATGTTGGACACAAATCGTTGGTAGTTAAATGTACCAAACTGTTTCCACCATTCTTACATTTGATATTGTTAACGTCAATCTGTAAAAAAAATAATATAAAAAAATTGAATTTGTTACGTTAGATAAACGGTAAGATGAAGAAGATCCAAAACATTGATTGGGTAATTGATACTAAATACTATGCAAAAGTGGCAAGGGTGCCTTCTGCCCTTGATACATACACTATTTTTTTATAAGATCACTTCAAAAATTACCAAAAAACAAATGAAACTGCTGGATTTTTCCCATTCTTACACCATTTTCTAACAACATTAGAAAATATTATATAGGGTGTTTTTTTTAGCTGCATGAGATCTTTCAATGGGGATAACTTTTGAATTAAGTTTGTCAAAGTGACAGTTCTTTGGAATTTGTGTTCAGAAATGTTTGCTATTTAATTATGAATAAATTAACACTTGAACAACGCTACCAAATTGTGGAAATTTATTTTCAAAGTCAGAGTTCCGTTCGCACCCATTGGTGTGGTGATGGATAAATTTCGTACCGCCTCTTCATTGCATGATGTAAGACCACCAACAAGACAAAGAAATGTGTGCGTACCGAAGAAACTACCGCTTTTGTGAATGAAAGTGTGCAAGAGAACCCAAACATTTCAATTCGACATAGTGCTCAACAACTTGGGCTTTGTCCGTCCACTACATGGAAAATTTTACATCAAGATCTTGGTTTACATCCTTACAAGATCCAGTTGGTTCAAGAATTGAAGCCTAATGATCATCGATTGCGTCGTGCGTTCGCAGATTGGGCTCACAACCAATGGGAAGTGGATCCATTTTTTTTTACCGCAAAATTTAGTTCAATGACAATGCCCATTTCTGGTTGAATGGGTATGTGAACACGCAGAATTGCCGTATATGAACTGAGACCAATCCGGAATATTATCTTGAGGCTCCATTACATCCATTAAAATTGACTGTTTGGTGTGGAATACACGCCAACGGCATCATCGGTCCATATTTCTTTCGAAATGAGGAAGGAGCTACCGTTACGGTGAATGGTGTGAGATATCGACACATGCTCAATACATTTTTGTTTCCAAAAATCTAAGAGTTAAACATCGACAACTTATGGTTCCAACAGGATGGTGCTACGTGCCGTGCCACACAGCCACCGAAACCATCGATTTATTGAAAGCACAATTTGGTGACAACATTATTTCAAGAAATGGTTCTATTAATTCACCTACAAGATCGTGTGATCTTGACGCCTCCAGATTATTTTCTTTGGAGGTATGTTAAATCTATGGTTTATGCTAACAAATCAACAACTCTGGAAGAATATCGGAAAAAGTGGTCAAAAATTGTACTGATCGGATGCGCTTCGTAACGATTAGTCGTGGTGGTGACATGCCGAAAATCATTTTCAAATTATAAATGGCATTAAATTTACTTTCATAAAAAAATAATTAAAAAAAGATTTCATCAATCGTTTAATGTTTTATTTAAATTTTAAGTTCTCGTGCAGCTAAAAAACACCCTATATAAATTATAAACTTACTCTTTTATTCCAAAAAAGTGAGACCAAAAATTTGTACAAATTTACGGTTGAACAATCACAAATGTATGGATTCCCTCCCAAACTGATGTTCGTGAGTCTTGAGGAATTTAGCATGATCAACATATCGTGATCTATCTGATTAATGTTGTTGTTGTCTAATGACAAAATCTGAAAAACGTTACGCACATAAACTCAAGTTAAAAGGTGTGCAAATTTAATTTTAACCTCCAATTTTGGTGGCATCCATGTAAGTTCGTTTATGTTATTGAACGATAACATCATTTTTGTTACATTTTCATATCCCATTCCTTGGATTGGACCAGATTTTAACAAGTTATTTGCCAAGTTAACATGAGTTTGGTTGTAGTCAAGATTTGTTGGTAAAGTAAGTTTGGGCACTCGAATAAGATTTTTATTTTCACAATTGATTAATAATGCTCTATCCCATGGTCGAAAATCGCAATCGCAAATATCAGAACATGGTTTAATTCCTAGTTGATCGGAAGTGCATTTTACCATCTCAGGTGCCAAATTTTTTACGGAAGAGCCAATCAAATTGCTTGGTGATGTGCAATATAATTTTTCAGCTTCAATTACAACGTAAGGATTCACAATATTAAGATATTTTATTAAATCATACGAATTGCAATTACAATCTATGGGATTGCTATCCAAGTGTACGACTATTTTATACTTTGATTTGGAAATTTTTTGACTAGTTTGGTTTATGGTTATACTTTCTGCCATTGTAAAATTCATCACCGAAATATTATTGTAGGTAAAATTTATATTTAATTGAAGATCTTCCTCGTATATATCTTGGAACTGCAAAATAAATATTAGTAATTATGTTAGATGTGCTAAAAAATAATTACAGCAAAGAAAAATGGTATCTTTGCTTTATTAAAACATTATGTGAATAATAAGTATGTACTTACTCTTATAGTCTTTATTTGATTGTGACTCAAATCTAATTCTCTCAACGTATCTCTCATAGTAATCCAGTCGTGACTATACCAATTTATTCTATTGTAACTTAGATCGAGCTTTTCCAAGTTTATAAGTATGTTATATGGAATAGGATTATCACGCTTAGAAATTGCTATACGATTGTTTGACAAAATAATTTCCCTTAAATGCGTTGACTTGAGAAATAATATGCCATGAAATTCCGTTAAAAGATTATTTTCGAGATTAATTTCTTCTAAGTAAATCAGTTTATCGAAAATGGTTCTATTCAAATTGACCAAACCATTATTCCTTAAATTCAAAACCTTCAACATTGTTAAAGACTGAAACAATTCGCTAGGAAGTTCTCCTAGTTTATTAAAACTCAAATCCATGTTCCTAAGATTTTTTAAATCTCTGAAAATAGTTTCGGGCAAACTTTTGAGTTTGTTTCGCATCAAAATTATATTTTGTAAATTACCGCATCCTTCAAACAAATCTTTCGGTAAAACTGTCAAGTTGCAGTCTTCTAAGTTTACTATCTTCAAATTTGTCAAATTAGCAAATAAGGAATCTGGTAAATCAGTTAACAGTTGATTGCTATTTATTTTTACAGTAACTAAATTCAAATTTTCTTTGAAAATATTTTTTGGAAGACTGGTGAATTGGTTTTCTTGTAATTCTATGACCTTTAGATTTTTTAAGCCGCTAAAACTATTTTCCGACAATTTTGTAATGTTGTTGTAACTCAAGTACAATTTTACCAAGTTTCTTAAATTCCTAAAGGTTTGATTATTGATGTCAATTAATTGATTTTCTCGTAAAACCAATTCTGTTAAATTTGTTGTATTTTGGAATATATTTTCTGATAAGTAGTGGAATTTATTTCCAGATAAATCTAATCGTTGCAATTCATGTGCATATTCAAACATATGATCGGGTAGCGATTGCAAATTATTGGATATCAAAGTTGTGCGGTTTACATTTCTCAATTCGATGAAAAAATTTTTCTCGATCCCATCAAAATTGTTATTATCAAGGAGTAATTCTTTTAAACCACCTAATCCTTGAAAATAATCAGGTCTTAAAACAATATTCCTAAAATTTTTGGTATAATCAACAGTAAGAACTTCCACTGTATTAATTTTTAAATCGTTCAAAATCTTCTTGATATTTCTGGGAAAAGGGCAACATCTGATTTGTAAAAATTCTATGTTTTCTACATTTTTTAACGGTGGAAAGTACGATGTGTCCCAATATGTTTCTTGTATTGGTTGGTCATCTTCTTCTTGGCAATTTATTTCCACTTCTTTGGGTATCACTTTTATTACAGCTCCTCTGCAGTGATACTCGTATATATTTTCTGGTAGGGGTTTATAACAACATTCAGTTGTTGATGGTCGACATGGAACTTGTGCCGTTATACAGAGTCCAAGTAATATCGTCAAAAAACTACATCGTAATAACATCTTCAAAAGATTTTTATAAGTCCACACCGAACATCCCCACAAAACTTTACTGAAATATTTAAATAAGTGTTGTTTTTAATTTTACCGCTTCAATTTCAAGATGAACTGAAATTGTAGTAACGTTTATTAAAATATAACAAAAACTATTTTATTTTCACTGAAAATCCGCCACTAATTTTTGATAAAAAATTTTGTTACAAACAAATACACCAACATTGTATCGATATTACATTATAAATAAAAACAGGATGCCTTATGGTTTCAACCATATCTTAATTATTATGTTATCGTGACTATTTTTCGGATAGCCAATCGAACTAGAGCTAAGTTTTGGTGCTTGCGCATCATCAAAAATACTTAATTGCTTTAAGAGCAAAATAAAACCTTGTTTTAAATATAATAACAAACTATGATAAGAAACCAAAAATAAATAAGTAATTGCGTTACATTTTATTAATTAACGTTTACGTTAAAGGAAACTATGGATTGCGTTATAGACTAAGATCTAAGATGTACATACCGATTTTAATTATACAATGGTGTAATCAATTTGGAAAGTGACAGTACTAAGTTAAGTAGGATTTTGAAAAATATGTAGAATTTTCAGTACCTACCAGAAAATTTCCCATACACAAACTACAGCAAATTTTCATACCCCTTACTATTTCATTTCTAGTGCCTATCTAACCTTTTTTTATTTCTATATACACTTTTGACTAATTAACCAAATTATGTTAATATGAATGGAAATTGTTTTATTTGGGTAAAGTTAAAAATCTCTACGAAAGTCGGGATTAAAACCAGGAATTGAATTAAAAATTAAGAAACCTCAAGGGGGTCTAAAATAAGGCCGAATTTAAAAATTTAAGTATTGAAAAATATTGTGCAACATCAAAAATAATTGATTTTTTATTAAGTAAAAATGTGCCTTACTCATTTTACAGTAAAGCAAACAGTGTCTAAAATAAATTCTAATTTTGCGTCCTAAACGCATTTATTTTTGATCAGTCAAATTAGACGAAAAAAGGGGTTCAGCTCGGAAAAATTCCCACCTAGCTGAATTTTGGTACACATCTTTATGACATCGTTGTAAACAATATGTAAAAAGTGGACCTCGATATCATGTACGCGGGTTTTAGCTCCCGGGGTTTTAGCTCCCCCAACCCGAATTTCTGCCAATAACTCGCTTATTTATGCTTGTATGATAAATTATGATCATACCATAATTGAAGACCACACAATTCTCTATAAAATAGTTTTTTTCATATTTTTCCATGGCACAGTAATACTTAAATTATTGACCGAAAACACGACCCACCCTTAAAATGGCACAATATTGATTCGTTGCAGGGAGAGAAATGTTTTCGGGCACGGGAAATGATTTTAATAATACATTAATTGAAATTGTGGCCAAGGTTGGAAAATGAAGAGTAAAATAGATTTTTTCAAAATTTGCCAAAAATTATAATATCTTCCAAGTAACGAAACCGAAATTTTGGTTTGAGCTTACAGAAGGTCCGGCCAAGCTAAAATTTGGCAAAGATGTATATTGAAGTGTTCTAATAAACTCCCAAAATTCTCATAAAAATCCCAAGCCAACGATCCTTCAAATGAGGATTTCACACCTAAGTGCGGTGTTTCGCCTATAGCTCACGCGTATTTTTACTTTTACGAAAAATTACCATTAAGCAAAGTTGACGAACATAAAATTCTCTATAACTTGTGGCGCTACAGTAGATAGTACTAGAATACATACTGTAATAGGCAAATTAAACTTTGTTTAATGGTAATTTTTCGTAAAAGTAAAAATACGTGAGCTATAGGCGAGACCGCACCTAGGGGGCTAAAATCCTCAATTGGGGGAACGCCGGCTTGGGATTTTTATGAGACATTTTGGGGGTTTATTAGAACACTTCAATATACATCTTTGCCAAATTTCAGCTTGCCCGGACCTTCTGTAAGCTCAAACCAAAATTGCGGTCTCGTGACTTGGAAGATATATAACTTGGGCAAATTTTGAAAAAATCTATTTTTCTGTTCATTTTCCAAACTTGACCACAATTTCAATTAATTTATTATTAAAAGCATTTCCCGTGCCCGAAAACATTTCTCTCCCTGCAACGAATCAATATTGTGCCATTTTAAGGGTGGGTCGTGTTTTCGGTCAATAATTTTAGTATTAGCGTGCCATGGAAAAATATGAAAAAAAACTATTTATAGAGAATTTTATGCTCTTCAATTATGGTCTGATCATAATTTTTCATACAAGCATAAATAAGCGAGTTATTGGCAAAAACTCGCGTTGGGGGAGCTAAAACCCCGGGAGCTAAAACCCGCGTACACGATATCGAGGTCCACTTTTTACATATTGTTTACAACGATGTCATAAAGATGTGTACCAAAATTCAGCTAGGTGGGAATTTTTCCGAGCTGAAAACCTAATTTGACTGGACTATTAATAAATTTCATTCAGAGATGGTCACAGCTTTGGCAGTTAAGTGCGTCTACTGCTAATGCGAAACGCTCGGATCGAATCCGGGCAGGGTAAGAACTTTATTCTGGCCGTCTCTCCTCGGAAAGCAATGGCAAACCACCGAGGTAATTTGCCAAGAGCGCCCATCTCAAACTGAAGTGTATTACACTTCCCGTGGTTCGGAGCCCACGTTAAACAAGTAGGTCCTCTATGTATGTGAAAACACTTGGAACGCACATCACATACATAGAAAGAGATGGGTCACGACGTTCGGCAACGAACAATACGACTAAGAAGAAGAATTAATAAATTCACAGAATTTATTTTAAACAGTATTTTTGCTCCACTACTGTAAAATGGTGTAAAATTGAGTTAAGCACATTTCTTATTATGCCGACGATATGCTTCCTTAAGCCAAGGGTTAATATTAATTATATCGTGTATTTTTCAAAAAATTACAATAACATTTATCAGGAAGAATTTCTTTCTTCCCGAGGAAGAAATTAATTCAAAAATAAGTATAAAAAAAATACTTAATCAAAAGTTTTGTGTTTAATATAGTATTTCTCAACCAATTTGAATTTTAAGACGCAAAATGTTACTAATTCGGATATTATTATAAGCAAAAAGAAACAAACAAAATAAAAACAACTTACTTACTCATTCGATAGTTAATTATTATAGTATTAATAAACAAAAAAAATTAATTTTTTTATATAATTTGTCCAATGGTGGCTGTATGTAGCCGAAACGCGTCATAGATATGAATATTATGTGAAAAGAAAATTTTTATATTAAGTTTTCATTATAATATTAATATTAATCATTTAGTTAATTATACACACCCCTTAATAATAATATTCGTACAAATGTAGTAGATAACATTTTAATTTCTGAAGCGGATATTGCGGATTTTATATTTGAAAAACAAGATTAAAAATTTCGTCGCAAAAACTTTTAGCTATCTACAATATTTATTAAGAAATAAATGAAATCTTATAGTTGCATTATTAAATAATTTATTGTTTCTATCGAGTTTCTATCAAGACTTATAATACAGTGACTGTTAAAGTTTTCGACACCAAACATATTTTGAATTAAAAACGATATAACTTTTCTACATTACACGTAATTTAAAAATAAAAATTGCAATGGAAACTATAAACATATCTGTTTATGATTTAACTTTTTCTATTTAAAAAATTTCTAACATGTTCCTTTTAAAAATAAAATAAGAAGATAAAACATACTTTTCTTCATATAAAAAGTATTCGACATCATATAATTTGAGACAAAAAGCAACGACTGCTTGTGATTAAAAATTTGCTACTTTGGCTGTAACTTGATACTTTATTAAGTACTTTAAGATGTAATTTTTTATTGTAATATACACATTTTAGAGAAAAGGAGCGAAAAGTTGTTATAAATTTCCATAATAAATTAAAATCGGTCGAAGAAGTTTCGGAAATAATTAACAGACCATGTATAACAGTGCAGACAATTATGGAACGCACAAAAAGTTTCTCAAATAAGCTGAGTAGAGGGTTTTCTCTGAATGAGTCAAAATGTAATATTTTTGGTTCTCTAGCAGGAATTTATGTGGAAAAGGAAAAATTACAAACCTAAATAAAGAAAATGTATATCCTACTATTATGTTAGGAAGTGTCAGTTGTATGGTGTTATGCGAGGGCCTCTGGTGCAGCAAATTTCCATTTTATTGATGGTACAGTGGACCACATATCATCATTTTACACCAAAATTTACTAATATTTATATATTTAATGATCACAATATGGGCCACAAAATAATTACATATTTATTCAAGATAATGATCTAAAGTATAAAGCCTATATAACGGGACGTGGATCCTTTATAGCTCACTAAAATATTTAGAAATTTTTCCGCAAAGCCCAGTTAATCATACGAACCAGTGATACGAAATTTAGTAGAATCTATGCCTAAATATTTAAGGGCAATTATAAAGGCTAAAAACAATCATACTAAATATTAAGAACTTCTTTAACTGCGTTTTTGAATTTTTTAAGTTGGGATGTCGAATACTTTAGACACGTATTATATAAATGTGTTTTTTCCTATTTTATTTTTTAAGCAAATATGTTTCATTTTTGTTTTAAATATAAAAAGTTAAATTGTGAAAAGATATGTTTATAATATCTATTGAATTTTTAATTTTTAAAATTACATTTTATTTAGAAAAGTTATACCCTTTTTTATTCAAAAACTTAGATAAAATTGGACGGAAATGCTACAAAATTGTTACCGGTATAAATAAAATTCACTAGAAACTTGAGAAATTTCAAGGCAAATCAAATTAATTAAAAATTATTTGGATGATAAAAATTATTTTAGATAATAATTTTCCTGCTAAACCAACAACTTATGTTTATCAACACTTTTCTTCGAGGTTGTAGAAAATTTAAAGTTAAATTTAGTTAGTAGAATCCGGATTATACGAATCTCGGTTATCGGATCTTCCGCGTTAACCGAGCTGAACGCCGAATCTCTTAAAACAATCGAGTCTTAAAACAATCTGCACCCCTCAATTTTCCATGTTATTCGAAACGCAATTCGGCATTTTTTTATTTTTACCAAAATTCTGTGTCATCCGGGGTTTTCATTAACCCGAAGTACCTCATCCCCGCTCGAATAATCGCGCTTCTACCCTATTAAAATTTATAAATTCCACAATTGACGGTTGGTTCAGTTTTAAATTTATAATCTGTAAGGATTTTACTTTGTTACGACGTTCATAATTTTAATGTTTCTGCATTATAGTTTTGTCCCATGATGGGAGTTTGTTTTCCGAAACGCCCCACAAATTAATTATAAGAGAAGAATTTAACTACATAATTAGAATTTCGATAGTGCAGGTTGTAGAGGAGACCTAAGGATTTATTTGGCATTAGAATGTATTATTATGTTTTATTATAAATCAGTTAGGTACGTAAACCGGGGCTACTTGGACCCGAAATTTCATATTTTTTGCGAGTTTTTACTGATTTTTGATTAAACCTATAATGTGCACTGATAACCTTGTTTTTACCACTTTTCAGATGTTTTGCTACCACCTTAAGCCTTTTTTAAACAACAATTTTAACCCTTTATATTTTTTTTCTATTTTTAAAAATTGGGTTCAAGTAACCCCGCGCTGGGGCTACTTGGTCCAACTCAGCAAATCCGTTAGAAAAGGCTGTAAAACAGGTGGTGGGAGGACCAATGATTTTGAAATAAAACTCAAAATATACATTTTAGTGAGCAAACTATTTATTTAAATTAATATAAAACCAACATAGTTATACATAAAAAATATTCTAAGTGCTGATTCACAATGAACGTAAGACATAAGAAATACGTAAGATATCAAATTGACATAAAGCGTAATTTTAATACATAAAATTAAAATCGTTCCAATTTAATGCAATTGTGTTGAGATTATTGTCGTACGTAAAATTACATCAAGTTGAAATGGTTTCAACTTTTTGTATTAAAATTAGGCTTAATATAAATTTTACGTCTTACGTATTTCTTATGTCTTAATACGTTCATCGTGAATCAGCACTAAGGCAAACATAATTTCTCAAATAGGAATATAATCTAACTACAGCTAAAACTTTATTTAGATTTATTTTCTTTTTTACGTCCATCCACTTGTATTCCATAACATCTTTCACTGCCGGTCATTTCCATCCTTTCTTGCATTTTTGCATGCAATCAACAATCGCTCCATTTTCGTCGAGACTGTTTACTACACCTGGAAACAACAGTCCGTTCCAGGTTACCATAACAAAATTTCCTTCCTGAACGGAATTCCTTATTGTGACTTCATCGTCTACTAAATCAAGTGTAGGTGGATCTGGTGACAGGGGTTTTGAAGGGCCAGGGAGAAGCTCTGCTGCATTCGGCATATAAACATCATCAGACATTTCACTTTCTGATAAAAGGAAGTCGATGTCTCTGTCTGAGTCTTGAAGACTATAAGCAGAACTGTCTTCAGAAGTAGAACCGTCAAAACTTTGGTTCTGTTTTTTGTTTTTTTGTGTGTTTTTTTGATGTGGGTTTTTTGAGGTTGATTTTGAGGTTGATTTGATGTGGATCCTTTTACTTGTTTCCTCTTATATGTGGGGTCTTCTCCATCTACAGCCTGGAGATCACTTACTGTGATGCTTTTACCTGGTGCCACGTTGATTTATTTCCTAACTTGGGGTTTTACAAATTCAACTCTCTTTTTTTCAAGATGAGCCAAGAATGCATCTCTTACAAGATCAAGGTTTACTCTTCTATCTTGTTTTGGTAACCGAGACAAAATTGGGTCTGCACCTACAGGGAAAATGCCAGCTTTCTTAAAACCAGCCTTCAAGTTGACTTCCACATTAGGCAGAATTTCATCCAACACATTTTTGAGTAGCATTGGAAACTGGTCTTTTGGGAGAGTAGTTGCCCTTTTACAAGCTTCTGATTGTTTCCAATGCGTCAAAACCTCTCTTCACTACAGTTATTTTATTAAGAAATAGAATGCAAACAAAAAACTATCTTTACCTTGATGATATCAGATGTTTCCATGAACTTACATGTGGAAGTTTGCAGACACTAAAAACAACTCTTTAGATAACTTGCAATCATAACCTCCATCAGAAAAATGCGGGAATCCCAGAAACTTTGTTTCATGCACCAGCCTCTGCCTAGTGTTGCTACCTGTCAGGGAGAAGGTCAACTACGTCTATACCTATATTGAGTTTTATAGGACCAGGACGGATTTTAAACTCTTTTTTCTCCGTGGTTCAAGTAGCCCCTGGAGGCTCAAGTAGCCCCGGTTTACGGTACTATGTAATGTATACTGAAAACATTTTTTTCAGTTCTCATTTTTCGAGTTCTCACAAATAATAGCAACTATATTATTACTTAAAATATATTTAGAAACTTTTAAAATACCTTTCATTTTGAAGATTGGATTAATTGATGAGCTTTTACAATTGATTGATATACTATTGAACATTTGATATATGTATATTATTGAACGTATTATTCAGACGTTTCTTAAAATTCTTCGTTAGATATATTGATTCATGTTATGACCATACAGTATGACTAAAAAGGTCAGTTTGCTACAATTGTATCGATCTCTTAGTGATTAAGTGTATTAAAAATATTTCTCCCAACTATTAAGCTATACAAATATCAATAATACTTAATCAATACAAACGAATTGATGATTCACTTAGCTGTTTTTTATTAGTCAAAATCTTACAGTAATTATCTACGATAATCAAAAGATCAGGTCAATCATGAAATATTTTCAATTGGGAATTTCCAAGTTTTAGATAATATCACAAAATAATGTGATAAAAAAAAGTTAAGATTTTTATTCAATTATTTCCGTTCTATTCCGTTTCCTTCAAATTCATCCTTCAAGATCATGTACCAATCGGTTTCTCTTATTTACCTAATCTGGTTGAGTATTTTATTACTTTTTCAAAAGTTAACTCCCTCGATAAAATGTTGTCTGCTATATCCGATCACTGTTTGGTACGTTGCGACTTGGACTTCTTATGCAAAGCCTCTGCACCAGAATACTTGACCCACGAAACGTCAACTCTATTGATGCAGAAGAGTTCTCCACTGATGCTGATTGGCTACGTTGTGTGAAATTTGAAGATGTCAATGATAAACTCAGCTACGTCACTTCAGCGACTAGCTATCTCTTTGACGTTTTCTTTTACGTGCTCCTGTTTCTACAATTAAAATTGATACAAGAAGACCTGATCAGTTAACTTGGAAAGAACCCAAATTTCTTGAATGCCAATACGTCTGATGAACTGGCCATTGAACGCGGTTATCTTCAAGCTAGTCCACTGGCCTATTTCCTCTTAGCGATGCTTACATCTGATTTTCCCAGTACACTACACCAAAGTTGCAAGGTCCATAATGTATGCTGATAATACTCAAATATACATCTCGGGCAACCTGGCATCAAGAATGAAATTAGTTGCAACAACAACGTTCTGCGTCATCGTCATCTGCGAATGGTTTGTTGCTCAATCCTAGCAAAACTATTAGCCTTTGCATGGACACTCGCGCTGTCGTACAGCTACGTTACAACGACGTGGTCGTTTTCTATTAGAAAAAAAGTTCCTGTAATATGGGACGGCAGTCTAACCTTTGAAGAGCATGTCAACAATATCTGTAGTACCAGCTGCTTTAAGCTGAAGTCCATACACAGATGTAAGGATTTTCTCACACCTGAAGTCAAGTTTATTCTCTTTATTTCGAGTCCATGGACAACATCAAAGTTTTCCCCATCTTATGAGGTCTGTGTTTTTGACACCATATTGGAAAGAATTTTCGCAAAAATCTCATTAAACGCAGAATTAACGGAAACATAAAAATAACAGAAAACATGCCGTGGTTCTAGGTTTTCCAACCCCATTCCATGGGATTCTTGTTGATTTTATACCAAGTGTCTTCTGTTCTTAAAAATGCTGCCGCGCAGCTGTCTGAGTAATAGGTAAAGATGCGAAATTGAAACGATTTTGCAAATAATTCAAACATTAATTTGTTCGAGAGCCTTTGCTGCTCTTCGCTATGTAAACATTTACACTAAATTGCCTATTCTCATGGAGTCTCAATAGAATCTCTCTGAATGAAGCCGACCTCTAAAAGATTATATCCCCCTCAGTAGGACTCTTTTCTCTTTTGACTTTGACTTTCTGTAAATTGGCCAAATTTATCTTGTATAGAACCGATTCTTTAATGCACGGCGTGTTTATGTTCCGAATTTCCCAAATCCACAATTTCTTCTTTAACACTCCACCAAAAATCACACGAAGCAACTGCTGTGATTATAATAATCTGTTTTTTTATAACTATTCCATTGGAAACCGAAAACTATACGATAATTATTATAAGAAATAAAAGTCTATTTCAATGTTTAATTGCTCAAATAAATATTTTACTCTCGATTTTGAATTACAAAAACTATGCGTATTTATTATAAAAGAACTTGGAAAATTATATTGAATTTATTAATACTTTTCAACCGGTTAATTTATTATTTCTAAAAACGAAAGTCATCTAGATTTTAGTAACTATCTCCATAATGGGAAAACCAACCAATAAAATCTTCCGGTTTCTAACTTTTGCGGGAAATATGATCAAAGAATTTTATAGATGATTTGGTCATTTTATTAAAAAAAATTACCTTACGTTAATAAAAAAGCGACACTTTGCGCATAAAAAATAATACAAAGCTTTAATTGTTTTAATTTGAAAAAAGGTATTGTCATTTGATACAATTTAGGATGAAATGTATTGTTTTTAAATCTTGTTAATAGTTAACCTCAATACGTTTAAAATTTGAGTAAATGATCATGAAATGGATAAATAAATGGATATAGAATTGTTTAAACCGCCGATGTCCGTTTTCCTGTTCGTGGCGTTGTTTTCTAACCTGGCCATATTACTGGGGCACCCTTTAAAATAGCGGTAAATTCCTTTTCAGTGTAATATTTGACCGATCTATTTTTAGTAGGTAGTCTAGAATGGTATTGTGATATAATACAAAGAAAATTTTGTCCCTTATTATTTTTATGAGGGCCATAAAAATTAAAATATCTTAAAATGTACAAAATTGTTTAATTTAAAGAAAGCGACCGTTCAGTTAGTTTCAATTTTTTTGGTATACATTTGTGTTTAAAATATTTAAAATTATTTCTAAGGTAGGTAAATAATTTAATACGCCAAAAAATAGCGATTTAAGCGAAAGTAAAAGGGCACAAATAATTCTCTTATATTCGCAAGGGTTAAATCAAACTCATATTAGTAAAAAAAATGAAATGTTCACGGCATTCGGTTCAAAATGCAATTAAAAGGTACGAAGAACTAAATTCGTTCAAGTCAAGAACGAGAAGTGGTAGAAAACGATAACAACCCCATCTGAAGACCGGGTGTTGCGGCGCGTGCGTATTCGAAATCGCAAAATGACGTCGAAAGCGCTAGCTAACCAAATGCGTGAAGACGGTAGGCCTTCGATTTTGGCACGAACAATTAGAAGACGGCTTACAGAACAGGCCTGAGGGGTTGTAAAGCCCGGCGTAAGCCGTGGCTTTCGGAAAAAAACAAAAAAAAAGAGACTAGAGTGGGCTCGTGAACACCTAAATTGAACCGTTGCGGATTTGGAGAAAGTAGTTTGGTCAGATGAATCAAACTTTGAGGTACGTAAGTTAACAACCCCTATTTTACAAATTCGATGATAAAAATTTAATTTTAAACTGATTTTACAAAAATTGTGATTGTCATTTGAATTTTTTTTTTGTTTGCATAGGTTTTTGGCACCCCTGGGGCTGTGTACGTACGTCGTAGAATAAGGGAAGAATATCGTCCAGATTGCATCGTACCTACGGTGTAACACCGTGGAGGGGGGTCATGATTTGAGCTTGCATGGCAGCAGCAGGGGTAGGGAACATCTTCGTGTGCGAGGGTTGTATGAACAATTCTACCTACACTGCAATGTTAGAGACCAATCTGATGGAATCTTACGCTAAAATATTTCGTAACAAAGGCCCCAGGGTATAATATTTCAGCAGAACAATGCTCCTTGCCATACCTCGCGAGCGAGCAGGGTGGTTTGTGTCAAAGGGGGTGAATGGGCCTGCACAGTCACGTGACTTAAATCCAATTGATTATTTATGATGTATTTTAAAGAAGAATGTAGGACAACACAACTGTAAGTTAAAATCGGAATTGAGGGAAAAATTGCAGATGGAATGGTGTAAATTGTTGCCTTGTATCTGCAAATCATTAGTCCACGGTATGCCAAAAAGGGTTGCAGCTGTGATTTAAGCAATTGGAGGACCCACAAACCATTAAAATATAATTTATAATAAATATTTTAATAAACTTTAATCGTTTGTTTCTTTATATTTTCTTGCTTTATTAAAATATTACACTTTTATTAAGGTGCCTCACTATTATGGCAAAGGCTATATCGTTATGCATATTATTTCCTTAAGAACTCAATTCTTAGAAATTGAACTAATTAAATTATTTTCGCGTTTTTAAAATCAACCATGTTCACCGACCAACATCGTGGCAACTGCAGAATTTTTATGTTATGATAGAAAAACACTCACTCCATTATTCTCTTATCGTTCCTCATTATACCATTATGATAATAATATATAAACTATCATGTGAACGAACTTCATCATAATCAGAAAAAAGAGCGCTATTCGAGAATGCCAAAATCCAATATGGGCGCCCAAAGAACAATAAAAGTTGATTGTTGTACACCACGGTAAATGCAATGGCGTATTTTAATAATGTTTTGCAAATTAAAATACCCAACTTTTATGTAATTTAACGGTTTTATTATTAGTATAACATGAATGCATTATAACTTTTTATCATTTTAGTTTTATAGCATTTTTAATGCTGGTATTCCAACCATTGATATTAATTAATTGCTCACGATTCGCACACTAACTTGAAAACATAATCATTATACTGTAGGACTTCTTCGAAGACAATTTATTAAATCAAATTAATTCCAACTAATATTAATTTATTATTCACAGTTTATAAATAAATTGACTAAAAAAGATAGTTAAGTATACAAATTTGTTCCAATTTATATATATTAAAAAGAATCTTTATTTCGCTATAAACATTTTTAAAAGTAGTTAATCATTTCCCTTCATTGTAATATGGATAATCCTTGAAACTGTTACAAGCACATAAAATAAAAAGGTACAAAAAATATAGCTATAAAAAATTGGTTAATTATAATTTGGAATTATATAAATTACTTATAACTTTGTGAAGATGATTAAAATCACTGCGTATAGTATTATTAAACAAGTCGATATAATATTATGTCTCATGCTAAATAATAATACTAGACACAAAAATCACGAGTTTTTTTAATTCGCTGTAATATAAAAATATGTAAGTTTTATTATAATCTGTTTTCTGTT
This sequence comes from Podabrus alpinus, assembly GCA_932274525.1. Lineage (NCBI taxonomy): Eukaryota > Metazoa > Arthropoda > Insecta > Coleoptera > Cantharidae > Podabrus > Podabrus alpinus. Next base: position 74,121,733 of record OW026453.1, on the reverse strand, counting down.
ATAAACTAGCAGATTTGCACAATATAATATAGTTTTCAGCTAGGGGTAAATTTTCCTGGTAGTTTGGCAGATCGGGGAATTTTTGAGGTAGTGCAGGAACGTCCAAAGTAGTCCTTTGAAAAAAAGGACAGCAACGTTGATTCACAACGAGAATTATATCATTTTCATAAAATAGTGGCAATTTTGCACACGCATGTGTTCGATAGATGGAGAAAATGCGAAAAGGTGAATACCTGTCGTTTTAGGGAGGCCCAAAATGATTTTATCCAACGGGCTCCTTTTATTCCTATATACAGGGTGTCCCCGTGACCGTGGAGAACCTTTGAGGTGGTGATAAAGGACACTTTTCTAAGACAAATTTTCAAATAAAATTTTTGCCCAAGTCCAAACCCTTGGGGGTACCTCCCTTTAAAGCAATTTTTTGAATTTCTGATTTTAAACGGCCATAGCTCCCATATTATTGATTTTTTAAGGTTAATGGATTAGAACTTTTTTAAAGATCATTCGCTTGTCTATAAATTAGGTTATAACCCCTTATCGTCTAGAATCAACGGATTTCGAGTTATAAAACAAATGCTATAAATCAAATTGAGATTTTTAGTAATTATGTGAATTTATATTTTTTACCTACACCTTGTTCATTATTTTCAGAGTTTCTGTGAAAACGGTTGGTTGCCCAAAAAAATTTATTTGACGAAAGTTGTAGCCCGTTAAATTCCCTATCCGGTTTGGGCCGTTAGTTTTTCTCTTAGACGATTCGTTTAAGAGATACGGGGTTCGTAAGAAATTTAAAAAAATAAAAACCTGAATTTTTTAAACATTTTTTCCCTTAATTTAATTTATAACTCGAAATCCGTTGATTCTAGACGATAAGGGGTTATAAGTTATAACCTAATTTGTAGACAAGCGAATGATCTTTAAAAAAGTTCTAATCTATTAACCTTAAAAAATCAATAATATCGGAGCTATGGCCGTTTGAAATCAGAAATTCAAAAAATTGCTTTAAAGGGAGGTACCCCCCAAGGGTTTGGACTTGGGCAAAAATTTTATTTGAAAATTTGTCTTAGAAAAGTATCCTTTATCACCACCTCAAAGGTTCTCCACGGTCACGGGGACACCCTGTATATCGACCGATTGGTTTTGTAAAAAGGTTTATACTAAACGAAAGTTGTAGCCTAGTAAATTTTCTATAAGAAAATGGACACCTATATTTTCCAGCCCGTTTCGTTTAAAAATAAAAAAATTTTTTACTTCATTTAATCCTTAATTTGCAATCCGTTGATTTTAGGCAATAAAGGATAATAATTTCGTTTGTAGATAATATCACGCTCTTTAAGAAAACACTGAACCCTTAAGAGTGCATGTGCAGGGTCGCTGGTCATCGGTAGTAAATTTTAGAATATTTTGTGGAACTTCTTTCTGATATACGCCCAATAAAGTGATTGGCTAACTAATTGATGGGAAATTTAAAAAAAGAATTTATTCCAACGAAAATATTAATTTTTCTGTATTTTTATATGAAAATAGACTTTCAACAATCACATAATTATTATGTAAGTAAGATAAATATTGAAATAAACCAAGGTGCAATCACTAGTATACATGTTTTTCTAAGGTGGAAAGCTTCAAAATTTTTTGATAACGGTTACATAACTTCGAAATATAAATATATAATGGCTACAAAAAAACATCAAATTTCAATTACATTACATTAAGTTTACTATATTAATATCTATTTAAAATTGAAATTTAAACTCGTTAAACCTTAGTCTGAACATTTATTAATTGAAATATTTAAAAATTATATTAAAAAGTAATATAGTTTTGATTTTATCATGTTAATGCTACGGCACTAAAACAACCTATATTTCGCGGGGTATGCATGCACTCTTCACGGCAAATTGAAGGTAGAAATAAAAAATTACTTTAACAAAACCTATTTAGACAACAATTTAATTATAAATTAAGTCTTTCATTCACCTTCGAAAATATTTGCGGCAGTGGCTGGGGACACCCTGTGACAGTTTAGTAACCAGTAAAATTGTTACGTTTCCATAGCAAACGTAGTCGGATATGGAAACCCCCAGGTACACGTGTCCATTCTTCCTTTTTGTCATTATTTAAAATATTTCTTCATTAATCACTTGATATTAAGAGACTTAGGTGTGGCGTGGCTGCAACGGCGGAACTACCTAAAGTTTTAGGGGGGGGGGAATAATTAATTGCATAATAATGCAAAAAAGGTAAAATTTTTAGCATTCGTCGGTTTTTTTCGATGTGAAAATTCCCTGCCCTTTTTTATCTGCCCATTCAAAGCTGCTGGGATTTCCATTTTATGCGTTTGCCGTTCTTTATTTTAGATAGGTTAATAATTAAAATTAAATTTAAAAAAAACAACGCCATTCTGGCCTAAAAATGTAATAAACAAATTATTTATTTAAATTTTCTATCTGCAAAATGGCATCTATTTTTTTGTAAAATCTTTGTTTTAAAATATACATGGTTAGCAAGAAAAACAAATACAAATAAAACTTCGATTTTTTTACATTTCTTTAAGTTTATCCATAATTCGAAAACCACTGATTTCAGACAGTACCGCATTATAAAATAATTTGTAGGTAATTTCACGCTCTTCAAAAAATCAGTGAACCATTAGCACTAAAACATCTATTGAAGGTAGAAATTTTAAAAATTGCTTAAATTTAAGGCAATTAAATATACATGAGGTAATTTGGATTTTATGAGGTAGTGCAGGAATTAAAATGTAGTTCAATAGAGTCGGGTAGTCTGAGATAGTCCAAAAGGAAGTCTTGTGTAGTCCGAGGAAGTCTTAGGTAGACCATAGGGGTAGTCTGAGGAAGTCTTGGGTAGTCTCATATAGTTGGTAGTCTGGTGGTTTACACAATTTTTGACCGCGATTAACCCCTCAGTTCCTCATAATGAAAATGTGGAACATTACTGAAATCATTTTTTTCGATTATCTAGAAATCTATACGTAATATCAGACTGAAATTTTTGTAGTGCATTTAGAACAACTCGTATAATCAACTGGGACAAAAACATTAAATTTTTATAAAATGGGGGGCCTATCACCATACCATGGCATACCTATCAATATTTTAAATTTTCTCGACACTCGTTTGTAGTATCAAAATAAAATTTTAGGTAAACATTCAGAACAAGTAGAACAATCTATTACATAAAAAAAATTTAATTTTTCAAAAATGGGGGCTATCAGAAAATTGTTTTCTTCTTCGATTTTCCAGAAATTCGTTCACAATTTTAAATTGAAACTCTGACCCAATGCGACCAAATTCGGAAAATGGAGGGCCAGCTTTATGGACGCCAGTTTTCAGTATAATTAGACACAAAATCTATATTTTGCAGTTTCCGCTTTTTGCTTATAATATTGTTATTAGTTTTAGACATTTTTAAAATTCAAACGAGAGAATCTTGAAGATTTGTTGTGTTTAAATGGAAAAAAATTAATTGGTCAATTGATCGGAATATCGATCTATGATATTGGGTAAGCAATGACCACGATTATAATAATAGTGCCAGGGGCTCTGGACCACCTAAATCACTCACTATATGGCCGTCTGATTTATCAATATATCTGTTCCAGTTTTCGTTCCAGCTTTTCAAAGAATTTATGTATATAGAGATTTGACAAGATGGTATGCTGAAAAATATGTTCCTCAACTTGGGATTCGAACCCAGGCATATTAGCTATGAATACGCCCGCTTTAACAACTGCGCCTCCGAGGCGATTAGTTTATGTAGCGCGGAACTTCTAAATCTCGTGACTAATTCTAGGACCGCTACAGAGATAATATTAATGAGCTAAATTAATATTTAAGTAGGTACTTGACTTTAAATATCTCGAAGATATCCCAATTAAGTTTGTCTCCATTACTAATATCATCAATAACCACCGAATTGTTTGCACATAAAACATTAATAGTTCTATTAATGCCATTTTTAATTACAATATAATTTATAAAAATGATTAACAATAATAATGATAAAATTGCATATACGTTAAAACTTTGTTTGTTTCCTGTATGGAATCGTAATAACCGCTCAGAACTAATTTTTTTTGATAGAATCTAACAACCACCAGAGAAATGATTTCCATATAGTTATTTCTTTTTCTCCGACTTTGACATTTAATAACCGTGAATCTCCATCCGAAGAAACCCTTATAATTTTAATGCCATATTTTCGGCATCTTTTTCAATGGTTTTCTATCTATTTATTATGTCGGTATGCGTAAATCTGTTATCAGTTCCAAAGATATTTAAACAAAAAGATGGAGTTTTATCCTTTACAACTTGCGCCATAGTAACATATGCGTAATTTGCTTTAGAATTTTCCAAAAAGTATATTTATATCGTGCATCTTAAAACTCCTTCCCCAAAATCGTTTTTAGCGTTAATATTTCTTAAAATTGTAGAAACTGATGGGATAGATTTTATTAGGTTTGAATACAATGTTTCACACAGAATCGAAGAACTTCATCAGAATATTCGTTAGTTTTTATTAGGTAAGTGACCCAAATTCAGACAGTGTCCTAAATTCAGACATATTTCTGTTTATTCAGTTAAAATAAGAAATTTACAATATCCAGATATATGTTAACACATCTGTTGGTACAATTTAACATTGATTCTTTCAGTAAAAATTCGTTTCATATCATACCGACACCCTAGCGATAAGTAATATAACCTAATAGTTGGATGGTGTTTGAAAGTTGTGTTTTGTGTTCCTCTACAAAGAATTTCTAATAAGGTAAGCAGATTTTAACTATTACTTTATGTACCATAAGACACCACTTATTGAGAAAATTAGAATAAATTTTTGTTGTGGTTGAATATAAAAGCTTTAAATTTTCATTTCCACTGGGTTTCATGTCAGGGTAATCACAGAATTAATAAATTTTAATGTTGTCGGAATTAGGTACAAACAAATGTGTGTTTCGTAAATCAGACACTGGGTGTCGGATATGTGTACATGAGATATGGAGTGGATATGGTTTTATTTCTTTCTTTTCGCTTAGATTAACATCGGATTAACATAAGTCTATACCGTTTTAAATAGTAGAGTTCCTTTTAGAGCTTGTATCCAAATTCCGACACAGGTGTCAGAGTTAGGGACTTCACCTGTCTGAATTATGTTCAATTTATGTAAACGGGTATTCTCTGTTATTTTTACATTTAATAGATATTTATCATTGCCATTAATTATTATTATTTATCATTGCAATCTTTGCTTTAGTTACAGAATGTCGGCAAAAAAAATTGCAAATATAGCAAAGATGATTTAAGACGGGCTTTGGATGCCATAAAAAATGGCACACCGTGTTTAGCTGAGGCGAAACAATACCTATAACGTCCCGAGGACTACGCTTATTGGGAAGATGCAGGGCATTTACCCGGAAGAATGTCGTAGCGGAGCACCTTCAGTACTAACTGTAAATGAAGAAAACCTATTAGTTCAATGGATCATTAATATGGGGCGCATGGATTTTCCTGTAACCAAAGATCAATTGCTCGACAGTGTTTATCTTCTGGTAAAAAATTTAAAGCGTTCTAACAATTTTAGAAATGGAAGACCAGGTCGTCACTGGTATGAATTATTTACTAAAAGGCAGCTTGAAATTAGTGAACGAATAGAACAAAACTTATGCGCATCGCAAGAAAAAGAGGATAGAAAGAGAAAAAGGGAAGAGAATCAGAAATTGCGAAAAGAAAAAGTAAAAAGCCTAGAAAACAAATTATTCGGCAAAATAAACAAAAAAACACAGATGAAGATGGGTCAGATAATGAAGAAGTCCCCTCAATTCGGGATAATGATGAAACAGAAAATAATCAAATTGAAGATGAAGGTAAGAAACAATTTTACTTGTAAGTATTTAAGTTAATTTTACTATACAACAATTATTTAACAGGTAATGGAGAAGTGGAACCCACATTATTTGTTAAAGACATAAAAATTGGTGATTTTGTAATTGTCAGCTATTTTGAAGATTATTATCCAGCACAAATTACAAATAAAAACACTGAAAAAGTGTTAGCTAATGCAATGGCTAAGACTGGTGCATGGTGGAAATGGCCAAATATTAAAGATTAAATTTGGTATGATAATCATGAAATCATCAAGAAGATCAAGCCTCCTGTGGAAATAAATAAAAGGATTTTTTTTGCTGTTAAAGAGTTAGAAAACAATATTATATTATAACGTTAGAAATCATTCATACTATTTTTTTTGTATTAAACTTTTAATGATAAATATTTAAGTGATTTTATTTTTTGTCGAAATAATGTTCCTCAAATGTCTGATTTAGGGTCTCTGTCAGAATTAGGTTCCCTGATATGTCTGATTTTAGAACAAAATGCACTCTTATTGTCGGAATTAGGTGATTTTGGGATGGTTCTAATAAATATATAAATTAAATTAATTTATCAAAGTTTTATGATAAATAACTGCTTAGATCTCCTTAGAAATAATTATTAATTCAAGAAAATTAAAACTGGTCAACGTCACTGAATAATTATTAATTACATTAAATAAAATGTAACGTGAATTCCTAAAGGTGTCTGAATTTGGGCCACTTACTTAATGTTATTTTCATTTTCGTTAGTACTTCCATTTGTTTTAATGTTTAATTCATCTAGGATAAGTTTCCTTAGATCTTTGTGTTGTTTAACAAACAAGAAACATCGTCTAAATATTTAAAATAATTTGTTATTGGATGTTGGGGTACGGTCCGCTATCTTTGGCGACTCCAAATAAATTGAAAATTTCCTATTGCAAAGAGGAAGGTTTATATAGTATACTGATATAATTTAAACCTGCGAATGTATTATCAAAATTTTGAGTAAATCGAATTTGAAGTTTGCAAATTTACATGTAAAATTAACGAGATTCCCGCGCGTCGCTCATTCTGTTGACGGTACGTGCAATATGAATGACCCTAACACTTAGAGTATTTCGCACCGGTTACCAGTCAGTCCGCCAAGCGCCAATTCCCAGACCCACCGGTCTCTATAAATTCCAATGTCATTAATGTATTCTTTCAGATGAAGGAGAAGGCCGGCTGCGCCGGGATGCTCCATCAAATACATATCAGGTAAAGGTAAAGGTTCGCACCGGCAGATGCAGCTCGTCTGTCGTACATGTAACATCGATTATTTTTTGTTTTTACGCGATTTTTTGGGGGTGAAACGTAATAGTTTACTGCCCCATACCGCAACTAAACTTTTTAATGCTATTTCAAGGGTCTCTAAGCTCCCGGTTTCATTTATCCCGGTTTTTTTTATGGGAGGCGCCTTCTCGTATGTTTAGCATAGTAACCAGAGTCAAAACCGCCCTGGAGGGGTGCAGAGCGGAGCGGAGCGCAGCGGCGCCCCGAAAGGGTAGGTTTTGACGATGGATAAACCTCCCTATCGAATGCACACCCCAAAAATCGAAGAAAAATGCGCTAAATTTACGTACTTTCAAATTGATTTTTCTCGAAATTTTGATAATACATTCGCAAGTGAAATTTTTACAGTATACTCTATAAACCTTCTTTGCTATAGGAAATTTCAATTTTTTTGGGGTGACCAAAGTTAGCGGACCGTCCCCTGATGTTGTTTTGAAAAATCTGTCTTTTTTGGGGCATCTCCTAGCTCTAGAATTTCTAGAACACTTTTCTGCTGTCCATTTCCTTTTTTTGTTCGACAAGACTTTGAGATCCTTTTTTAGAAGCCGAATTCAAGATCTCTTCGCTTTCATGAAAATCCAAAAACTCAGTTGCAGCATTGGTATCATCATGAACATTCGTCTATTTGACAAACATAAACAAAATCCCTAAACATATTAATATTTTAGACTGTATTTTAATTGATTCTAATTTAAGGTGCCCCTTAAGCACGTATTTGATAATTTTTGCGACATTATCAGCTTCATTTCTTAAATTTTCATCTGGTGTTAGAACTTCACGTATGATTTCCAAATTCTTTTGACGTACGAATACAGGATAATTTTGAACTTGGATATTTTTCGAAATCATTTCGTGAAATGTACTTTTTTTTAATAAACGGTGTTTAATTTCATTTTCTACTTTTTTGTTCCCACTCAAAAATTGAAAAGCGGTCCAGTTTTTTCTTTAAACGGTCCTAAATACTCGTCAAAATTGTCTACTAAATTAGTTTTAGCAAAACTTATCATTAATTTTCGAAAGGGTTATTGTATTTTTTCCAAAACCATGAAATTTTAAAATTAATTTTAGAAATTGTGGAATTTTCACATTTAGATCCTTTTCAATGTATTCAAAAAAATTATCACACTCCTGATCACTCATTTTTATTTTTTCTGCACTATCGCAAATTGTGCGAATTAATAAATGAAGAGCAATGTAGTAACAACTAATAAATTTTGTTCAGCTATTTAGAAATTGTGGTTAGAATCTAAATTGATAAATCTGCAAATTTTGTTATAAAGAATTTATATAATAAGGAATTTCATGAATTGTTATGATGTTATGACTACATTTTATTGGTTTAAAATATTTTGCACGTTTTTGTGTTTAAATTGAATATCAAAAATCATTTTCCCAATATTTTTTGGAGTTAAGTAATAAATTATAAATAAAAATTCGTCTTTTTCTCCCAAGTTCTTTTTAATTAAATAATTTTCGATAATTTACAATATTCTCATCATCGGTCAATAATATCATCATCAACTTTGGAGAAAAAGATAAATTTTTATTTATAATTTAAAAATTTAATGATTGATCATATTTAAACTCTTACAACTCAAAAGCTACTTGTTTATGAAAATGATAAATCTCTCGTTTTGGAAGTTTTGACAATTATATGCCAAATCCTAATCGTCAGGATTTCAATTCTTTGCCTTTCAGACAAGCGACGAACCATTTTAAATAAACAGTTAAAAAACCTAAGTATGAGTTCTAAATACAATTTAGGCAACGATTAATTAACAAAATACTAGATCACAAATTACAAAATTCTAATTAGGTACTGTCAAAACCGTGTTATTTTTTCCAGCGCCTTCTTGATAAATAATTAGTATTTTCAAAAACAAAACACGATAAAACAGAAAAAGTGATACGTATTAAAAAAAAATTTGACGTGTCCGAGGATTTTCTGAGAAAATTCCTCTAAAAGTTTTGATCGAATTTGTTCCATACTTTACGAGCTCACTGTATAGTTTATCCTAGATTTCTTTCTTTATAGTTAAATTTGGTGGTAAAATTTAATGAATAGAGTTTCCTCTTTCTGACGATATAATGTAGATAAAAATAATATTTTATCAGTAGGTACTAATTTGTGATAAAACGGTGAAAGATAATGATTCAAAATAAATAGTCGACTTCTACCGCAGCGGCATCTATGAACAAATAGTGAAACTTGCATTTAAGTACTTATATTATCTCTGTAATGTAAATTAATTGAAAAGCTAAATTTAACCTGGGCCATCTCGCGTTCATAAATTAATCCACTGTTTGGATCCCATACACTTAAATAATTATAACGAATAATTTAATAGCAATATCAGTAAATAATTTTTTTCGATAATATTAATTATTGGTATTTATTTAATAAAATTGCAATGCTACTGATCAAAATTTAACCGCGAAATTTAGATAACCAGTTTTCAGAATTGTCTGCCAATGGCTTTCCCTGATATACAAACATGATAGCTATTATCCGATCATAAAATTGGTTGGTTATTGATTTAAAAAAATGACATATAGCTTGTTCAGCAAAAGTTCCATGTCAGAAAAAAAGGCATTTTTCAAACTATAGCCTTTGTAATAATATTAAACAATAGAATAAATTCTGGAAAGGTTTTTTAGTTACCTTGTTAGATGATATTTTCTCAATGCAAAAGAGTGATCCAAAACAATAAAAAGTAGAATTGAAGGGCTTAGTGTGAAACAATGACAAGCCACACATTAAAAATATAATATGGGTTTTGTTCATTTTTGAGGTCTACTATAGTATAACAAGCAACAGAAGAAATAGTTTAATAAAATTCTTACAGATGACACTCTAATATCAAAGTAAATTGCAAGAAAAAAAAATCAAATGTTCATTTTATAGATTTTGCACAAACTTTAAATTGACATTGCCAACAATTTTCATTTGTGGCTTGTCATTGTTTCACACTAAGCCCTTCAATTAGAGAAAACAAAGAAGAAATTACTGTCATTGTGTACATACTTACATACTTTTAACAACAGTTGGATCTATTACTTATTTTGTATATTTTACCCCCCCCCCCTTCAGTGATGATTTATTATTTTTAGTATGGTACTACGTAGTACATTTTTAAAATTCTATAATACTACCAGTCTAAAATTGCCCATTTGAAATTGCATAATTTGCAAAAATTGATTAAAAGAGGGTCATAATAATGTTTATTGTAAATTGTCACCCTTCGGTGGGGGGAAGGGTTAACAATCATGTGATTAACATAAACAATGTTTGACATGTTTAAAGGTATTCTCCAGGGTAACAAATATTAGAATAACTATGAAATATCACATAGGGGTGAGTTTTTTGGTTTAATATTTATATAGTATTTAATTTTATCGATGCGTTAGGTACAATCACAATCGCCATAATAATATTAGTACATACGATATTTCTTCACATTTTCAAATTTGAATACACCTATAATTTTAATTGGAACGAGAAACATAAAATAGCGAAAGTCTACAAATTGTATGAAAACAGTTTTTTAAATAATTTTGATTACATACCAATTAGAGAGAAAATTCTAAATATTATCCAGAATTTAATTAACATCACACGAATGAGTAATGTATTTACACTTAAAAGTTAACTTTCACATTATATCATCTTTTATTTACACTGTATGTTTGCAAAAATAGCACTATTACTACAAAGTAACTTAAATATTTAATTAATAAAATTTGTTTCGGTTAAACGTGATATTACTAACACTGTTTATACTTATAATTCTTATCTATCAACTTCTACACTCTCAAAAATCCGCGATTGGTTCTGTCATTCTCATTACGTCATCAAGTCATGGTCCGGAATATTAATTTTTTTTAATTCGCGGTGAATTATGTAAAATTCCACATACCACTGTAAAATTTATCACTTCTTCTGTTAAGCATTTACAACTATAAAATAAATGCGATTATTATATTGTAATAATATTTATATATAATATTCCGTATCTATACTCAAACAAAATTATAACTTTCACTAAAAATAATCTCAGTACAAACCTGCATCAAACATCACTTATGGTTTGGTTCTCCCAGTTTAATACTAAAAAGAACCTTGATAAACTCGTTCCCAACGATTAATAATTAGGTTTTTTATATTGTTTCTTTTCTTGAAATTTCAAAAAGTTACTTGATGTTATATGTTAACTGGTAAATTCCAGTTAATTTTGTATCGGTCATTGTGCCTTTTTTGGTCAGTTTCCAAAAATTATTAAATTATACAGTAATATTATATTATAATAGTATAATTTTGTTGGTTCAATTTTTTCGTGTCAGTTATGCAACTGAAGTAGCAAAAATATTCAAGTGTTTGTAATCGTTTCCTGGAAATCGCGGGAAAAATATTTTTCGTTTATCTTCAAATAGTATTCGTGACTCACCCATAATTAAAATATTATAATATAATCCACTGTTATTGTGTTGTTGTGTTATGGTTTTATTAATATTAATAAAATATTATTTTATTAAAAATGTTCGTAAAATTTGCTTATAAAAATTATAAAAAAATATACTATGTAATAATAAATAAAAATAACAAAAATAAAAATATGTGGAAATATACTATAAAAGGTTGACCCTACCCTCTCAGCCCCCCGCCACCACTTCAAAATTTCAAATACAACCCTGACATTTTTTGGCATTTTAGAAACTTTTGAGATATTGAACTGAAAATAGGATAATGCAGAATGAAATAATAATTAATTGACCGCTGAAAAAAATTGTTTCGATTTCCTTGTAGTATAGTTTTCCTCTGCATATTATATCAGCTCTTCATCGGTATTAATTTTCATCCTTCATAATTCTTCCTTTAAATTTGGGAATAGAAAGTGATCGCTAGGGGCCAGGTCTGAACTGTAAGGTGGGTGATTTATTTCTTCCAAGCTACATTTTTTAATAGCAGCCAGTGAAACTTTCCACTTGTGAACTGGTGCATTGTCGTGGAGAAGCTTTGCTCTTTCTTTTTGCTTGGATAGCTTCCTTTAATTTAAGTAATAATTCCCTCAGCAACCCTAAAAATTGTAACCATAATCTTGCCAGAGGACGGTTGAATTTTGAACTTCTCAGATAGCGGTTTTCCCTTTTCTATCCTCTCCATAGACTCTTGGTTGGGGACAATCCATGTCTCATTACCTGTTATAATTTTATTTAAAATTTTTCTCAGATCAGCCTCGCACATTTCCAAAAATTGTCTAAAAGTTTCGGCTTGAAATTGCTTCTGTTCAGAAGACAGTAAACGTGAAACCCATCTTGCATTTACTGTTGATACATGAAAATGATCATGTAAAATTGTATGGATAGTAACATATTATGATACATTGATGGATTGAGATATTTTTAAGATAGTTAAATGTTTATCATCCATTAACAAATTTTCGACTTTAGTACATTTTCGTGACTAATTGCTGATCTGATCGTCTTCTAAAAAAGGTAAGCGTTCATTTATCGGCATCGTACGCATCGGACGCATCGGAATAAAATATTCTTTACATTGTTTTTAATGAACCATCGTTCATTATATCGCATCATACGCATCGCATCTCGGTAAATCCCATCAGTATTCTTTGGAAGGCAACTTTTCCGATGAGTGCGATGCGTTCGGATGATGTCATCGACAAATCCGAGAAAGATTTCAAAGGTCTTTTTACTAGATAATGCTTTCACCCCTTTCATAACTCATAAGCTATGGTAAAACGTATATCTCTAGACTTTTCTGAGTAGTCTTAGTTTTGCTGTCATAATGCATCTTATTGAGAGAAAATTTCAAATACAAAAAATCCTTGCATTTTTTTTAACGCACATCGAATGTACAATTTTTTGTTGGCGCTCAAAGTTATGTTATCCGATCTGTGCACAATATTCGATATCTATAGGTTGGTACGTAAATAAAAAATTTTACGTTCGTCGTACGCAAAAACAATGGTCCTCAATAAGATGCATATAATAATATTCATCTGAAGTGAATTCTAAGAACTAAAAATAGCAAAACAATAAGACTTCTCCAAAAAGTCATATCTTTTGTTGACATTGCTACAGAATAGACAAAAAAAGGTCGAAAAATTCTTTGCATAATGAAAAATATGATTTGAAGTTCGATAATGTGCGATTTTACCGGAGCAACAATAAAAAAAATGATGAAATTGAAGATTTTCAGGATCTTAGTTTTGGAGTTTGACGGTGCCGTGCAAGCTAAACTACTAACTTGATGATAAATTATATGCGAATCATTATTGTCAATAATTTTTCTGCAAATGTAACAAATGTGGTTTTGGCTTATGGGGCTTATAAACTTCAAAGGGCCGGTGATGAAATATAGTCACTTTATAAGCAATCGTACCAATTTGACCCATACGAATTTATATTTCCTGCACCAATTGCGGGAGGAAGCTTACGGACCTAGTGCTTAGACTTGCCCTAGTTTGGGATTACGAGGTGTTAGATCGTAGTACATGAACATCTAAATTGACATTCTTACAATAAACTCGTAATATTACGTTACCTTAAAGAAAGAACCCTGTTATACCGATGTATCGCCCCCATCTTATTTTATACTTCTAATTTTTCAAATCTTTATCGTCGTTCTTCAGTACACATATCGACACCCCCAAGGAACAAAGCCGTAACTCGAGTTACGTCATATTTAAGTTATGACTACCGCTGTAATCCTGAGAAAAATACCTTTCTTTTGGTAAAAAAAAGTTTACTTTACGACCCATAATTCCAGAGATAATCAGTGGAACAAAGCCGTATCTCAACGTTTGAGATACGGCTTTGAAACTTTCAAACCGTTCTCCTGCAAAATAGGTAAAAATGAGTTACGGCTTTGTTCCTTGGGGGTGTCGATATATTATTCTCTGGAACAAATCCAAAGGTTCGACAGGGCCCAAATCATTGTGTATTTTGACAAGAGAATACATTGTTGAGATCTCTAATTGGGGGAGACGCCGGCATGAGCTTTTTAGGAGCTTTATGGAGAGGGGGATTTATTACGACGTTCAAATATACATCTCTGCCAAATTTCAGCTTGCCCAGATTTCTTTACGGCTTAACACGAGGAAATTTTTAAAAAACCTAGCCTTCTCTTCAGGCTCCAATTTTAATTAATTTATTTTTAAATGTATTTTTCTTGTCTGAAAACATTTCTCTCCCTGCAAGGAATCAATATTGTGCCATTTTAAGGGTGGGTCGTGTTTTCGATCAGTTATTTCAGTATTAGTATACCATGGAAAACTTTTGAAAAAATATATTTTATTGAGAATTTTATGCTCTTCAATTATGGTTTGATAATAATTTTTCATAGAAGTGAAAATAAGCGAGTTTTAGGCAGAAAACCAGGTTGGGAAAGACGCCGGCATGGGACTTTAGAACACTCCAATTTTCTCTGCCAAATTTCAGTTCGCCCGGATTTTTTGCAAACTAAAAAGCATGTGAAAATATAATATAGTCCAGGCAAGGAAGGTTTTTAGTTTGCTAAAAATCCGGGCAAGCTGAATTTTGGCAGAGATGTACATTGGAGTGTTCTAATGAACCCCCCAAAAGTCCCATAAAATTCCACGCCGGCGTCCCCCACAATCGGGGGTTTTAGCTCCCCCAACGCGATTTTTTGCCGATAACTCGCTTATTTATGCTTGTATGAAAAATTATGATCAGACCATAATTGAAGAGCATAAAATTCTCTATAAAATAGTTTTTTTTCATATTCTTCATGGCACACTAATACTTAAATTATTGACCGAAAACACGACGCACCCTTAAAATGGTACAATATTGATTCGTTGCAGGAAGAGAAATGTTTTCGGGCACGGGAAATGCTTTTAATAATAAAGTAATTGAAATTGTGGCCAAGGTTGGAAAATGAAGAGAAAAATAGATTTTTTCAAAATTTGCCCAAGTTATAATATCTTCCAAGTAACGAGACCGAAATTTTGGTTTGAGCTTACAGAAGGTCCGGGCAAGCTGAAATTTGGCAAAGATGTATATTGAAGTATTCTAATAAACCACCAAAATGTCTCATAAAAATCCCAAGCCGGCGTTCCCCCAAATGAGGATTTTAGCCCCCTAGATGCGGTTTTCGTCTATAGCTCACGTATTTTTACTTTTACGAAATATTTCCATTAAATAAAGTTTAATTTGCCTATTACAGTATGTATTGTAGTACTCACCTACTGCAGCGCCACAAGTTATAGAGAATTTTATGTTCTTCAACTTTGCTTAATGGTAATTTTTCGTAAAGTTCGTCTTACATCAGGACATTTCTGGCGTCATTTTTTGCGCCATTTCCTGAGACATTTCTGGCGACATTTAATGACGCCATTTCTTGATCCAAAAATTAAGCCTGTATTATATCAGGTCATTTCTTGCGCCATTTCTTGCGCCATTTCTTGCGCGGATTTTGCGCAGTAGGTAATTTTAGCAAATTACGTGAAACATTTTGTAGGCCAAATATATAGAACCTGTTCTATTTTGAGGCAATTTTCAACGCAATTTGTCTGCGAGCGTGCGCAATAAGATTAAACGAAGGATAATTTAGTGCTGTAAATTGTGAAAACTGTGCTACACATAAAAATTGAAATGGATAAAGAAAGCGATTTAATTGCAGAAAATGTGATTGCAGCAAACATAATAGTATTAAGAAAATTACTGAAAAGACGTTTGAAAAACAAACCAAACCAAGGGTGCGAAAGAATTGGTAGGAAAAGTGGCTACATATAGAATTTAAGTTGAATAGAATTGTATTTAATAATTTAATAATTAACTGATTATATAAATTTGTTTGCTAGTTTATTTGACAAGTAACATTTGACAATTACTACCAGCGCATTCAATCTGTACTGCGCACGCTCACAGGCAAATTGTTCAAGAATAGAGCACGCGCTAAATATATTGCCTACAATCCGAGGCAGGACATTTTCCAAGACATTTGATGTTTTAAACTAGGCAATTTATATTGCCAGTGGCGGATTTAACAGGTGGGCAAAAGCGCGCTTGCCCACTGGGCCCCCCCGACGGGAGGCATTAAGGGCCCCTCTTGCTAAAAGTTACACTTTCGATTATTTTTTTTTTAATGTTTCGGTGAGTCTTCTGTAGACAGCACGAGACAAATTTCTCTTCAGGGGCCCCTGTTATCGAAACACTTGCAATGCTTCGTAATAATCATAAATTAAATATAAAATCAAAAAAGTTGTGTAATTAATCAGTTATTAAAAACGTCTACGATTTTATCACGTTCGTCAAATATTTCTCATAGTCTCATCGGCGATGGGAAAACCTTTTGGAAGAAAGCAAAAATCTGTCCCAAAATAAAAAATCTTTCGGCATTCAACTTCTGGAAGAATTGAAAAAAGAAATTTTTGAGACAAATTCTGACTGTTGAAGAGAGACGCAGGGTGAACAATTTGATATCGAAAGCGAGGTGCTGTCACAGAAACGAAGACTCCACATCAAAGGATTGAGCGGGACTCGTTGGTCTGCACGACTGAAAGCAGTAGAAGCGGTTATCCAAAATCTTGACTGTATTTTCAACTGTTTAGAACGAGAAACATCAAGAGAAAAGGCTACTGGAGAAGATATAATGGACGCAAATTCTCTACTTTCGGCGATCGATTGGCTCTTCTTACTTAACCTGACGTGGTGGCATTCAGTCCTATCATTCATCGACGTTGAGTGGAATTACAGAAAAAAGAAGTGGATCTTTTGATGGCCCAAAATTGTCTTCAAAATGTAATGAAGAATTTGAAAAACTTGCGCGCAGAAAGCAAGTACGATTTTTTTGTGTCGAAAGCAAAATCTCAATGGGAGAACATATGGGATGGAAGAATCCGGATTTTCCGATCACCAGACGACGACGAACGAAAAAAATGCCCGGTGAGAAAGCTGACGACAGTCCTCTGGATATGGCAACGAAACATCGCATTGCATACTACGAAGTTCTCGACAGGATGTGCAGCGAATTACAAGAAAGAGCCAAAGGTTTTCATGAGATAAACTCACTTTTCGGATTTCTCAAACCTGAATTCTTCAAAAACATGGATGAGAAAAAAGTTGAAAAAAATTTTTGCAACTTGATGGAGAAATATTCAACTTTTTTTACAACTGCCCTGAAGTATGAGTTGATCAGTTTTGCGGATTTGTACTTCTCACAAGAACAAGATTCTACTGGGCATAGTCCATTGCAATATTTGAACTTCATCGTTGAAAAAAATTTGATGAGCAGTTTTCCGGAGTGCTGCAGTTTATTGCGTTTATTCTTGACACTTCCCGCCAGCACAGCCAGCGCCGAACGAACAATGAGCTCATTAAAGAAAGTCAAACGTTCTACAATGAGTGCAGAAGCATTGGACGATTTCAGCATACTTTTCATCGAACAGCATGTCGCCAATCAAGTTGATTTGAATGCTACTATCGAAGTTTTCGCGGAGAAGAAAGCGAGAATAGGATTTAAAAATATGTAAATGTTCTCAATGTAAAAACGAATCCAACGTTCAAAATGCTCGATAAATAAATTCAAACCATTTTATACTGATAAATTTCTTGAAACACATACCTATCACTTCCAATGAAACACTTGAGCCAAAATAAATTCTTGTGTACACAATTCAATAGGGGGGGGGCCTAATGAAATTTTGCCCACCGGGCCTTTTTCCTTAAATCCGCCACTGTATTGCCATGTGTAGCTACTGTTTAAGCTCAAATTTTTTTTTTATATAGCGAGAGAGATTCAATGGCACTTAATTAATAATGCTCCGGCCAGCAATGCATGAAAGACTCTGTAAATTTTGGGTCGAACTTGGGTCCATGTAAATTAATCAAAACACTCTCATACTCCACCTTAATTTGTGTTCTTTCTCATAAAGACTATGTAATAAAAACGAAAAATTGTATCTGTTTTCTCTTCAATTTACTACTGCTATAATAATTGGTTAAATTAAACGCAAACGTTATAGAAAACAAAATGATGGAATTTATTTATCACAATAAAATAATTTTTAAAACAAAATATTGGTTTCATAAAACCCAAACAAATTAAATTTAACAAAATTAGGTATCAGCAACAAATCCCCATATTAAATTTACGCGCCCGAAATTTACACGTTTTGTCTATTTATTTAAACTGATCAGTGCGACTCATAAAAACTCTTACCGAACAAGAATGTTTTTCTGGAGTTTATCGATGCGGCCGATATGATGTCGTAGCATCCAAGCACAGAAGATTGAGATTGGAATCAGCTCCGAATCTTGAACCAAAAAAAAATCAGGTATGAACGACCAATGGATACCTTTCTTCATCCAAATCGCATAATCAATT
Organism: Podabrus alpinus; assembly: GCA_932274525.1. Lineage (NCBI taxonomy): Eukaryota > Metazoa > Arthropoda > Insecta > Coleoptera > Cantharidae > Podabrus > Podabrus alpinus. The sequence goes on along the minus strand of OW026453.1, from coordinate 74,103,158 downwards.
CCAGGTAAATCAAACCAATATTCATCAACGGTCCCAAAATTTCCAAACAATACCTATCAAACAATATCCAAATCCAAAAACTAATTTTTCAATTATATAACCAGCGCGTTTTTACTCATCAAACGCTCGTTTGGGAATCAAAAATTATTCAAATTCACGATCAGCACGTCTGAACTATTGGACGGCTGACTTGGAAGTCAATACAAAAATTATTCAAATTAATACGATCAGCACGTCTTTACTCGTCGACGTCCGACTTGGAAGTTCATACAAAAATTATTCAAATTAATACGATCAGCACGTCTTTACTCGTCGACGTCCGACTTGGAAGTCCTTTCTCCTCGCTCCCTTATCATTCTCCAAAAATATCCCACTAATTCTCTCTAACTCGCGCATGCACTAATGTCACGAAATTCACTTATTTTTAATTAAAACGCAATATCCTAATTTCACAAATAAACTAAATTAATTTAATTTGTTTCTCATATTTTTATTTAATTAAAACAAACACCAACACTTTGTTTTTTACAACTTTCCATACCTTACAGATTCTACAACGTTTGCATCTTTATGGATAATTGAGGCAAAAGCAGTTTAACAATTCTTCGACCAAAGAGAATCCAGACACAATCTAATAATTCACCTGTTATGGTCTTATCTTAAATTAATTAAATTATGAGTGTTTTGATTATTTTACCCAATTACGTCATACCACCCCCTATGGTCAACAGAACACGACAGTATACTGCTCAAGAAATGGCGCAAGAAATGACGCCAGAAATGTCCTGATGTAAGACGAGCTTAAAAGTAAAAATACGTGAGCTATAGGCGAAACACCGCACTTAGGGGGCTAAAATCCTCATTTGGGGGAACGCCGGCTTAGGATTTTTATGAGACATTTTGGAGGTTTATTAAGGTGCAAATCCACAATGAGAATATCTCATGAAATTTTTGTCTCATGAAATAAAAATGTCATGAAAAATGTAATTTCATTGTGGAAATTACTATATATTGCGGTGTACCAATACCACGTCAATAGAAATGATCACGTTTTGAATCAAAGTTTTTAATTTCTTAACAAAGGTAGCACGAGACTTATTTGTTCAAACGAAAGGGTTTTATCCGACACCAAAGAATTGTTTTAACGTCATAAATCTAATGGAGAAAAAGGTCAAGGAATGAGAAAACAAGGTAAATTCAAATGCAACGTTTTAATTCTGTTTTTAAATTAAAGGTTTGTTAAAATTGTAAATTAATTTAAGTAGTGATATATAAAAATGTAATTTGAAATCAAAAACAATTTGTTCAAGGTATTAGTTATAAAAATATGTTAAAACGTAGAACTTTTAAAATAACAAAATATTTATACGTGTCGGAGTGCGCCGTAAACTCAATGTACCACAAATGCGAAAAACATTTTCTTCAAAAGTTTACCGGAAGACCACAGGAGATGTTAATACTTCAAAATAAATCTGAAACATAAAAATTCATTAAAAATTTTACAAATTATTTTGGGCTAAGTACGAACCTGGAAATTTTACGTCAAATATATTGATTTTTATATCGACAAATAAAACGAAATCAGAAGTGCCTTGAAAATACCAGTAGCTATGGTAAAAAGACAATGGAAAGAGGTTGTTGATTGCTTAATAAAATATATGGTGGCAAATTTTTGTGCGTCCAGCTAAAAAGTTAAAAATATAATAAAATTTGATTAAGAAAGTGAATAAAAAGTTAGTAATTGAAAGAACATTATACTTACGTATTTTAAAAAGTGAAAATCTGTGCAAAATTGAGAAGATTCACTATTATATTGAACGAAAACTTTGGTCACGATACAACCATAAACTACCACGAGGAAATTCAATCCAGAGAGATCGCACCCTTGAAGGTCATCGAACGAATACCACTGCATAATTTCATGGTATATGAACCAAACAAACAGAATTACACCAGATAAAAGGTACCGTCCTATTCAAAATTATTAAAAACATAAAAATTTTGTGCAAATTGACGATTAACTTCACACGTGCGGGAAAAACGTTTAGGTTTATTATAGAATTAAGATCTTTGTTATTAGAGATAAGAATTTTATTAACTATAATTATTTACAATTTGAAATTCATAATAAAAAACGATTTGCTGTATCAACGGAGCATAATTTGTGTATGATCATTCCAAAAGCCACAATATTGCATTTCAGATTTGAGATTTGGCTAAGGAAGGAACCCAGCGTGGGAAAAGGTAGGTCTGTGCTATCCGAACTAGTCAAGCCGAGGCATCAATTTATTTTATTTGTATTTGTCAAGAATAATTTGCTTACATTTCTATTGACGAGGTACTTTTACGTATACTCGTACAAGGTATTAACATTAAAACGTTTAGCTCCGGGGAGGCAAAGGCCTTCACAGCAATATATATAGTATATCATTATATATCACTATATATATAGTATATCACGTATCTCAGGTCTGTTTCCACAATGAAATTACATTTTTGATGACATTTTTATTTCAGGAGACAAAAATTTCATGAGATATTCTCATTGTGGATTTGCACCTTAAGAACACTTCAGTATACATCTTTGCCAAATTTCAGCTTGCCCGGACTTTCTGTAAGCTCAAACCAAAATTTCGGTTTCGTTACTTGGAAGATACTATAATTTGGGCAAATTTTGAAATATCTATTTTTCTCTTCATTTTCCAACCTTGGCCACAATTTCAATTACTTTATTATTAAAAGCATTTCCCGTGCCCGAAAACATTTCTCTCCCTGCAACGAATCAATATTGTGTGCCATTTTAAGGGTGGGTCGTGTTTTCGGTCAATAATTTAAGTATTAGTGTGCCATGAAAAATATGAAAAAAACTATTTTATAGAGAATTTTATGCTCTTCAATTATGGTCTGATCATAATTTTTCATACAAGCATAAATAAGCGAGTTATCGGCAAAAAATCGCGTTGGGGGAGCTAAAACCCCCGATTGTGGGGGACGCCGGCGTGGAATTTTATGGGACTTTTGGGGGTTTCATTAGAACACTCCAATATACATCTCTGCCAAAATTCAGCTTGCCCGGATTTTTTGCAAGCTTGAGCCAATTTTTCGGCTTCGTTGCCTGGTCTAATAACAAAAAGGAAAATATGATCTGAAATCGCAAATTTATTCGATCCCTCAGGATAGCTATCATAATAATAATAATAATATAATAGCACTACAGGCCTTGTAGACCCATGGCTTGTTTCACCACTGTGGACCATGTCTTCCTGTCTTTGACTATATCTTTCCAATCTTTAATGCGTAGTGCTATTCAGGTCCTCTTGCACCTCCTTGCTCCACCTTGTTTTTGGTCTACCTCTCCTTCTTCTTACCTTCCCCATGTTCATCCTTAACATTATTTTGGGTATCCTTTCCTCGTTCATTCTTTCTAAATGACCCAGCCATCTAATCCTATGCGACTTAACTACTTCAACAATAGTCGCATCTCCATACATCTCATATAACTCCTGGTTTGTGCGTCTTAACCATATCCCATTCCAGTACTTTCCTCCCAATATCCTTCTCAAGATTTTCCTTTCCCACACTCCCAACATCACCTGTTCTTGTTTTCTCAATGTCCAGACCTCACTTGCATATGTTACAACCGGTCGTATTATTGACTTATACACTCTAAGTTTCGTTGATCTGGAAAACATTCTTCCGTTCATTATTGCTTTCATAGCATACGCGCTTTTGTTCCCCTCCGCAATTCTAGCCTTTATCTCTTCGCTGCTGTCGGGTTCTCTCGTTACCAGCGTCCCCAGATAAATGAATGTTTGCACTTCCTCGAATTTGAGCGTTACATTTTGTTTTAGTTGTATTTTCAAAAAGCCGCCCCTTTCGAAAGGTCTACCATCCCACACCATGTATTTAGTTTTTGTTTCGTTAACATTAAGACCCATTTTGTGCGCTGCGTTCAATATATTTTCCGTGGTCTGTTGCAATTCGTATTTTGTTCTTGTTATGATTGTCATGTCATCCGCATAGGCCAGACACTGATGTCGGCTTCGAAATATTGTATTTCTTCCGTTAGTTTTGCTGTTTCGCAATACCCATTCGAGCGCCAAGTTAAACAACACCGCCGAGAGCGGATCTCCTTGTCTTAGGCCACTCTCAATTCTGAACTTTCTCGATATTTTGCCATTCATTTTCACTTTGTTCGTGGTTTCATTTAGCGTCATCTTTACGAGCCTTATCAATTTGTCTGGTATTTCCAATTCTTTAAGAGCTAGACAGAGTTGGTTTCTGTTAATACTATCATACGTCTGTTTGAAGTCGACAAATAGCAGATATGACGATAGACTGTGTTCATGGCTTGTCGCTTGAATTTCTCTTAGAACATAAATTTGGTCTGTCACCGTCCTATACCCTTTCTGAATCCGCTTTGGTATTCTCCCAAAATTCCTTCTGTGTATTGACATAGTCTATTTTTAATACATGTGGCCAGGATTTTGTATATAACGTTCAACAGTGCTATCCCTCTGTAATTTTCACAATTCGCCTTATCGCCCTTTTTGTGTAACGGGCATATCACTGCTTCTCTCCATGATTTTGGCATTTCCTCCTTATCCCATATCTCCTCAATCAGATCGTGTACCATGATTCTAACTACTTCTCCACCATATTTGATCATTTCTGCTTGGATCTGGTCTTCTCCGGCACTTCTATTATTCTTCAGACTGTGTACTATTTTTTCTATTTCCTCTAGTGTTGGTTTTTCAACATTTAGCTCGTTTACATTGTTATCACACCCTTCTTGTTTTTCATTGTCGTCGTGTGTTGGTTTGTTTAGCAACTCTTCAAAATACTCAGCCCATCTCTCTATCACTTCGGCTTGTCCACCGACTAGGTTTCCTTGTTTGTCTCTACATATCGTTGTTCTTGACTGGTATCCTCTTCTGATCTTTTTGACTCCTTGATACAATTTTCTGATCTCTCTTGATTGATATTCATCTTCTATCTTCTCCAAATTTTGTAGCATGTGTTTTCTTTTCTTCGCTCTGAGCATTGTTTTACATGTCTTCCTTTGAACTTCGTATTTGTGTCTGTTTTCTACTGTTTTTGTTTGTAACATTATCTTCCTGAGTTTTTCTCGTTTGTTGATTTCCTTCTGACATTCCAGGTCATACCATACTTTATTTTTGTGCACCTTTGTCCTATTTTGTTTGGATGCTGCCTTTCTTATCGTCTTAATTAAGTAATCTGATTTTGCTTCTATGTTATCCGGTTTTATTTCATCTATTATCGATTCTTCGATCGCCTTCAGGTAATCTTCTTGTATTGACTTCCTTTGGAATGCAATTCGTGTGGTCTCGTTTGCTCTTCTGCTTTCCAAGTTTTTACTTATCGGTATGGTTTGTTTCAATTTTGTTCCTACCATGAAGTGATCAGAGTCGACGTCGGCCCCTCTATAAGCTCTCACATCCTTAATACTGGATTCGTTTCTCCTCTCTACCAACACATGATCGATTTGGTTAACATTTCTTCCATCGGGCGTTATCCACGTCCCTTTGTGAATCTTTTTATGCTGGTATTGTGTGCTTACTATTTTCATGTCGTGTTCCATCGCGAAGTCGATCAAGAATACGTCACGCTAGAACAAAAAGTGTTTTTTTGAAGTGAATTACGTGAGTTTTTAGTGATTTGGAAAGTGAAATTTGGGAGCTGGGAAGAGCAGGAAAGCTCAGGTCTGAAAGAAACAAGTGGAAGTAGAAGAAAATAAGGTCGAGGCGCGGACCTGTTACCGATCTTGAAATACAACGGGGAAACTGCTGAGAGTTTTGAGCTACATATAAATTTCTGAGTTGCTGAAATAAATAAGCTTGACACCTCCGAGAGGTTGACTCGGGTGTTATTCTTATACGTGCAGGGAAGAAATGAAATCAGAAGAACATCAATACGATAGTGAAAGTTCGACAACGGAAGAACAGAACAGAAGAAAACGAGGGGCGGAGAGTGACATATTTCGCAAAAGTAAAAAATTCACCAGAACCCCGACAAAGAAACCAGTTAACACGACTGACGGAGAAATGGAGGAACTGAAGGAAATGATAAGGGAACTGTTGATTGAAGTAAAATATATCAAAGCGGGGCAACAGGTGTACGAAAACGACATCAAGTTACTGAAAGATGAAAATAAAATACTGAAAGACCGAATTGTGGCCCTGGAGAACAGATGGAACCAAACAGAGAAAAGAGAGAAAAAGAATAACATAGTTCTGAAGGGGGTCAATATGAATGAGAAAACGATTACAACTGAAGTACAAGCATTTTTGAAGAATGAACTAAATGTTGAGGTAACAATTAAAGCAGCGGAGCTAATAAAACCGAGATCTGGAAACCCCTTTGTACTGGCAAAACTAGATAATTGGCAGGACAAAATTGCTGTGATGGGAGCAAAAACCAAATTGAGAGGTACAAGAAAATACATTGATGACGATCTAACACAGGAAGAACAAAAAATACAAGCGAAGTTGAGAGAGATTGCCAAGATTGAAAGAGAGAAGGGAAGAGATGTGAAAGTAGGATACGGGAAGGTCTTCATAAATCGCGAACGTTGGGACTGGGATCAGCAAACCAGGATAGCTATCACCACTGATAATAACCGCATAATAAATTATTGATTCAATAATAATGGGTACAAAAAATAGATTGGGATAAAGAATTTGAAGGTAGATAAACGTTTCAAAAAATACGATTGAGTTAGAGTTACATGAATTTTGTGATGCATCTGAAAAAGCATAATATGGAGCAATCATTTACGTGAGAACAAAAAATAATAACAAGCAATCATTTTTCATAATAATAATTATTTTACGTACCTCTGTGTACACAAGAAAACATTTGAACTACTACAACTACGATGGCGATTTGACGTTAAAATTTGAGGTTGTGTTGATTTGAGTATGAATTTGTAATTTCCTTCAATCGTATAAAAATAAGAAATTAGTTCGTAAAAAATGACTGCTAGAGCAAGATACACTACAGTGCGAATAGAAACAGATATCGAAAAATGTAGAGAAGAACAAAATTGGGGCAAAGTTATCGAATTGGCGGAACAGTTGAAAGAAAAATCTCCCAATTTCGGTAACGGTAACAATCATTTATACGTCTCTCGATGTTTGTTTAATTTATCATTTTAGAATACTTGGCCCAATTTTTGATCGGTGAAGGTAGACTTGAAAGGTATTTGGAAGAGTGGCCACCGATTGAGAGTAATGTGCATCGAGCTAAAATTGGTACTATCGAAGCGAAGCGGTTTCTGCAGGAAGCTGCTAATGATATGGGAAAAAAGGTGGGGTTGAGGGGAAGGTTTCGGTGTGCGTTTTTGAACTTTTTGTTTTTAGGCCGGAGTAGCATTGGATGCCCATTTGCTGTTAGGAAAATTGCATTACGCATGTGGACAGTTGTCTGAAAGTTTGAGTAATTATAAATTGGCCGATTTAAATGCACTATCTGAGAAGAAGTTGCCTGTGTAAGTGTTTATTTATTTGTACAATTAGGAATTCTTTTTACTTCCCTATAAGGAAGTATTGTAATCATGAAAAAATTCGATGTCGATATTTTAACGGAAATATCCGTTTTGAGCATTCCTGAATCCGTTTTGACTACTTTCGCAATGATGTCTGTATGTATGTCTGTCTGTATGGATGTATGTAACGCAAAATGTCTGTAAGTTCTGTATCTCTGGAACGAATTGTTATATAGTAACAAAATTTCATATTTAACACTTTAATCGGTATACAAAGGCACCATTTGATTTTGGAGGAAATCCTTAAACCGGAAGTAGCACTTCACTTGAAGGACGAAATGGTTTTTCTTAAATATCTCAGGAACGAATTGTTATCTAGTAACCAAATTTCATATTTAACACTTTAATCAGTATACTAAAGCACCGTGTGATTTTGAAGGAAATCCCTAAACCGGAAGTAGCACTTTACTTGAAGGACGAAATGGTTTTTCTTCAATATCTCAGGAACAAATTGTTATATAGTAACCAAATTTCATATTTAACACTTTAATCGGTATACAAAGGCACCATTTGATTTTGGAGGAAATCCTTAAACCGGAAGTAGCACTTCACTTGAAGGACGAAATAGTTTTTCTTAAATATCTCAGGAACGAATTGTTATCTAGTAACCAAATTTCATATTTAACACTTTAATCAGTATACTAAAGCACCATGTGATTTTGAAGGAAATCCCTAAACCGGAAGTAGCACTTTACTTGAAGGACGAAATGGTTTTTCTTCAATATCTCAGGAACAAATTGTTATATAGTAACCAAATTTCATATTTAACACTTTAATCGGTATACAAAGGCACCATTTGATTTTGGAGGAAATCCTTAAACCGGAAGTAGCACTTCACTTGAAGGACGAAATAGTTTTTCTTAAATATCTCAGGAACGAATTGTTATCTAGTAACCAAATTTCATATTTAACACTTTAATCAGTATACTAAAGCACCGTGTGATTTTGAAGGAAATCCCTAAACCGGAAGTAGCACTTTACTTGAAGGACGAAATGGTTTTTCTTCAATATCTCAGGAACAAATTGTTATATAGTAACCAAATTTCATATTTAACACTTTAATCGGTATACAAAGGCACCATTTGATTTTGGAGGAAATCCTTAAACCGGAAGTAGCACTTCACTTGAAGGACGAAATGGTTTTTCTTAAATATCTCAGGAACGAATTGTTATCTAGTAACCAAATTTCATATTTAACACTTTAATCAGTATACTAAAGCACCATGTGATTTTGGAGGAAATCCCTAAACCGGAAGTAGCACTTTACTTGAAGGACGAAATGGTTTTTCTTCAATATCTCAGGAACAAATTGTTATATAATAACCAAATTTCATATTTAACACTTTAATCGGTATACAAAGGCACCATTTGATTTTGGAGGAAATCCTTAAACCGGAAGTAGCACTTCACTTGAAGGACGAAATGGTTTTTCTTAAATATCTCAGGAACGAATTGTTATCTAGTAACCAAATTTCATATTTAACACTTTAATCAGTATACTAAAGCACCATGTGATTTTGGAGGAAATCCCTAAACCGGAAGTAGCACTTTACTTGAAGGACGAAATGGTTTTTCTTCAATATCTCAGGAACAAATTGTTATATAGTAACCAAATTTCATATTTAACACTTTAATCGGTATACAAAGGCACCATTTGATTTTGGAGGAAATCCTTAAACCGGAAGTAGCACTTCACTTGAAGGACGAAATGGTTTTTCTTAAATATCTCAGGAACGAATTGTTATCTAGTAACCAAATTTCATATTTAACACTTTAATCAGTATACTAAAGCACCATGTGATTTTGGAGGAAATCCCTAAACCGGAAGTAGCACTTTACTTGAAGGACGAAATTTAATAATTTAATTAAATAATAAAATAAAATTTAAATAATATTTCTGCGAATCTTTAGATGAACGATAAAGGAATGATTCCTTATAGGGAAGTCATGTGCTGGCCACATCAGATTTTTTACATTTTACAGTCGGTATTTAAATAACTAATAATAATATTTCAAAAATGTAAACTTTGTATTACCGTTTTAAATCTTACACCGAGGTTTGGTCAAGTGACACCGTTTTGTTTGGTAGTTTGAAAATTTAATACCCAATCTCATAATTTAGTTGGTGTACAAGACAATGTCAAGATTGCTCTGCTTGTGCTGATTTGAGTGTACCCTGTACTAATTCAGATATAATAATACGGTATGTGCTACTTTTTTGTGAAATTGTCTAAAAATTTTAAATTTTAAAACTCATCAATAGTTGTAACAAAAATAGGTGTTGATTACAAGTACCTACCTAATCAACTTTTTAATTTTAGACGTAGCTTAAGAATAGTTGCCGAATCCTTCGCTATAAAAGCTCTATGTTTGGCAAAAGACAACACTCCAAGTAGTAAATTTAAAAAAGCAGAACGAGAAGAAGAAATGTTACATTGTTTCGAAGTTGCATCCGATTTAAGTTTACTGTACATGCAAGAATTGGACAAACCACAAAGCAGTGGTAATTCAACAACTGGTAAAATAAAGTTTCCCGTTTTAATTTTTTTTATTTAATCAATTTTAAATTCTACAGGAACTCATTCACCACAACCTCCAATAATCAGTAAAACGTTAAGTCCAATTTTAGAACAGGCATTACAAGAAGCCCCAGCATTGCTACTTCGGCAAGGAAAACCAATGGCGGCACTTGCCAGATTGAGATCAAGTTTGACTGCTGTAGAACCCCATGGTATCCATTCGGTTCGACTTAAACTTATGTGTCAACTTGTCGAATTATTGCTGCGGGGCAATGCTGGTGACGAATATGTACCACCAATTAGTTCGCCCGTACGTGATTCGCCATGGAAACCTAGACAGTATGCATCCCTTAATCAGGTGAGTTTGAAAAACTGGAACACTTGCAGAATTTTGTGTTTTATTTTTCTATTATTGAATTTTTTATACAAATATACCAACTGCAATTAGTAAATTTATAGGCTCATAAAATACAAATTACTATTTTCATTATTTATTCAAGCAAAACTACTAATTGGATAATAAAAATAATTTATAGATACTACATGAAATTTTCTAAAACAATGAAACCATACATGCAATGATTTTGTCAAGGGTTTCCGTAAATAGCATGTAATTATTACATAAATCATAAATTGTAGCTATAAAAAAATTAAAAACAATACGTATTTAATTACAAAGTCACGATGACCTAAGTTTTGACGTAATTATGAACTTGAAAAATGATTTATAGGCCAATCAAAATTAGGATTTTCCTAATGGAAAATAAAGATTTTAATTAAAAATTAATAAAAGTTATATGCAATTTTTATAATATGCAAAAAACGCCGCGACCTTTCACTTCAAAACGCTAAATAACTACAGAAATAGAAAAAATTGTACTTCAACAAATTTGTGTAACATAAAAAGTTTTTAGAAGCCAGAGTTTCAAATTAGCTTAGGGGCCGTCCATTAATTACGTAAGGATAATTTTTGTAATTTTGGACCCCCCCCCACGTAAGGGCACGTAAGATTGTGGAGCCCCCCCCCCACATCTTACGTAAGGATTATTTAAAAGAAAATTAATTTTGACCCCCCCCCCTCTCCACCCCTAATATATATAAAATATGAATAATAGTCTATATATATAAAAATGGATGTATGTTCCCTATTATAGACTCCTAAACCGTTTGACCGATCGGAACCAAATTTGGCACAGTTATTTTGTAGGTCCCTGCGCATGTTTCTGTATTGAAATAGTGCAAAAATTCGCAAAGGAAAGGAGAGTTGATTTTGAGTAGCCTGCCTTCCTTTAAGGAATCTCTATAATCCATTCATGCGCGTCCCTATGGCAACTTAAAAACAATAATGAATGCTGTCAATCTGTCAACCGATCGACAATGCAAATACGCGTGCACGTGCTTTACGTTTCTATTTGACCATCTTAACCAAATTTGGTGTAGAAGTTATTTACAACGCTACGAAAAACATAGGCTACTTTAGAACCTTGGAGTGAGGCCGAAGGCCGAACAACCACGGTCTACACGTATGCCTGCGATACCCTTGAGTGAGGCCGAAGGCCGAACAACCACATCCAACACGGTCTAGATGGCTAAAGGCGGCCGGTAGGCCGACTGTGCCAGCTAGTATATTATACTATTATGCCACTATGTTTAATGATTTTTATGTTTAATGCTACTTGATAAAGTATGTCAAAGTCGCTCCCGCTATTTCTAAAATTTGGCTATTATTTATATACCTAAAAAATTATTAAAGTAGTCAGAGATACTCCTAATAGCATATTGAAGAGCTATTTGGATGAAAATTACCGAAAAACTGGTAATTTTTGTAAAAAATTTGGAAATTGGATCTGACATTATTTATTTTGTCATTAGAAACAAATTATTTTTGTTTAAATAAATTACAATTTTTCGACGAACAAACAAAAATACATCATAGATTACAAATCTAAAAAAGAGTACATTTCGTCAGTCGCTAAAAATTTTTGGAAACATTAAGCAGGACATCAAATTAAATTATATATTTTGGAAAATTTTGGAAGTATTGCCCTAAAATTGTAAAATTTTTGGAAATATTAAGGACAATCACATAAAATTATAAATCTTGGAAATTTTGGAAGTAGTTGCCTCCTAAAACTGGAAATTCACCAACCTTCAAGTACCTGGACAGTACTAATAAATAGTTACTGTCTTTTCACTGGTGGAGCTGGTTATTTTTGTTGTCCTCCAAAGCGATTGTAAGGCCGCGTTGTTGAGGACGCCTTTCTGACTTGATCAAAAGGCAATGGTTTTCGTGAACGAAATAATAAAAAACTAATTGCGGATGTTAGCACTTTATTACTTGATTGGTTAGCATTTACGTAGCTAAAATTGTTCAAATGCTTGTGATTTGATACGTTCTGTTTTTGACTTGTGCAAAAAACGGATGTCGCAAATATGCAGTTTGTTTACATTTTAAATAAAAAAAATAGTTGAGCATTACTAACTCTAGATTTTTGAACTGCATTTCAAAACAGAGAATGGCGCCAAATTTAAAGCGACAGTAAAACTTACCAGTTACTAATAAAATACAAGTAAATTCTGTAAAAAGTAATGTAAAATCCTCAAAATTTGAAGCTCAATCGACACGACACCTCATTACAGGAAGACAGTAAGGTAAAAGATTGACCAATTTTGAGATTTCGGGTTCTTTGATAATACACATACCACAAATATTTAAAACACAATGGATCTAAAAACACTAATAAAACAACTAAGGGAAAACTGTGCAATTATTACCAGCGAAATGGCCGACAGTGGCAAAATTAAAAAATCTATTAAAACTAACATAGGGACTTGTACCGTAAATTTACTAAATATCGCGTCTGAACTTGGAGAAATTTCGGCCGGTACTCCAAGATTTAACTTAAATGATATAGCACAAATAATAAAAAACGAAATGAACGCACTAAAACAAGAAATTAAAAATGAAATGTCAGAAAATCATAAACAAATTAAGGAAGAAATAGGGAACATTTCGGCTGGGGAACCAACAGTAACATTGGGAGATATTTCGGGCAGTATAAAGAAAGAAATTTTAGTTCTGAGGGAAGATTTGAAAAACGAAGCCGCGACCAATACAATAACAAACATTAACTTCTCCAATGCTTTAAAGCCAAGGAAGAAGGCATGTCCGGCTATCATCATCTCCAGCATAGCCTCCTCTGTAAAATCTCACGAGGAGGTTATTAAAAAATTTAAAAATTCGATTTCGTTCAGGGGGCGGAACTATGCCCCTAACATCACAAAACTTTCGAACCACAAAATAAAAATTTCTGTAGATAACGAGGGGCAAAAAGAGGACATTAAAAACACCCTAAGTACTCAAACGAACCTAAAAGTTGAAGAGCCAAGGAAACTGTACCCATGTGTCATCCTCAAGGGCGTTCATCGGGACGTCAAGGAGGATGAACTGATAGAAGTGATCCTTGGCCAGAATGAGAGGATTAAATCCAACTACCTAAGCAAAAGTGACTTAAAAATCAAATTTATTAAAAGCAATCGGAACTGTAATTTATACAACGTCGTCCTGGACACCAGCCCAGCGATATACAGCGTGGTGACCTCTCTGGGTAGGGTCAATGTGGACCACGATCGTGTACACGCGGAGGAGTTTCTGAATATAAGACAGTGCTTCGGGTGCATGCGATATGGACACACAAAAAGATTCTGCACAGAGAAGTCACCATGCTGCTCTCAATGTGCTGGTAGTCACACTTACCAGGAATGCACCCACAACAACGACCGGGAACTTAGAAAATGTGTTAACTGTGTCAATTCTAACACTAACAACAAAACAAAATATGATATAATACACTCTGCTACGTCTACGAGTTGTAATATTTACAAAATTATGGAGGGCAAGCTCAGGGAAAAGATTGAATATGGGTGGTAAGGCTATAAATGTTGTACAGTGTAATCTAATGCGCTCTTGCGCCTCTTTTCGTGAATTCATGACTTACTTCATGCAGAGCGACAGAAATGTCGCTCTGCTTACGGAACCGTACGTAGGACGAATCAACCAGGTAAAAGATGTGGACGGCGTATACGTCTTCCAGAGTAACAGGAATAAAAACAACAAACCTAGAGTCAAAAGCTGCATCCTGGTCAAGCAGAGTTTGGGAGCGGCGTTGGGCATGTCCCAATACTGCGACACAAACCTCTGCGTGATCAGGATTAACTTCAAACAGCGATTCTTGTACTTTGGAAGCGTGTATGTCGAGCCAGATCATGACGACAACGATACTCTGGTAAACTTGAACAACTTCCTTGCTAACACCAAAGGATCGCACGTTGTTGTCGGCGGGGACCTTAACGGTTCGAACCCCGCTTGGGGCTCGATCAATAGCGATAAACGCGGAGATGATGTTCTGAGCATTGCATGTTCTCACGAATTGGATATATGCAATGTTGGAGGCACATCGACATTTGAGGTTGTCAGGAATGGCAAACTCCTATCGTCGGTCATAGATGTCACATTGGCCTCCGAGAGCATCACCGTCCGTTTGTCGCTGTGGACTATCGACAAATCAGTCTGTCAGTCATCTGATCACAATGCCATTACATACAAAATTTTAGTAGATGACTGTATAAACACAGTCATCGAAACTTCAACGTACCTATTTCGAAACAAAATCGCCAATTGGCAAAAATTCAAACAAGAATTAAAAATTAACGTTTTGGCATCTAAATTATTATCTACAAATTTCGAAAATATTTCTTCAAATGACTTAGACCTCACAGTGGAACAACTCACTGAGGACATACGCAAATCATGTTTCTCCTCAATGAAAATACGTGGAAACTCTAAACCGTATAACCCGTGGTGGTCTAAGGAATTGGAAGATTTGAAAAAACAGTGTATCAGGATTCATCACCGTATTCACTCCGGTCTTCGACAAGGCCTTGATATTTCAAGGCTTTTAGAAGACCAAACGGGGCTAAAACAAGAATACCGTGACCTGATACGCTCAACTTCTACAAAACATTTTAGAGACTTTTGTAATAGGCAACACCAGGAAAGTGTGTGGTCTCTGACTAACAGACTCATTAAAGATGCTCCCGCTAAACGCCCTCCGCTGACACTAACGTGCGAAAACAAATTTACTAGCGACAGTGACGATACGGCAGACAAACTGCTTCGGCACTTTTACCCTGACGACACTGACGATATCCTATTGAGACATCACGAACTCAGACTAATGTTTGATTCGACCTACGTATGTGACACGACCGACGAAGAAGAATTCGCCGTAGAAGAGGTGTTGGAGGCATTGATTACAATGAGCGCAAACAGAGCGCCCGGCATCGACAATCTCACGTCGGATATCTGCATTTCGTTTGCGGAGGAGTACCCTGCATTCATTACTAGACTAATGAATTCCTGCCTGACAACCGGCCACTTTCCGAAACCGTGGAAGAGGGCTTTTGTAAAAATCTTGCCGAAGCCGAATAGGTCGGATTCAAATGATCTATCGGCGTTCCGACCGATCGGCCTTCTCCCGGTATTCGGGAAGCTGCTGGCGTGAGAAAAGTCGTAAATGTTTAGTATTTGGTGTATCCCTGGACATAAAAGCGGCGTTCGACAACGCTTGGTGGCCAGCATTATTCAACAGATTGCGTAACATTGCTTTGCCGTGTAACATGTATAATCTCTTAAAGAGTTATATAGCAGATCGATCTGTTGAGCTGGTCTACGCTGACGGAAAGTCGCACAAGGGGATGACGAAGGGATGCATTCAAGGCTCTGTTTGCGGGCCTACTTTTTGGAACATCATACTGGACGAACTTTTAGATGTAGGCTTACCAGGAGGATGTCATTTGCAAAGTTTTGCAGATGATGTCTTCCTAATCGTAAGTTCGACCAGTGTGATGCAGATGGAGGAACGGGCCAACGCTGCGCTACGTTCTATAAGCGATTGGGGCGCTGGTGTTAAATTAACATTCAGCGCTCCAAAGACGCAAGCTTTAGCATTCACACCAAAAACCAAGCTATGCAAAATTCATTTCGGCAACTCCCAGCTAAACTTTGAAAAATCTATAAAATTTTTGGGCATTATTTTGGATGATAATTTGAAATTTAACATCCACGTAAAACACGTAATTGCGAAAGCTAGCAAGATTTTTAACAACCTCTGTAGGTATGTGCGCCCGACGTGGGGTATCAACCCACTAAACGTGGAAACGATATACCACGCGGTCGTAGAACCTACCATAACCTACGGAGCATATATTTGGTATGATGTGCTAAAGTATAACTACGCGCGGCGCTGGCTCCGCTCATTCCAAAGGACATTCGCCATTAGGGCCACTCGCGCATTCCGTACGGTCTCGGCGATATCTGCGTTAGCCTTAGCTGGATTTACTCCGATAGAGCTAAGGATCAGAGAGGTGGCGGAGGTAGAGAGGGTAAAGGTGGATGGTACCTTTAATCGCCTTCCGGAAGACGTCGTCCTACAACTTCGTACGCCGCCTGTAGGGATGTAGCATCCCCGCTATAGGCAAACGATAGTTTTCGACAGGGTAGGCGACTCCAAGGAAGTCGATCGAATTTGTGACGGGGTGGATGTGGCTATTTTTACTGATGGCAGCAAGCTGGAAGGCGGAGAGGTCGGCGCTGCAATCGTTATATACCACTATTTTCGGCTTGAAACACACAAGTATCGCTTACACGATACTTGTAGTGTTTATCAGGCCGAGCTATATGCGATTGACGCTGCCCTGAATTGGATGTCCCCCAGGAGAGTGCACTCAGCGTGTATCCTCTCCGACAGCCTATCTTCGCTTGTTTCCATCAGCGACAGAAGCTGTACTTCACCCCTGGTCACTTCCATCCATCGTTCTCTTCTCCGTCTGAGGAACGAGTTGACCATCAAGTTCGTGTGGGTAAAGGCTCATTGTGGTATAGGAGGGAACGAGGTTGCAGATTTATGTGCCAAAGATGCGGCCGTGTCGCACAGTCGCCTGGCATACACCCAGTTCCCTTTGAGTTACGCAAGAAGGGTGATTCGCCTTGAACTGGCAAGTACTTGGAATTCTGAGTACATTAATGCCGTTCAAGGTTCAACCACCCGGCAGTACTTACCTACTCTGCAAGATGTTCGACTGTTCCGAGGTGCCTTCGACACCTCTTTTGAATTGACGCAGATATTGACGGGACATTCGTATTCGCGCGAGTATCTATTTAGATTTAAGATCTGCCCTACTGATGTGTGTCCTTGCGATTCAAGGAGTAGACAAACTCTACAACATTTGTTGTCCGATTGCCCACGCTATGTATCTTCCCGTTTTAACCATCTTACTCTCTGTAATTTCTACTCAGTATCCCCACTCGACCTCCTTCAAATTCTTAAACATCCTTCCTTAGTTATTTCTTTCACTACCTTCATAAAACATATAATTTCAACCCTTAAAGATTTTAATACTCCACCCTGAGCTTGAGCTCATACCAACATCGAATATTGAAGGGCCGAAGTGAATATTTGTTTTTTTTAATCTATCATTCTCTCGTTCTGGTCATGGCTCACACCTTGACTCATCTCTACAGATTTAAACACCAATACACACTAAACACATACAGGGCAGGGACAGTCAATCTCTTGCCTTAATATGTGTTTGTTTAATTTGTTCTAATTACCATGTTTTATCAATTTTTAGTTTTAACAGTTCTACCAAATAAGTGTTTCCATTTTTCCCTAGTTATAAGTTTGCGTTTATATTACATTAATTACATGTCAATTAATTAGTTTTAAGTTATGTCTGTATCCAATAGCAGAGTATACTCCCCCGTTGGGTGGTTTAACCCAATGGGGAAACAGGAAAAAAAAAAGATTTTTAAAAGGCGGTGATACACATGCTACTTACTGGCACGAAAATCATGCTATTATGACGTAATTGTCGTAAAATTACGTCTATTATGACGTAAATGTCGTAAAATTACGTCATAATAGCATGCTTTTCGTGCCAGTAAGTAGTATGTGTATCAGCGCCTTTAAGTACTATATATTTCAATATATTTGATTTTTTATCAAATATTATATTTGATTTTTAAATTTAATTTAAAAAAATATTTTAAGAAACTTACGTAAGGAATACGTCGGACCCCTCCCCCCCCCTACGTAAGGGTCCGTAAGATATCCAATACCCCCCCCCCCCCAAACCCTTACGTAATTAATGGATGACCCCTTAGCTATTGTTTTAATAAAGTAGCTGTAGCCTTTGATTATGCGAGTGAGCTCGTCAAGTTTGGAACAAATTTGTTAAAATATTTTAGGAGGATTTGCTCAGAAAATCCTCAGACAGGTCAACCTTATTTTTTAAGTGGCACTGTTTTCTGCTATTGATATTTTCTATTGTGTTTTGTTTTTGAGTTGTACGTCATCGTAAGGTTTTTTAAATTGCAACCCTTATTTATTTTTCTGGATTTGGATAGAGCTTAATTTTCTGAGTATGGAAATTTAAAAAAACTGACCTGGAAGGTAAAAGTTTTCGAGATAATCAGTCCTAAAGCTTCAGAAATGCATGATAAAATTATTAGAGTATACCAATTATTTAACAAGAAGGCGCTGGAAAACAACACGGTTTTAAGAGTAATTAGAATTTTATAATCTACAGTCTAGTATTTTGTTAATTATTTTAAAATGGTTCGTCACTTCGCTGTAGTAGTTCAATACTGTAACAAGTAGAATAGCGATATAAATTACTTAAAGGAAATTTAATCAGTTAAACGCGTAAAATTAGTTTATTAAACTATTAACACAAATTTCTTCCTCAGCTATTAGATTGTAAAAAACCTTTTTGGGGGTGAAGGAAAGCAATAAAACAACTTATCTACCGTTTAGCCAACGTTTCGATTAATGTATTTAATCATCCTCAGGGCTGGAAAAAATACAGAGGTGCTCAATAAACGATTTTATCGTTTATTGAAAAAACAGAAATCGTTTATTGAGCACCTCTGTATTTTTTCCAGCCCTGAGGATGATTATAGCTATTAAGGCAACTAGTGTTTTATAGACTGTTTAAAAATCGATGTCGTAGTTTAAATCCGAGCGACCGTAGGGAGCGAGGATTTAATAGATAGAGATTTTTAATCTATAAAACACGTGTTGTCTTCAATGTTTTTTCTAACACTAAAATATCGTATTAAATTTTTTAATAAATTCAGAAATTTTAATAAATTATTTGAACCTGTCATAATCATCATGTTAAACTACACAAAATGCGAAGATTGCCATGGTTGCTATAGTAATCTAATAATATCAACAAATTAAAAAAAAACAATAATCATCGTTAACATGTGCGAAAACGTTCCACAAGAAATAATCGACAAAGGAAACGAATTGCGGGGCAATTTGTTACCTACAAAGTCTAAAAGTGCGTACGAAAAAGTCTATGTTTCGTTTCATGACTGGAAGAATAACAAAAACATCACGGAAGTAACCGAAGATGTCATATTGTCTTTTCTTCATATGAGGGTAAGGTGTAGTAGTTAGATGGGTACGTAGAACTTTTTTAAAAGCTAATTCACATTACATTTCCAGTCGGAAAAGTTGTCACCATCTTCCTTATGATCAGAATATTCGATGCTAAAAGCCACTCTGAAGGCCAAGGAAAACATAGATATTGAAAAATTTGGTGCTCTTATTCCTTATTTAAAAAAATTAAATGTTGGTTATCGTAGTAAAAAATCCAAGGTTCTGACAAGAGAAGAAATCGAAATATTTTTAAAACGAGCAAATGATGGAGAATATCTATTTGTGAAGGTATAGTTTGTTATAATATAAGTTATACTATTCTTAAATGTACACTGTGTGGGATTTTATAGGTTGCTTTAATCTTCGGAATTGCTGGGGCCTGCAGAAAAGCCGAATTGTGCTCTTTGAAATTTAATGACATATCCGATTGTGGCGATGTATTGCATGTTGTTATTCCTGATAGTAAAACACACAAAGAAAGAAGATTCAGTTTAATTAATGAAGGTTTTGGTGTTAACCCCATCGACCTGTATAGACGTTATGTTGCTTTACGCCCCAAAGATTCGCCTTTAAGGTTTTTTTACATTATCATAAAGGCAAGTGTAGCCGCCAAAATGTAGGAATTAATACCTTTGGAGCAATTCCTAAAAATATTGCAACTTTTCTTAAGCTGGAAAACCCAACATGTTACACTGGGCATTCTTTTCGCCGCAGTTCGGCGACTCTCTTGGTTAACGCAGGTACTGTATATAGTACTGAAATATTATCCGAAGTAATTTAATTTGCATTAGGTGGAGATATTACTACTTTGAAGAGGCATGGAGGGTGGGAATCGTCAAATGTGGCAGAATCTTATATACAGGAATCGTCTGAAGAAAGAGTAAAAATTGCCAGAAAAGTTTTCGGAAGTGAAACAGCAGCAGAAGTTGAAAAAGTAGAAGTTACAAACAAGAGCACTAAGGTGAATTGTGCAAGTACTAGCGCAAGTAGTGATCATATTTTTCAGTTCAATAATTGTACTTTTAACTTTTGAAATAATTATTGTAAAAATTATAAATTAAATGTTGAATAATTATGCAGCAGCGTATTTTATAATATCCTATAAAATACGTTGTCATTGACAACGTATTTTATAGAGAAAGGCGTATTTTAAAGGAAACATAACAAGTGAGCTTAAATGCACCATAGAAACAGTATAAGATATTAGTGTTAGAAAAAATACATTAGTTTATTAAGTTATTTTATTTTGTTATGTCGCAGTATTGCACTGCTAAAAGTAGATATAAGGAATCAAAAACAATAATAATTAGAAAAATTCATTTTTTTGACTTGTTACAGTATTGAACTACTACAGCGACTTGTCTGAAAAGCAAAGAATTGAAATTCTAATGATTATTGGTTATGAGGACAGAACTCGCACTCAATTAGAAGTTTGCAATTTATTCAATAAGAAATATCCTAATGAGGAACCAATTACACGTGCCACCATTAGCAAAAGAGAGCAAACAGTTTTTTTCTAAGAAAATCCATCAGTAAATTTTTATCGAATTTTTTCCAAACTTTAAAAAATTTATTTAAAATTACTCCCCTAAAATCAAAAAACCATGTAATTTTTTGCTTTTGGTTTATGCTTTGTACGTATTATATGGCTTTTTAAGGAATATTTCCTTGTAAAAACGTTTTTGTAGCTGTAGGTATTGTTTTGACCAAGTTATAAAAATTGAATATTTAATAAGTGGAGTTAGTAAAATGTTTGTTTGAAATTAGTTGAGTTAATTTACAAAATGTGCACCATTTTGGGGTCCGGATTTTTAACAAGGACCGCGAAATTGAAATTTCCCTATAGAAATGGCTTAATATTTCGATCAAAAAAGTCTTTAGCTTTAATGTAATAACAGGATCATTAAGTTGAAATTGAAAAAGCAACCATAATTTAAGTAAATACGATACACGGCGGTCGGAGTGGCTGCCGGCCTAATTTTAGAGCAAGTTGGCTCCGCCCCTAACATGAAATTTAGCAAAAATTGTTGTAATTATCGGACTTTTTGGGAATGTTTCGGTTCGAATGTGCCTCTGACGCCGTCGCGGACGGTGAACATAAAAAAAATCCGAAAAAGTGCGAAAATCGGAAACATTCATACCAGGGGCTACAAGTCGCGTAGCGTCAGGCTCGCATACTGGCATAGGGGTCCCCTGTCGGAATGAGTGAAATTTTTTCCCTCGGATTTGATTTTTTCTTTGAGATTCGGATAGGTGGGGGTGTGATTAGTAGATTTAGTAAAAATTATTAGCAAAAAAATCGTAAATTACCCGTGTATTAACGAAAAAGTGAAAAAATTTATCTTTTTTTTTTCGATTTTTGAGGTGTGCATTCGATTTGGAGGTAATTTCGGAGCCTTCGCTCCGCTCCCGACTCCTCCGGGCGGTTTTGACAATGGTTTACTGGGCTAAACATACTAGAAGCGCCTTCCATCAAGAAAATCGGGATCATAGAAAACCTGGATATAGCATTTAAAAGTATAGTTGCGGTATGCGGCAGTTCCCTTTTACGTTTCACCCCCAAAAATTCGTGTAAAAAAAAATAATGACAAAACAGTAACCTTTCATCGATGTAACCGGTACGGGAGACGTGTTGCATCTGCCGCTCCGTAAATCGCTATGTTTTAGAGCAGGGTTTCTCAAAGTGGGGTTCGCGAACCCCTAGGGGTTCGCCATTTGATGGTAAGGGGTTCGCGACAAGATTTATGTAATGGCGGCTGGATGGCTGTGAAGCGCGTGCGACTTGCATGATGGCGCGCGCACTCATATAAAAATAGATGTTTGAAAAACTAGCTTGAGATCAAATATTGTTGAATATTTTCCTCTTCTGCACGAATTTATTACAACGAACGCTCTGACCGTGGATTCTGACATGAGGGCTGAAATTGTTCTTCATCTCTCTCAACTCTCCGGCGAACTGAAAAGGTATTTTCCAGATATTGATAATGCTGAAGGCTGGATTCGAAACTCATTAATGGTCACAAACGAGAACATAATTGCTGGTTTGAGTATTAAGCAACAGGAGTCATTACTAGAAATGTCCGCAGATGAAACTCTTCTAGCTGATTTTTTTGGGGGGCAGGTTAGGGGTTCGCAGTCATTTGGGAACTTGAACAGGGGTACGTGGGGCCATAAGTTTGAGAAACCCTGTTTTAGAGTATATAAACTCACACGGACCGACGCGACGATAGAATGGGCGAGATTCCACAAATTTTATTCATGCGCGTCGGTGAATGTGTAAAATTTACGATTTTCAAAGTAATTTTTTTCATATTAAAATGCCCTCATCCAAGAATTTTATTATTTAATATTACCTTATAAACCTTAAACTTTACCATAGTTAATAGGAAAAAGTCAATTTCGTAGCACTTTTTAGCGCACTTTAGCTCCATTTTGAATAACCAAGTTGAATTGGGTAGGTGTAAACTCCCCTAATGCGCCAGGTAAATTTCAAAAAAGCATGTAAACTCCCCTCCGAGCAAAAGGCCAACACTTAAACTCACATGTAAACTCCCCTCCTAAGCAATTAAGAATGAGGGGAGTTTACATGCAGAATCAAACCAATAAATTGAAATTCCCGTTAACAACTCAGGACCGTACGCAGGATTTCTTTCCGGACGGCGTTTTTGTTGAACGATTGAAATTCACGATCTTGCATATCATTTTCCTACCTAATATGTAATTAGCGAAAAACTTGAAACCTACATTTTTGAGTTTTTAAGTTAATATTTGTGCCCGGAAAGGGGGGGGGGGCGAACAGTATACAATAAAATTGTATTTGAAAAATTACAAAATATAACCTACTTATTTAATAAGGGAAAGTAAATTCATGTAGCCGGTCGAACACGGGGTCTGCACGGGTATCGGGTTACAGTCCCTTCAAATGGAGTGAAATTTTTTCGGTCCGATTTGAATTTTTCTTTGAAATTCGGATAGAGGGGGGTGTGATTAGTGGATATTAGTAATAAATATAATTAAAAAAATGGAAAATAACTCGTGTATAGCCAAAAAAGTGAAAAAATTAAATTTTTTTTGCCTTCGAATTTTAGGGGTGTGCATTCGAAAAGGAGGGTAATCCATCGTCAAATCCTACCCTTACGGGGCGCCGCTGCGCTCCGCTCCGCTCTGCACCCCTCCAGGGCGGATTTGACTCTGGTTACTAGGCTAAACATACGAGAAGGCGCCATCCATCAAGAACACCGGGATCTATGCAACCGGAATGCGAGAGACCCCCCCCAAAAAATCGCGTAAAAACTAAAAAAATATTCGGCCATACTCGTGTATAGCCAAAAAAGTGAAAAAATTAAATTTTTTTTGCCTTCGAATTTTAGGGGTGTGCATTCGAAAAGGAGGGTAATCCATCGTCAAATCCTACCCTTACGGGGCGCCGCTGCGCTCCGCTCCGCTCTGCACCCCTCCAGGGCGGATTTGACTCTGGTTACTAGGCTAAACATACGAGAAGGCGCCATCCATCAAGAACACCGGGATCTATGCAACCGGAATGCGAGAGACCCCCCCCCAAAAATCGCGTAAAAACTAAAAATAATCGATGTTGCATGTACGACGCTCGAGGTGCATTTGCTGCTGCGAAATTTTCTAAGTGTAAGAGTATATCGATTTGCACGTACCGTCAACAAAATGCGCGCCCGCCGAGCGATGGAGTGGCATTCGACCGGTTGTGCACCATGCACATGGTACTTTTCCGTACTTTTCAAATTCGATTATTTAAATAATTTTGAATTAACGAAATTGTCTAAACCGGCCCTGTCCATGCACATGGTACTTTTCCGTACTTTTCAAATTCGATTATTTAAATAATTTTGAATTAACGAAATTGTCTAAACCGGCCCTGTCCATTTAACAAGCCGTACTTAAATTCTAATTGTTATAATCTCCTACTTACGTATAACTAGGGATTATACGGTTCGAGGGGAATTTACATGCCGACTTAAAAACCAAAATTGAAGAAAATAAAAACAGGTCAATTTGGAGGGGAGTTTACATTACCCCGTTGAATTATTGTTGTTTTTGTATATAATTGAACAACTTAAAAATCAAGTAACTGTTAATCCAGTCATTGCGTCGCGAAAAAGAGGTCTATGAGATAAAGAGATTTAAATTCGATTTATTTTAAAGAGCCCTTGAGTTTTAGACATTAGGCTCGGAACAGAGGCAAATTTGCCAAAGAAGGTCCCAAAAATCACAGTCATGAATTGACCGTTTCCTATGCATCCTATGTCCAAAATAAATAAATTCTAATTTAAACTAAATAAAATTGTTGTATTTTGGATTAACTCTGTGTTAATCCAGGGAATTGGTAATGGTTTGAGCTAATATATTTCTATATAAGTGGAACAGTTTTAATATAGTTTTAAATAATAAATGACCTAAAAAGTATATAATAAAAATGATGAGCAAAGACTAAAATATTATTCTTCCAACCCCTGTAGTTTCCCAGGTACAGTCTTACAACGAACCTCATTATTTTTGATTTTTGCTCAAAATAATGTACTTTCCAGATTTTGATATAGACTTTTTTACCTGACCATCTGATACAGAAGTGGCTCAGAAAAATAAAGGACAATTAAATTCTCTGCGAATGAAAATCTGAAAATCACTTTATTTTGCGCAAAAATCTATTCAAAACGAGGTTTTTTTCCAATGCTGTGTCTAGGAAACTACAGGCGCTAGAAGAATGTTTTGTAACTTTTGGTCACAATTTTACTTATGTTAGTTCAATTTTGAACATTGGGTGTATAGCATAGGAAATGGTCACTTCATACCTTTGTGACTTTTGGGATCTTCGGCAAATTTGCCTCTGTTCTGTCCCTCATTGGTTAATGGCATCGAGTGACGTATTTGCCAGGTTTTCAACCTGATTTTCCGTCCTGGCCATGATTACTAGGGACAGATCGTCCGCAAATCCCACAAGTGTTGCTCCTTCTGGAAGTTCCAGACGCAGCACTCCGTCATACATTATGTTTCAAAGGGTCGGCACCAATACCGAGCTTTGTGAAACGCCACTTGTCACTTGCAATTCCGACTGCAGCAGTGCCTCGTCGATGCTAACGGTGCGTTGGTTAAGGTAATCCTAATCGCGTTTAGGATGTAGTTTGGAGTACCTCTTCCACGATATGGCTCCACTTTGCCGAGTTGAAGGCATTCTGCACATCTACTGCGATTAGGAGACGGATTTCTCTTGTCCTCTGCGTACCTGCCTTCGTCTTTCTCGCCTCTCTATGACGGTGTTTAAGGCGTCGATGGTGGAACGATCTTTTCGGAATCCGAACTGGAGATCTAAATGGTCTTCCTCCCTCTGGAGTTGCGACTGTAGTCGGGCTAGTAATATTCGTCTATCAGGGAGATGGGCCAATAGGAACTTGGGTTCTACGGCGGGTTCTCTTCCTTTCTGAGCAGCACGAGCCTTGCCTTCTTCCAGATCGCCAGGAATTTGTCCGCCGCGAGGCACTTGTTGAATACAGCAAGGAGGGCTTTCAGGCTCTCCTGGGCAACTATCTTCAGGACTTCCGTCGGGATGTTGTCTGGTCCTGCCACTTTGCCCGCCGCCATCTCTCTTGCCACTTTCCTCAAGTTTGAATCTTCCAGAGGCATTAACATCAAAAAAATAGAAACAATTGTTGAAGAACTTGTTGGATTTTTGACAAAACGAAATTTATTAAGGGAGGGAATAAGAAGCAAAACCGCCTTAAAGTGACTTTTTTTATTTAATTTTTTTTTCACTTTATTAAAATATTACTAAATATTTGACGTCACGATGATGCTAAAATAAAAATGAATTCGAGGTTAAATTAATTAAAATACGTTAAATTTATTATTTTTTATTAAATTATTTATTTATTACTTAGTTGTAATGTATTATTATCGTGTTCTGTTTTCCCTCCTTTCCGTTCCTAATGAGAGAACGGTTTGGAAAGGCAAACAAGACCACGCAGAAGTAAAACTCCTACTTATATTCGTGGTACCCTGATGTTCGTATAAGCCAACTCGCTGTAGCCTGGAAGCGAGGGTCGTAAGTCCAATGAAAATTCCACTCTGTGTTGTGCCGAAAAATGCGAGGATACGCTTCGTCGAAAAATAAAACAATGGTTAAACAATAACGTTTTATTGAAAATTAAATCGATATCGACAATGATAAACGCTTGTGGTAGTGACGTGCCAAGAACAGGAAGCACGTTAATTGATGGTGACAACGGTACGTCAAAGGTGACACAATACGGGACACCAGAATGGTATACCCGTCAATACAAATAATTGACTGTGATTTATTACCACAATACCACAAGAAAATCCAAACAAGAATATTAAAATTTGTCTCACCTGAGCTCAAGATGAGTTTACAATATAATAACGACAGCAATAATCCTTGTGTGGAACGTAGTGGTTGGTGTTGACTTCCAATGGCTCCCAATCTAGGATCCTCGGACTGTTGTACACCGACGTAATACTCGACGAGCAGGTTCTGACAGGCGGATTCGAAGATGGACAGGCGGCACTCCGCTGCGTTGATAGTATGGTACACGATGGCGATTCAAGTAATATAATGTGATCGTCCAAAAATATACGATCATAAAAACTGAAGCTGCGATGACAATAACAATCGACTTCCAAAAGGTAAACACAGACAGCTGTCAAAATCGTCACCAGACGAATGTTACCAAATAAAATATAGTTGGCAATGCTTTGTACTTTGATAATGATAAAAAAATGGACGTTCGCGATAACGAATCGAATACTTTTCCATAAAATGCTTGAACTGGCTAAAACAAAATAGCTACGCACTGAATTCACGAAATCCGTAATGACGGTGGAATTAACTATTGCGTATTACTAATTTTGTAACGAAAATCAACCGATAAAATATCGATTTTCACACGATCAATAAATATCGACCTGTCGTATAGCACTTCAAAACCAAAGTCAATGTCTGACGGCGCGCGTGAGCGTTCGTACCCTGTACTATCAAGTACGTTGTAAAAATGAAATGAGAGATGGCGCTTGGAGTAACAATTTGAATAATTTATTCAATATAGGTGATTATATTTTATTATTATAAAATAGGCCATTATAGGTGACAAAAATAGATAAATTTTGTTACACACCCCCCAACTAAGCGATCTGGCCGCAGGCCAAGATCTAAAAAGATCAGATAAAGTAGTTGATATTTACAACGAACTGTGAATTTACAGAAGAAACCGTACTGTGGTGAGGAGAGAGTTTGTCGCAGTAATGGTAGGATAGAAATATCAAGCTTAACAAGTAAAAAAATGAGCTTAAAATATTTCAATAAAAAAATAAAATAAAAAAATCTCTATAGGATTAAGAATAAAATAATAATTGTATGGTTATTCACACAAATGACGAAACGCCATCGTAAATCCGCAGAAGCGAAAACCAAATGGTAGAGCTAACAGTAGCTACTGAAAACCATATAGTGTGTGATTTTGTCTCAGATAAAAATCAATAAGTACAAAATGGGCAGCCCGCATTGGACCTGCACCGAAAAAAGTGAATACAAAAAAATTTAGGGACATCAAGACAAAAAAACGTCTGATAATCAACCTGGGAATGGGTCACATAGGATCCATTCGAGAATAGTCAAACAAAAAAATTATCTTCAACTAATTCTACTTTCCAGTGTGAGATACTCATTGTTCTCATCTCAAAGGAAATGGTATTTTGCAAAATAAACAAAATAATTAAATAATTTGATCAAACGAATATTTGATCAACAGATCGTCCTACCAAGACTTTGACAGCTTCTCCGGAATCGTTGGAATAAATTCCGTTGGAATAATTAGTGGCTAGATGGTCTGCACTAATTATGACGTAAAAACCAGGGAGTAAAAAAATAAAACCCTTGACCCACCCAGGATAAAAATAATAAGGTTCCCAATATGACAAAACGAAGGAAGGAAATTGGAAAGGAAGATAAGGTGATTGGAATTATGGAGTGTCTGGTTATGGGAAGGATAGACGACTAATATGGCCAATGCGTCCCCGCCTCAATGACATGAGCGATAGCCCGTCCTCGCGTATGGTTGGAAAAAAACGCGTCGTGGACAGCCAGCTAACAGACTCACACCTCCAAGACGAAAAGGCAGTGGGCACACAGCAATCTTCGAGGAATGGAAGAAAGGTTGTACCCCGGGGAATGACAATATGCCATTGAGAGACGTAAAAAACTCACTCGGTTCTCTCTCAAAACCGAGATCATTGTTAGAATATGACTAAAGGTAACGATGTGTCGACAAAAATACGGCCAACGACCCTTCATGCCCGTAACAGGAGGAAAACCAGCCGGCTACCCCCCAACTAAGATTGAACCAACCACACTGCAACAGTGCATAGGCACGCCTAGCCTAGACAGGGCGTACAGGTGTGGTCCATCCCGCTAGAAAGCAACCAACCGGTCCCCCTGGATCCTGCACTAAGCACGAAGTCCGCTAGCCCCCATAAGTGTCAACACAGATAAGCAAGTGGGTCGGGACTGGTTGACCCCAAGGAAATGGTAAGACTGATGGAATGTCTTACGGGCTGTTTTATATGATCTGAGATGGAATATGATCAATAGAGACAACATTACCCAACCTCCTCCCATGTAATGTAGAAATTAACCCCTTTCAGATATTCGATCATCGTCGTCATCGGGATGTGATTTTAAGTCCTTAATATGATAGACACCTACATCTTTACCACGCTCGTTGACCAAACGATAAGTTAATGGGCCAGTAACCTCGCGAACCTTGCATTTGATATACTTAGGAGATAGCTTACTACTAATTTTATTCGGAGCATTAGAAAGTACGAAATTTCTCCGCCAAACTATGTCACCTACTCGAAAATTGATGGATCTCTTGCGCAAGTTATAATGTTTAGCCCCCCTAATATAAGCATTATGCAATCGCTTAGTAACATCTTCAAACACCCCATTTAACTTTCGCATATCATGCGCGACGCTTTCACGGTTAGCAAGGGTTAAATCATCCTCTTTAAACTGTTGGATGCGACCGTAATAATCTCCGTTTATCGGAACAGTGCGACCTACATT
This sequence comes from Podabrus alpinus, assembly GCA_932274525.1. Lineage (NCBI taxonomy): Eukaryota > Metazoa > Arthropoda > Insecta > Coleoptera > Cantharidae > Podabrus > Podabrus alpinus. The sequence continues at coordinate 74,073,455 of OW026453.1, read as the reverse complement.
TAAGAATGATGGTGTATACCCCGTAACTTCGTGGGTAGCAGATCTTAAAGCATGTGCTATCTTAAAAATTTCTACATCCCAACTACGATGATCACGCTTGACATAAGACCTAATAGCGGTACCAATGACTCGATTATATCGCTCTACAAAATTTACTTGTGGATGGTAGTTGGCATTTTTCCACACATGTGAAATCTTGTAGTTATTCATTAGTTCTTGAAATTCTTTTCCCGTAAATTGGGGACCATTATCGACTTGGCAAATCATCGGTGTACCAAATAGAAGGAATACTTCATTTTCCAAAAACTCACAGATGGCCTTAGCCGTAGCTTTTCGTAATGGTTTGACTAATACAAATTTCGTGAACCAGTCACAAACTACAAGTAATACAGTATTACCTTTTGCAGAACGGGGAAATGGACCCATTAAGTCGATAGAAAGACATTGAAAAGGAAAACGAACCTTTTTCTCTTTACCCATAAGTCCGTAGCGTGCACCTTGACAAGCTTTAGAAGCCAGACAAACAGAGCAACGACGCACGTAGCGAGCAACATCAGTACGCAACTTAGGCCAGTAATAAAGCTCTAGAATTTTATTAAAAGTTTTTAATGTACCTAAATGTGCAGACGTAGGATCGTCATGACACATTTTCAAAATTTCATTACGACGAGGTTTAGGAATAATCTGTTTCCATTCAACCAAATTTGAAATAACGTCGTGTTTGTTTGTAATGAGCTTATACAAACGATCTGACTCAATACGCCAGTCTGGATAAAGTTGCGGATTTGCTCTAACGTTGATCAGCATGCGCCGATACCAGGGATCCAAGTCATCATCGGTCAAAACTAATGAAGAGACTTCCAAGGGAGCACGGGACAAGGCATCTGGAACTACATGCAATTGACCTTTGCGATGCTGGATGTCGAAAGAATGTTGAGCAAGACGAACGGACCAACGGGCTAATTTATTGGCTGGATCTTTCATATTCATGAGCCATAAAAGTGAATAATGATCGGTCACAACTGTAAACTGAGTACCCTCAACATAGGGTCGAAACTTTTCGATACCAAATAAGACCGCTAAACATTCACGCTCCGTCGTCGAATAATTTCGTTCAGCCTTGTTCAAGGTTCTAGATGCATACGCAATGGGTCGTTCATCATCACCCTCATCCTGTGTCAAAACACTTCCCAAACCGTAACCTGATGAATCGCAGTGTATAAAAAATCTCTTTTCAAAGTTGGGACTAACTAAAACAGGTGCTGTAACTAATAGTTTCTTTAAACTTTCAAATGACTCAATAGCGTTAGGAGTCCAAGTGATGGTTTGACGTTTAACCCGTCCCTTAATTAACTCAGTAATGGGAGCAGAAAAGGTGGAGAGATTAGGGATAAATCGTCGATACCATCCTATAAGTCCAAGGAATCTTTTTACTCCAGTAACAGTAGTTGGACGCTCAAATTTAGTTATTGCCTCAACTTTGTCAGGGTCGGTATGAAGACCAGATTTGTCAATAACATGACCTAAAAATTTTAATGTGGATCTGCAAAATTCACATTTTTCAAAGTTAACGGTTAGGTTAGCATCTTTAAGTTTTTCGAAGACTTGTTGCAAAAGGTTTAAATGTTCGGCAAAGGTACTGGAAACTACGATTATGTCGTCAAGGTAAACAAACACCTTTTCACCAAGCAATGGACCAAAAACGTTGTCCATTAATCGCTGTTGAGTGATAGGGGCGTTGGAAATTCCAAACGGCATAACGACATACTCGAAGAGACCTCTGCCAGGCACAGTAAATGCAGTCTTTTCACGAGATGAGGATGAGAGAGGAACTTGCCAAAATGCTTTTTTAAGATCTATAGAGGTCAGGAATCTAGCGTCCTGTAAATGAGATAAAATGTCATCCAATCGAGGAAGTGGGTACGCATCCTTTTTAGTCAATTGATTTAATTTACGGCCATCGAAACACAGTCGATAGGAACCGTTCTTTTTACGGACTAAAAGCATGGGTGACGACCAAGCACTCTTAGAAGGGACAACGATGTTCATTTGTAGCATTTCGTCTAGTTCACGGTGAGCAATAGCTCGCATGGGTGGAGATAAAGGATAAAATCGCTGCTTGACAGGAGCGGCTGAACCAGTATCTATATGGTGAATTACCTTATCAGTACGAGTCAACCCCTCACGGTCCAGTTCCTTATATTTGTCTTTCATGGAAGAAAGCTTAACCTGCTGCTCTATTGATAATTCGGAAGCGGAACGCATAAATTCCGTGGCACTAATTTGATTAACAAAATATTGGTCTCTACCAAAATCAATTTTGACACCAAACATCTTGCAAAAATCTATACCTAGGGTTAATGATGTGGTGATACTACGGCAAACTATAACGTTTAAAACTTTGGTAACTTCACCAATGGTGATAGGAAGCATGACTTCACCTAATAAATCTTGTGAAGTTCCATCAGCGGAATGTAAAAGAGATTTGGTGCCGCGCGTAAAACATAAATCTAACTGATTTATTAAAAAGTGCGCATCACTACCCAGAATAGAAACAGATGCTCCAGAGTCAAGCAGAGCAGCAAGAGGTACCCCCCCCACAGTTAAATTAACATATGGTCTTATGTCTCGCGTAGGATGTGTAAAGAGAGCGGAAGTAGTCTGCGATGATCCGCAAAAAGAGCGTACGCGTCCTAACCACCCCTTCCAACACAAGGAATCGGCTTTAAGAGCCTTCTTGAGACGCACGCCGTGATGCCATCTCACTCTTCTTCTTTTGTCGGCCTTTAACGCGGATTTGCCGGGCGAGCCGAAACGCCTCTCCGCCTTCGCAAGTTTTTTGAACGTCCTTGATGTTTTCTAGGACAGGTTATGGCAGTTACCCCTTTTTGGCCGCATACAAAACAAAATTTAGATAAAGGTTTTGGGCAATCCTCAAAACCATGCGCGGGATTATTACAGTTCCAACAGTTATCTAGAGAGTTGTCTGACTGAGGGTCTAATGGAAAATGAGTAGTAACCATGGGAGATGAAGACATCGAACAAGTGGCCTCTGATGGAGTGGTCCACTTTATTACTCTTTCGGCGGCTTGAGCTGCCGTAATAAGCGCTTCTCTAGTTTTGTATTCATTTAACCCTAAGGTTAACGAAATTTGTGGAGACATGTTACGTCTTATAACCCATAGCTGTTCCTCATCTGAAGGAATTGGATTTAATCTAGAAAATTGAGCAATCATGGATTCTATGAATCCCAGAACAGATTCACCTGGTAATTGTTTCCGAGCCCGGATTTGATCGGCATATTCTCTACTATAATCGAGAGATAAAAATCGGACTTTCAAAGCATCCATTAATTGTGACCAATTTGAAATAGTGGGACTCAAGGAACGGTACCAGACTAATGCCTCGTCTGAAAAGAATTCCCCAGCTTTTCTAAATAATTCGTCTTCTTTAACCCCTCGTGAACGTGCAAGCTCTTGTGCGCGCTCAATAAAATCAAAAACGGCTTTAAAATTACCCTTGCCATCATAGCTAAGACCCCATTTGTGAACAGATACCCGATTTTGCGATTGGTTCAATAAAATATTAGTCAAGGCGGTGCTAATGTCTGGATTAATCGGAATTGAATCGGTAAGAGTGGACCTACGTGCAGGTTGAAAATTACTTGCTTGAACCGGAGAGTTCGTGATTGGTAATACCTCCTCGCTTTCCAGCGTATCTGAATCTTTTATTAAGGATTCGAGCTGCTCACGTAAAGTTTTACATCTAAGAATTAAAGTATTTCTTTCTGGGTCGTCAAAACCAACTCCTTCCATTAAATCTAAACGATTGCTATAATGCGCCAGACGATGATCTAATATTTCTAAGCGTTTATCGTCAACATTAGTAGACAAATCATCAATTTGTTTACTGATTACTGAAAGAGATTTTTCGCATATTTCTAGTTCGGCAGGTATGTCGACAGGTTTATATTTAATCATAGCTAATGATGAATTATATTTCTCATCGCGCATCAACTGACATAGCAATTTACGACGAGAAGCTAAATGTTCAGGTATTCCGGATAAATCGTTGCCTTTGCGTCGTTGCAACTCAACGGCGATCTCCTCTCTAGATAAGGCTGCCACGTAAGCTTTTTCAGACATAATAATTAAGTTAACTTGACAAAGACGAAGTAAAAAAATGTAAGCGTTCGATAAAACACGAAACTATCGTACAAAGAATTGAATAATAAAAAAATAAATAGTGCGTAAACACGACTCCCAATTGCGTGACAAAACAAATACAGTCAAAATGCAATTGAAGGGAACGCAACAAATGATATTATTATTCTGATATGTATATACGTAAATGGTTTCTCGCCGGTGTGAATTTTGAAATGGGCGTAGCGCCACTCGCAAGCAATAATTAAAAATAATATATATATTGCAAAAAAGAATAATGCGAGAGCACAACAAAAGGATATTTCGCTCTTGAAGCAACAAAACTTGTGCACCACAAATATCAAAGTAAAAAAGTTTTTCGCCGGTACGAGTACTAAGTTGACAACTTAATTTATTAATATTTACCATGTACCAAACCATACAAACACGCAAAGCGCCCAGTCCACAACGCTCTCCAGTTGCCAAAAACTGCTGTAATAATAAAAAATTAACACGACCACAAACGTTCCGTTGTCGAATCGTATGCACGAAAACGCACCTCGGGACAAACACAGAGTTGGAAAATCAACAAATTGAGCTCCACGTATGGACGCCAGTGTTCTGTTTTCCCTCCTTTCCGTTCCTAATGAGAGAACGGTTTGGAAAGGCAAACAAGACCACGCAGAAGTAAAACTCCTACTTATATTCGTGGTACCCTGATGTTCGTATAAGCCAACTCGCTGTAGCCTGGAAGCGAGGGTCGTAAGTCCAATGAAAATTCCACTCTGTGTTGTGCCGAAAAATGCGAGGATACGCTTCGTCGAAAAATAAAACAATGGTTAAACAATAACGTTTTATTGAAAATTAAATCGATATCGACAATGATAAACGCTTGTGGTAGTGACGTGCCAAGAACAGGAAGCACGTTAATTGATGGTGACAACGGTACGTCAAAGGTGACACAATACGGGACACCAGAATGGTATACCCGTCAATACAAATAATTGACTGTGATTTATTACCACAATACCACAAGAAAATCCAAACAAGAATATTAAAATTTGTCTCACCTGAGCTCAAGATGAGTTTACAATATAATAACGACAGCAATAATCCTTGTGTGGAACGTAGTGGTTGGTGTTGACTTCCAATGGCTCCCAATCTAGGATCCTCGGACTGTTGTACACCGACGTAATACTCGACGAGCAGGTTCTGACAGGCGGATTCGAAGATGGACAGGCGGCACTCCGCTGCGTTGATAGTATGGTACACGATGGCGATTCAAGTAATATAATGTGATCGTCCAAAAATATACGATCATAAAAACTGAAGCTGCGATGACAATAACAATCGACTTCCAAAAGGTAAACACAGACAGCTGTCAAAATCGTCACCAGACGAATGTTACCAAATAAAATATAGTTGGCAATGCTTTGTACTTTGATAATGATAAAAAAATGGACGTTCGCGATAACGAATCGAATACTTTTCCATAAAATGCTTGAACTGGCTAAAACAAAATAGCTACGCACTGAATTCACGAAATCCGTAATGACGGTGGAATTAACTATTGCGTATTACTAATTTTGTAACGAAAATCAACCGATAAAATATCGATTTTCACACGATCAATAAATATCGACCTGTCGTATAGCACTTCAAAACCAAAGTCAATGTCTGACGGCGCGCGTGAGCGTTCGTACCCTGTACTATCAAGTACGTTGTAAAAATGAAATGAGAGATGGCGCTTGGAGTAACAATTTGAATAATTTATTCAATATAGGTGATTATATTTTATTATTATAAAATAGGCCATTATAGGTGACAAAAATAGATAAATTTTGTTACAATCGTTCAAAACCAAATCAAAGTATTTCTGAGCGAGGTCAAGCGAGGTTATATCATTAGCGTGCATTAGCGTGACGTCACGTTTGTTGTTGCTTACAGCGCACCATCGTTAATATTTTTCCCCTATAGAGCTACAAATAATATTAAAGCTAGCACTCCTATAATTGTCCACAAATCAATATTTTAACCAGGCGTGGAGTAACGCTAGCCCCCCTCCCCTTGATATTTATTCCCAAAATCCCAGCTCCCCGTTTCTTTAGAGCTAGCACGTATTAGCACCCAAATATTAAAGCTAGGACCCTCATAGTTTGTCCAGAAATCAATGTTTCTACCAAAGAGAGGGCAAAGTAAATTTTTCGTAAACCTACAGAATGTGGATCGATTATACACATATTTTAAATGTTTTATAATAGTCTTGACTTATAAAACTAGTAGACCTCAACAAATACTTTAGCTGTTAAATGGCTATTAGCTAGCTGGTAACTATAGATAATAGCCGATATTTGTTCTAGCTAGCTTCCAGATAGCTATTGCGCGATTGCAGCCACGTGTTATTCTTTTAATATAGCACCACGTCTCTAATACCTCTAGAGCAGGGTTTCTCAAAGTGGGGTTCGCGAACCCCTAGGGGTTCGCCATTTGATGGTAGGGGGTTCGCGACAAGATTTATGTAATGGCGGCTGGATGGCTGTGAAGCGCGTGCGACATGCAAGAAAATGCCTAATGATTTACAAACAGCACTGTCAGAGGTCGTAAAAATAATAAATTACATAAAAGCACGTCCAATGCTTCCCTGTTCAATGCACAATGCGTACTTTTGGCCTCAGGAGCAACAATTTTAATCCTGGTAATTAGTCCAGATATCCTTCCTGTCATGGCCTTGGCACCATCAGTCGATATACCAACACACTTTGCCCAATCTATTTCATGTTTTTCAAAAAATCCATTGATGGTGTTGAAAATATCTTCTCCTTTTGTCGTAGACTCCAAGGTCTTGCACAACAGATAATCTTCTACAGAAATATTTTCATGCGCATATCTAACAAATCCAAGTAAATTCGGCAATCCACTAATATCTGTTGATTCATCAACTTGATTCGCATAATAACTATTTTGCAATCGTTGTGCGAGTTGATTTTCAACATTTTGTGCCATGTCATGAATGCGCCTTGCAATTGTATCATTCGAAAGAGGTATTTTATCCAGCAATTTCGACGATTTGTCTCCCAATACGCAACCTACCATATCTTTAGCAGCCGGCAAAATCAATTCTTCAGCGCACTCATAAAAAAATAGATTTTTGGAAAACTTACTTGAGATCAAATATTGTTGAATGTTTTCCTCTTCTGCACGAATTTATTACGACGAACGCCCTGCCCGTGGATGCTGACATGAGGGCTGAAATTGTTCTTCATCTTTCTCAGCTCTCCGGCGAACTGAAAAGGTATTTTCCAGATATTGATAATTCTGAAGGCTGGATTCGAAACCCATTAATGGTCACAACCGAGAACATAATTGCTGGTTTGAGTATTAAGCAACAGGAGTCATTACTAGAAATGTCTGCAGATGAAACTCTTCTAGCTGATTTTAAAAGGATGTCTTTAATTGATTTTTGGGCAGCTAGACAGGAAGAATATCCCGCACTCTCATGCAAAGCGGTGAATTTCCTCTTACCCTTCGCAACAACTTACTTATGTGAGAGTGGGTTTTCACACCTGGTCATGTTAAAAAACCAAGTACAGAAATCGACTTGATGTCGAGTCAGAATTAAGATTAAAGTTGTCCAAAATTGCTCCTAAATCGATTCAATTTGCGACAAGAAACACCCACCCATCACATTAATATTAACATACCTATTTATTTTTGTCACTGTAGTGTATTATTTTATTTAAATTTTATTAAAATAAAAAACCTTATTTTCTTTATACAGCTAGATTTTCTTTTTTTTTTGGGAGGGGGGGTTAGGGGTTCGCAGTCATTTGGGAACTTGAACAGGGGTACGTGGGGTCATAAGTTTGAGAAACCCTGCTCTAGAGAATAAAATTCACTGTCCAATTTAACGACCTTAGAATTCCACACTCCAGATATACTAATTCGTCTTGTAGCCTTTTATCAATCTCTTTTTTTTCTCTTAATTGGTGAAAATGCACTGCAACAACAATACTGAAACAATTTATTTAGGTAGTAACCATAAATAAAAATTAAATTATATTTTTAACAATTTATTTTTAAAAGTACCGAATTTTTCTTACCATAAGACGTACATACCTCAAATTTATGGAACGATTTTTAGATTCGTATTTTAATGTTACCTTCGGACCACAAGACGAACTCTAATTTTAAGTCGATTTTTATAATGTAAAGTGGCCCGAAAATTACGGTATGTTATTTATAGAAATAATTATTAAATTTTTCGTCAACAATAAAAAAACTATGTTGACTTAACAATTTTAATTTAACTCAATAACGGTGAAATATTCAATAAAATACCAAGAGATCGATTTTGTAGTAATTAAAATTTTCGACAAAATTACGTTTCGGTTATTATTCTACAGTAAATACTTCTTGAGATAGTCTAAATTTAACAAACGGATAAAATTTTACTTTTTGTTTTTTATTTTATTCATGAATTATTTTTTGCAAGTTTTTGTATAGGTAAGTTCTGCAAATTGAATTTAACAATTTTTAAATATAGTTAACTGAGTAAAGTATTTAGTTGCAAATGAAGAAGTAAACAATTCGGCAAATCCAACCTGATTATAAAGATAAAATTAATATATTATGTAAGTAGCAATGAAAAATATTTCAAAAATTCAACTATCAAAATTCAGTTCGCACCCAGTTGTCCTAGATCGTGAATTTCAATTGAATCTTCCTTTTATTACTGGTTTATGCTTGTTGGAGTCTGAAATTAGTTCGATTTCAAGACACAAATATATTTAAATGGATTTAACAATTTGTTAAAATTATCCAACTGAAAAATAACCGCTAATGTGCATTTGGTTGTTCCCTTATCCTTGTTATATGATTTTTTTTATGATACTTTTGCTTTAAGGGTGTTTTACTGAAGCTTCTTATTTTAAATTTTAGTTTATACCCCGCAATGAATGCGAAGAAAGTATTTTAGTATTGTTAATAGCTGAAGCAATGGCCGTACGGCACACTGTACTATCACAATCCGTCGAATTTAAAGAAGCAAGATTAAGTGCGTACCATGACGCAACATATGTTTATGACTTATTAACCCTGGCTACAGTTCGTTGGGGGCAAGTTACGCTACTGCAAGAGGTGCGTTTTGCAATATTTCAATTTTGTGTTATTGCAATGACACATTTTAGTCTTTGGAACGTGCAATGAAATTTTCGTTCGAAGAACTTCATGTTTGGAGGCAACATGCATTAAGTTTGGTAGCTTCAGGTCGTTACAAAGATGCGTTGGGAGTTTTTAAAGAAGTCATTCGTTTGGATCCAGATCAATCAATAAATTGTCTTCTGGCTGCTAGAATATGTTACGAAAATTTAGATTTACCTGTTGAAGGCACAAATTTTGGTTTGGAAGCCAGAACCAAGGAACTTGCACATCCTTCAGGTCTTCTTGGTAGGTGCTATTTGTACATCGGTATTGGATATCAACTGCAATCGCGCATGTCGTTTTTGGTGAAAGATAAACATGTTCTAAACGCTTGTGCTTTAGAAAATTTTAATAGGTTTGTTGGGTTTTATTAAATTTCAGAGTTATTTTAAAGGTTTAATTTACAGTGCAGTAAATTTAGAACCAAACGATCATTTGTGCGCATATTACCTTGGTTTGCACTTGGCACTTATGGGCCAAATAAATGAGGCGTTGGATCATGTTAGAAATGCTTTAGCTTTGAGATCTGAAAGCTCTTCAACTTTACATTTGTTAGCTTTACTTTTATCCGCTAATAGACAACACGCTGAAGCTTTAGAAGTGGTGGAAGCTGCACTGGAAGAATATCCTGATTGTTTAAATTTGATGTACGTAAAAGCTCAACTCGAATTACATGAAGACGATGGAGAAGTAAGAAGTAAACTAACAATTTTAAGATTTCTTAATAATCATAATTTTAGAAAGCTTTAGTAACTGCCAAGCAAATGTTGGAATTGTGGAAAAATTTATATGAAGGCCAAACCATATCGGATGTGCCCGAGTGTGACCGTAAGAGTGACACTCGTTCAGTCTTCCAATTATACACTTCCGAAATGTCTGATAAAGATTCCAGTAAGTTTGTAAGTTTAACTTTGTAGATTTTATTGTATGAAATTCTTGCAGGTTCTCTGCAAGCCCACAGCGTGGCGGCTTCAAAAGTAGAGCATGCATTGAGCGAGGTTGCCAGTTCTATGAGTAGTTTTAGCCCTCGGCCAGGTCCACAAAGAGCTTGGTTATTACAATTGGAGGTGTGGCTTTTATTAGCCGAAATTTACCTTGCACTTAATCAACCGGCTGATGTTCAACAGTGCATACTTGAAGCAACTCAAATCTTTCCCATATCACATCATATCATGCACATGGTATTGTTTAAAATGAAAAATACAGTACGATTTTGTTAATCTTTTTAATTTATTTTAGAGGGGCCTTTTGCATATGCACAAAGAAGAATGGGCAGATTCGAGAATGTGTTTCCAAAATGCAGTGGCTATAAATCCACAACACGTCAAATCTTTACAGCAATTAGGGTTGGTTTATCATTATGTGGGTTCTCAAGGTTTGGCTGAGTGGACACTAAGAGAAGCTGCTAAAATAGAACCAAATAATTATATAACCTGGTAAGTGTATTGTTTATGATTAGAGCTTTTTATAAATAATGTTCAGGAAAAGTTATGAAAACAATTAATTAACCCAGATATGCCTAATGTCTTAAAATATATAGGATGGCTCAAATAAGTCAAGGGTAACTTGCACCCCTACTTCGATGCTTCTCAAAATGCATTTTGTTGCTTCACTATAGTGTCCTCTTTAATTGTGCAAAGTTGTGCGATACTGATATTGTGAATTCGATATTTTATGTGTGTTAGAAATTGACTATTTTTGAAAATGGCAGAACAAGATCCTCTAGTTGTGAAGAAAATAGTTTTATTCTTTTCTCTAGTCATAAAAATTTTTTATTTTGGTCATTGTCCTTCTGGTTATTGTACTATCATTCAACGTCAAAATAATAAATATAACAGTGTTGAATTTCATTCTGTGGCGTTTCAAACTCAGGTGACCTCATCAGGCACAAATATCGCTATAAATAATAATACTCGTACTTAATCATTGGAATTGTTTTCGGGGATTTTCATTACATGAAGCTCTAAATATGATTAAAGATGATAAAGCTGAAAGAAATATGATTTCCTCTTTTTTTATTAAGAAAAGTTAAATTTTTTGTTAAATTTTGCAAAAATAAAATAATTTTTATGTTTATTTCTTTCTTCTCTAGCACACAATGCTAATTTTTAGAAAAAAAATTTAAAAACTCATATGTGGACGCCATAGGCATATCTGGCGGGTTAAGTTGCAGGTACTTATAATTGATTTTTGCAATTTTTAAATATTAGTTTGTTTGTTACATTTAACTGTTACAAACTATTATTTCTTTTTTAGGTACAATCTGGGTAAAGTATTAGAAGCAGTGGGTGAATATGAAAATGCCAGTAATTGTATGTCAACTGCACTAAATGTAGAAAATCATAGTCCTATTCTTCCTTTTACCTCTGTTCCACTTTGTTTTGAATAAATTAATATTCTTCATGTGGTTATAGGAAATTTGCATATTTTTGTAGTGGTAAAGGTAAGGTGTACATTTGTATTAATATAATTAAGCTTAAAGGTAAACTAATAGGTAGTTGAATTCTTCCAATAAAAAGTACTAGTAGATTACTTCACAAAATGTTTGGAACTAAGCATTCCGGATTATTCAGTTTAGGATAGAGCAGGTGAATTGTAATATAAGTAGGGTGAACAAATATTTTCGGTGAATTAAAAGAAGAGTAGTTATGGTGATATGGAACCGATATTGTTAAATAGTAAACACTATGACTGATATTTTCATTAACTAATTTTTAATATTTTTCGTTTAATTAATTATAAAATTTGCCTAATTGGAATGTTTTTTAAACTTAAACGCTGCTTAACCCCCTAAATATTTGTTTGAGTTGAGAGTTTGAGAGAAATAATTGCAAAGTTTGAGAAGGGGATGCACAGGGGCGGATTGCTGTTGTGAAGAATGTTGATAAAGCCTCATTAGGCGACCTTGTCTATTTAGGGTAGTATTTTTAATTTTTGAAAGCTTGAAATTTTGCAATTTTCTTATACCTGACAGACAGAAGAAGTCATTAGGTTCTGATTTTTATAATTAGGATCTATGGCTCACACAAGTCCAACACATTGGTGCTAGTCCGCCCCTGGTCTGCTACTGCTGTGTAACCTAAATAACGTATTTGTATTTACATACCAAAATTTTCAATTATCCCATAGAACAGCACTGTTCGACTTACATTGGGCCCCCTACGAATTTAGTAGAATATATAGGCGACCCAAATTGGGCAGTACTGCCATAGATGACATCCCATGAATAAAATAAATAAACTTGAAAAATAAAATAGTTAATAAAACTATTATTTTTAAAGTTTAATTTATTATATTGGATTGATGAATAAATGCGTAGCGTTTTTTTTTTATATAAAAAAAAATACCTAACTTTCTACAAATTGAAAAATTCAAGAAGTATTCAATAAAACAATACTTCTTCTTCTTCGTGTGCCATATCCAGTCTCCCGGACGTTGGCGACCTCTCTCCTATGCATGTGTTATGCGTTTGAAGTATTAGCACACACATAGGGGACCTACTGCTTAACGCGGGCTCCGAACCGCGGGAAGTGTATACACTTCATCTCCAGAGAGGCTGTACTAGGCAGATTACACCTCGGTGGTTTGCCATTGCCTTCCGAGGGGAGACGGTCAGAATAAAGTTTTTACTGAGCCCGGAGTCGAACCAGGCATTCCGCATTAGCAGCAACGCACATAACCGCTTCAGCTAACGACCATCCCCAAAACAATACTATGGCATTAAAATGACATTGATATTTCTCAAAATAATTTGTTTCCAAAGCACTCTGGAAACTAAAAACGCTACCAACTTATGCATCAACCTAATAATTCTTAATAGTTAAAAATCATATATTTAAATAAAATAATTAAACTGGTCCAATTCTCTAGTCAAAAATTATTTGTAAATCACAATATTTGTAAAAGCATTGTGTATTGTTAAGTTTATTACATTTTTAAAATGATTTAAATGTTCTGAAACATAATTGACAAGTTTAGTCGCCTGTAAACTGTACAATTTAGCTTTCATTGTCGTTCAGATAAAATTGATTTTTAAATTTTATGGTTTACAAAATGTATTTTCCTTGCCATTATTCCTTGCCTGTAAAATTTAACATATTAAAATTATTCTGAACAATGAAGGTGAAAATTTTTTTCTTAACAGGCGCATTCAAAATATTTTGAATAGTTTATTTATATAATTTTGATTTTTAAACTGAAAACTATCAAAAAAATAATTTCATAACATTTAGACATTTTTAAATATTTAAGATTGTTACAATAAATTGATGTGAATTCGTAATCTTAAATGCTCTCTACATGTAATACCGATTGTTATTGAAAACCATATTTTGTGATAAAAGAAATAAATATTCAATATAATGGGAGAAAAAACTTAAATTTTGCTTCTTACTTAAGTGTATTCGATTAAGGGTTTACATTTCCCAAAATACATACATCTTCTGCAATAATTGTTAATTTAATGTTTGTTCAAACAACTGTTTAAAATAATGTAAAATATCAATGTTACCATTCTATTATGAAAATAATAAAATATATCTTTTTGAAATTTGTTTTATGTTTTATTTGTTTAATTGCAAGAGTGATTGATACATAATTTTTTTTATCTGTGCATCTTAGAAAGGAAAGACTTACTGATAACGTAATAATTCTAAGTACATTGAGTTATTGACTTAAAATTATAAATAGGCTTTTTATCAAACCGTTGAAACTATCAGGTATTTAAATCGCATTTTACACCTGAAGGTTATATAATCTTATCAACTTAATCTGAAATAATGGTATATAGATTAGGTACATTATTAGATTATTGCTCAATCTCAATCTATTGCTAACGCTTTAAATGGAGCTGAGATTGCAACATCAGATCTTCACAGTGTGAGTTAAGCATTTGATCTTGGATAAATTATTATGCTAATGTTGTAATATTTATTATAGCTCCAACTAGTTAGTACAGTATAATTTATCTAAAGATCCAAGTCGGATGGCTAGGGCAATATCAAACAGCTTCTTTTAATTAAAAATGTTTTTATTATTAACAAGTAGACTGTGGTGTAATTTATTTCTATATTTAATTTTATTTATCGTTATAGACCCGTCATCTTAGATTTTACTTAGGAAAAATTTGCCTCCAAATTTTTCCTCCAATCCTCGCCATTTTCTACTGTTTGTAACCATGAGTTACTCTTGATGTTTAGATGACAGTGAGTCATTTAGTAGAAGCAATTCTCAATGGACCAAGTATAAGCTCTGTGGCAAAGGAATATCATTTAATTAATGTTTTTTATTTATGTATCATTTTATAAAGTTTTTTAATTAATTTGCTTTAATTGATATTGGTTTGTTCTATGTTTCACCAAAGATATAAGAGCTGAAAAGATAGAAAATGCCATTGAGAGCCTTAGTAATGAAAGTAAGATATAAGTGTTCTGATTGGTTAAAAAACCGACAAAGTTTACTTGTAACCAAGAAGAACATTTATTTTTTATGAAGAAGCCTACAATAAGGTTGTGCGAAACGTCGACTTCTTATACAGTTGTTTGAGTTGTAGAATACCTAGTCCAATTTCCTGCGAATTGGGGTTCGAATCCAGTTTGGGGCATAATTTTTCAGCACATTATCTTGCCAAAAATCTACAAGTACATATTGATATATTTCTACATAACAAACCTACATTGTAAAGAAGATTAAACGGAAAGGGTTGTCTTCAAAATTAATATCATATGAAAAAATAGTAAGAAAATCATAGAATTCAAAAGAATCTTAACGAATTACATGTTTCAATCTTATTTACGAACATCAGTTCTGGAGTGTTCACAATCACACGTCGATCCGTTGTAAAAATCATAGTGAATTCGGAGCAGGAAATTATAAGATATACTAATACAAATTTTATGAAAACTTGATGAAAAATAGTACTTAGGACTACATTAAATTTAATGTACCTACTATTTTGAAATAAGCATTAATATTATCATTAATGATTATTTTTTTACGTTTAGAGTTTCTGCGTCATAAAATGTGAAAACGATTGATTATTAAAAAATATAGGTACAAATCCTATATGAGTAGTTAGAGCCAAGATATTTAGCTTATCTCTAGGTCAGGGCTGCCCAACTTTTTAAGTCGCGGGTCGTTTCATTGTTTAGTACGTTTATGGTGGACCACCAATAGAAATCAATTTTTAATGCTTAAATGTTTTCGCATTATCTTAAATATGCGCCGATATTTCTGTCTAAAATACAACAGCACAGAATACCCATTGACGCAATGCCTACAACAATTTGTTTTGTAATTTATACACTGTAAATTATTATATCGCATGGGTACGTAGTTAGCATGGTTGTGCAGCCTAAAGGCAGCACATAATTTTCCACAGGACGCTTAAGAGGAACCAAGATATACAACACGATATTATATAAACGAATTAATAAAGTGTAGAAGTCTGCTCAGAAGGATCATGGACAAGAGCAAACTCTTCGAAATCCTTTGGATGTCTTTGGTTCGACGCGATTGGCTGTCTACACCTAGGATTGACGACCAATGGTATTTCTTTCTCGGTTTGCTACGACCATCGGCAAAAGGTACGGTTTTTAATGATAGCACTGGATTAGCATCAATCATTCAGATTAATTGTCTTTTTATTTTATTCTTCTTCTTCCTTTTAATGTACCGTCGTGCCATAAGTTCTGATACTTGTTTGGAAGCCGATTTTAATGATTTTAAAATAAAAATCCTCTATATAAATTACTACATTTTATTCAGTACATTCTAAGGAATTCAATTTTGTATGATTTATTCGAAATGGTCACCTTTTGCCTTCACAAGGGCCTTTAAACGTCGCGGGCAGTCATCCATTATGGCACGCACTACTTTTATTGGTATAGATGTTGATTTTATTGGTATAGACTATAGATGATCAAATTCCGTTTTAAGAGCTCAATATTTTTATGGGGTACTTTGCAAGCTTGTTCCTCAAGAACAAACCATAATTTGTAATCCAAAGGGTTCAAGTCAGGACTACCTGAAGGTCAGTCTTCCGCGGCAATAAACTCAGGTAAATTTGTTTGTAGTCATTCGTTGGGTTGTTTTCGCTTTATGCGCTGGTGCAGAATCTCGCTGAAACACCCTATGGTTTTCACGAAATAAGTTGTAATTTAGAGGGTTAACTACGAGCTGTAACATTTTTTGGTATTTTTTCCCCCGTTATTTTTCACGTTTTTTCCCCTTTTTCACAAAAAACAGCTGCGTTACTGATTCATACGACACACCTCACCAAATCATTACTATTGTTGGATAATGGCCATTTTTCCCCCCGAAATTTTTTTAGGGGCTTCATTAGAGCTGTAAGCCTACACAGGATCGTTTTTCATGTTGAATTTTTCTTCGACTGTGAAAATTTTTTCGTCAGTAAACAAAATATTTTTGTGATCTTCATACGCGTGCCGGTCCAGGAGTCGTTTTGTTCTTTCTTGTCTAATATTTTTTAGAGCAATTGTAAGACGATGTATTGTAATCCTACGATAAGCCCCAAGTTTTAAGTCATCTTTTAACACGCGAGAAATGGTTCTTTTCGAAATTTGAATTTCCTAGCCATAATTTTTTGTTTCCTCAAGGGATTTCTTCTCATTCGCTCGCGAACTGTTTTAATAACTCCAAGAATTCTTAGAGTTCGTGGTCGACCACTTTTTTTTCGGTTATCTACTCCAGAAGTTTCATTCTATCGATGGATAGTTAAAAAGAAAAAAATTTGTAATCCGTAATTTTTTTTAACAAATTTAAAATTGCACTAGTACTTTTATCATTGTTATGTATAGCAATTACAACAATACGATTATCGTTGACATCCGAATTCATGTTTACTATTTAAGACTTGAATTTCAACTTTCGCCCACTTATATACCTGCAAATCATGATACAACCTGCAAATGATCTTTCCAAAAATACCATTAGCAACCCCCATCCCTTAATCTTCATAGTAACAATGAACGGTGCTTTGTTAGTATCAGAACTTATGGCACGACTAGTATAGGCAATGTTTGCCTGTTCCGACTTCATTGATCGTTCCAATGCTTTCTTGGGCGGCCGACATCTCTTCTCCCTTTTGGGTTATATTATGAGATCACAGGCCCGTAGCCAGGATTATATTTGGGGGGGGGGCACTTGTAAAGGGGGTTCCCCTTTTTATTACAAAGTTTTTTAAGTTTTATTTATTTAGTATATATTAAACTACTTTATTACAAATATTTTAAAAGTAAACTTTTCGGGGGATTCCCTTCCGGGAATTTTTATTACAAACAAATTTTTTCAATATTTTATTTTTCTTCATTTATTTTTATTTAAAACAAACGAAAAAAAACTTTTTCCAAAATATACCTATTTTATTTTCGAAATTCAAATGACCTCAAATGAATTCAAAATGTTTCTTTTGAACATTTCGGGGGGCACGTGCCCCCAGGTGCCCCCCCTGGCTACGGGCCTGTGAAATCACCTTCTTTGGGATTCTCTGGCTCTCCATTCTGTTGACATGTGATCTCCAGTTTTTTCTATCTACTCTGAGATTTTTTGAGATAGAGAAGATCTTTAGTTTATCCTAGCTTCTTATTTGATCTATTCTTGTGCAGCCTTTAGTTCTTCTCAAGAATGTCCTTTCCGCTGCTTGTATTTTGGATTGCTCTCTCTGGGAAGGGACCCATGTTTCACATCCATACGTTAAAACGGGCACCGCCATGGTTTTGTATCACTTGATTTAAGTTTCCCTTCGAGTTAAGTTCTTGAGAGTTTTGTGTATCGTCCCGCATACGTGTTGGAACTTATGTATTTTGTTGTAAATGTCTTTGTCTCGGTCGAAACCTATGTCGCATCCCAAAAAGTTAAAATGGGATACTTGTTCCAGAGGTTGATTTTCTATAACAATCCTGCTTCTAATTATTTCTTTTGTAGCGGTCCTAGAATTAGTTCACGATACATAGAAGTTCCACGCTACATAAATTAATCGCCCCGGCAGCGCAGTTGTTTGAGCGCTATTATTCACAGCTAATACGTCTGGGTTCGAATCCAAGTTAAGGAACATATTTTTCAGCATACCTTCCTGCTAAACTTTTCCGAAAAATACTTTCGTCTTTTTTGTGATATCCTCAGATCATAATTTTGATTTTTATCTTATTCTACTGCTTTTTTAATGTCTAGTTTTAATTCTAATCTTATTTCTATTCTACTCCTTATATTTTTACTCAATGCATTTTTATTTTTACTTATTTTTGTTCATTCCTATCGTTAATTTTATCTCTATTCTCAGGGTCCATTCTCATTTTATTTCATTCTTACTTTATCTCTTTACCTTTCGACTTCACTTTTGATAATTTTTCTTTTTCCTTGATTTTTCGACACACGCCAATCCAAATCCTTGCTCCTTTCGAACCCGGCCCTCTTTTCTCAACTTAAATTTCAAGATTCGGCTCCCATACCACTTTCGGGTTACTAATCCCTTTAAAATAGTTCAACGCGCGCTTCAACCCCAACATGAGATGAATAAGATTAAACGAGCTTTTTACTTAACTTAACTTAATAATTTAGTTACGAAAGAATTAAAATGGCCAAACTTATTCTTTTAACCTTTTTAAGAAATACTTGAAAATTCCTTATTGTCAGGATCCATTTGGTTTCCTTTTTTGAATATGGGTATCGTATAATTCACTTTACACCCATCTGGGAATATTCCTTCCTGTACAATTTAGAAAAGACGAATTTAGAATTAATTCCATATTTGATCTCTAAAGGCCAGTTGTTCATTTTCAGGTTATCTTTTAACCTGGGTTATTTTCCATAGAAGTGATTGCTTCAAGAATTGTATACATGGAAAATAATTCAGGTTGAAAGATAAAAAGTATGTAACAACCCATTGGATTAAAAGAACCTAACAGTGTGGATAATTTATTTCCCACATCACATGACTTCCTCAGGATATTATTATTTAATCCCGATTATATCAGTCGAGGACAAGTCGAGGATAAATCGTTTAATTGGCTAATGATATCCGATAGGCATTGAAACAGCTGTATAATCCTTTATAGCAGATTATTCTCTAACTAAAAAGTTCCCAAAATATCTTAAAGACGCTGGTGTAGGTATTGTCAAGACATTTGGAGTGTAGCTCGGGCTGTCCCACTTGGCTATCCTAAGAACATCCTACGGTTATTGTAGGTTCAGTCCAGGCTTTCCGGTATATCCAAATAATATATCCTTAGTATATCCTGATGGGAGTGTTATATTATACTTCAATCAGCATTAATTTCAAAACAGCTTCTACATTACACATTTAGAATCCATTACATTATGAGAACATTCCGACATGCAACTCGAAATAAACTCCCAAAGGCCAAATTACAAATCAGTAGTTTTTACTCATTGGGTCGATAGTTTAACGTATAATCCTAACCACGGTACAAAAAATTCCGGAAATCGATTTGGGTCTATAGTTAGCCCAACTCCCTATGCACTACACCAAACTACCGGTAAACTTATGAGAAACTACTCATAATTATATGAAAATTACCAAGAAGTATTAAAACTCGTTCTTCCTGTGAAATTGGATTTTGAAATAAAAAATGATTAGATAGTATAATAAATTATTATTAGGTGTATGTAAAAATTCAGCTATAGATTAGAATTTTTCTGAAGTGAGCCTATATAATTTCCGTCTAGAATGACTGGACTATTATTGATTTTATAAATGCGAATTTTAAACTTGTAATTTTTTTAAAGTGAAGCAATATATAAAGAAAAATAAGCTACAGCAATTCAAATTTTATTACCGCAGTGCGTAATTTTTAATTTTACAAGCCCAAAATGTTGCTAATAAACTATTTTAAGAGAACTTTCTAGAATTTTACTTAATAAGCCCATTTATAAGCTTCCATCGTACAACCCTAATAGCATAAAGGAATGTCTTCATATAATAATATATTACCATAAACTACCACTGCCGTAAACTCCATGACGTTACGTTCATTTTATTTCAGTTTGATAACTTTTCTCTTTATTTTTTAATTAAGTTTTCCCAAGATTTAAAAAATTTCAATAAGTAACCCAATATAACAGGTGCAGATTTTTTTATTTTATTTTTGTTTTGAATGCTCATTCCAATGAAAAGTGTTTTCATCTTAAGGTCTCAAGCCAAGGACAGGTTTATATTACATGGTCATACGGAAAACTTGGTTAAAAGAATTTATTCCTTTTGATTAATAGGCAGATAATTATTGATCTCATAAGAAATAAGCAAGATTCAAGGGAAGGTTTTCTTATGGTTTAAAATATTTACAATCAGAAAATAAATTAATCCATTCAGTTTGAATGGTTTTTCACTCTTTCACGTCTAGAATAAATGCTACAATTTTACAATAATTAATTTAAATCAATAAAGGGTGAACTAAACTTCACACTTTATTTCGGTGACAAGTTGAACTCTTTTTAGACTTAATTAAAATTTTTCCTTAGCTTGATTGTAAATAAACTTTCACTCTTTTTGTGTTGTATGTTACACCTCCCCTTGCATTTGATATCCTAATGTCAACTAACAATATATAATAATTTTTTATTTACGATAATAAAAAGTTTTCGAGAAAAAGTCAAATACAAAGGCTATAGAGGAATAAATACCATTAAATCTTAATTAAGAAATTCGATCTTAAATAACATGCTCGAGTTGAATTAAAGCGTATTTACGTGTCAATTTTTCCAGCTGCAGAAAAGCTCTTTCCAAGTCAACACTAGTTAAAATAACAGAATAGCAAAGATATTTTCCTTTAATGACTTCTGTTTAAAATAATAACATATCTTGTCTAATTAGTTCGACGAGATATTTTTGAATGATTAACTCATACATAAATATGCTAAAGAGTTGTAATATTTTTAGCCAGTAATATCCAGGTCCAGTTATAGCTTTTAATCAAATACCTACTCTCTGGTTCGTTTCCTCGCTTTCATGTTGTTCTCGTGTTTTATCTGATAACGATAATGCGATAAAAACGTCAAGTTGCTAGTAAGGATTGCAATCTCGAAAGGTGATTTTTCGAAATTAAAAGAATTTCAAATTTAGAACCCAAAGAAGTTCACGACATGCTCGACGTTAAAGTTTTCGAATAATCGCCTGTGGCCATTTTTACTAGTATAAGTTTTTATAGATTTTTATATAACACTTTTATAGAAATATTAAAGACTGCATGACTTTTTCGCATCAATATTTATTAGCGGCCTGTCCAGTTGACTTTCGCTTTGTCAGTTCTATTCTGAAAAAAAATAATGTTTTTTTTCGCAACTTTTTCTGACTGCTTTAAGATAGCGTCGATCAAAGTCGCATCTTGAGTGTACATTCGCGAACCGTTTTTCCAAGAGGTGGACAATACAATTGTTAAAATAAATTTAGAATGTTTTCTCTTGCATCAGTAGCCAATAATGTGAAATGGAAGCCTTTCAAAATTAATCTAATTTCAAAGTTATAAAACTTGGCTAAAGTAGTGTTTGATGTAATCGATAGCGATTAATTATATGAGACCTAGTTTTTTGTACCTAATTAAATTTTGTTATCAATTACTTACTACGAAGAAACTACGCGGCAGTTTGACAAATTTTAATGAAACTCGTAACTTGGTGTAAAGTTATAATGATGTGATTACCTAGTATATATCTTTAATTATATTATAGTATCGGATACGCAAATCTTATGGGAGTTTTGTAAACACCTGGTGTAGTTCAAAAGTTTATCAGCAGATGGCGGTACAAAATTGGAAGGCGTAATAAATTCTTGGATTCGCTGTAGTTATTTACTACATATTAACCTTTTTATTTCACCAAGCTTTATTAAAATTTGTCCGACTTGTGCATGGTGTCCTGTTTTCAATTATGCATGATTGTACTTATACCGTACTCAAAAATAAGAAAATTTATTTAGGGGATGATGTAGTTAGCATACAGCTATTAAAAATTTAATGCTTACTGCGCTCAGAGAGACGACAGGGATCTCGGTGTAAACGTTAAGTGCTAAAAATGTTGTTAAATAGGGATTGGGAGGAAAATGAGATGAGTAAGCTTGATAAAGTTAGGTTAATAATATTATCTCGTTGAAATTTTCGTATAAAAAATAAAAACACCCTAAGTTTTCGATGCTCAAATACGAATAAGTCGAAGTAATTTACTGTTACTCACACTATTAATTCATTAATAGTATTCCCTTTAGTAAAAAACAAAATAATGTTTGGCTAATTGTAAATTTGTAAATTTTTATAGTGCAGGCTGTAGAGAAGGCGCGATAAATATATTTCCCCTTAAAATTTTGTTACATTAAATTTTATTTCTTGATAAAAGAATCGCGCCATTTTCTATGTCACATAAATCTTCCAAGCTGCACTTTCGAAATTCCAATTACATAACTTGAAACCAATTCTAAAAATGTTTTAACTTCTTTGAATTCGCAGCTTTCGACCTGCAGGTCGCAGACAAGAGACAGATTTAGTGCATCATTTTCTTCTGAAATCTCTCGAAAACAACTTTCAAATAATATGCTGGAATAAAATAAACTTTTCGCGGTAGGTCGTGTGGGTCAATTTATGGGGTCGAAACAATAACAGAAATTATTTACCGTAAAACTTATTATACAATAAGAAATCTACGTTGTTTTTGTAATCTCCACAAGCTTTAACGCTGATTAGATTTTCTTTTTGGGAAAATTCTTAAAACTATTTTACGTCTCTTTGTTTTCTTGCTCTTATTTTTCCGTCAGCCAAAACCGATCAACTGCAAATTTATGTAAGATTTATTTATTTTATATAAAAAGTACCGTAATTGGGGAAAAAAAATTTTAAATTAAAAAAATATGGAATCTAGGTAAACAGGTACATTGAACGCGCAGTAGTGCAATACCTTTTTAAAACGTGCAACGGTCAAGTGATTCTAAAAATTGTATAGGTACTTTGAATAGATAATTATTTTATCTACCGAATTTCACTTAAAAATTCGATTTTGAACCTTGGTGAATTGTGTAAATAGCAAAATTACAAAAGTTTGTTAAAATACCGCGTCACATAATCATAAAAAATTATGAAATGGAAATTAAATTTATTTAATAAATTGGGCTGTGAATTGGTAAAAAAAATTACTATAATTTCTTTTCGCCCCCCCCCCCCACATCGCAAATGTTGGAGCTCCAAAGAGCTCCTATTTCCGTCGTTTGGACTTCAAAAGTTTTGAATACAAATGCAATTCTTTAGGACAATTGTGGGATTGCTGGAAATGCTAGACCCCCCTACCTTGGTGATTTAAAAAAAATATTTCATCAATCATTTGCTGTCGGAACGATCTACCGACCTCCTCTTACTTCTCCGATATTTTATCAGGAACTAGAATTGGTTTTGTCTAGACTAGCTGTGGAGATGGATGGCATCATTTTATTAGGTGATCTTAATGTTGATATGCTTACTAACTCTGCTCTTACTGCCAAAATGAACTCTATGCTTACATTATTTAATATGAAACAAATTGTGGATCAAGCCACCAGAATCACGGATTACTCGTCTACTCTAATTGATGTGATCTGTTTAAGTAATGAGATTGCATTTACAAGGGTTGATACAATGGATATGTCAGGTATATCGGATCACAGATTAATCTACTGCAATCTGGTTCTTCGCTGCAAGAAATTACAACCCAAATTAATTACTTACCGTAATTTTAAAAATATCAACATGGAAGATTTCTCTCTTGATGCCACTAGTATTGATTGGTTACAGGCTGTTTATCTTAATGATATCAATGACAAACTCAGTTTTATAAATGCATCAATTAGTTATCTGTTTGACGTGCACGCCCCAACTTCTACGGTAATGACTAGTGCAAGAAGACCTGGATGGCTGACGCCTAATGTTCGACAAATGATTAAGCTACGGGATAAGGCTTACAAAAAGTTTCTCAAATCTAGAAGGGATGTGGATTACAACTCTTACAAGGATCTTCGTAACTTCACTACTCAAGCTATAACGAACGAGAAGAAAGCGTACTTCAAATTTCAAGTTGACAATAACAAAGGTGATCCCAAAAAATTATGGAAGTTTTTTGATCGCGTTAATGTACATTCCAAGCCTAGAAACGAACTGAATCTGGAAATAAACGATCCTGACTCTTTGAACAGTTTTATTATTAACTCATCACCAAGCACCGCTATTGATTATGAAGTTATTGAACATTTTGCTGGGAGTAAGTATCCACTCACTACTACTAACCTCGTTTTCCGTAAGGTAAGCTGTGAGGATGTTGCAAATGCTATTCGTGCACAAAAGTCCACCGCAACTGGCGTTGATGGTATCAATTCTACGATGTTGAAGATCGTTTTACCTTATTGTTTGGACATACTTACTCACGTGATCAACTTCTGCTTGGAAAATTCAATAATACCTGAGATATGGAAGAAAGCTATTATAACACCATTACCTAAAGTAAACAATGCTACTTGTTTTAGTGATTTGAGACCCATTAGTGTTTTGCCTGCTATGTCTAAAATACTTGAGCATTTTATATACAAGCAACTGTCCCAGCACATCGAAGCCAATGCAGTGCTTCCCAGTATACAATCCGGGTTTCGCTCAGGCTTTAGTACAGCTACGGCCATATCCAAGGTATCCAATGATGTTTGTAGTAACATTGATGACTCTGAAGTGACTATTATGGCACTCCTGGACTATAGTAAGGCATTTGATGCAGTTGACCATAATTTACTTACGGCCAAACTCTCCTACTACGGCTGCAGTAAGCCAGCGTTGAAACTATTGGCTAACTATTTGTACGGCCGAACTCAACAAGTGAAACTGAATGAGATTGTGTCCAGTGAACTTGCCATTAAACGTGGAGTCCCACAAGGTAGTTTACTTGGTCCCCTCCTCTTCTCCATTTTCACATCTGATCTACCTGGTACTTTGCCAAAGAGCTGCAATATACACATGTATGCCTATGACACGCAACTTTATGTGTCTGGCAATCCGACATCTGTAAACGACATCATACAAAATCTTAATGCTAGTTTAGAAACAATATTCAATTGGTCATCCGAGAATGGTTTACTGCTTAACCCAAATAAAACTGTGAGTGTATGCATGGGCAGCTCCCACAATTGCAATATAGCCAAACAGCACATGCTTACCGAGGTCTCATTAAATGACTGGGCCATCGGCTTTAGCAATAAAGCCAAAAACCTTGGCCTCATATGGGACTGCTACCTGGGTTTTGATGAACATGTGAGTAGAATTTGTAACATCGGCTATTTTAAGCTTAAGTCATTATATAAATACAAGCATCTTCTACCGTCGCCTGTTAAATGGAATCTAGTTCAAATCCTGATTTTTTGCCACCTTGACTACTGCTCAGTAGTTTACAATGGTTATCTCACCAATTATCTGCGAAATAAACTGCAGGTTTTGCAAAATGCTTGCCTCAGATTTGCATACGGGATTGAATTTGGTGAACATGTAACTCCCATATACCTATACCTAACCAACTTAAAATCCTAAAGATTGAGTCTCGGTTCGAACTACAGTTTGCTACACTGCTATAATATGTAGTTTACACATCTGGACTGCCACGGTACCCATCCGTTTTGCTGAAACAACGATCCGACTGTCACAATCTAGGGCTACGAAATATGAAAAACCTAACGGTTCCAAGTCACAAATCGAAAAAATTTGAAGGGTCCTTTGAATATAAAGCATGTGTACTTTTCAATAAACATATTGATTTGTACACGTCTGCCAAATCAAAGACGACATTTAAGGCAAGACTCCTAGATCGGTTATTGACAACCCAAAGACAGGACTGAGTTGACACATGGGTATCGGTTGAAAATCAGCTTTGCTGAACTGATACCTTTTTTTCAATGTTGCTTATTATTATTATTGTAACTTGTAACTTTGATTAATAAACTATTATTATTATTATTTGGTATCAATCGATCGAGCATCGTTTGAGCTTCAATGAGCTTCTACTCTCATCGTTTCAACCCCAAATGTAAAATAATTAAAACGTTTTAAAGATTGTGAAATTGTAAATTTCTCCGGGCAAGTAGCGCTCAAAATTTTATTATTATTGCCATATGCAAGAAACTACATAATTGTATTAAATGCTTATCCGATAGACCACTTTTACTTACTTAAAATTCGAAATTATTGAAAATAAAGTTATAATTAATTTTTTGAAAAGCCTAAAAATACTCGAAACTGAAGATGAACCTTCACTGGGTTTAGCGAAAATATTCAAATTCAATTCATCTAACAAAATATAACTGTTTAATATAACCGAATTATAATGCTAGTGTAAACATACTTTCCATTAAACCCAGGAAATTTTTCAGCACTTTTAGGGCAGCATTTGGACCAGTTTCGGCATTGATATTTTTCAAGTTCTCAAAAAAGTTATTTCTTCCTTTTTAGTAATTGTGAATCTCTGGAAAAAAACGGTCCAACTGTAGTACTTATTATTTGATATTTGCATACAGTGAGCTCATAAAGTTTAGAACAAATTCGATAAATATTTTTAAAGAAATTTTCTCAGAAAATCCTCGGACACCTCAACCTTATTTTTTTAAATATCACTTTTTTTTCTATTGACATATTTTTATTGTCTTTTGTTTTTTAAGCTGTGACATCATTGAACATTATTTTAAATGGCAACCCTTATGTTTTTCTACGAATTTGGAAAGAGAACAATTTTCTGAGTATGAAAATGAAAAAAAACGGACCATAAAATGAAAAGTTTTCAAGGTAATCAGTAATTTTATAAGGGTTGCAATTTAAAAAATTTACTGTGACGTTATAGCTTAAAAAGAACACTCGATAAAAAAATGTCAATGCTAGAAAAATGAGACACTTAAAAAAAAAGGTTGACACGTCACAGCATTTTCTTTCTTTTTTCTCCTAACATATTTTATCGAATTTGTTTGAAACTTTACGAGCTCACTGTATAGCAACGAGAAAAATTATACGCGCTACTTGCTCGGAGTGACTTTCAAAATATTGCAATTTCATAATCTTTAAAACCCTTTAACTATTTTATCCATGAGGTTCAAACGATGAGAAAAGAAGCTTATTAAAGTTCAAACGATTCTCGAACTATTAGTATTAACTTCAATATAAAATTCATCATGGGGAGGGGGCCTATAGCATTTCCGCAGTCGCTTCCAAAATTGTTCTAAAGAATTGCATTATTAATAATAACTTTTGAAACTCAAATGACGGAAATAGAAGCTCATTGGAGCTCAAACGATTGATATCAGTTTTATATAAAAAAAAAATCGCGACGAGGGGCTATCCTTTATCCCCCCTCCCAAGTTTTGGCGAATAACATATATCACGGTGCATGTAATTCAAACGATTTGAATTGAAGCTCAAACTAATTTCATTAAATATTTCGCGCATCATGATCGTTCTTGTTGGTACAAAGCTTGCATAGGTAATATGCAAACCTCTGAATGGGGCATTTCGACGCGGCCATGACTGACGGTGGAAGTTTTGACGCGGGGACATTTGGATTTGGGAACATTTTGACGGAGAGGCTTTTTGATACTGACTTTTCAACGCAGATCCGTTTCACCAGTAGAAAATATTTCACGTTCAAATTTCTCACAAATTATATTTAGAAGATGTTGGCGACTATTTTGTTGAGTAAAACGGTGGTGATATCTCTGTGTATTAGATTTTTATATAAAATGAAATTACTACAAGTTGCATGTTCGCAAAAACAACCTTTAAGGGAGAGGGGGGACAATTTTATATGAAAATTCTATTTTCGTATTTTTAGCATCAACATGCACTTACCAAATGCTATTCTCTGTGTCTACCTAACAATGACTGTAATTTTTGTTACATCCTTGGCCTCCTATAAGTTTGCATCCCCCTATCCCCTTGAGTAAATTTTAGTAAAACAAAAGGAACGCCATTGTGTTTGATTCGATTGGGTTGTTTGTAAAGACTTGCTTGTTTGCATTTGCTGTATGGTCAGAGGATTTGAATTTGATACGTCAACTTGCGATAGGACAAAAGCCGCTAAAGAAACTTATTAAGAAATATTAAATTTTTTTGTTCCGTCTGACCCAATTTTATTCCATTCTTCCTGTAATACCCTCTTAAAAGAGTGTTTTTGTTGGTTATATGGAGTTTGCGAATTCTCTGATTTAATTCATCCCACAGATGCTCAATGGAATTCAAGGGGGAATTTCCCTGGCATTTCCCCAGCCCCGAATTTGGTGTCAATCGTTTGTGTATTAATTATTTTCGTTTGTGTTAACACCGTTTGCGAAATATATTTAAAGACATAACCTAGATAGGTTTATTTCCTATATTTCCGTTCCTATATAAGGGCCCCGCCCTTTTTGAATTTTCGATAAGATTTTGTGTCAATCGTTTACGTATCGTTTGTTTCTATCCCCGTCGTCTCAATATCGATTTTCAACTATTTGGAAGAAAATAAATTTTTGTCAAGCTCCGAGCAACAACCGCCAACAAATTACGTAACAATATTAAATTTACTCTCGCCTGTAAAAATCACTCCATTTTCGAACTCCAATACTTTGTTTCTGTATTATATTGCAAACTTTAGTCTTTTTTTTTATTAACTTTCGAAAAGTTTGCGTCTAGCAAATCGGCTATTATATTATGTAATTGCATTCCTGAGCACATTTCTAATTGTCTGGTCAGAAACACTAATATTAAGTTTATTGTGCACTTCATCCCCAATTTTTGCAGCAGTTCTTCTGGAGGTTTTTCTTCACTTAATGTATACTGCGATTCATAAGATCATTTTTAGTACCTTGGGGTGGGCGGGCGTCCAGAACGGGGTTTACTAATTCAAGTAACCCATGTCTCCATAATTTTTAATTATTAATTGAATACTCCACTTAGGTTTCCCGATATTTTCCGCAATCACGCGCATTGATTTACCTTCGCAATATTATTCAATTATTGCTTGTCGTACTTCAATGGAATTTTTTTACTCATTCTAGATATTGCCTTTAAAACATGCTAATTGAAACGATAACTTGAAAGCACTACATGCATAATTTAATTATATCATTCTAATGCATTACAAAACGTTACACATTTTCAAAGATGCGCTTATCAAGCTTACTATCTACAGAAACATTTTCTACATACATATATTATGCATTAACGTATGGAGACGATTTTGAGGTAGATCATGACGATTTATTTTATTTGTTCAAAGTTTTCTTGCTAATGAGCGGTAATTATAATTACTGTAAGCGGTAATAGTAATTTAAATAATTAAAATTAAGACTAAGACTTAAGACACTGTCTTAATTAAGATTAAGACACTGTATATGAAAAATTTGTATTACAAAAAAATGAAAAAGCTTTTTTTTAAATAACTCAGCATATTAGTGTCCATTTTAAAATATTTTCAGAAAGACGAAGTACCAAATTATGGTGTTTTAAAGAATAAATATACCCGAGTTTAACCCCTGTACTGAGAAGTTGATATTTTTAGACAAGCTGCAGCTCAAAACAGCGTTTTAGGGGGACAGGGTTACAAGCGTTATAACCCTAAATGTTGTAATAATTAAATATTGTAAATATCGCAAAGTAAGTAAAATTTGACATATTTGCTTTTGCTTCCTATCCATTAAATTATGATATCATCATTGTCGATTCACTTTTTGCTAATAACGTTATTGACCGGCAAAGGACGTACCTAAATATTACAATCAGGTGAAAATATTTACATCATTGCCCACCGTGAATGGACATTAATGTCAAAGGCCGGACAATGACGTTAATGGTAATCAAAAATGGTCATTGACGTCATCACCCGATTCACATCATATTATAAATAAATGAATATTTTATGATTATTCAGAAAAATAGATTTACAATAAAAAAAATCCAAGGCATAAATTATTCCACCTAAATGTGAGCAAGATACGCAACCTTTTGAGAAATTCGACCTTGAAATATATTGCCATGATATTTTACAATGTTGATTTTGAATTTTTTGAAAAATTTGTATTGAATTGGAGGGGAGAGGACAGAGAACAGACGTGAGTCGTGCAAAATAAAAATTTATGGGATGGTTAGAATGTTAAAATTATAATTTTTCATTTTGATTTAAATAAAAATTATTTATTAATTAAATAAGTAAAACTCTGTTTTATTTGGAAGTGGATGGAAAGAAGCAATTATTTGATTGAAAATTAATTGATGGATGATTGATTTTTGAAGATATATGAATTTTGATATTTAAATTTTAGGTGAGTAACACAGCAATAAATTGGCAATTCAATGCATCTGCGTCGAAACGTCCTCGCGTCGAAACGGTCGCGTAGAAATGGCGGAATTACACGTTAAACTATAGTGTAATCAAGAAAATAAATCGTGTACTCACTCGTAACTTCAATAATAATTAAATTATTAGTAAATCGTATCAGAATGAATATTTCGAATATTTACTAGGTCAGCGTTTGGCGTTATAATAATTATCACAACAATATCTGAAATCGGTCTACGCCATAGCCAGAATAACCAAAAGATATATCTAACAAAATTATATTATATCTACCCATTGCTAGATCTTGATATATGTATCTATTCATCTGTTCCTTAAATTTGCATTACTCACACATAAACGAGCTCAAAGAGAAAGATTTTTTCAATACAATGACTTTTGAGAAAGCAAAACTACTCCAACATCAATAAGCAACAAGTTCCAAATCTTTTGTTACCAATAGCTTAGATAACAGCCTTCGGATATAAATTTTATACAAATTCAATAAGAAACAAAAAATAAAACTGAGTCAGTATTTTATACCTAAAATTCGATTCTAATAAATTATAAATTTTACTGCCCCTATTATACGATATTTGTTTTTCACGACCTACGAAAAGAAACCATATCTGCTAAACTTTTGAAAATTATGTTGTTTTATGAGGATATCACATGAACAAATTACTTTTCCAACTCGACAATTTAGAAAAACAACGTTTTCTCAATAAATGATGAAAAAATAATGTCTTGTACAACTTTCATCTGAGCCATTTACGAGTCCGTTCGAAATATGTAGTCGATGGCCCACAAAACCTTTGATTTATTGAAAATTAACGAATATTGCAAAGCAATAAAATTTTTTTTGCAACTCCAAAATATAAAATATATCAAGAAGTCGATAACCAAAAATTATAATAATATATGCACCCTCCGCACCGGTACACGGCTCGCCAGCCGCATTTTGTCCTTTACCACCTTGAATAATAACTGTCAGCTACATTAGTTCATGGTTTGTTAAATGAGATAATTAAAAACCTGGAGTTTTAGATTTGTTTGGCGGGTAGTTTCTGTAGTGCTACACCACAAAGTTGAGAAAATTAAAAATTCTAAACCTAATGGATTTAACCCTTCGGAAGTCGGTGGTCGCGTCGACGTATATGCAAGATACATTTTGCCATACATTAACATATTATTATGTAGATATAAAAAAATAGACCGCAACCTACAAAGAGCGAATAGTGTAAATATACAGGATGCTTTTGAAGTACTTAACCCAGCTTATCTGACAAATTCTTTTAATATTATATATCATAGTTTTTCCTCTCCAATGTTCTTTAGACGGCCATAGCACCCTTATTTATAAACCAATTGTTAATTTTTGTATAAAATTATATATATAGGGTGTTTTTTTAGCTGCATGCATTCAATGGGGATAACTTTTCAATGAAGCTTGTCAAAGTGACAGTTCTTTGACATTTGTGTTCAGAAAGGTTTGCCA
The DNA here is from genome assembly GCA_932274525.1 of Podabrus alpinus. Lineage (NCBI taxonomy): Eukaryota > Metazoa > Arthropoda > Insecta > Coleoptera > Cantharidae > Podabrus > Podabrus alpinus. Next base: position 74,041,304 of record OW026453.1, on the reverse strand, counting down.
TTTAATCATGAATAAATTAACACTTGAACAACGCTACCAAATTGTGGAAATTTATTTTAAAAGTCAGAGTTCCGTTGGCGAAACTTATAGAGCTCTTCGCCCATTTTATGGCCGACATAATCGACGTTCTGAGCAGCCTATTGGTGCGGTGATGGATAAATTTCGTACCACTTCTTCATTGTATGATGTAAGACCACCAACAAGACAAAGAAATGTGCGTACCGAAGAAACTATCGCTTCTGTGAGTGAAAGTGTGCAAGAGAACCCAAACATTTCAATTCGTCATCGTGCTCAACAACTTGGGCTTTGTCCGTCCACTACATGGAAAATTTTACATCAAGATCTTGGTTTACATCCTTACAAGATCCAGTTGGTTCAAGAATTGAAGCCTAATGATCATCGATTGCGTCGTGCGTTCGCAGATTGGGCTCACAACCAATTGGAAGTGGATCCATTTTTTTACCGCCAAATTTTGTTCAGTGACGAGGAACATTTCTGGTTGAATGGGTATGTGAACAAGCAAAATTGCCGTATATGGACTGAGACCAATCCGGAACATTATCTTGAGACTCCATTGCATCCATTAAAATTGACTGTTTGTCAATCATCGGTCCATATTTCTTTTGAAATGAGGAAGGAGCTACAGTTGCGGTGAATGGTGTGAGATATCGACACATACTCAATACATTTTTATGGTATAATATGGTAATAAAACTGTACATTTTATAGAAAAAGTAAAAGGATTTTTATCTTATGTATTTCTGGAAATTATTTCAAATATTATGTAATTTTTTAAATATTGAAAATTAAACTTCAAACATCATCTAATTTCTCTATTATAATTTCTATGTAAAGATAATACACTGCTGAAAGTTTATGCGGACAAATAATATTTATTTATTGTTAACTATATAATTTTTAAAGTTTAATTTAATATTTCTGGAAACATTAACAAATAGAATTTTGAAAATTATGGATAACTAATAATAAATTAATAAGGTATGAATAATTTATAAGATAAATGCCGGGTAAATGTTTGACAATATGTAATATGCCTATAAGACTGTAGGCTGAAAATGAAGCTCACAATCTCATTTTTTGATTAAATCTGATTCTTGCAATTTTAACCAACCCTTTTAAAGTTTGACTGCTAATAATACAGAAACGTATTTAGTATTACGTGGAAGGAAAAGAGTACCTACTTAGAAATATTTCCAGCTCCAGCAATTATTTAAGCTCGGAAAATTTAAAAATGACAACCTAAGTAAAAGTTGTCATTCATTCAGTGGATGAAATGAAGTTTTGGATTAAGTCCTAATTTAATCCTATAAAAGTGTGTTGCATTCTTAAATTACGATAGTTAAGTCGGTTTTTAGTGGTTTCTTTAAGCTAAAAATTACTCGAGTCGTCAAGTAAGCTATAAAAAGGAGTGTGACCTTATTTCTTCAAAATGTTAATGATTTAATCTTTTTTTTCTAATTTAAAAATTAGCTGATAAACCATTGTACAATCGGGGTAAGTCTGATATAAAACCTTATTGCAAGTCAGTAGTTGTTAGTTACTGATGACTAAACGAGACGGTCGTTAGCTAAAGCGGTTATGTGCGTTGCTGCTAATGCGGAATGCCTGGTTCGATTCCGGGCTCAGTAAAACTTTATTCTGACCGTCTCCCCTCGGAAGGCAATGCCAAACCACTGAGGTGTAATCTGCCTGGTACAGCCTCTCTGGAGATGAAGTGTATACACTTCCCGCGGTTCGGAGCTCGCGTTAAGCAGTAGGTCCCCTATGTGTGTGATAATACTTCAAACGCATAACACATGCATAGGAGAGAGGTCGCCAACGTCCGGGGGACCGGATATGGCACACGAAGAAGAAGAAGAAGAAGATGACTAAACATAAACAACGATCTACAGCTTAACGTGGAATCTAAACCACGGCACAAATAATTTTATAGCAACTGAGAATTGAACCTATATCCCAATTTGCAGAGCCTAACTCCCCAACTCACATTTACAATAAATTGTAAAAACAAAAAAAGGATTACAAATTATGAATTGTGTTTTTTAATATTTAAATTAACTCAAAATATGATAGAAAAATCGTGATAAAACAGTTTCGTGGCAGTAAATTAAGTTTTATCGAGTTTTTCCATCAATTTTTGAGTTAATTCAAATATTGAAAAACCATTAACATATTTAGAAATAATTACTGAATCTTCGTACAGATTCATAATTTTTAATTCTTGAATCGTTTATCTTATTTTGAGTTTCTAAGTTACTTATTTTAAATTTCGTGGCAATAATGAAATTAAATTTACTTTTACGACACTTTTTATAATTGGCTAATCCAAACATTAGCAAATCACAAAAAAATTGGTATTATAGCAATTAAACTAAATAAAATTATGCGTAAATCTAAAAATATATTATTATTTAACCCCTATAATTTCCTTCATGCCACCCTCAATTGAACCCTTGCGTAAGCTTTCAAAATTGATTATTTTTGAAAATTGTTAAGGATATTTTCAGGATTCGAGTGTTTCAAAATTTACACATTTTTGGTGCATATATGAAATTCTGAATGTAAATAAAAAAAGTGTTTGTTCTAGCTCTATTGGAAATAGACATGGTGAAGAAAAACCTTTTTTTATTGAAAATGGTAAAAATTAAGTATAATAAATTAATACAACTTTCGTTAGCCACTTTTATTCATAGGTTTGACAGAAAATTTACAAAAACTCCTTTTTGTAAATAAAATAAGCTTTACAAAAAAAAATCTAATTTTCATTTAACATTTGATGAAAATTGTAAAATTTAGTTTTTTGGACATTTCAATATTTACTAGTCGTTTTGAAAATATTTTTAATTACAAAAAGCAGTTTTTGGAAATTTTCTGATAATTATATGAATTAAAGTGATCGTAGCCAAGATATTAATTTTTTAGTATTAATTTTTAGTATTACAAAGTAGATTATAATCCTTAATTGGATAAATTTGGTGGGCTACAACTTTAATTTAGTACATTTTTTGAAAACCAATCCATTTCAAAGAAAAGCTAAGATTAGAAGGAAGAAAAGTACAAGACACTACACGCGGTGCAGAAAACAAGTACAAATTATTTAACTCAAATGACAATTCTATGAGATAATTATTATTTTAATTGAAAGATAATAAATTATAGATTTTTGTTATCAACGCGCTATCGTAAAAATAATTTTAAAAGTTCAAACAAAGAGTCGACTAAATACGAATTTTGTCGAGTGAGAACTGTGAATTCTGTGGTAAATTGCATACTTTATCAACAAACGATTTCAGTATTTTTACGAAATGGATTAGTTTTCCAAAATCGTTTAATACGTTAAAGCAGTGGTACTTGACCGGTATTCCGCAAACTTGTTTTAAATGTTCTGCGAAATTAGGAATTATTAAAATTTATTATTTTATATATTTTTTTAACAATAATTTTTAATCATATTTTTGATTTTAATCATGCATATTTTTATATTGTTAGCTTTATTATAGTAGTGTAGAGAAGGAAGCAAAAAGATGGTTAGAAAAGCAATGTCCGAATGAATTCTCTAAAATCCCTCGTAAGCTTAGCTTCCAATTGGGGATTTTAGTTCCCATCGTGTTTTTCGCCTATAAATGGTTTAATTTTACGAAAAATTATTATCAAAATAAATTGGATAGCATAAAATTCTCTACAACAAAGATTTTTCACAATTAACCTTTCAGTCCACACCAGAAATCTGCAAAAATTGTTCAATCTTGCAAATATCCAGGTAAGTTGAAATTTTGCAGATATGTGTCAAATGTGGTTGGAATTCCCAAAAATCCACTGTCAGCTTCTTCCCCAATTGAAGATTTTAGCCCTCTAACACGGGATTACGTCTATAACTCGCTTAATTTCATTTTTAGTGAAAATTATCATCTCATCAAAATTAAAGAGCAAACAAATTCTCTGCAGAATATATATGACATAATTTACAACTATTTCGAAATGATTTTTTTAAATAATAATTCTTATTCGGAATACTGAACAATAATTTCATGCATTTCATCATCTGAAATAAATTCTGAAAATATTTATTTTGTAGAGGATATTCTTCTCTTCAACTTTCGTCTGACGAGATTTTCTGTAAAAATTAAATTAAGTGAATTATAGGTAAAAATAGGTGAAAATGAGGAGAAAAGCCGACAGCGATTTTAGACGACTTTTGGAGGAGGTTTTACAAGCTAAATATGTATTTTGTATTATACCTATATATTTCCCAAACTATCTTGGACGTAACATCACAGGGGGTCAGAGAAGGTTTTTGCCCCCCCCCCCCCCTGAAGCCTATAGTTTTTGGCGCCCCTTCATGTTCTATAAACACAAATACAAAGTACGACGATAAACTTGAAAAAAGAATAATAAATAACTCCAAAATGCCAAGGTAAATGATTAATATTGGGATAACAGGTATCTCCTTGCCAAATGATACAAATAATCTTGTCTACCAGTTTCGGTTATATTTAACCATCATCAGGACAATCGTCAATAAATAATACTCGTACTTAATTCCAGGAATGCTTTAGCATCATCCAAAATAATATATCCAAATCTCAACCATATTTTACTATTTTGCTTTAAAAAAATCTTCAGTAGTGCTAAAAAAATTTGGGGCTGCACAGAAACATTGATTGTATTTGCAGCTCAGTAGGATAAAAAAAATTATCAAGTTGCCGTTGTGCAAATTGTTACAGAAATTATGCATCTTTCATTAAATATCCATATTGGATCAGTCATTGGGTAGTTTTGTTTGGAAATAACTCTGAAATAAGATTTTTTTTTTCATAAATCCTTTAGTTTGGCATCGCAAAAGAGCCCCTAAGGTTTTGACATCAGGGTCGTATCAGTACATGGGTAAATTTGTCGAAAAAGTCCAAAAATCACAAAGTCATCAATTGGCCGTTTCCTATATGTGCATTCATTGTTCAAAATAGGTATTACTACTTATAGGTATTACTTATAGGCACTACAAGAATTTTCTTTTGTTTCACTTAAAATTTTACTTACTTTAAATCTTATCTTATATTATTTTGTCGTGGGATGCACCAAAAACGAATAAATGATGAAAACCTGAAAATAGCCTTAAAAAACAGTAAAAAGTGATCAACTGTGAAAGCTCACAGTTAAGACTCTATTAGGGTTCAAAAGTTGTTCTGAGCCACTTTTACGTCAAATTGATAAACAAAAATGTCTACATCAAAATCTGAAAACTACGGTATTATAAGCAAAATTCTTATTAAATTCTTATTCAGTATAATTTAGCTTAAAGCTATTTTACAAGGTTATCACAAACTTGTAACAATCTTGTCGTCGACATGTGTAAAAGTTGTCGTTAGAAAGCGTGTAAGCTTGTGAAAAGCTTATGAAAAGGTTACTAGTTGACGCGCTTCTAAGCTTTGCTGAAACTTTTCACAACCTTGTAATGATTAGCATTATGACTTTTCACGAACTTGTCGGTTATAAGCTAGTCGAAATCTTGATATTTACAAGCTTTTCACAATGTTGTCAGTAGATAAACAGTGGAAATTCTGGAATACTTTTTTTAGTTCAGTCAAATCCAGATTTAATTGATTGGATTTTATTTCCAAGTTTGATGTTAATTTTTGAAATTATTTGATAATCTCGTGGGTAATTGCATGAGATCGTGGATTTAATTATTATTTGATTAATGAATTCAATCAAATCTCAAATTAAAACCAATCAATTAAATCTGGGCTTAGAAAAATGTCGATAAAAATAGTGTTCCAGACGTCCCACTGTTTATCTACTGTTGTCGTTAAAAAGCGTGCAAGCTTGCAAAAGGGTTATTGTAAAGTTGCTAGTTGACGCTAGAAAGCTTTTCTGAAACTTCTTGCAACCTTATAATGACAAGCATACGATTTTTCACGAGTTTGTCATTGGCAAGCTTGTCATGACAAGTTTGTCAATATTTATACAAAAAATATTGTATAAACCTTGTTACAAGCATTTCAAGCCCAGCTTTTCGTGAAAAGCCTTGTATCAAGTTTATTGTAAGGTTTCCCAACAAACATTTTAGCTGTAAATCGGCTGTTAACTTAGCTACGGCTACAGTCAGCACAAGAGATATTGTCATCGTGTTAGGAGACTTTAACGCTAAAGTTGGATCGACTGAAATGGACAACCATATTCGCGACACAATTGGTAAATATGGGAGTGGAGAGAGGAATGAAAGGGGCGAGAGGCTCATACAGTTTGCAACTGGAAACAACCTAACAATAATGAATACAGTCTTTAAACACCACACAAGACGCCTCTCCACATGGACTTCTCCAGATGGAAACACAAAGAACCAGATTGACTATATCCTAATTAACAAAAGATGGAGAAGCTCATTTAAAAACGTGAAAACCAAACCAAGTGCGGAGTGTGGAACTGACCATCGCCTACTGACCGGAGATTTTATAATAAAGCTGCGAAGGATTAAAATGGAAAGAAAAACAAGAAGAATGTATATCGACAACCCATGGGACTTCCGACATAATCTGTCTGTCAAAAAACAACCTGAAGAGACAGACGACTCTAACAGACTATGGAGCAGTACGGAAAAATGGATAAAGGAGGCAGCTCGAGACTGCTCGAAATCGATAGTCAGAGAAAAGAAGAAACATTGGATGATAGATCAGACGCTGCAAATGGTGGAAGAAAGGAGAAAGGTTCGTATAGATGATATGGATCCAAGAGATAAAGCAATGAAAATTCGACAAATCAGCAGGAATATTAAGAGAGAGTCACGAAGAGATAAGAACCAACACATAAATCGAATATGTATAGAAGCAGAACAACATGCAATCCAAAATAATACCCGAGACCTATATAAGAAAGTCAGATATCTATCCCGGGAATTCAAACCAAAAACTCAAATCATAACAGATGTACATGGAGGAACAACAACCAACATAAAAGAAATAGCTGAAGTCTGGAAAGAGTACTGTTCGAAGCTCTATAACGACGAGGATGCAACATCGAATGATGAAGAAGATGAGGGAAGACAATACGAACTCGAACCAACAATCCTAAGGAGCGAAGTAAAGAGGGCCATCGAGAAACTTAGAAATGAAAAGGCACCTGGCCCGGATGACATCACGGCAGAGATAATAAAGGCAATGGGTGAAATGGGAATCGATATAATGACAAAAATATGCAGATGTATATGGACACACGGAAAATGGCCGAAGAAATGGTCCTCGTCTATCATGATACCCATACACAAAAAAGGAACAACTACCCTATGCAATAATTATAGAACAATAGCATTAATCTCTCATGCCAGCAAAGTTATGCTGCACATACTAGCTAGCAGAATAAACGCCTTTCTGCTACCACAGATAGCGGAAGAACAATCCGGTTTTATGCCAGGAAAGGGCACCCGAGAGCAGATACTAAATGTGAGACAAATCATTGAAAAAGCAAGAGAGTTCCAGGTGAACGTATTTATATGTTTCGTGGACTACAGCAAAGCCTTCGACAAGGTAAAATGGAACAAGTTATGGAGAATAATGGAAGAAATGGGGACGCCCATGCACCTCATAGAACTAATCAAAGAACTATATGATAATAATGAGGCATATGTAAACGTATGCGAAACCCGATCAAAACCATTTAAAATAATGACTGGAGTCAGACAGGGGTGCATACTATCTCCTATACTGTTCAACATATACACGGAACATATAATGCGAAAAGTTCTGGATGACTGGGATGGCGGTGTCTCAATAGGGGGAAAAAGAATCACCAATTTGCGACATGCGGATGATACTGTCATATTTGCGACCGAAGAAGAGGAAATGCGGACAATCATGGCACGGCTTACACGAGAGAGTAGACTCTTTGGTTTGGAAATAAATAGAAACAAAACAAAAATAATGATCATAGATAGGGCAAACAATAACATGCCACAAATACAAAGAGTGGCAAATCTTGAGGTGGTCAACAGTTTCCAATATCTAGGATCAAGGATAGACAACACGGGTGGATGCGAACACGAAATAAGAAGACGATTGGCGATAGCCAGAACAGCTATGACGAAACTCAAAAAAATATGGACAGATAGATCCGTAACAGTTAACACCAAGCTAAAACTAGTGCGATCCTTGATCTTTCCCATAGCAATATACGCATCAGGAACATGGACAATTAACAGGTAATCAACCAACAGTACCTAACATATCTTGGACATATTGCGAGAAAGACCGACGCCATGGAAAAGACAATTGTGGCAGGCAAAATAGAAGGACGCCGACCAAGGGGCAGATCACCAACACGCTGGATCGATCGCACAAGGAACTTAATAGGATGCGGACTACATGAATCAGTTACAACGGCACAAGACAGAGAGGCCTGGCGACAGATAGTCAGACAAACTCTACATTGATACCACCACACCCTGACGAAGGGTTATGGACTGAAGATAGAGAGAAAGAGCCATTTAATATGCGATTTACAGCTAAAATGTTTGTTGAATTTACTACGTAAATCTTGCCATGGAAAGCTTAAAACAAGCAAGCAGCAGGCTTGCCATAATCTTATATATTATCTGGGAGGATGAATAGAAAACGGCCAATTCATGACATTGTGATTTTTGGACTTTTTCCGACAATTTTGCCACCGTCACGATTCGAACCGAATGTCGAAAACTTAGGGGCTCATTGCTGATACAAAAATAAAGGGTTTAAACAAAAAATAGAAAGCATTTCCCAGTTATTTCCGCACATACGCATTTTTTGTGACGTAGGTAATAATTGGACTGTATATTTTATGTAAAAAATCAATAATTTTCTGAAATATAATATAAGACTACAAACTCAGGGATCAGAGTTTTTTTTTACTCCGATAGTAGTAATTTTAATTGGCCTATTATATTATTTTCCAATTATTTTAGCTTGTTCACATTTTGTTGTGATTTTAAGCAAATGTTCTCCATTTCTTTTGACTTTAGCCCTACCGTGATGTAGTCGGCTACAATTAATAAAGAATTTTCTGTAGAACAGTTTTTTTTCAAAATTTTTTTAAAGCTAAAATAATGTAGTTCTAATTGTAAGTTTAATGAAACCATCTCGAAGTTGAAGCAATAAAAATTATGAATTGGAAAAAAAGGGGTGGAGGGAAATTTATGAAAATTTGAAAAATGATAGTTTAAGACATGTTTCGATTTTGTTAGATCGTCCTCGGGTAAGCTTAATCAATAAATGAACAAAAATTATTTAATGAAATAATGGGAAATTTAAGATAAAGTGGAAATACCGATGATAAAAATAATTAAAGTAACGATAAGAAATTTAAACTGAAAACAGGAAATAAAACTAATAATACAGGAAAAATTGTTCTACTGTACAAAAAATTTCCTATTTTTAATTTTTAAATTTTGTTTTAATTTTAATTGCCCTTCATTTATTTAGTTATTATGCTTACCGAAATCTAACAAAATCGAAATATTGTTTCAAATCGAATAATTCCCCTATTTTCTTATATACTAATTTATGATTTTCATTATTTTAAATTTTCAATTTCTGGAACATTTCTAATTTTGTGTTTGGTTCAAGAATTTATAGGTATAATTAAATTATTTGAACATTATTTTCCGTTAAAAGTTATTTTTGAACATTTTATAAAGAGCGATTCATAAGAGGTGTCATTTTGAATTGTGCGGCATTTCCGCTCTATAGATTGGAACGTTACACGTTCGACGAACCTATAGTTATTATGAAAACAATTTACCAAATGCCAAAATTACAATTCGTGAAATTTTCTTTCGTTCTCTCGACGCGACGTGCTGACATCAATAAATTGGTCGCCTATAGATATTGCGATTTGAAGAAATTAGACTTTTTGTCTTTGGAGCTACATGTTGGGAAAAGGCTATGTTGACAAACCTCAAACGATTCCAGACCTCAATAACAATATTAGGCATGAAACTGCAAATATTGAGTCTCATTTATGCGAAAAAGTAACGGAAAATTTTGCCAAAAGAATAAAGTCACGCCAGCAGAGCCGTGGAGGACATTTGAATGATGAGTTCCACCAAGCCCAGCTGAAGAAAAGTTTTGACTATGGGCTAATGGTAAGAGTTGCGTCTAGCATGACCGCCGAATTTGACTAGTACAACTTTTTTATAGTGGGCAAAGAAGTCCTTTATACGCTTGATTTAGAATTAGGGCTCCATTGTAAACTTTAAGAATTAACTAGTTAATTTTAAAAAAACTAGCAACAATTTTAGCTAGCAAAAATTTTTTGAAAGGTGAAATTTGGCAGATTTGTGTATTTAATTGTCGAATCCCCTCCCCCAAAAATCCCCTGTTAACTTCTCCCTCAATTGCTAATTTATGTAGTTCCTCGAACGTGGCTTTTCGTCTATAACTCGCTTAATTTCATTTTCAGGCAAAATTATAATCAGACCAAAATTGAAGAGCACAAAATTCTCTACAAAATAGATAATTTAGAATTCACTTCTGTTGTTTAAGATTAATTATTTTTTACCATTTTCAATTTTTTAAATAAAACTAATTTCGACTTTATGGAATTGATTTTAGAAGGAAAATTTTAAAAAGTCTATAGTGTAGAGTAGCATCCTAAAATTTTTTAGGATTAACATGAATTTCCCTTTCTATATTATTAGAAACATACATATTATATAGGGTGTTTATTTAGCTGCATGAGAACTTCAAATTGAAATAAAACATTAAAATTAAAGGAATGTTTTTTTAATTATTTTTTTATTAAAGTAAATTTAATACTATTTATGATTTGAAAATGATTTCCAGCATGATTCACTTCCACCACGACTAATCGTTACGAAGCTCATCAGATCAGTTCAACTTTTGACCACTTTTTCCAATATTTTTGGCCTTATTTCATAAATAGTTTGCCGAATATTGACCTCCAATGCAGAGCCGTAGCAAGGGTGAGGCGACTGAGGCGTTTGCCTCAGGCGCCATCGCAATGGGGACGCTAAACCTTGACAAAACCCAATAAATGATGGTTTGAAATTTTCAAAAACTAAGAATCTTTTGGGGGGGGGGGCGCATATATTCAAATTTGACTGAATTCCAAAATTTGACCACGATTTTATTTGCAACCTTGCCTAAAATTCCCTGCTAGCCTTTTCCCCAAATGGGGATTTTAATCCTCTACAGTAGTTTTTCGTCGATAACTCGCTTACTTTCATTTTTAGTGAAAATTATCATCAAATCAAAATTGAAGAGTACAAAATTCTCCATAAAACAGATTAACAAAATTTGCCTACATCATACTAAGTATTTATGAAATGAAATAAAAAGAAAATCCAGAGAAAACAATTGAAAAAAGTTTTGAATAATTTTTATTCTGAATAAAAATTTCGTACATTTAAACTTCACCATCGATGGTGAACAAAACAAAACGAGGTTTCAGGATTTACTTCAGATCTGTAGGGATCAGTTTTGTAGGGAATTTTCTCCTCTTCATTTTTGGTGCAATGACTAGGGGAAGACAGGGGATTTTAGGAAATTTGATTCCAACCCCCGCGTTCTTCTACATTTCCCTTTAACTGACTGGGTAACCGGCAAAAATATCACATTATCATCGAGACAATTATTCAAATATATTTAAATAGGCGTTTCAATTTAAGATCGCAGCGCCGTAGTGGTCACTAGTGGTATTAATAATGCTGGTACATATGTTTTCGGATAGTTATGTATTAAATATATTTTTAATTGTATTACGATACGTTTGTGTTTGTTTATTGTAATAATTTGATATAATTATTTTAATTACCTTTTGAATTTGAAATAATTATTTGCAACAACCGAATAGGGTTAGAAAATGTGACATATCCTTGGTAACATACCCACATTGGTAGTTCAAAAATTTTCCGCAAGGTAGCGTATCGCTTATCTTGAAACGCCTATCCTACCGATAAAAATAATCGGTTACTGTGCAGTTACTCTAACCACTCGAAACAAAATTTCTTCAGCTACACACTAAAGAACAAAGTTTATAGAGTTGATTTATATAAATATTATATTATATGAACCGGGTCCAAATTTTTGAAATAATCGATTTTGAACTTAGCAAATTTAATGAGATTCAGGGCGCGTCGCTCATTCTGTTGACAGTCCGTGCGCTATGAATGACCCTAACACTTAGAGTATTTCGAACCGGCAGATGCAGCTCGACTCTCGTACATGTAACATCGATTATTTTTTGTTTTTACGCGATTTTTTTGGGGGTGAAACGTAATAGTTTACTGCCCCATACCGCAACTATACTTTTTAATGCTTTTTCGAGGTTCTCTCGCATCCCGGTTTTCTTGATGGGTGGCGCTTCTCGTATGTTTAGCCTAGTAACCAGAGTCAAAACCGCTCTGTAGGGGTGCAACGCGGAGCGGAGCGGCGCCCCGGAAGAGTAGGTTTTGACGATGAATTACCCTCCCTATCGAATGCACACCCCAAAAATGGAAGACAAAAAAAATTTAATTTTTTCACTTTTTCGGAAATACACGTGTTATTTTCCATTTTTTTGCGAATATTTATTACTAATATCTACTAATCACACCCCCATCTATCCGAATTTCAAAGAAAAATTCAAATCGGAGCAAAAAAATTTTACGCATTTTCAAGGGACCACGGGCGACATCGACCGGGGTCTACCGCATACTCGATGCTACTTTCCCGTACTTTTTAAAAGTCGATTTTGGGGTTGTTTTTACAGTTTTCATACAAAATATTTTTTCTATAGCCTAAAATAAGCCTGTTCTTTAGTGTAGCTGAAGAAATTTTTTTTCAGCCGGTTAGATTAACTGCACAGTCGCCAAATAATCTTCATATTCGGGGAGGGCATATTGCGTTACGTTACGATGGAAACGGCGATTCTGACATATTATGCCTATTTTATATAAGATCTTGAGAAGTTCCTAACGATAAAAATCGATATCACATGACCGGGGGGTCTGGGGGGTATTCCATACCCCCCAGGTACACTTGCCATTATTCAGAACCATCAAAATTTATTATTTTTCGTTGAATCTTTTGAAATTTTCGTTTGTAATACCGAGGGATGTAAAAGTGAAAGTTTTTCTTTCGCAATAAATTAAGTGTACCTGGGGGATATTCCATACCCCCCCCCCAAGATCCCTTCGTTCTAAATGAGTTTCTGATAAGCATCCATTTGTTTTCATTACTCTAAGTCAGCGCCGCGAAATGATAAGAATCTTTTGGGAGGGGGGCGCATATATTCAAATTTGCCTCAGACGCCACAAGAGCTTGCTACGGCGCTGCTCCAATACTTCCAGAGTTGTTGGTTTGTTAGCATAAACCATGAATTTCACATACCCCCAAAAAAATAATCTGGAGGCGTCAAATCACACGATCTTGGAGACCAATTGATAGGACCATTTCTTGAAATAATGTTGTCACCAAATTGTCCTTTCAATAAATCGATGGTTTCGGTTGCTGTGTGGCACGTAGCACCATCCTGTTGGAACCATAAGATGTCGATGTTTAACTCTAGGATTTTTGGAAACAAAAATGTATTGAGCATGTGTAGATATCTCACACCATTCACCGTAACGGTAGCTCCTTCCTCATTTCGAAAGAAATATGGACCGATGATGCCGTTGGCGTGTATTCCACACCAAACAATCAATTTGAATGGATGCAATTGAGTCTCAAGATAATGTTCCGGAATGGTCTCAGTCCATACATGGCAAATTTGCTTGTGCACATACCCATTCAACCAGAAATGTGCCTCGTCACTGAACAAAATTTGGCGGTAAAAAAATGGATCCAACTTCCAACTGGTTGTGAGCCCAATCTGACGCAATCGATGATCATTAGGCTTCAATTCTTGAACCAACTGGATCTTATAAGGATGAAAACCGAGATCTTGATGTAAAATTTTCCATGTAGTGGGCGGACTTATTGATTTTGAGAAGGCTTTTGATATGGTTCAGCACGAACACCTAATTGAGTGCCTGAACAAAACAACCATAGATGAAAAGGACAAACGCATTATTGTTAATCTCTACTGGAGACAGACGGGAAATGTTCGCGTGGAAGATGATATTTCGGAGGATTTTCGAGTTCAGAGGGGAGTCCGACAGGGCTACCTATACTCTTTAACATATATGCAGAATATATTTTCAGAGAAGCCCTAGAAGAGACCACAGAGGGCATAATAGTAAATGGTGAAATAATAAACAACTTAAGATATGCAGATGACACAGTCCTTCTGTCGGACAGCCCCGAGGGACTACAGAGCTTGATAGACAGAGTCATCGCGGCGAGTGAGAAATACGGTATGCGATTGAACATAAAAAAGACAAAGGTCATGATAATCAGCAAAACGTCGAATCTTGATGCACAATGCTATGCGTATGGAGAGCCATTGCAGAATGTTACATCTTTTACATACCTGGGCAGCTCGCTTAACGCAAACTGAGATCATGCCCAAGAGATTAGGATCAGAATAGAGAGAGCAAGAAGCACATTTATGAAGATGAAGAAGGTACTTAACAATATGACCCTAAATTTACATCTCAGGGTAAGAGTGCTACGATGCTATATATTCTCTGTACTCCTATACGGCGCGGAGGCATGGACCCTGACAGAGGACTCAGCTAAACGTCTGGAAGCATTTGAGTTCTGGTGTTACAGGCGTATGCTCCGAATATCATGGACACATATGGTTACCAACGATACTGTGCTGCAACGTATGGATAAGGGCAAGGAAATAATAAAAACAGTGAGAGAAAGAAAACTCCGATACTTTGGTCACGTGATGAGAAATGAAAAGTACCGCATACTCCAACTGATTCTGCAAGGAAAGTTTGAAGGTAGAAGAGGACCCGGACGACGAAGAATTTCCTGGCTACGAAACTTAAGGCAATGGACCGGAATGACGTCTTCAGCGTTGTTTAGAGCAACGGCTGATAAAGTAAAATGGGCTATGATGATCGCCAACGTCCACAGTGGATAGGGCACTAGAAGAAGAAGAAGTGGACGGACAAAGCCCAAGTTGTTGAGCACGATGGCGAATTGAAATGTTTGGGTTGTCTTGGGCGAAGAGCTCTATAAGTTGCTCTATAAAAATTTTTTGAAAAAATATAAGACTTCAAATTTAGGAGTCAGAACTTTTTACTCCAATAGTAGTTGTTTTTCAGTTGGCTTTTATTGGCATTAGGATTAATTCTTAAATTTCCTGGCTACGAAACTTAAGGCAATGGACCGGAATGACGTCTTCAGCGTTGTTTAGAGCAACGGCTGATAAAGTAAAATGGGCTATGATGATCGCCAACGTCCACAGTGGATAGGGCACTAGAAGAAGAAGAAGTGGACGGACAAAGCCCAAGTTGTTGAGCACGATGGCGAATTGAAATGTTTGGGTTCTCTTGGGCGAAGAGCTCTATAAGTTTCGCAAACGGAACTCTGACTTTGAAAATAAATTTCCACAATTTGGTAGCGTTGTTCAAGTGTTAATTTCATGATTAAATGACAAACCTTTCTGAACATAAATGTCAAAGAACTGTCGCTTTAACAAACTTCATTCAAAAATTATCCCTATTGAAAGATCTCATGCAGCTATAAAAACACCCCATATTTGATAAAGCTCAGAACTTATATTATTATATTTTGTGAATAATTTTTTGAAAAAATATAAGACTTCAAATTCAGGAGTCAGAACTTTTTACTCCAATAGTAGTTGTTTTTCAGTTGGCTTTTATTGGCATTAGGATTAATTCTTAAATTTCCTGGCTACGAAACTTAAGGCAATGGACCGGAATGACGTCTTCAGCGTTGTTTAGAGCAACGGCTGATAAAGTAAAATGGACTATGATGATCGCCAACGTCCACAGTGGATAGGGCACTAGAAGAAGAAGAAGTGGACGGACAAAGCCCAATTTGTTGAGCACGATGGCGAATTGAAATGTTTGGGTTCTCTTGGGCGAAGAGCTCTATAAGTTTCGCAAACGGAACTCTGACTTTGAAAATAAATTTCCACAATTTGGTAGCGTTGTTCAAGTGTTAATTTCATGATTAAATGACAAACCTTTCTGAACATAAATGTCAAAGAACTGTCGCTTTAACAAACTTCATTCAAAAATTATCCCTATTGAAAGATCTCATGCAGCTATAAAAACACCCCATATTTGATAAAGCTCAGAACTTATATTATTATATTTTGTGAATAATTTTTTGAAAAAATATAAGACTTCAAATTCAGGAGTCAGAACTTTTTACTCCAATAGTAGTTGTTTTTCAGTTGGCTTTTATTGGCATTAGGATTAATTCTTAAATTTCCTGGCTACGAAACTTAAGGCAATGGACCGGAATGACGTCTTCAGCGTTGTTTAGAGCAACGGCTGATAAAGTAAAATGGACTATGATGATCGCCAACGTCCACAGTGGATAGGGCACTAGAAGAAGAAGAAGTGGACGGACAAAGCCCAATTTGTTGAGCACGATGGCGAATTGAAATGTTTGGGTTCTCTTGGGCGAAGAGCTCTATAAGTTTCGCAAACGGAACTCTGACTTTGAAAATAAATTTCCACAATTTGGTAGCGTTGTTCAAGTGTTAATTTCATGATTAAATGACAAACCTTTCTGAACATAAATGTCAAAGAACTGTCGCTTTAACAAACTTCATTCAAAAATTATCCCTATTGAAAGATCTCATGCAGCTATAAAAACACCCCATATTTGATAAAGCTCAGAACTTATATTATTATATTTTGTGAATAATTTTTTGAAAAAATATAAGACTTCAAATTCAGGAGTCAGAACTTTTTACTCCAATAGTAGTTGTTTTTCAGTTGGCTTTTATTGGCATTAGGATTAATTCTTAAATTTCCTGGCTACGAAACTTAAGGCAATGTACCGGAATGACGTCTTCAGCGTTGTTTAGAGCAACGGCTGATAAAGTAAAATGGGCTATGATGATCGCCAACGTCCACAGTGGATAGGGCACTAGAAGAAGAAGAAGTGGACGGACAAAGCCCAATTTGTTGAGCACGATGGCGAATTGAAATGTTTGGGTTCTCTTGGGCGAAGAGCTCTATAAGTTTCGCAAACGGAACTCTGACTTTGAAAATAAATTTCCACAATTTGGTAGCGTTGTTCAAGTGTTAATTTCATGATTAAATGACAAACCTTTCTGAACATAAATGTCAAAGAACTGTCGCTTTAACAAACTTCATTCAAAAATTATCCCTATTGAAAGATCTCATGCAGCTATAAAAACACCCCATATTTGATAAAGCTCAGAACTTATATTATTATATTTTGTGAATAATTTTTTGAAAAAATATAAGACTTCAAATTCAGGAGTCAGAACTTTTTACTCCAATAGTAGTTGTTTTTCAGTTGGCTTTTATTGGCATTAGGATTAATTCTTAAATTTCCTGGCTACGAAACTTAAGGCAATGTACCGGAATGACGTCTTCAGCGTTGTTTAGAGCAACGGCTGATAAAGTAAAATGGGCTATGATGATCGCCAACGTCCACAGTGGATAGGGCACTAGAAGAAGAAGAAGTGGACGGACAAAGCCCAATTTGTTGAGCACGATGGCGAATTGAAATGTTTGGGTTCTCTTGGGCGAAGAGCTCTATAAGTTTCGCAAACGGAACTCTGACTTTGAAAATAAATTTCCACAATTTGGTAGCGTTGTTCAAGTGTTAATTTCATGATTAAATGACAAACCTTTCTGAACATAAATGTCAAAGAACTGTCGCTTTAACAAACTTCATTCAAAAATTATCCCTATTGAAAGATCTCATGCAGCTATAAAAACACCCCATATTTGATAAAGCTCAGAACTTATATTATTATATTTTGTGAATAATTTTTTGAAAAAATATAAGACTTCAAATTCAGGAGTCAGAACTTTTTACTCCAATAGTAGATGTTTTTCAGTTGACTTTTATTGGCATTAGGATTAATTGATTAAGACTTTTTTAGGATTAATCTCCAATTATTTTTGCTTGTTCACATTGTTTTGTGACGTTAAGTGCCTTGATGATGTGTACCAGATAGAGCACGAAACTAATTGGCAACAATTAAAAAAAAATTTCTGCAGAAGAGTGTTTTTTTCAAGATTTTATTTAATTGACACTTGCGGGTTTTTTATCATTTTAATAGGTAATAGTAATGCAAAATTGAAACCATCTCAGAAATTCAAAATTTGAAGTTGAAACATCAAAAATGACGGTGTAACTGACGGGTATTTTAAAAACGACAGCTTGCATGTTTCGATTTTGTTAGGTCGTTCTCAGGTAAGGGGTCATCCATTAATTACGTAAAGGTTTTTTGGGAGGGAGGGGGGTATTGCATATCTTACGGACCCTTGCGAAGGGGGGGGGGTCCGACGCGACGTATTCCTTACGTAAGTTTCTTAATAGTATATTAAAGAACGAGTTTTATAATTGATGTTTTTATCGCACGAAATCTGTTTAGAAAGCGATCCGCGTAGCGGGGAGTTTTCTAAAGGATAAGTGCGATAAAAACAATTATAAAACGAGTACTTTATACAATTTTTTCTATTTTGCTTTTTTTATGGTTTAAAATTAAAAAAAAAGGACAATATTAAATGATTGTCATTTTAAAAATGTCGTTTTATTTAATGTTTGTTGGTAATACTTTGACATTTTTACAAACAATTGAAATTTGAAAAACTTTTGAAGTTTGTGTCAAATTGTAGATTTGTTCATAGTAACGAAATTATACCTGCCGTTAATAATCACTAGTCAACAAATCTAAACTTTTTTTTTATAACATTAGTAAATTTAACTATTTTTATATAAACAATGCCTATTGTTCAAGAAAATGTCGTTAAAAAGTTCGTAGCACCCTCAGATTTTTTGTTATTCGACTTTCATGAATTTACAAAAATCGTTGTTAGCTATAGCATGGAGATCATTTAAAAAATATATAATTACAACTGCATTAATGAAAATTAATTTTTATTCTGCAAAAAACATACTCTGAAAGGTTGACAAAATATAAAAAATCGTGAAAGAAAAAATTAAGATAAAAAAATTATTTTTTTCTTTTATGAACGCTATCATCTTCCCTCTGCAGGAACCAGCAAAAGTCTCCCATCATTGTTGAATCCCACCTTCCTTGGTAACGATGTTCCATTATACTTATGTCTTGGTGAAACCTTTCTCCTTGCTCGTCACTTACTGCACCCAAATTTTCAGGGAAGAAATTTAGATGGGAATGTAGAAAATGAACTTGAAGCGACATAAGGCATCCTAACTCCTTATAGTTATGTAACAGTTCTTCTATCATGTTTTCGTAGTGCACATGCTTTTTGTTGCCTAAAAACTGATCTACAACTACTTTGAAAGAAGTCCAAGCAGCCAATTCTTTAGTGTTCAATTTTAAATTGAAGTTTTCATCGCGTATTAGCTTGCGTATTTGAGGTCCAACAAATATTCCTTCTTTAAGCTTTCCATCACTTAACTTCGGAAACTTATCCTTCAAGAAAACGAAACTATCATTATTTTTGTCCAAAGCCTTCACGAACTGTTTCATTAAACCTAGTTTTATATGTAATGGTGGCAGTAATACCAGTTTTGGATCTACCAATGGAACATATTTAATATTATTTGTGCCGGGAATGAATTCTACTCGTGGAGGCCAATTCTTTACTTCATAATGTTGTTGTCTTGCACGACTATCGCACAGACACAGAAAACAACAATATTTTGTAAATCCACTTTGTAATCCAAGTAAAAGTCCTATAACTTTTAGGTCGCCACACAGTTGCCATCGATATTCTTTATATTTTATAGAGTCCAATATGAGAGACATTGACTGGTAACTTTCTTTCATATCGACAGCATGTGCTACAGGTATTGAAGGTTTTTTGTTTCCATTATGTAACAAAACTGCCTTTAAACTTGACTTAGACGAATCAATAAATAGCCGCCATTCTGATGGTTTATGTTCAAATCCTAATTCAAGTGCTAGGCCATATACATCGGTACATACACACAGTAAATCTTGATTACTATAATATGTAGACAATTTTTGGTGCCTGTTTCGGAATATTGAAATTTTGGTATTTTTATCCAAAAGATTCCATTCTTGTAACCTTGATCCCAGCAATTCTGATTTTTGTTTAGATAAATTTAAATCTCGCACTAAATCATTCAGTTCAGTTTGAGTTATTAAATGTGGTTCGGCATTGCTTCGAAAGTCGTAATCCGAAATGGAAGAAGTCGATGAACCTGCTATACCTTCTTCTATAATTTCATCTGATGAATTTAGATATTGTTCCCAATCAGAAGGTGGTTGAGGAATTGGAATGTCGATACTATGTAACACCGGTTTTATAGCAGACGGAATGTCAGGATATTTAATTTTATTTTTGTTTTTCCTTGAAAATACAGAAATTTTTGTCATACAAAAGTAACAGTCGGTAGTCGGTAGTTCCCTTAAACCACTGAACTAAAGTTACATAACACGATATACAACATTAGCCTTCCTTCCTTTAAGGAATCTCGATAATCCATTCATGCGCGTCCCTAAATTTGTTTCATGAATAACTAAAAATTGTGACGTGATAGAAATTTTTTGTTTGCATATTTGGAATCAGGGCACCAAAATAAACTAAAAAACATTGTTTTCGTATATGTTAGAAAAACCTTGTTAACTAGTGTAATTTTCCTTATTTATTATTATATCTTTAATTTATAGTTAATTAAAATGTTTAACACAAATTTGGAGATTTTTAATGTGATTTAAAATGACATTCGTTTCAATAATTAATATTATTTTCAATGACGTTTATGCTGCCAACCTCTTAAAACAAAAAATTGCGTATCGTAATGAGTCCATTTCGATACCCATTCGCGTATCGAAATGACTTTATTTTAGACGCAAAATAGAAAAAATATTTTTTTAAATTAAATTTAAAAATCAAATATAATTTTTTCTTTTTATGTTGGTAATTATATCCAGGTATAATGGAAATACCATATATTGAAATATATTAGTAGGTACTTAAAAATCATTAAACATAGTGGCATAATAGTGTGAATTATAGAAAATGGCATCAAACTTTGGCGATCTTTACGAACGGTTTTTCATCTATGTAAATAAAAATTTAATTTAAATTTTTGTATTTATTATTATCTATATATATATAAAAATGGATGTATGTGCGTATGTATGTTCCCTATAGACTCCTAAACCGTTTGACCGATCGGAACCAAATATGGAAGAGTTATTATGTAGGTCCCTGCGCATGTTTTTGTATTGAAATAGTGCAAAAATTTGCAAAGGAAAGGAAAGTTGATTTTGAGTAGCCTGCCTTCCTTTAAGGAATCTCGATAATCCATTCACGCGCGTCCCATAGGGACGCGCGTGAATGGATTATCGAGATTCCTTAAAGGAAGGCAGGCTACTCAAAATCAACTTAAAAAACAATAATGAATGCTGTCAAACTGTCAACCGAACGACAATGCAAATACGCGTGCACGTGCTTTACGTTTCTATTTGACCAATCTTAACCAAATTTGGTGTAGAAGTTATTTACAATGCTACGAAAAACATAGGCTACTTTAGTACCTTGGAGCGAGGCCGAAGGCCGAAAAACCACGGTCTACACGTATGCCTGCGATACTCTTGAGTGAGGCCGAAGGCCGAACAACCACATCCGACACGGTCTAGATGGCTAAAGGCGGCCGGTAGGCCGACTGTGCCAGCTAGTATAATACAGTCGACTCTCGATAATTTGAACACTCGTTAATTTAAATCTCTCGATAATTTGGTAATAATTAATGGGAATTTAAAATTTGTCTCTGGTCCTTCTCTGATCCCTTGAGTTTCAATTTATCGAGAGTCGCCTGTAATTAATGGGAATTTAAAATTTTTCTCTGGTCCTTCTCTGGTCCCTTGAGTTTCAATTTATCGAGAGTCGACTGTATATTATTATTCATCTTTTATAAATATAAGGGGAGGAGAGGGGGGTCAAAATTAATTTTCTTTTAAATAATCCTTACGTAAGATGTGGGGGGGGGTTGCCACAATCTTACGTACCCTTACGTGGCGGGGGGAGGGGGTCCAAAATTACAAAAATCATCCTTACGTAATTAATGGACGGCCTCTAAGCATAATCAATAAAGTAATGAGAGTTAAATAAAGACATTTTTAGAAATTTGAAAATAATGTAATCAAGATAAAAATTATTTAATTTGGGAAACAATGGGAAATTTAAGTTGTTAAAATGGAAATATTAAAGTTAAAAATAAATAAAGTAACGATAAGAAATTAAAGTGTAGGCATTAAAGGAAAACAAAGTTTTACTGTACAAACCCAAAATAATTTCTTATTTTTTAATTTCCAAATTTGTTTTAGCTTTAATTGTCCTTCATTTATTTATTGATTATGCTTACCTAAATGATCTCATCAGATCGAAATATTGTTTCAACTTAATTAATTTCGCCCTACATTTCTTATAGTTTTTCACAACAATTTCCATTGTTTCGACTTCAAATTTTGAATTTCTGGAGCATTTCTAATTTTATGTTTGGTTCAAGAATTTATTATGCATTTAACTTACAGTTAAAATTAAATTATTTTCAGTTAAAAGTTTCTTGTAAATGAAAAATAAAACAAAATTCTACCTGTCAACATAACAAATTCAAACTCGAATTTCCCGCCCAGAAAGTAAAACCGGGATGACTTCCTAATTTTTACCCTTATTGCTCTTCATATACTGCACCGATGAGGTCTAACAGTACGAAATACGTGTTAATCCTTGTAATCAACTTTCAGGTTAACACTAATCAATAATACATTTCTTGAAAGAAAAAATGAATACCTGGAACGAGAATTAATTAAGATTTCAATATCCCATTTAGAGTAACCCTGTAATACAATAATTATTATTATCTTGTTTTATTACATCAATTTTGGTTTATAAATATCAAGTCATTATTTAAACTCGGCTATAAATTTTTCCTAATAAGAATAAAATTAATACAAATGGATTTCCTTCGGTGAATGATTGGAAATAAACGACGAGCGGGTGTCAATGGATCTTCTTTTTTTATTAGGTAGTCCCAAAAAGAAATGTAAAAAATGCAATTGTTACACCAATAATAATTTTTCATACCACAATACAAAATAACAAAAGAGTAGCGGTTAATTGTGAAAAATTAAACCTCACACCGTCAGTACCTACTTTGATAATTATAGTTTGAAGTCTAAAAATATAATATCGATTTACATAGCGAGCTTTAAAAATTACGCATTTAATAATAATTATTGTTATGTAAAATAATAAAATTAGGATTAATGATTTAAGAAGGATGATGGAATTTTACGCAATGTAAGTTTTTCCTTGCGCAAGGAAGCGACCGCACCCGCAAAACGCATAAACCGACGCGGACGTTAAGATACCGACGCAACCAGCGCAACGTTTTAATTCGAATCCGCGTGCTAAAGGCGGGCAATTGAAGCTTGGCGCATTGCAGGTACCTTCCAGCCAATAGTGTAGCGCGCCTTTACGAGTATACGTTGTAAACAAGCCGCACCCGACCCACTTTATACGTGTTTCCTACGCCTCACGAAATAGTCCCTGCAAAAGCGCTCGTTTAGAATCTTCCGAAAATTTTTGGGGTAATTATAAAGTGTTGGAAATATTAATTTTGGTGCGTTCGTAGGCTCAAACTAAAAATTTACCTTGGTTTTGTGAAAAATAGCTAGAATCAACGGCAGTACTTGGTTAGCGTTGGAATATTTACTGGTTTATGTCATAGTCGCATTATTGCGCTTGGCAGCAGCGGCAACAGCAGCAAAACCTCCCCCGCTCCCCGAGAACTTGGGTCCACAACAAAAACGACGACAGTTGGCTGCTGCATTCGGTTGTGTGCTGTCATTTCTCTGTTGTTGTTCGTCGGTGGTCAATAGAGTGTACGCCTAGTTTTATAAATCTTAAAATATCACAATGGTAAGTCGACATTTCAATTCATCCTACATTATTTTCATTTTATTTACAATTCGGCGACATATTTACGCGAATATTTTTTATTAAAATTAACGCCATCGTCTCCGAAATCTTATCGTTTGTCATAATGTTAGCCGTATCGTAAACCGGTTTAGAATTTTGCCGCAATGCGGAACTTGACACTTCAAAATGTGGTGTATTTTAGGATTGCAATAAAACCGCTTTTTACAAAAACTAAACTTTGTAATAGTTTTAGAATTTTACGTAAATAAAATGCGTAGTTTGTTATTGATTCGTTCGGGTCCGCCACTCTGTTGCTGTTTGGTCGTTACCAATTTTATCAAATTTCTCAATAATCATTGATTACCTACTTTTATCCTCCCGGAACAAAAATGCGCCGCCAAACTTGCTCTCCATATTTTATGTTTTTACGTACACGAGTGACGAATTAATAATTAACATGGTTTGTTTAACAGGCTGACCAATTAACTGAGGAACAAATTGCCGAATTCAAAGAAGCATTTTCGCTATTTGACAAAGATGGTGATGGTACAATTACAACCAAAGAATTAGGAACCGTTATGAGATCTTTAGGCCAAAATCCAACAGAGGCAGAATTGCAAGACATGATAAATGAAGTAGATGCCGATGGTAATTAATTACTCATTAAACCTGCATCATCAAGTCGCCTTAATTTTCCCATTTCCATTTGCTCCTCATTTATGACATTTTAAGCTTTAATTAAGTTTTACTAAATTTTAATTAATCACCATCACTACCACCTGCCGACAATAAATGACCCAATGCAAATGTAATCAATTTCTAATTATTTTTTTTGGCATAACTTTTGTCTCTATCTGATACCTATCTGATAAGATTGTGCAATTAGTGTTCAAAGTATGCGCCGATACCTGACCAAAATTGCACAACACCGTACAAAAACCCTCCAACTAATCTTCCTTCGATCACAGGTAATGGCACAATCGACTTTCCTGAATTTCTCACCATGATGGCCCGTAAAATGAAGGACACGGATAGTGAGGAAGAAATTCGCGAGGCATTCCGAGTGTTTGATAAAGACGGTAACGGTTTTATTTCGGCAGCCGAATTGCGTCATGTCATGACCAATTTGGGTGAGAAGCTTACAGATGAAGAAGTCGACGAAATGATCCGGGAAGCCGATATCGACGGTGATGGTCAAGTTAATTATGAAGGTTTGTGTTGCATTTAAGTTTACATATTTTTAGCTTCTTATTTTATTTGGTTTGAATTACTAAAATTGCCACATTTAGTAAATCAGTTTAAAATGGGCGTATTTGTTTAGAAGGGGGGCGGGGTCGCATTAGGGGGTTCAATTTCTGTATTAGGTTTAAGCTTTTGTTATGAAGGTGCACAGGAACAACAACCAGGCTAATCTGACCCAGAAAGTGGAAGGAAGACTTCCACACAAGTCCTTGTAGTTGTAATTTTAATATTTGTACATACGATTTTATTTATCCTGAAGTGATTAGATAAGGCAGAATTCCAAGCATGTCTGATGTCACACGTTATCATGAAAATATATCGATATTTTTTATGTTTTGTCATTGAGCTGTAAAGAATCATTAGAATGTAAACAATAGAAATGCTACAAATTTGCATGCTAATGAATAAGCTAATTTCATTCATGAACCAATCTCGCCTCTTTCTTATGATGCAGATCAAATTATATATGGTTTGTGCACAGAAGCTTTGATTGTATAAATTCCGTTTGCAATTTGAAAAAGTAACATTGCAAACGGTATTTCAAAGGGGAAATGTATGCATGTCCATCAAACAACTATTTTTGTTTGGACAGTTCAAATTTTTCTATAAACAACCTTGTAACTGGAACAATTCCAGCAAATTGGTAAATGCATGAAATTGCACATTGTCAAGTACCAACAGCTCGAGAGTTATGGTCACACGCAATTTTTTTTTCACATAAGTGCAAAATTGGTTTAAACATACTTTGCAAAAAATTACTATTTTGCAACATCAGTATAAAAAATTTAATGATAAATTAAGATCCAACGTTTTTTAAATAAAATTTAACTTTTGGAAAATTTTGTATCTTAATTTACCATTATAATAATTAACCCCAAGGGGTACCTTAGAACATTAAAATTTTAGATAACTTTTGTTTCCAAAACAAAATTGCTTCTATCAACGATATTAATTTCGCCCCCCCCCCCCGTGCTGTTTTGTCTTGTATTCAATTGGCAATTTTTTTTTAGAATTTCAATAAATGGTTTCATATATCACAACAATAATAATAATTGTTGTGGCCAATTTCATTAGTTACAAAAATCCCCCGGCACTTAAGCGTTTTTTTGTCATATAGGGGCCGTTCATGTATTACGTAAGACGTTTTTTCCTACTTTTAGACTTCCCCCTTGTAAGAAAAAATAAGAAAATGTATACCCCTCCCCCCCCCCACACTAATCTTACGTAAGATAAATTATTACCCAATGAGAAGCCTGATATTAAACATTAAAAGTGAAATTAATGAAGATATTATGTTTATTTTATATTAAAAAAAATGTTATTCACACAAATTACTTTATAGTGTAAGAAAATTGTGAAAAAAAAATTAAAAATCGGTCTTCTGAGATTTTTCGACGGATTTTGTTAGGTAATTGTTCGTACTTTATTTTACTAAAAAACGTCCTCTCGGAACCCTGAGCTTATTACCGAATTCTTCGTCAGCAGTTGCAATTTTTTATGAAGGAGTGAAAATTATGTTTTTTGGCAAAATATTTTTAAACAAATTTCTATTTCAGCTATATTGTTATCTCATATAACTCAATATAACTCATTAAAAAAATTGAAAACACTTAAGGCTGCCGTCCTAGCAGTGCTTAATATATGGGAAATTTGTCGAGATTGCGGACGCACTAGGTAAAAAAGTATGCATTTTTAGGCAACCATTTTATGATCATTGTAAAGCTAAAACTTGGCCCTTGGATCTGATATATTTTAATTCCAATCAGAAAATTAGAAATCTTGAAATTTTTGCTCTAAAGATGCTCATTTCACAGGGCATAAAGGTGACCGTGCAATAATTTTTATAATCATTACAGTTATAATTACAAACTTGAAAAGTGTTTCACATCCAGGACAAATGCTTGACCTAATTTGAAAAAAAATTTGGTACAATTATATGCATTTTTCTAAGATACTGCGTCCGAAAATAATAATAATTTTTTCTTGTTTTGAACGATTTTTTTGAAATGATGAGCAGAGTTCTGTTGCATTTCTAACGAAGTTAGTTGGATCTCGGTTAAAATATATAGTTTGTCTATTCTATATCAGAATTACTTCTTACAGTTTATTGCTCATTTATCTAATGGTATTTTCAATCGCCCATGCTTAGGACGGCAGCCTTAAAATATTTTAACATCCTCGAAATCATGAAAAAAAGAGTTTCCTAAAAATGGTCAGAGGGTTCTAATTTTTGGATATTTAAGGTTTGTGGTCCTAATAAAAACTCTGGGTTGGTGACTTCGGCGAGCGCCCGGAAGTGCCGCCATTTAAAAAAATGGCGAAAACAAAATGTTTCCTCGCAATATTTCCCTACCAGTTGACTTTAGGACGAAAATGACTTCTATAAATCTTACAGAGAATAAAATTTACTACAACTTCTATCTAAGTTATTTTTCTGTAAGTAGTTTATTGCTGAGTGCCAGCATTGTTAAATAGAGCACATTTTTGAAAATTTCAAAGACGCTTGATTTAGACCTGACTTTTTTTTATTATAAAATTTTTTTTAAATATTTTTTATAATATATAGAGTATATATTAATAGACTTTTTTAGAGAGAGTAACCAAAAATTATTAAAAAATGTCTTTTTCAATAATTCTACTATAAAAACGTTCAGCTTTCCGAATCTCTGTAGGAAATTTGTCCATTTCAAGTGAATAAATTCGTGCTACTCCCGAAAATGTGCTTTTATTCATTTCGAACGTAAATAATAATTAATAGTATTGTATTTCACATTAACATTAATACCAACAGCACCTAAATTAAATTAAATAATTTTCAAATTTTGAAATTTAATTAATAAAATAAAATCTTACGTAAGAAATTGTCTTGACCCCCCTTCCCCCGAGTAAGAAAAAATAAGATGTCAGCTACCCCCCCTCCCCCCTAAACGTCTTACGTAATACATGAACGGCCCCTAATATATAACTAGAGTCCGGATTTATATGCGATAAAAAACATCAATATAAGTACTTTATATGCGGTTAAAATTAGTCGATATATGCGGTAATATTGCTGAAATTTGGATAATATGCGGTTAAATGAAAACAAAGGAATATAATGCAAAATCGAAATTTTTAGTATTGTATAGTACATTACATAATATTATTTACATATAGTATAATTATTAATTTAGGAATTCGCAGAAATGTTATTTATTGAAATCAACGTCGCCAAATTTTCTGGATCGGACAGGTTAAGATTAGTTTAGAAGTTACAAAAAGATGGTAATTTTTTTCAGTTCCCAATAAATAAGAAGTGGTAATAAAATTTTTAATTTATTGATTTAAAAGGTTTCAGACGTGCTAATGCGTTATTTTTTTAAATGAACATGTTGCAAGGGAAAGAAATGGTCCAGAAAACGTGTACCCCCATAAATAAATGTGTTTGACAAGGTTGGATTTTGTACCACATTTTTAACATTAGGATTTTATTTTAAAAAACTTGCACCTACATATTTTATAATCTATATACAGGGTGTCCCCGTGACCGTGGAGAACCTTTGAGGTGGTGATAAAGGACACTTTTCTAAGACAAATTTTCAAATAAAATTTTTGCCCAAGTCCAAACCCTTGGGGGGTACCTCCCTTTAAAGTAATTTTTTGAATTTCTGATTTCAAACGGCCATAGCTCCGATATTATTGATTTTTTAAGGTTAATGGATTAGAACTTTTTTAAAGATCGTTCGCTTGTCTACAAATTAGGTTATAACCCCTCATCGTCTAGAATCAACGGATTTCGAGTTATAAATTAAATTAAGTGAAAAAATGTTTAAAAAATTCAGTTTTTTTTTTTAAATTTTCTTGCGAACCCCGTATCTCTTAAACGGCCCAAACCGGATAGGGAATTTAACGGGCTACAACTTTCGTCAAATAAATTTTTTTGGACAACCAACCGTTTTCACAGAAACTCTGAAAATAGTGAACAAGGTGTAGGTAAAAAAAATAAATTTACAAAATTAATTTAATAAATGCTCAAAATGGCCTCCCTCATTTTCAGCACACAGGCGTGCTCTTTTCAAAAGGTGTTGCACGGTATTATTTAATACGTTTTAACAATGTTTTAACATTAAAACAACTGTTATAAATCAAATTGAGATTTTTATTAATTATGTGAATTTATATTTTTTACCTACACCTTGTTCATTATTTTCAGAGTTTCTGTGAAAACGGTTGGTTGCCCAAAAAAATTTATTTGACGAAAGTTGTAGCCCGTTAAATTCCCTATCCGGTTTGGGGCGTTAGTTTTTCTCTTAGACGTTTCGTTTAAGAGATATGGGGTTCGCAAGAAAATTAAAAAAAAAACCTGAATTTTTTAAACATTTTTTCCCTTAATTTAATTTATAACTCGAAATCCGTTGATTCTAGACGATAAATGATCTTTAAAAAAGTTCTGGTGAGAGTGTAGTAACCACCGCCACTACGAACTGTCTTGTAACCTTCCTAATGGAAAGATGAAGGTTTATATAGGCCCCTCCTGCAAAAAAATTCTGAGAATGTATTATCAAAATTTTGAGTAAATCGATTTTGAAGTTAGCTAATTTTCATGTTTAAAGTGGTGGATTAACGAGATTCAGGAGCGCATCAGCCATTCTATCGTCGGTCCGCGCGCTATGATATACTGTAACACTTAGAAAATTTCGGAGCGGCAGATGCAGCTCGACGCTCCTGCATGTAACATCGATTATTTTTTGTTTTTAGGCGATTTTTTGGGGGTGAAACGTAATAGTTTACTGCCCCATACCGCGACTATACTTTTTAATGCTATTTTGAGGGTCTCTCGTATTCCGGTTGCCTTAATCCCGGTTTTCTTGATCGGAGGCCCTTCTCGTATGTTTAGCCTTGTAACCAGAGTCAAAACCGCCCTGGAGGGGTGCAACGCGGAGCGGAGGGGCGCCCCGTAAGGGTAGGTTTTGACGATAGATTATCCTCCTTATCGAATGCACACCCCAAAATTAGAAGGAAAATAAAATTTAAATTTTTTCACTTTTTCGGCAATACACGGGTTATTTTCCATTTTTTTAATTATATTTATTACTAATATCCACTAATCACACCCCCATCTATCCGAATTTCAAAGAAAAATTGAAATTGGAGCGAAAAAATTTTACGCATTTTCTTCGGAGCACGGGCGACTGATGTGCAACGACCCGTGCCGGCCGCGTACTCGATGCGACTTTCCCGTACTTTTCAAATCGATTTTTCTCAAAATTTTGACTATACATTCTCGGGCGAAATTTTTACAGGACACTCTAATAAGGTTCCTTTTGCTATAAAAAAAATATTGGGGCAATTTGGAGTGGCGGTGGTTAGGTAATTCTTCCCAAAGTTCTAATCCATTAAC
Organism: Podabrus alpinus; assembly: GCA_932274525.1. NCBI lineage: Eukaryota > Metazoa > Arthropoda > Insecta > Coleoptera > Cantharidae > Podabrus > Podabrus alpinus. The sequence goes on along the minus strand of OW026453.1, from coordinate 74,010,678 downwards.
CTTAAAAAATCAATAATATCGGAGCTATGGCCGTTTGAAATCAGAAATTCAAAAAATTACTTTAAAGGGAGGTACCCCCCAAGGGTTTGGACTTGGGCAAAAATTTTATTTAAAAATTTGTCTTAGAAAAGTGTCCTTTATCACCATCTCAAAGGTTCTCCACGGTCACGGGGACACCCTGCATATAAAAATGGATGTATGTACATATGTTCCCTATAGACTCCTAGACCGTTTGACCGATCGGAACCAAATTTGGCACAGTTATTATGTAGGTCTTTGCGCATGTTTTTGTATTGAAATAGTGCAAAAATTCGCAAAGGAAAGTTGATTTTGAGTAGCCTGCCTTCCTTTAAGGAATCTCGATAATCCATTCATGCGCGTCCCTATGGGACGCGCATGAATGGATTATCGAGATTCCTTAAAGGAAGGCAGGCTACTCAAAATCAACTTAAAAAACAATAATGAATGCTGTCAACCGATCCACAATGCAAATACGCCTGCACGTGCATTACGTTTCTATTTGACCAATCTTAACCAAATTTGGTGTAAAAGTTATTTACAACGCTACGAAAAACATAGGCTACTTTAGAACCTTGGAGTGAGGCCGAACAAACACGGTCTACACGTATGGTTGCGATTTCCCCGAGGCCGAAGGCCGAACAACCACATCCGACACGGTCTAGATGGCTAAAGGCGGCCGGTAAGCCGACTGTGCCAGCTAGTTAATCATAATTATTCCAAATATTGGCTATATATGCGGTTATGTGCGATTATATGGATAATAATTTTATATGCGGTAAAAATCCAAAATATTAAATTATATGCGAAATAAAACTTTGTATTTTGCTTCATTTCGTAGAGAACGGTATAGATACTAAAAATTAGCTTTCTGTGATAGAGCAAATAAAACATGTAAAAACATATAAGTCCGGACTCTATATATAACCGCCCCTGTCGACCTTTCACCCCCCCCTCGTGCTATTTTGTCTTGTATTCAATTGGCAATTTTTTTTTTAGAATTTCAATTAATGGTTTCATTTATCACAATAATAATAATTGTTGTGGCCAATTTCATTAGTTACAAAAATCCCCCGGCACTTTTAAGCGTTTTTTGTCATAATATATAACCGCCCCTGTCGACCAATTAATTTGTATTAAGTACCAAAATATCGATTGCGTTTCGTTTTATTCCCGTTTCATTTTGAAAATATCTAAAAAATTACGTTCATGTTTTAATAAATTACTTTATTGATTCGTTGTTTATGAATTTATAAAACTTGCTATCATCTAAGTTCCTTTTCTTGTATTAAATTTTTAATGTTTCGTGCATAAAACGAGATGGGAAAGGAAGTGGTAATTGAACGGTAACTTATTAAAGTTGGTGCTTTCAAATATTAGTTCAATACATAGGAATTGTTATAAAGTCATTAATATTATATTGCTTTAACTATCATAAAACTAATAATTTTGATCGTATAAATAGATTTTCAAGTACGCCTGTTTCGTGAAAATTTTAAAACTTAGTCACGCTCTTATTAATTGTTAAATTTGAATTATTTAATTTTTAAACTTAAATTTCGATGTAATATTCGCAACAAACCTACACTATTTTTTTTTAAATTAGAAACATTACTCATTTGAATGATTACAATGAGTAAGCTGTTTGATTCAGCCAGTTGACCCATTGTTGCTAAATCATAAAAATATGCTTAGTCGGATTGGCAATATTTTAAAAGTAATTGTTTAGTAAAAAAATGCACGAAAATGTTTTTGAGTAATTGCCAACAAACTGAAAATGTCAATACGGCTTAATTTACGAGTAAAAATTGTCAGTGGCGTAGATTTATTGACGGCAGTTGCGGTAAACTATCGCTCTGCAGTTTTACCTAGTTTGAAAGATTTATATAATTTAAAAAAAAAATTTACTCCACCCACCAGCCTCACATTTCTGACGTATAACAAACTCAATCAAGAATGGATTAAATAGTTCTATACACTTTGCTTTTGTGTATTGTGTTAGTAAATTAAACATTTTCGGGTAAAAGGGACAAAACGGTAGGGCAAACATTGCAATTTATTATGTGAATCAACATCATCAAACAATGGTAATAATTTTCCGCAAATATAATTTCCTAGTTGTATTTACGGGTGATCTTTGTTGAGCATGCAAAGGATGCTCAGCACGCGGGCATTCGTGAACAAAAATATGTTTTAATTATCATTATTTGTCGTGACACGATCAACCCCACTTCAAAATACATATTTTGCAGTCGCGCGAAATAAAATTTCACGTTATCAATTCTAATTGACGGCAAGGTAATGCGGAACTGGGTTGCGAACTAGGGTGGAGTGGCAGAACAAAGGGTGAGCTACCTTCTTACTTGCCACCGCCTCACGGGTACCTAATTAAGTTCGAAACTTTGGCTCTTGAAAATGTCGATTTGGCATCTTCGTGTTTAACCTCCAGAATTAAAAAAATCGCCCACGGCATCTTCCGCTATTAAAAACGATTTAACTTGAAATTTTTTCGTTTAAAAAATTCAGGTCAAATTTACTTGCGCTTGATATTTTTCAAAAAGTTTTCCTCGCCTAGTGGAAAACTGGACTTGCAAGAAAAGACTGATTTAAAATAAAATTCTAAACGTTGAGGTTTTTAATTATTGGCTGCAATGCCCGGGCCAGTCCGCCCCTGCCATCAGGCCTTTTCATTTTATGCCAGCTCGTGCAAATTATGAGACATTTTCCGTTTACCACATTTTTTTATAGTTGCTTTTTATGATACTTGATGGGTTGCATCAAATTAAAATTCGCACCCTTGAATTTCTTATAACAATCGCGTATTTTTTGTCGAATTTAATGATTGCGTCATGGATCAATGCCATATACGTTTTCCTTCTAATTTATTAAACCCTGGTATTTCCATATCTTTTTAGGAAAATGTTTTAGGTAGGTGTACCTGCTTGTTTTACATGGCGACATTGTAATGGTTTTATTAATTCTGAAATGGGTTTTCAAATGTGCGTGCGACACAAAATAACAGTTTTTGTTGGAAAACAGGTTTTTTTCTACTAATACTAATTAAAATAAGTAGGTACATAATTAAATTTAGTGAAATTATATTACAAAAATATAAAATTTATTTTTTTGGTCTGACGCAATTTTTAGCGATCGACGCTATTGATTTTTATCAAATTTTCTGCATTGCCGAGTACATAATACCACTAATACATAACTGTTATTTTTAACATTATCAAATTGCTTTAACCGCGAAGTAATTCGTTAATTAACGAAGGAAACGGATGTTTTCACAATTGGTTACATAAATATTTATTATAATTGGAATTTTATAATTACCAATCAAAAAAAAATTGCGTTTCTATAATTGCAATCGGTATTGAAAAGAACATTAATTTCTTAATCGTTGATGGGCTGAAATATTAGGAAAGATATTATGGGACATAACGTTATTCTTCGCGATGGGTCATATTCCAACATACGCCGTATTAAGTCGAACAAACTATTATGATCTCTACTCTCTCTCAGTTTATAACTCATCAATGCTTTGCAAGTATCCTTCACAAAGCATTCCCTGTTACTTGAATCGTCCCAATCCAGTTTGACATTATTAAAATATGGTTTTGATCTGGCATTGATAATCCTATAAGGAATTTCGCCATGAATTCGCTCCATCATAGCTTTTTTTTACCAGTGCAGGGGAGGGGGGAACCTTCATGGGCACCACCCCAATCTGGGATGGTGGTGTGAGATTCTTACTCACTAAACCCCCTCCGCGGTGACAGCCGGATTCACCTCTCGGTATTTCTTCAGCTGTCAACCTGCGATGTTGTTGTGTCTTTCTTAATCTTCGGAACCTGAACCCAGAGCTACTTTGATGACCTTCTCTCCAGCGTGGTACGGATGATCTCAGTTACGGCTTCAGCAACTCTGTCCCAATCATCCTTTGATGACTCCATTATAGCTAAATGTTCTCTGTAGGCACGGGCAATGAACACCATCTTGCCAAGATACATTTCGAATAAAATACAGCCTATAGCCCAGGGATGAGCAACTTGCGGGCCGCATGCGGGCCTTCAAGAATTTTGCATATTGACTTAAAGCCCGCATTTCACTATAGCTTCTAGCAGCCGAGCTTCTAGAAGCTCAAAATTTGTAATGCATTGACTCTTATGGAACCAATTTCACCTAGGCTGCAACAAGCCGGTATCGAATTTCACCAGCCCAGTATCGAATTTCAGCAGCCCAGCTTCTAAAGTGGTCCACGTGCAGTACTGTACGTAATTGGTTAATATTTAGAATAAGGACTTATTATTGGATAATATAAAATGCTCGACACGGAGTAGTGTAGTTGTAATTGGTTAATATTTAGAATGAGGACTTATTATTGGATAATATTTGTATTACGAAAATTCTGTTGGCAGGCATACGTCAGGTCCACGTGGACCCTGATGCAGATGCATTTCTATACCAGGCCGGCTTGTGACGCCGACAGTTGTAAATTTTTACAAGTGAAGCTTCACAAGCCGGCGGTAATTAGATACTTCTAAATATTAGATAATAATATGTGTTGTAAAGTTATTACTAATAATAATTTATTTATGTAATTGATAAGCAATATGAAAAAAATGGAATATTGATGTCGAAATTTTTTCGATGCGATTTTTAAATTTTTTGTATATTCCGGGATTTTACGCATTCTTCAATCGAAAAATAAAATTTATCAAAATAAATTATAATAGGGGTAGTTTATGTGAATTTTCAAATAAAATAAAAATTATTACTGTGGGATATAATTGAATATAAAATTTTGAAACAGAAAATTCTGTTGTTCAAAAAAGAATATTAAAATGTGATAACGTAAAAAATTAACGATGACATGGAATAACAAAAATTGTGTTACGATGATTGACACCTACAACAAGAATGTATAAAATAAATAGTAGGCGTCGAATCAAGCTACTGGATGTTATTATTGGAAAGGTAAGAAAATTATTACTCATTTGGGATAATATTACCTATGATAAATTTTATTTTTCGATTGAAGAATGCGTAAAATCCCGGAATATACAAAAAATTTAAAAATCGCATCGAAAAAATTTCGACATCAATATTCCATTTTTTTCATATTGCTTATCAATTACATAAATAAATTATTATTAGTAATAACTTTACAACACATATTATTATCTAATATTTAGAAGTATCTAATTACCGCCGGCTTGTGAAGCTTCACTTGTAAAAATTTACAACTGTCGGCGTCACAAGCCGGCCTGGTATAGAAATGCATCTGCATCAGGGTCCACGTGGACCTGACGTATGCCTGCCAACAGAATTTTCGTAATACAAATATTATCCAATAATAAGTCCTCATTCTAAATATTAACCAATTACAACTACACTACTCCGTGTCGAGCATTTTATATTATCCAATAATAAGTCCTTATTCTAAATATTAACCAATTACGTACAGTACTGCACGTGGACCACTTTAGAAGCTGGGCTGCTGAAATTCGATACTGGGCTGGTGAAATTCGATACCGGCTTGTTGCAGCCTAGGTGAAATTGGTTCCATAAGAGTCAATGCATTACAAATTTTGAGCTTCTAGAAGCTCGGCTGCTAGAAGCTATAGTGAAATGCGGGCTTTAAGGTTAGGTTTATTTTGTTAATAAAGAGATCATTTGAGTTCATCATTCAGTGTTTGTATGATCATAAGTTTCTCACATGTGGCCCGCACAACATTTTTAAATTTGTAACTGGCCCGTTGTAAAAAGAAGGTTGCTCGTCCCTGCTATAGTCCATACGACTGAGACCAACCTAATCCTAAAATTCTTTCGGGTCCCTTAAAATTCTTAGTATAAACCATGAACTTGTATAAACAATAGTGCGACGTTGTTTTTAACCCTTATGTTACCAGATAGAGGTACCGGGTACTTTTTTGACTTTGCGCTTGAATATCTTTGCTTCTATCTTCTACAGAAACCTGAGATTTTTTCACATCTCATAAAAAATATTTCTAAACATTTTGAGACCATTTTAGAAATTACTGCATTTTTAGAAATTCACTTTTTTCGCGATTATAGAAATCTACCTATATCACCTAGATAAGGTACCGGGGTACCTGCGATACAAGAACGCGCAATTTTAATCTAAAGACGGATACTAATATAGAATACATGCAATTTATTTGAAATGAGACAAAGTAGGGTATTTTTATAATATTATTTATTAATATTTAGAACAATGTTGTAATAATGGATAATTTCCGGTTTTTTTGTGCAGTATCTCGTATTTGTGGTTGTGAGTGCATAGTAGATAACATAAGGACGTTTTTATTTTTTTTCGGACAGTAACTAACCAATGTCGCCTCCGGAATTAAACCAAATATTGACGACAATAATTCTCGTTGTTTGGTTGCCTGAATCTCGCTGGGTATGCACACTTTGTTTTTGCGAATGGTACCAACTAATGTCAATTTTATAGACCGAAGAATTTTAGCAAGAGGAAGAGAAGTAAAAAAATTATCTGTGGTAATATTGCGACCGGAACCTTTATAATTTTTTACTAATTCTAAAACAATGTTTTGTCCCACATTCACTTGCCTTTCACTACTGTTGGTTTTTTCCCAGTATACAATATTCCTTTTAGGGGAAATACATTTTTGGAGACACATAATCCAAAATACTTTGATTCCAAATTTTGCAGGTTTTGACAGAATATATTGGGTAAATTAATTATTAATAAAATAATTAATTACTATGCATATATAAAGCTAATAAGTCATTGAGTAAGGGATATTTTGCAACGATACACTGTCAGAAAAAAGTGCCTTAACTTAATTATTTCATTCTTTCAACGAATTTTCGTCTAGACACGTAGGAAGTCACTTCTTGTATTTGTTTAAACATCATATTTTTCCAAATGCGAGATAATCAGTCAGTTTTATCGGCTTATCAAACTACCGAATAAATTATTTCATTATTCCTGTATTTAAAAATAAAAATATTGCGCTACAAAACATTAATAACGTCGAAAAAGAACAGAAAACATTGAAATACATGCAAATTATACGGAGGTACCGGGTACCTCATCTGGGTGATAATGAAGTTTTTTTTATCTGGTAATAAGTGTTAATTACAAAATTACCGAAATCTATTATTCTTATGTCGGTCCTCTTCAATCGTTTTACATCCTTTTTCTTTTTCCTATCATAAATTAAATGATAATCGAAATTCACAAATATAATATTTTCAAGTTTGAGATCCATATGTAAATATTTTACGGAAAAACACAACTGCTAGGCTACATGTCGGATCTGACCCAAAGGATGCGGATGAAAATTGTTTTTCTTCAAAAATCCGTACAAGGTAAGACCAAATTTTTCAAATACTTGACCGTGGCAATCTAACCTATCCAAAATTTTCACACGCAATTTTCACATTTGCAATGCTGTTAAAAGTTCTATTTCTATTTCTGCAGACTCCCTTTGCTGATTTTTAATGCCATTGAACGATTCGTATTTCGTATCTATAATTTTTGCATGAAGAACTTTTGAATAACCGCCTCTTCCAAGAGCGCCTACAATTTTATATCTATCGTTCAGAACGTCCCCCAATTTGACAATTTGGAAACCTTTTGCATCAGTTTTCACTTCATGGTTTTCACTGAATGTACATGCACAGCCTTTCTTTTGTTATTTGAGCTTTTTATAGGATTAAAGACTGGTTCTTTTGCTGGAATTAGATCTGAGAGATGGGCTGTGGAAGGGAGATAGATCTCTGTCGTTTCTTTTTTAAAGTAAATTTTTCCTATCAATTTTAATTTAATTTTGTGATGATTATTATATAGTATATTCTATGCGGATTATCCAACAAAAATTAACAAATTATTTACGTTAGCGTGGTATAGGGCCAATGCGGCGTCGCATAATTTTTAGTATGTGTTATAGCAACAAGTGTAACGATCAAGGAGTGCGCTATATAGTCTGAACATCTTCTGATGGAATTAATGTCTAAATTTCAAACTTTTGCACAAACACTTGCACCCCGCCCTGGATATGTAAACTACAAATTGGTGTAATTATTAAATTAATGAAAATGACGTATTGAAAACTTAAACTAATGACGCACATACAGAGTGTTTAGTTACAATATTAGCAATAATATCTTTATGTTCTCATAATGCACGTTTTTTAGGAACAGTAACTCGAAAATTGTTAAAAATTAACATAAACTTATTATGTTTATGTAACCTTTAAAGATTACATTTCAAAGTGTTTTCTTAATAACCTTTTTTTTTATTGATGTTTATTTTTCTACCATCAAGGATTTCGCTAATCTTTAGAAAAATATACAATCAAAAAATTATTAGCGCTGATACTGTTAAAGATAAAACATACATACACCATACCAATTTACCTAACTTCATTATTGTTTAACTTGAATTACATTTTAACAATATTGGTTCAAACAATAATTAGTTACCGAAATTAATTTTTGTGATAACGATGTCCTTGGACCAATAAACTTGCTAGTAGTAAAGTTTTAAGATGGAATATTGTTCAACCTGCATTACTGAAAGTTAGTTTACGTGCTTGTTTGATGCTGTTAATAATTAAACTACCTACTTATTTGTTCAGCACAATTTAACCTTTCTATTTTATTATATTGGAAAGGATTGGGTAAAAAATACAAATTATTAAAATTTTGTTTAGCCCTATTTTCTAACTGACAAAGAGCGGGATAGTATAATGAAGATTGAAAATTTAAATTTTCAGGCTCAGCTTGTATGTATAATATTATTAGTAAAAAGTAGTAATATAGCAGTAAAAATTATTAGTGATAGTAGTAGTTCTAGTAATATGAAAATTTTAGATTTTTTTACTCTTCATCATTTTTGTAACTTGCGAAACACTCTGTATATAATTAAATTGTATGTGTTGTAAGTGTTTGTAGTATTGAAACACTTAATATAACTGCTAGTGTAAATTCTCTTGCAGATTTCCGCGAGCTTGCTCGAATAGTTTTCAATCGGTACTCAGCTACACAAGCTTCAAGGCTGGTCAGTTTTTGTCTAGCTTTCGTTGAGCTTCATAGCTTTATTTTTAATTGATTCACAATTTAACACCAAATAATAGTGGCATACATAATTATTATATGAAATGCAATATTAGCAAGAAAAGTTGTTTTGTTGTAGTGGTGTTGTTATTATTGGTTTATTAAAGCACGTTCTACACACACATACACATAACCAATTCGATATTTACTTGTGTGTTGATAGAAATAAATGCATGTTTGTTTGTAAAAATATCTAACAATTACTTGTAATAAACTGTAATAAGGTAGCAATGATGGTTCCCATGTTTCAAACAATTCATTGATATAAGAAACGACGGTGCAAACATTTTGCTTCTTATATCATTTAATCGTATGGTATTTGCAAGTTTTCAAGCACTGTGATTTTTTGTAAATATTTAAAATAGGTAATAATCAATTTTGAGGGGTTCCCCTAAAAATTACGATGCTGATTTGTTTTCTGGCCTTTTCAAAAAGAACATCAATTAACTTGCATATACCATCAAAAAATGTGTATTGTCAATAAATTAATGCACTTTCAAACAATTTTTGTAAAAAAAAAAGCTGAGCTTTCAAGTTTAATGACAGTTGTTGTTAAGAGAGGTAAAAATTGTTTGCAAGTGATGTAAAAAGAAAATGTGGAAATTGTAATAAAATGAAAAATTTTGTTGCAGAGTTCGTTACCATGATGACTTCAAAGTGAAGTGAATGCGCTCTAGCATTTCAGCTTTCCATTGTTTCAGCCTGGCCCACTGTCTACATTTTCAACATCTTGAACTTTGCTTGGCTGCTGGGCCTTTAAAGTGATTAACTTAATGGTTACTTGGTTAATTTACAAGACAAGTTTAATTAATAAAGTAATTATAAATTAATATAATGTGTAAATTTTTGTAATATACTTTTTTTCGATTCATCGTTAGTGTAGCATAAGTGGTGCAACACCAAATATCTCTACTGTACTGAGTTCTGCATATTGTGCTACATGTATAGTTGAGTCAGCCTAGGGAGTCCTTCACAAAGTATGGAACGTTGCTTTCGTACTTATTGTTATTGTCGTACTATTGGTGTTTAGCTAGAAGGGGATACATACAGACTGTAGCCACACTCCAAGTTATTGTTTCATACTTTGTGATTATACATCTGTGCACTTACACATGTATCCCCAAAAATTTGGTATTTATTAGTTTTTTCTCTTATCTCTGTCTTTATGCAGGCGTGTGGCCAGTTATTCTCTACTATTTATGTAAAACCTTTTTTTTCATATTGTAGTGATAGGTTTACGAGTAATAACAGTTAATTTTGAACAGGACCTTATTTTTATCAAATCTTAATTTATTTTTAATCTTAAGTAAAATATCAGTTACATATGTGAAAATTAGATGTTTAAATTTTAAAAAATAAATGTGACTGGAAATAATATTTAGTGGTAAATTATTTCATTATTTTTTCAATGTATCATTTACTATTTGTTCACCTTGTTTTCTAATCAACCTGTTGCATTCTCGATTCAGTTGTGGCAACTTGTTACTCCACCACATAATTATTTTAACTTGAATAAATATTAACTGTAATCCGATGATATAATCAACTTTTTACTAGTATTTCACAGCATAAAATTATTTGAAAATGTGTAAGCATAACACAGTGATTTTACCTGCTGATAATTTTAGGGAACATCGACCAAATCAATATTGACATATTCATTATTTCAAAAGGCAACGTCCTTTATCTAAGTCAGAATTTTTTATTTGTACTTTGATCAATAAAAATGCCATTTAGTGACCCATTATTAGTTTTATTACTAATTTGAAATATTGATAAATACCATTAAACAATGCCTATTATCTTAAATAATTCTATTGGGTACATATCAACAATCTTATTGTATTTTTATCTTCTAAAAGTTTGTTACCTACTTAAAAATGTTAAAATTTAATTTAATCTATGCTCGATAGTATATTCTTAAACTAATTTTTAATGGAAAATGATTACATTATGTTTTAGGTATCCTGTTAAACTGATTATTTTATTTATATTAATGTTAAAATAATATCCTACTGGAACCAAGTTATTTCTGTTCTCCATTTCACTCACATTTATTTAGTAAAGTATTTTAACAAAATTTATAAAGACAAAATTGTAAATTTTTTTTGAACATGGTCCAAATTGGTATAATTGGAAGTTATTTAAAATATTTTTAATTTTAATCGTGACTAAGAGAATGACTATATTTTTCAACATTATAATGATAGAGGTGATTGATATTATTTAAAGTACGAATTTATTTGATTGAAAACTATTTTGAAATAGTTGATATTGTGAAGAATACAGCAGGATTTTTCAAAATTTGGCTTTAATATCCAATGGTTATTTACTAACGTGCATATTGTTATTGAAATTAAACTTATCAATTGCATTTATCTACAAAACTTTTATGCTTTTTTGCACTGCAGTAAAATATTTCAATTGAAACTAAAATTTAGAACATGGGATGTTCTGACCAGGAGTGGAGAGCAACTTGAATTAATTATTTTTTGATGCAAGATCTGTTAAGACTTGCTGAAACGTAAGAATAATTACTAAGATAATTGTAATTTGGATAACCGAGCATCTTCAATCACATGATTTTGAAGAGAAGAAAAAGCAACAACTGGACCAATGTCCGTTTTAATTGGACCTTAACATGAGGTATTTCTGCAATGGTTTGCAACTACATTGATTCATGCTTGACCATTAAATTGCTATCTTTGGAAGTTCTTTTAAAAGCACTATTAGATAGAATTCGCCAATAATATTATTAATGATTAAAATTGGATAACAAATTAATCATAGTTTAAAAGCGTGAATCCTAGATTTGAAGAGTCCAAGCAAGCTACATACACGGCTTCCTAAATAGACTAGTTGGTAATGGAGGATTTAACCTTTTTGGGGCTTGAAGCTAAATATTTTATGGCACCCTCCGAGTGTTGGCGTAAGGATTGTGCATCTTAAGAGAAACTTGCACCCCTATTCTATAACTTCAAGCGTTATTTTTCAAATTACTAGGAATCGTCAAGTTCGGTTTACACCTAAAATTTCAAGTGGTAATTTAACGATTTGAGTTAGTGAATAGGAATGTGCAAGTTATCGCCTCTTTTGTATTCATACAGTACCAATTAAAAAATACATAAGAGAAAACTAGGAAGAATGCGCATTCAACCAATATTGATGTTAAATGATAACATTTCCAGACCCGTCTTATATTGTAGCTTGAGCTGGTAGATTCGCCGCACAACCTCCTGACTACGGAGTTTTAATATTTTCTTGGAGTTGATTGAGCACTCACCAGAATTTCTGACCTCTTGACTCAAATAGCGATTACAAGTTCCGTTTTATAATACAATCAAGACTAATACGTAATAAGCGTAAAGTTCGGGATGAAAAACATTAAAGCATATTCAAGTTTAAAGATACCATGAAGTATCAATGCCCTTCTGAAATTGCCGTTCATCAATTTTTAATTTAAAGACTGAATTCTGTTGAGCTTTCCAGTATAAAATATAGCAGGTAAGTGACGGCAGACCTATCTACAACGATCAGGAAGTGGTCCATTAATTTTTTTCTTATAGAAAGCTAGAGTAATGCAAAATTGTATAATTTTATGGGTATTTTCAAAAAGACTAACGACCCTGGATTTTTAGGTTTTGACCTATAAAACGTTTCGTAAATTCGAAAATTGATTCAAATGTCCCTAACGCCTTTCTGAAGAACATACTAAAACTTCCAAGAATGTACACTCTGGCTCTGTTAATTTCTGTTGTAAGTCTTCCAACAGGAAATTATGATGAAAAAAGTTTATGAAACGGTTAGTATTAGAAAAAATAGTATGTTATAATATGATATAGTAAGAAATTGAAGTAATACTTTTAAGTAAAAACTCGCATGAAAGATTAAATCTCTTCAATGAGTTGTATTTACTATTTTATGCATCGGAGAGAGTGAAACAACAGGAGCTCTAAAAATATTTCCCAGAACTAAACCTTATGCAATTATTGCAAGTTTATTTTAAGAAAAACGTGCATTGAAAAAAGATTGAAATTTCTAAATATGATTTTAAATGCCATATAAAATAAATTGAACTAATTTATATTACTGAAAGAAATATCCAACATCTAGCGACTCTTGCATGTCTGCCGACTCGCAATCTCATTATTATCATTGCAATCTCGAGGGAATGAATCTTAGAAATGCGAGAATAAGGATCAATTATTTCACTCCGTTGCATAAACGTTTATTTTAATGAGCCAATCCTATACCATATAACAGGGGTAGCCAACCTGCGGCTCTTTGAAGGATTATTTGTGGCTCTCGATAAATGTACCCGAGTTCCCTTTTCATTTTTGTGCTATTATATTTTAAAAAATTATCAAGAGAAGTAAAATAAATGTGTTTAATTTTTAATATTTAAATTCAATACACATATTTTGTACTTTTATTTATGTTTTCAATAAATATAATTTCTGTACAAAAATTTTTTTTAATACCTTTTTTGCATACCTTTTAAATACGTGTTTAATTGCGGCTCGCGAAAAATTTCTAATTTTGAAAAATGGCTCGACTATCAAGGAGCTTGGCCACCCCTGCCATATAATAAGGTTTTCTGAATTTTTGTGTCCAATGCAACAGCTTTTTGCAGAAGACTTTCAAAGGTAGAAAGCAATGAAGCTTTGGTCTTAGGAGTTTTAGTATGTTATTCAACAATGCCTTAGGGACATTTCAGTCACTTTTCAGATTTACAATTATTTTTCATTTTTGGCGAAAACCGCGAAAACCTAAAAGCTTTTGGCAGAATACGTAACTAAACAAAAATCAAGGAGGTTGGTAATCTTCGAAGTTTTAGTACTAAATGGTTCAGCAATGTAAGCCAATTTTCAGACTTACACAATAATTTTTCTGTGTACAATCAGAAATTGAATTGGAAAATTTGAATTTCATTTTATATCACGATCAAAACATTTTGATTTGGTGTTCCAAAACCCACATCAAAAATTAAATGTATGACGTCAGTTTTCATTTTATTTAATGGATTTTCATACTTTCTAATCTTTGCCCAGTCAGTCATTTTGGTTTCGGTCAAGTTGATAACCAACGTTCGCTGAGCGGTAAGAAGAGAATGTCCATGTAACGAACTGGGTTTTCTCTTGTTGAACCCATAAACAAAAATGGAAAATCTGGTATATTTTGCAACAAATTAAATTGTAAAAAAAAGGAAATTATTATGCTACTGATGATTTATGAATGGAAAGGTAAATAAATTCTTCATTTACTATTATATAAAAAAAATTACACCTACCATCAACATAATATAACCACTTAAAAATCGTTTAGGTAGTATATAAAAAGCCATTCTGTAGGATGAGTTAAAAATAATAAGTGCCGCAAACCATTTCCAAATGAAAAATATGTTTACAGGATAACAGAGTAGTTTTACTATAAATGGATTCTTGATTACATGTTGCTATGACCTCCCTTATTTTAACTCTAGACACGTCTTAATTTTGTTGGGCACCACATCCAGATTGGATGAAAAATATTTAAATTGAAATTTTGGTTAATTAGCGTGCTAAAATTAAACAGAGAGTTCACACCTTTGTCCCTTTCTTGCTGCTCAGTCTAAGACTCTCTCTGGGTAATGCAGGTGTTGGTGATTAAATCAGGGAAGTTGCTTATTGAGTCAAAAATTAGTTTAATTTCTTAATACTTAATGATTTTGAATGACAAATATTTCTTAATTGTGTTTATCAGATAAACGATCCACTTCTTTATGTTTGATAGATCTTCAAAAATTGAAGCACCTTGTTGTAACTTGTGGTTAATAATAAAAGATTTCGTTAACTTAGAATTGGTTTCTATTTTCAAAAATATCGCAATGCGCAAAATGTAATCAAATTAACAAATTATACAGATATAAAATCTGTTACCATAATGGTTCACAATAAAAATACCAAACGATGAATTGAAATCCTTTTCTTTCTTCTCATCCAAAAGTTAGTGGAAGCTGTTAATTATTTTATTTGTGCACATTTAATTTCGACACAGACTTTTTGGATGAATGCTCGCTACTTTAAAATTTTAAAACACATTTATTGGAGGCCCCCCTGAGTTGCAATTAATGATCATTTATTATATATTATTCAATTGGTCACCATTTACTTATACAATATTTTCATTTCAACAATTCAAGTTTTAATTACTTCCTTTCATAATTTTTACATACATAAATTTTTTCTTCTAGGCACTTTGATTTATTTACTCTGCTTTTACACAACACTATTTTTATTCTTTTAATTCTTTGTTTCCAAGGCACTATATTTTAATTACTCTGCTTTTTGTAACTTCACTTTAATTGTTCTTATTACTGGAACTTTCTTCCATCATTACCATTGACACTTAATATTAGGCGAACACTTACTTCTTGACCGTTTTTTAATTTGCCGAGATCATCATCGTTTTTTACTTCTAACACGAAGTTTCCACTGTTAAGTATGTTTCACTACATAGTTAATAGGAGTATTTGAATTGCTAGGCTTTTTGCACTTGACTATCGTCCACCAGATTACTATTATGACTAGTAACGCGCACACCACAAGTGTTGTTATAATCATTACGTCATGGCTGGTTGTTGACGTTTCCTCGCCTGTATTTTGAGCTGTTCCTATTGGTAAGTTTGCTAACATCGCCATGGGTCTTAGCCTTTGCTGGTAACCCAAGTATACGACCAATGCAGTTAAAATTATGTTCCAAATTAAGAATGTTGTGTGACTAAAAAATCCATATTTTTCGGAGAAACTAACTGGTTTGATTTGGCCTTGCTTGATCCATTTCAATATTGTTTGCATCGCCTCTGGTGTGTTGGTTAAATTTATATGAGGAAGTTGTAATGTCCAATTGTAATTAAGGATTTCGGATAAATTGTTGTAGGTGGGTGGAATTTCTGCAGTAGGTTTTAGGATAAATGACTTTAGAGAGGACCATGTGGTTGGAATTATATGAGTGATTTCTATTTCCGAAGGATGATTATCTTTACAAGGATATTTAGCAAGAATTAAAATTTCATTTGAGAGGATTAATTTGCAGGAACAAGGTAATTGTAGGCGTATGGATCCTAGGATTTTGGTTTTCATTGATAATAGCCGGCGAGAATGATTAGTACACTCTATTGTGGACTCTTCCTTTGGGTGTGTAATTTGATACGTAACTTCCGAAATTTGTGTAATTAACATAGCCGTTGACGAATGGCAAGTCATGGGACAGTAATGTTTTAAATTTTCAATTGTGTCGCCTTGGAACATTTTTATTGCACATAATGGACCATTATTTAGCTCGTTCGAAGATAATTGTGGAACGTAGCATAATTTATCTTCATAGACTCTGCATTGGTGTAGATCCATTCCGGTTACGGTTCTGATTTTTGAATTTGATTTGATTTTATTTGAAACTGCTACGTAAAGTGTTTTGTGGTCTAACGCACAAGTTTGGTGGTACCATGCGAAGGAGGTTGTCAGCAATTCGTATAATTTCCATCCTTGGTTTTTTGTAACTATTGGTATCCTGACGTGGATATGTATTTTGGATTCCGTAAAGCTGCAATCGCAGATCGGTAGTTGGTAGTAGCGCGAGACTTCATTCGTTGGGATAGCTAGGCCCTGGTCTGCAGTCTGTAGTTCCTTTTCCAACTTAACCAAATCTCGTTGCAACGTCGTAGTTTCCAAAATATTAGATGGAATTTGGTGTTGCCGACATGACGAAATTATCAAGTTAACCCTCATCAATCTTGTTAATTGGACTATTCTTTTACCTCCACCATGTCACGCTTAAGGGTAGTTTCCTTAAGTCATGGAGTTTTGGGGTAGTGTAGCTCTTAGGGATCATTTTAAGTTGGAGCGGCGTAACGAATGATAAATCAAAGTTCATAACAATTAATTATATTAAAAATAAAATAACATATTTACAATCAATATTTACACTAACCTGACAAGTATTACTACGAGGGTGGTTTGATATCCGTACAGTACAGTCATCGGAGAGGTCATCTTGAAGTAATCCTTTATGAACTTTTTAACTTTTGAACAAACATTAACACTCGCAGGGTCTGACTTGACCACACGCGTATTCCGGGCGCAACTAACTCTTCAGCCCTCTCTTCCTATATTTAATACCTCTGTTCCCACCTAGATTCTCTGTACAGATTTCAACCTTCCCCATAGATTTTGTATATTCTGCGTTTCCCAGGAACCGTATTCCTGTATTGCAACTAAGCGATTCCCACACACCTAGCCAGACGTTCTCATATCGTGATATCATTTTCTTATCCAGCACATCCTATGGTGTTACTGAACTTTTAATAAATTATAATATTTAATTTGCGAGGTTGTCACGTTTTCAATATTTAATAATTTTGGTTTTTGAATTTGAATTTAATTTTTCAATTGTTCAAATTCAAGATCTAGTGGTGCTTAGAAAAGAATATAGCTTTGATTGCTGAATTGAGCTTTTCAGTCTCTTATCCACTTACAGTAATTTATTAAGTGTGTACTAAACTTTTACAGACCATTTTAAATTTAATGGAAATGAATAATACAAACTTCTTTACAAGAACTAAACTTATCTCAAAATCTTTTAGATAAACTTAAATACTTAGTACACCGAATTTTCGTAACAGTTAAAAATAAATTTCTTCTCTTTCTTTTTTTCGTAGTAAGTATTCGTTATTTTTAAATCGATATAAAAACTTCAGATCATTATCTCGCAATATATTATAAACTAAATGCTTAAGCTCGAGATTTTTAGTGCGTTACTTATGGCACCTTTATCACAGTTTTTGCTTAAGAGCTCACAAATTTTCGCTGGCTCAAAATTTTTTAAATTAATATTAGGCACATAATAACGAAACTTCAAAAAAGCTGCTTGAGAAACTTTTTGCATAAAATAACCACTTCCATTATCAGGCCCGGCTCAAGATGAGGTTCAGGGGACGCAAAACCATACCCTTATAATTTAAATAATAAAGTTAACATAAAAAGTTACCCCTCATGGTAATTTTTATCATAAACCAATAGAAGTGAGCGATGCTTTTGTGAAAGAGGAATTTGAAACATTCCTAGTAATATTCGTATTTCTTATTAAAAAATTTGCCTTTGGCGAATGTTTAAATAACATAAACTGCAGGACGGAGAACGATATGAGCCTGAGGTAGTGATATAATACAGAATCCTTGTATAATACGATTCCTTGTTTTTTTATATTACCGAAATGGGGCACAAACACAAAACAAATTTGTGCGAAATATAAGAAATTATATTCTTAGAATGTCCTTTGCCATGTGAAATGGTCAATTCTTTTTTAGCGCTACTTATTTACATGTGTATTTAAATATTCAAAGTTTAAAAAAAAGATAATGCATATTGGAAATGTATGTTTAGATGTTCCGGTCGCACCCTTAACGTTAAAAATTTGCACAATTGTTCTGCTTAACAACAAAATTTATTGGCTTATTGTTCGAATTAAATCGAAGTGTCAGTGGTTAAGTTATTGTTGAACTAAAGTAATAACTATAATCGCAGGAAAGTTTCCGCAAACTTTCACTCGAAACGCTGTAAAAACCGTAGCAAATAAGAAAAATCTATCTATAGTAGTTGTAACCTCTTAAACATGAATTTCTAGAATTTTTCATTTTCTTGTATGATATTGGTTTAACTTAAACGAGTTTTTTCCATAAAGAAACAGCAATTCGATTTCCAATCATTTAATAATTTTTTTTATTGTTTATTTTTTATTATACACTTATAAATAATTGTTATATTTCATTATATAATAACGAAAAGGCAATACTTGCCGTTTTGCGTAATAATCAGAAAAATACATAATATCCTAAAACTATTAATTAGAAAATTTTTATCTACTGTGTAAATTTAGAAAAATTTTAAGAGAAAAAAATTCCAATTTGCCGCTGTGTAAATTGTTTACATTATGTAAAAAACAAATTGTTCAGTCTAAAATTTTGCTATATTGTACACCACTAAATTCTGTATCTGTCCGTTTTTTGTATATTACGTAAAATTTCAACAATAACTCTTTGGAATAATATAAAACTTTAAACGCAAGGGTTAAAACTTTTTATTCCGATAGTAGATTAAAAGTTAACTTGGGGATTATATTACAGTAGCGTTCATAATATATTGGCAAATAACAGTTTTCTGCCGAAAATGAATAGAAATAAAAACTTTTTCGCGAATTATTTTATATTATTTGCTATAAGTAGGTAGGTTTATAAAGATTATCTGAAAAAAATTTTCAAATTGGTAATAACGCGAATATTATATAAGAGAATTTAATTTTACTCATCGTTCAAAATTTATTGGCAAAATCTTTCGAACATAATTAATTGCAAATTAAAGTAATATAATTTAGATATTTTTTATAATTAATTTGTTACAATAGTTTGAAAGACATACAGTATCATGTCAAGTAAAAAAAATTATTCGGAAGATTTAAAAAAATCAGTTTTTTTTTTGTGTTTTCCTTTAATTTTGTGTGTGTCTGTTCAGTAACAAATAAACCCCATTAAATTTATTTTTGCGTTTTAATTTGGCAATCCAGTTTATTACCCCACGCCCCCAACTTCAAACCACGTCTACTGAGTTTTTGATTGTTTTCTCATACTGAATAAATAAATAATCTGGTGGCAGCTAAATCAACCCCGATAAACAACCGCGGGATTCCACAGTAGAGCCAGCGTCGGGTTCCTTCAATAGAGCCAGGGGCGGCTTACTACAAAAATAAGCGTTTCGACGGTAAAACGTCGACTATATACTGGTGAACTATTTGGTAGACGGCCTTCGAAAAAACCATTAATATCAAAGAAGAATCGGATGGCCCGATTAAAATTTGCAAAAGACCATTTACACTGGGATATAAAAGAATAGTCTAAAATTCTTTGGAGCGACGAAAGTAAATTTAATTTGTTTTCCTCGGATGGTTAAGGTATATTCGACGTCCGAAAGGTAAAAAATATGACATTCAGTATCAAGTTCCTACTATAAAGCACGGTGGTGGAAATGTTATGGTGTGGGGCTGTTTTTCCCGTGATGGTGTTGACCGTTACACAAAATTGATGGCATCATGGATCGATTCGTGTATGCCGACATATTGAAGAATAATATGCTACCACATGCTAAGAGTAAAATGCCACGCGGATGGACATTTCAGCAATATAATGGTCCAAAGCACACATCTAAACATGTAAAGGAATACATGAATAAGGCCAAAATTCGCCTGTTTGAGTGGCCTAGTTGTAACATTCCAAATGTTACTAATGCCGGTCCTGCCGTCAATTTTACGATCAACCAACATCTGATCAAATTTATTTTCAAATTTTATATTTTTATTTAACTATTTTTGTCGAGAGACCTTTCTTTAGTTTTCCTAACATGTATATAATTATTATTTAGTATGAAAAGATCGATAAAATCAAATACCACCAACTTTATATTAGTACTACTTTTCACGGCGTATTAATACGTCGAAGTTACTCGTCGGTAGGTTTTATGCTCAATCAAGGTAGGCGTGCTAGAAGTCGCATACACTACACGTACTATTTTCAGCTCCTAGTTTTTGAGTTATTATAAAGTAATTTGTGAAAATTACTACCAGTTTTTTGTGTTAATACGTTCACCGAATGTCAAGTGACAATTCGAGTAATCTATTTCGACCCAACGATTTTTTTAATAATCGAAATATCGATTTATAAAAATTGGAAATCAACAAAGACGCCGTCAAAATTTTCATCGATAGACGCAGTAGTAAACGGAATTATCCTGGCTACGCGCAGTCGAATTAATGGTGGCTTATCAAATAAAAATCACAAGAAACTTTTGGAATTTAAAAACTGAGAAAGACGTTGACGACAATCAATTTCAATCTACTGAAGCAGAAACTATTTTCACTTATCTGCCAACTTGGAGAAAACATCCCGAAGACACATAGTATCATATTTTATTATTTTTTATTCAAATTTCAGATAAGAACTATAAAGTTCAATGTTTGCTTGTTAACAATTGGCTTATCGATTTGTATATGTGTTGTATTCTTTTAGAACCTTATTCAGAAATTGAATGTACCGAGAGGGGGAACTACAGATCTGTGGATTCCAGCTACGTACAATTTGTATCCATCGTAAACGTGAGTAATTGCATTACTCACAATATAAATTTGGTTTGCTTTGTGTTAACAACCTTTATTTCTGGTAGTTTGCTAACAACTTGTACTATTGCTTCCATTAACATTTTTGCTTTGGTTATTGGTGGCTCAGTTAAATAATATATGATCTGTGTATCAATTCATTTTAGTGAATCGTCACAACTTCGTCAAGACGAGGCTACGATCTTTTCAGACGAACACTCAATTATTTGTAAATATATTAATTATTGTAGTATTAAGTTTTTCATATTGTACCAAGAGATTTCGTTAAGTTCAATTATTGTCATTTTAAGTTACACAAAGTGTACGTTTAATATTCTGTTCACTCAAGAGTTTTATTTTTATGTTTTATTATTAAATGGTTATTGAACAATTAAGCATCGGTGTTTGTTTATTAACCCTTTTGGCGCCCCGAGCATTTAGTATCAGCAGCAAGAGAATACCGAACCCCGAACACTCGAATTACATCAGAGTAACCCTCGCTCTACGACTAAGGCATAAAAAACCAGGAGCTAGCCAACCTGTTCAACATCTACGGTTATCAAAGTGGACTTGTAACAACTAACGAGGAAGTGGTTATCCTTAGTTAAATTATTTAAGTATAGTGGTTACATAGTCAGTCTCCAGATCTAAATCCGATAGAACATTTGTGGGAAGAGCTCGAACGACGCATTAGAAGTGCAACATACCGAAATACAAATCAGTTATGGGAAGCTTTACAGACGGAATGGGCAAAATTTCCATTAGAGCGTTTAGTGAAGCTGGTTGACTCTATGCAATCACGGTGCAGGGCCGTTATTGCTGCAAAAGGATTCGCAACAAAGTACTAAATACTTCTGAACTTGATTATTCAATTACACTACCGTATTTTTTGTTTTACGCGATTTTTAAATGTACATCATGTTTTAAGGAAATATTTAGACTTTTTTTTAAATAAAATTTTTAAAGACGTATGTGGTTATTAAAAGAGATGTAGTTATACTTTTTAATTCCCAACTACATAAACAATAAATTTTGAAAATATCAAAGACAAAAGTTGGAATTTGAAAAAGTTATTGTAGAAAAACTATTTTGCCAATATTATATGAACGCTACTGATTATTATTAGAAGTTATTATTAAGAATTATTAGAAGTAATAAAATACATTGATTAATTATTGGAAGAAATTTTCAATTATTAATAGAAAACAAAATTTTGTTATAGTTTTTTTTTAAAGACAATTTCGTTCATAATATTTCAACCAATAGGATGTTACAATCTCATCAATTTGAACCAATCATAATCTACTTCCTTTGACAATACAGACCACGGTGGTGTATTGTCGCGGCAATACGACCACCGTGGTCTGTATTGTCAAGTAACGATGGAAACTACGTAAACGCATACTATAAATTTTTTGTTGTCAGAAAAAATTGAAATTTTATTTACGAAATTGTCAAACGAATTCCACACGATACTATAAAATTGTCGGTTAATTTTTAAACCATGGAATCTTCGTGTTTGTCGCCCTTAAAATCACCATTCGTGCTAAAGCACTCATGATGATTTTAAGGGCGACAAACACTCAGTTCCAGTTTCAAAAATTATTGACGACAATTTGATAGTCTCTTGTGGTATTATATATGATAATTTTTTAACAGAATATTAATTATTATAAAATCACCAACAGCCAGCCGTCTTGTAAATCAGCGATTAAATAAAAGATAACCAAATTATAAATTCAAAATTACCTTCCCGGATGACATGTTTCGATGTTAATCACGATTATATTTGCGATATTCATCTCCTCAGATCCGAATTGGTAAATAAAAATACAAATTAACTTACCATAACTTTAAACAAAACGTCAATCGTCATGTGATCCCAATATGATGTACTATATGGAAAGGTATGTAGTACATATCTATAATCTATACCGTGATACTATTACAAAAAAAAGCCAACCTCATCAGACAAAATTAAACAACGATGTTTGAATTTAATAATTCAAATTTGACATTTCGAAATATGACCCTGTTGATAAATTCAATTAGTTAAATTTGAGGTATGCGGATATTGTAGTCTATTTTGGAACAGATAATTTCTGTAACATTTGTCACAAAAAAATACCAACAGTCAGGGCCGACTCCAGAATCAAATTAAAACATCGAAACACTAACCAATAAAGTATACTCACCAAAACTGCAACTTTATTATTTATACTGACCAAATTAATGTCACGGGGTGAGTTTATTTGTAATTTATAATTTGGGGATATCCAGGACCGGTCAACTACATTTGGTGGCCCGGATGCAAAATTTGGCAGGGATCGCTACTCTTCAGCTATACTTAATACCATACATAGTCATGTCAGTTTATAGAGAGATCCTAAGGTATCTGAGCACTAACTTTTCATATAAATAATCCAACGTAACCAAAACCAGATTCCTTACATGCGCTGCGTTGTATTCCACCTCTAACCGGCCCTGGAACGTTATCTTTTATTTAATAGCTAACTCTAGAGACGCCCCTAACTGTTGAGGTTTTTATGATAAATATTATGTTAGAAAAAAAATGACCTAATATCGAAAAATTTGGATGTATGGGGGTTCCCGATGTATGGATTGTAACTTAGCGGAAACAAACAGTAAAAATATTACATAAATTCAAGCATATCAAAACAAATTATTAAAAACTATCATTAACTATATTGCACATTTTTATTATAAATAAAGATTCTGGTCTCTGGTTTGTTGGCATAAATTTGGCTCTCCAAGGACTCCCAGACATTACGCATTGGTTTGGATCCCGAGTTGAGCATAATTTAGAGGAGAGGTTTATTCTGGTATAATAGTGTACATATTAATAATGAGAATTAAATTATCAGAGGTGAAATAGAAATATTAACTTTTTCCTCAAAAAATTTTCTTCACATAATGAGCATAACATCATTGGCGATGGTTGGTCGGTATTACCATTCTAAAACATTTCAATATTATTTAAGTAGTAGGAGGTATACAAAAGTTATTAAATACACTCTTGGAATTAATGAAATAATCAATTACATGTTATAAAAATTACCATTATACTTATAAAATAGGGGAGAATTGCCAACTACATGAAAAAGGTAGTCGCATAAACACGACGTAACATTGCACATAGCATTTTTTTTCTCAATATTGGCTTGACAAGACTTCTAAATAGATTATTATTCTGCAATTTGGTGTGATCAATGCGTCGGCCGAGAGTCCCAAAATAATTTCACAATTTGCTAAGAATATATTAACACATAAATAAAAAAAAGCATTTAATTAATGACGTCATGAAGAAGCCTTCTCAAGGTTTTTCATCATATAACGTATCTATCTAAAGAAATTAAAAAATAATTAGACATCAAAATTTTCGAAACATTTTTTTACTCGTGCCAAGTATAACCAGCCTTGTGTAACAGATTTTTCTAATTAAGCGTGAAATCAAAATGTCGTATTTATAAACACAATGATACATATACCACGTTTATATTCGATGAGTTGCTATAAAAATAATTTTTTGTCATTTTTTTGCTAAGTATGTTAATTACCCGTTCCTATGATCGAGTATCTTATTAACTTGTAGAAAATAATGTTATCTAATTTCGTTGGTTTTTATTTACTATTTAGTGTTTAATTTTTAAATAAATAAATAAAGTCTTTGTTGAAAGAACAGTAAAAGACTTATTTTTACTTTTGATACTGAGAAGTGTGACGGTATATTTGAATTCAACAAAAATTATTATAACCTCGACGATCGTGAGTTATTATTTCTGTTTCACGATTTTTTAAAAATAGGTTCCAGTTTTGGATGATTTCCGATTATTTTCAGGATCGAAAACTTCTGTTCGATCATAATCAGAGCAGTTCCTCAATGGTATGTTAAGATGCTGGACCAATGTTGATGCTTATATAGTTACAGTTTTTCATTATTTTTTTTGAGTTCTTTGGCTTCCTGGCAATATTTTCTCACCTTTTTTGCTATCATTCTTATGCTGATATAATCTATCCCTTAGCCTCTGTTTGGTCTGGACAAGTCCGCTATTCAAACCCCTAATTTCCGCAACAATCACACCAAGACACTGCTGTAATGTAAACCTGCATTGACTTAACATAAACCAATGAACGAGCTCAATTTCCTAAGCAATAATTAAGGCATTATCAGTATGAAAATTCAACAATACAAGGTACTAACTAAAAATATGATACATTATCATGTAATTCTTTCCTCTACCTCTCCAACAGAAGCCAGTCATAGAAGAAGAATGCATGAAGCAAATCTCGAACGATTTGTTTAAAAAAAGTTGGAAAAGTTGGAGTCGAGTAGAGACTAGAGAGTCGTAGATAAGCTTAATAATTAAGAGATGCTCAAATGTTCACTTCAAAATAAAACACCGTCTTAACAATAACAAATTAATTTAATTAAATAAAGAATGAAAATAATCGTACAAAAGTATGCGAAATAAAATATAGCACTTATCAGCTTCAAGCTAACAGCTGATTTAAGATTAGCATAAATAAAATTGTTTAACCACAATCTCTTCAAACTCCAAAGTTTACAAAATGTAACTCTGAGTCAATATCGACTATCTACAATGATAAACAAATTACAGATTAACGATAATACAACCAAGGTTACTTATCAGCGCCGCAGCAAGGGTGAGGCGACTGAGGCATTTGCCTCAAGCGCCATCGCAATGGGGGCTCTAAACCTTGACAAAATTTCAAAATGTTAAAATCTTTTTATCTTTTTCGAGGGGGCGCATATATTCAAATTTGCCTCAGGCGCCCGAAGAGCTTGCTACGTCGCTGTTACTTATCCCTGATGTTCTACAGATTTGACGAAAACAGGTTCACAGCCTCATCAACCTAAGTCTCAAGCTAAGAGTGTCTACACACGATCCAATCTGGTCGGGCCGACAAGCTGTCCTACACATGAGTTGAACAAGGACACAACAGCCGCATCCTTTTTCAACTCATGTGTAGGACAGCTCGTCGGCCCGACCAGATTGGATCGTGTGTAGATCCTATAAGCCCCAAGTTAAGCCATTAGCTAAGCCTGAAGCTTAAGGGCTCTCTGGCTAGAATAAATGTGGACCGCGGTCGCATATAAATCGAGGAATTTGTAAACATTCGTCAATGCTTCGACTGTAAGTCATTAAGGGATTGACGTACTGTTCCCATTGCGCTGGTGATCACCCTTGCACCGGCTGTTCATTTAAACTACGACCCGATAAACTAATATGTGCAAGCTGCAGCGCCGTAGCAAGGGTGCGCAAGGACTATATTTCGAAGTGTCACAATATTTCAACAATATTGAAGAACAGAATTGAATATTAATATAGAGACATGGAAAGTGAAGAACAGGTGGGTTTTAGAACAGGCAGAACTACGATATATCATTTATTCTGTGCAACAAAAGTGATAGAACAGAAAATGGTATATGGCCAGGAAATTCTTCTCTTGTATGTTGACCTGTAGAAACCTTACACCAGCATTCCAATAATTAATGGATAGATCTGATAGAATCTGATCAAAACGATTGAGATGGTATGGTCATTTCCAGCAAATGAGTGAGGAAAGGTTACTGAAACACATGATAAAATGGACTTCAAATGGTAAAAGAAAACACGGAAGATCTAGAAGAAGTTCGAGAGAAGAAATAGGGAAAAAGATGGAAGAGAGAGAAATAGAAGAACTATAGAACTATAGGGATAGATGGAGATTGGGTATCGCAAGACGGCATTGTCTACCTAATTTTTTTATTTTAGAAAGAACCAATGCAATGATGGGAATACACGCACAACCGCTAAAAATATATAATTACAACTGGCAGTTTGTTTAACTAAAACAACAAAGAAAAGAGGAAAGAGTACCAAATTTTGGTAAAACTATGTGGCAAATTAAAAGTAATGCTGAATCTAACAGCATGCAATTCCTCAATCCGGATGGCAACCATGGGGTCTAAATGCCAAAATCTTTCTTTAACATATTTTGTCATTTGTAACCAACAAGCATTAAACTCGATTAGTTCCTGATGCTAAAGTCACTGCTTCGAATCCAGCAAGAGTAAATTTTCTTTCGGACATTTTTCCTCCTATAACCGTCACAGGGCATGCAAAGTCGGCGGTTCTCCTGATCTGACCTGCTCTAATAGGTCAAACAGGGTAATAAAAAAATTACCCCTACCCCCCCATTTACCGCATAATGTAGTGCATGGCTTTGTCGGGGCTTCGGGCCGGGTGGCGTGTCCGGTGGTGAGGCCGCCTAATGGCTGCTGTCATACCTGGCACTGTACCACAGTCTGGGAGTGAGCAGCAAAGAG
The DNA here is from genome assembly GCA_932274525.1 of Podabrus alpinus. Taxonomy (NCBI): domain Eukaryota; kingdom Metazoa; phylum Arthropoda; class Insecta; order Coleoptera; family Cantharidae; genus Podabrus; species Podabrus alpinus. The sequence goes on along the minus strand of OW026453.1, from coordinate 73,983,017 downwards.
ACCTACGTGCGTGCGTGTACGTGTCCCTCCCCTGAAATACACAATACAATATTATGTCCTCTATACTCAACCTTAGCACCAAGGAAAGTATATTTATGTGACAGTGAAAACCATATTCACAGGTGGACGTTATAAGACATCATCGTCATGGTGTTAAGTAAATAAACAAAACTAATTTTGTAACGGAACCCCTATAATTTTTATGTTTATGAGATTACAAAGCATTTTTTGCATTTATGGAAAGTATTTAAAAACTTACATTTTTAAAATTAATGCCCTAAAATGATCCATATCTTGCACAGAGGGTTTGATCTGTAACCACGGTGATTAGACCGTATCGTTGAAATTTATTTTATACTTTTGTATAAAGTACAAAATGCAAAAGAATTAACTCTGTTTTATGCATAGGATTTGCATAAAACCATTTACAACGATTTGCAGAATTTTATTTCACAACATACATACTACATAGTTTTGTAGCATAATTGCGGAATTACAAGATTACACTTTAGTGAAGTTTACAGCAAACATACATCTATTTGTATAATTATTTATCTGTTATGTGGATCTTTTTTATTTTATAGTGTTTAGCCAAGTGGGAATAATAAAATCACAACCGAAGTAATTCTTTGTTATAAAGTTATATTATGTAGTTATATCCTTTTAGCAAGAGAAATTAAAAGAAGTCAATAAAGAAATGAAGGAGTTCCATTACAAGGGGCATCAAAAAGGGGGAAGGCTGCTAAGTCTCATGGGGTATAATAATGGTTGTTCATTAAAAAGGTGTGTGAATTTCACTTGGCAGTGAAATATGAAACCAATTAGTTTATCCCGGTTTATCCGTTATTCCATTTGACAGAAAATGAATTTTGTTTTCGTTTTTTATTCTTTCCATAAATTTTTTATCTTTTATCCGCCGCCCCTCTGGATAGATCCGGGCCTGCTAAATAGTAACGATTTTTAAATAATCGAAACACTTAAGTAGTCAAAAATTAAATTTCAAACATCAATGTTCAATTACGAATACTACAAGTAGGGGAGACCGGGTATGGTTGTCACAACGCGTTTTATTTGCTGTTTGAATGTTGAAAAATTACATCTTTAGCATAGCTATATGTACTTCGTTCTTATAGGTCCTAATTATTAGCTTAACATAATTATGAAGAAATCATTGGTATATTTTAGAAGGATATCAAAATTTATTATGAAGCGAAATTAACTGTAGTTTGTAAAATGGCGGGATGGGGTGCTTATTGTTGTTGCTTGTTACATGTAATAACTCGCCATTTGAATATGTTTAGTTACAAATGGGTTTTATAAAAACTAGGTGATATTTAATTATGTGTTTGCATTATAGAGGGGCAATAATTCCTAAAAAATGTTTAGATTATACTAAATTTTTCAGTTTTTCAATTTTTACTTTAATTATTTTATTCAGTTTTAAAACACACGTGACAACCAAACCCACGTAGTGTGACAAGCAACCCCGACATGGGGATCTATCTATCTCTAAACCTATATCAATTCATTTCGTATGTAGGTTTATTCTAATGCTTTCCATTTTTGTCAATTCTGAGCTTTTCGCATTTATTGAACTTTATCTGCAGGTTCACCCGCAGTTCTTTTTATCTTGTTCGTCCAGCGCATTGGTGGTCTTCGCCTGAATGTTCTTCCAATTCTCGATTTCCATTGCATTATTGTTTTGGTCCACCTACGAGTATTGTCCTGTGTTCTGGCTATATGATCAGCTAATCTCCATTACTCCGTTTATTATTTAAGCCGCCTTCTCCAATATCTTGGACCTGAGTGTTTGCCCGTATCCAGTCGTTTGTTTTGTGGTTCTTTAGTGTGGCTTCCAATATGAACCTCTCCATTGCCCTTTGTGCTACTATTAGTCATGACTTCGTCTTTTTAGTCATAGACCATATTTCTGATCCATAAGTGAGTACAGGTAGTATATTTTTATTGAAGAACTTAGTTTTTAATTTCTGGTTCAGTGCATTCTTTAACATGCTCCGATATGTAGTTAAACTTAAACAATACGAAAATACTTTGATTTGCCGAATTTTAATAAGGCTCCAGCGAATTCCTCTATGAATGTGTAGACGAAACAAAATATGGTGCAGTCTTTTATCCTCCTTTAACGAAGCAATCTGGAACTTCTCCACAAATTTGTCGCCAACGGCCAACCGGTAAAAATTGAGAAGCCCAGGAAAATAAACAGCAAAACGAATATCTCCCACTCTCGGTGGTTGGTGATATTTAAACCAACAATCTCGCTGACTGCTGTACACCAAAAATTTCTCGAATACACAAACCTCGATGTTTTCGCGTTCACGTTCAACAACGGACGGCTTGCATAATTCCTCGTTGCGCCATCAACAATCTCCCACTAAAAACTTGCAAATAACCAAAAATTGTAGCGGGACAATTCAAACCGTTACAGTCTTCATCTTTAATTCGTGCCGAACTACTAAGAAAATCCATCCACCGACCTTTTTGAGGTTTCAATTATATTTTATTATTTCTTTCAAATTTCATATTTGAGTTTTCATTTATTAATACCGCTGAACTGTAAAGTGGTAAAGTCACCCCTTCTGCAGGAAGGTTTCATGTTTTAAGATAACGGTTGGCGAGTACCAGAATTTTTCCGAATGATGAGTTTACCAAAGAAGAGTTTTGTCGTGGTACTTTCTTCTATTCCATTTCTTTAGGGCGCCCCTATTTATTTTTGAATTATCCATGCGACATGCATAATTATTTTAAGTTTGAAGTACACCCCTCCGTTTCAGTTTGCGTAGTCGCGGCGTTTAGCCCGTAACCTACTGGACGTGCAGATATTCGTTGGAAGGACATAAGATGGACGTCCAGTAACGGAAGTCAAACGTTATGCAAACAGATCATGTTCCATGGACATACGAGTACATCCAACGTTCGCTGTACTTGAACGGTGATCAACTGAATGTTTGAATGCCCGTAGAAGGACATACTATGGTACGGTACGGTACAGCCAGTATAAATAATTTATCAAAGCAGTACAAGGCAAACTTGAATTATTTTGGAGGGCTGTATAACAGGAACGGCGCACTACAGTGGGGGAAAAAATTAAGTGTTTGTTTATTTGATGTAACTTAGAATTACAGCAAGTTTGAGAAAATTCAAAGAGGGCCTTGAAAATACGTTGGTTAGTTTTATATGGAATGACTCGATACGTAAGTAAGACCATGAACGAAATTGGTTATTTTCTATTTATCTAAATTTTCCGTTGGTTAAACATAACCTCTAAACAAAAATGCCTCGTGGTGAATTCCAAACTTTATCCAAAATTCAACAAACCCTGGTCATCAAATCAATCCATCAATGGTAAATCCATCAATGGCCGCGCAATTCGACGAAAAACATAGGCGTCAGCGAACCAAACGAGGTTGAAGATGCATGGATAACCAACAATACCGGCAAGGTTGCCATATGGGTCAGAAGAGACATCCCAATCCATGAGTGCGGCAGCGGAGATGATTTTGCATGAGTTAACATGGGCGATGTGATGATTTACAGCTGCTACTTCTCTCAAAACATAAGTAGTAACGAATTCCTGGAAAAACTGCAGGAAATAGACCATATCAGAGGAAAAACTAAACCACTAATAGTGGCCGGCGACATGAATGCGAAAACTTCCGAATGGGGAGAAGATCACTATGATGCAAGGGAGGATGTTCTCATTGAAGCCATGGAGGATATCAATCTGTGCGTGTGCAATGTGGGCGACACGCCAACGTTTTGGAGGCCCTCCACCAGAAATCCCGAAGTAGAGTTGACGTCTATAATAAACGTAACCTTTGCGTCGGAAAACATCATGAGCAAAATAACAGAATGGAGGGTGATGGTAGAGAAGACTCTGAGTGACCACCGCTACATCCACTTTCTACTGACAACAGAAAGATCTCTCGAAGCAAAGTCCAGATGGATAGGCAAGAAAATAAATAAAAGTAAGTTTGCCGAGCTGGCCAACGAAATGTTGATGAAAGACAAGACGTGGGCTCCAGAAAAATAATCTTGATAATGCAAACGATCTGCAAAGAAACTATGCCCACAACAAATAACTCCAGCAAAAGATACTATTTACATCAGAAGGGAAATACAGCGCGCAAAAAGAGGAAGAAAAGTTGAAGAACTAAAGTTCAAACAAGAAAAACTCAAACTGAAGAAAACAGAACTCGGCAGAGAAATTGCCAATAGCAAGAAAAATAGTTGGGAAAACCCAATTGAAGAGGTAGAACAGGATACGTTTGGTCTTGGATATAAAATAGTGACCAAGAGGATGATGGTTGGAAAACCTATTCTAGGGATGACTCCAATCAGGATAACGACGATAGTGGATATGCTTTTTCCAATACACGAAGTTCATGTGGTGGTGGAACAAACGGTAGATAAAGAAGACATATCATTGTTCGACGTCACAGAATTACAAAAAGTGGGCATTTGGATCGCAATTGACGGCCAGGTTGCTGAACGCTCCCAGGCCTCCAATTGTTTCTCCACTAGTAGTCTGTTGCCTACTAGCTTCTTTATCGAAGGGTGGGAGAATTTCACCACGACATCTTTATTCTTGATCAGATAGAAACTATCTGGTTTTATGCTGAGATCCGCAAGCCGAATACTAGCTAGGGTGGTTTTAGTGTCCTCTGCTGATTGGGAAGAGCTACCTCTCCAGGGTAGACAATTACCTTAAATTTCCTCTGTGATACTGTGCTCCGAGGGTTGCTGGCGGAAGTTCTTTTCACTGGTTCCAGATAATCCCTGGGGGGTTCTGCTTCTTTGATTTTTCCTGAGGGGAAGAATCTATTGTCCTGGGTTCCCGGACCTTGAGGATGTTCGGCGGGGTTAGGGGCAATTGCCCTTACCACCTCTTCTATTATTGCTTTGAACGGTGGAGGGGAGGCTGAAGGCTCTTCCGTTCCGTACGATAATTTCATTACAGAGCCTCAGTATGACACTCTCCTTGTTTTTCACCCTTTCGAGGGCCTCTTCTCTGAAGGTAATTGCTTCTTATTAGGAACCTTTTTATTTCATGCGCTTTGTCCATTACATTTTCGGCCAATTGGTTAACTTGTACACTAGACCCTCCATGTACGCGAGTTCGATGTACACGAATTCAGAATAACGCGAATTACATTTTGATACCTGAATTTTTTGTACGCGAAGCAAAATTCCCTTTAACGCGAATTAAGTTTTCGCGTATTATTAAAATAATTATGTATTATCCAAATAGCATAAACTTTCAAGGTATGGGTGTATATAAATCTTACGTCGAAGCTAAAGATATTCATTGACAGTTGTTTACATAATAAATAGAGATGTATGTATATACAAAGTAATTTCTACTCCGTTCACAGGCGCTGTGAACTCCTATTTCATGCGCTTTGTCCATTACATTTTCGGCCAATTGGTTAACTTGTACACTAGACCCTCCATGTACGCGAGTTCGATGTACACGAATTCAGAATAACGCGAATTACATTTTGATACCTGAATTTTTTGTACGCGAAGCAAAATTCCCTTTAACGCGAATTAAGTTTTCGCGTATTATTAAAATAATTATGTATTATCCAAATAGCATAAACTTTCGAGGTATGGGTGTATATAAATCTTACGTCGAAGCTAAAGATATTCATTGACAGTTGTTTACATAATAAATAGAGATGTATGTATATACAAAGTAATTTCTACTCCGTTCACAGGCGCTGAAACGTAGCACTTGAATGATACAAATGCGGTGTCAACGATTTATAGTTTTTTTATGCATTATATTTAATTTTTTTATCAATTAGGTATATTTTAGTTTTTGTATGCATTATATTTTACCTATTTCGTAAATAAACCTTAGTTTTAAACTTTTGTTTTTAGTCTTAAGCCCGTCTTACATCAGGTTATTTCTGGCGCCATTTCTTGATCCATTTCTTAAGCCAAATAAATTGCCTAGTTTAAAACAGCAAATGTCTTGGAAAATGTCCTGGCTCGAAATGTCCTGACACGTGCTCTATTTTTGAACAATTTGCCTGTGAGCGGCCGCAGTACAGATTGAATGCGCAGGTAGATTCTGTGGCAGGTAGTAATTGTCAAATGCAGGGCTAGGAATGAGTTGCTTTTATCACTAAAATTTACGTATTTTTAAATAATCGCAAATGTTTTTGTTTTTCAGTGAAATTAAAAAATCAAATTTGAAAATTTAATTTTTTTTAAAAATTTTTTTGTGTTGGTAAAAAAAATAATACTATTATGTTTGCTGCAATCACATTTTCTGCAATTAAATCGCTTTCTTTATCCATTTCAATTTTTATGTGTAGCACAACTTTTCACAATTTGACGTTCGTTTAATTTTACTGGGCACGCTCGCAGGTAAATGGCGTTGAAAATAGCCTCAAAATAGAACGGGTTCTATATATTTGGCCTACAAAATGTTTCAGGTAATTTGCTAAAATTACCTACTGCGCAAGATCAGCGCTAGAAATTGCGGATGAAATGGCCTGATATAATACAGGCTTTATATTTGGATCAAGAAATGGCGTCATTTCTGGCCCAAGAAATGGCGCCAGAAATATGGATCAAGAAATGGCGCCAGAAATAACCTGATGTAAGACGGGCTTTAAATAAATTTTGGTACCTAACCCCCTTTTTTCTATTGCTTCTTTGGTTCCATTTACGCGAATTCCATGTACGCGAGGTTTTTGGCGAACGGAACCCTCGCGTACATGGAGGGTCTAGTGTACATTGATTGTCACCAGCTCCTGGGTTGCTGGTGTTATTTCTTCATTTTCCCTAGTTTCGTTTGCTTCTTCGGATTCATTATTTTCGTCTCTTTTTTTTCATTGCTAATTCCTGTTCCGATTCCGCCTCTTCTGAGTCTTGGTACTCTTTTGCTTGTGTTGCTAATCTGGCTCGCTTCCTTTGGTTTTTATTCGGTTTCATTTTTGCTTCCAGTTTAGTTTTTGCCTCAGGTACAGTTTCGCAGTCCGAGCTATTAGTTTCTTCGTCCATTTTTTCTTCGCTCATTTTAGTTTTTTTCTCTTTGAATCAATCGAGATTATTTTTTTCCTCCGAATCATTTGCTTTCCTTGTTCTTTTCGAATTTTCGTTGACGCTGATACTTCTTCTCATTCTTTTCGGCTCATCCGCCTGGGTAGATGTTGTCGGTACTTTTCCAATTTCGTTTCCACTATTTCTGATTTTTTCGTTACTTTTCGCTGATGAGATCATATTGTCCATCTTGATTCCACATTTTTCTACTCCCCTAGCTCTTAGATGCCAATATGCCTGACTGACCATCTCGGAAAGGTTTTCGAAAGAATGCTTCTCGGGAGAATGAAAAAAGAAATAAAAAACAAGCGGTGACGCTCGATGTTAGAAATGCCTTCAACTCGACCCGCTGGATTCACATCCTTGCCGAACTAAGGACAAAAAAGTCTCCCTACCTTCTACAAATGGTCCAAAATTATCTTAGGGACAGACAGCTCCAAATAGCGGAAGACCTGCTGAAGGAAACAAGAAAAGTGTCCAGCGGGGTACTCCAAGGAGCAGTACATGGCCCTTTTCTCTGGAACTTCATGTACGACGGGGTGCTGAGGTTGGCCCTACCCGGGGACGTAGAAATCATTAGCTTCGCCGATATGACCTCATAGTAATGGCAGCAGACAGAAACCTAGACGAATTGGGGGTACTGGAACAAGTAAGGATCTGGATGGACAGCAGAAGCCTTACACTGGTGCTAGAGAAGACGGAGGCCGTCATGCTATGTAAGGCGATAAGGTCAGGTCATCCTCAAACTAGGCAACGCAACCATAACCCCGGAGAGAGAAAGGTTAAAAATAGACAAAGGTATGACCTTTGCATAGCTTATAAGAATGGCAGCCGAAAAGCGGGAAAACAGCGTCGTCCCTATCTAGAATTATTCCCAACATTAGGGGGGCGTCCACGCCCAAAGAAAACCACTAGTAGCGGTTGCGGACTCAATACTACTCTACGCCGCACCAATATGGGAGGAACCAATGAAATATGAAAAACCAAAATATTAAAGGCGATTGGCATAAAAGTCGCCAGAGCATACCGCACTTTTTCAGAACAAGCGGCAATTGCCGGAGTGTTCCCTATGGAACTCCTCGCCAATGAAAGAAAAGAGGTATATGAGAACAGCACAACATACAAGAAATTAGCTAGAGAAAAGCTGATGGATAGCTGGCAGCGCAGCTGGGAGCACTGCTCTAAGGGTAGGTGGACGAGAGCTCTGATACCGGATCTCAGAAAATGGGTGACGAGAAAGCATGGAGAGATATGCTTCCACCTCATACAAATGCTGAATGGACATGGATGCTTTGCAGCCTAGCTGTACAAGAACTGGAAAAAGAATAGCGACACCTGCTTATTTTGCGAGCAAGTTATAACGGATTTTGGACTTTACATCCGTTATGATCAACCTGGTACAATAATTTGTTGGTCACTGCCATCTACATCAAATTTATTGAGCACTTCGAGATTTTTATTATCTGTTTTCCGGAACGCAAGTCGAGCTGCGCGCTGCAGGGACTTTGGGAAAAATGGCGGACGAGAACGTCATGTCTTTTGTGCTGTGAAGTGATTATCGGGGTTGGTTTTCGATTTTGCGGGGTATGGTTACGTTTTGGGGGAGTTGCAGTCCGACAATCCGGATATTATATGGAATATGTTGTTTTTCCATCCCAGTAGGGGATTTGATTCGCGATTGGAGGATTGTGTTTTTTTTTGGCCGTGCCATGTGTCCTTATCCGACCACCCTGGCCCATAATTTCTGGGAAGGATTTTTATCCGGTAGCATCGGTGAGTAACACGATTTATTTGCTATTACTTCACAGTACCTGTCGATCGATTGGCCAATATTTTAACCTCTGAAGCTCGATGGCGTATTTTTTCCCTTGGCCTTTTTAATGTGTTTTATTTTTTGTTTATGTGTAACATTCTGGTTTTTCTGTTCGTCGTTCATTTTTTGGTAAAGAATGTTATACGAGATTATGATTGCGGTGCATTTTTGTATACCTGTATCGTAGTGATTGGAATATCTAATCTCTTTTACGTTCGCTAAACGTGGAAATGAATTTAAGTTTGAATATTGATTTTTGGTATAATTATTTAATTAATAATTATTTGATTTAATAAATTGTTTTATAATGTGTACTTCGACTGGGTTTTATTTCCACGTTACAACATCAAGCGGCGTTAGTATAATGCATCGGCGATCGGAGTCCAGGATGATCGTTCTAAGTTCAAGCCTCGACTTGAAATTTTATGTTCGACGTATTTTTGTTTAATTTTTGGTTTAATATTATTTTTATAAAGGCTGCGATGTGCGACCTACATATATACAGGGTGCGACATTGCACCGGGGTTCGCTGCCGCTTGGTTTGGTCGTCGGAGGCTCGATGTGGTTACCATTATGGGATTGTTATATGACCATTCGAGTGTTCCGTCGATTGATTGTGTGTGGGTGGTGATTCTGGGTGTCAATGTGGTCGCTACTGTGCCGTACTGGTCGGCTCCTGTAGTGGGCTACTGTTGTTACGTTCCACTGGCGCAATACTAACACCATAAGCATCGACTTTATCATTAAGCCTTTAAGCAATGACCATCATATTGTTTATTTTTATGTTTATTTTTTTATTTTATTGTTAAGTTTATTTTGTGTGTGTTTGCAAAGCTGCTTCCTTGAGTTTATCCGAGGCGTTTTTACACGACCCATGGCCCTCGCATACCGACGTTTCCATCAAAGAGCTAGTTGACCTAACACCAGGGCTCCACGCATTTAAAAGCAGAAGGTTCTTACCTTCTGCGTGGACTTTATCTTCTCCAAGCTGCTTCTCATTAGAGCAGTAAGGAAAGATTTTGTATCAAAGTTCACCTGTCCACACGTTGTTCATATGTCAGAAATGGAAAGAAGAGAGAAAGGAGGCGAACATGGTAAAACGTACGCTGCACAATGAAGAAAATTGCACTATCATCCAATGTACGATCGTGAAGATTTTGACCACCAAGGAAGAATATGAGTATGAGCTACAACAACTCTGAGAAAATAAACAAGCTTTGACTGATACCTGATACCATGAAGAAATGTCCTGACATACCAGGGGCAATCGAAATGGGTAATATACGGAGTGGGGTTTTGCAACTGCAACTTTGTCTATATCAACTCAATGATCACCGATCTTAACGACCGTGGGCCAATATTACGTCTACTCCATCTAAATCGTTTAGCTCGAAAAATATTCGCGTCAGCGTGTAGCTGTAATTTCCACGTAAATAAATGGAACATTAAGTCAAAAAAAGTAATTTCTAAAAAGCGTGACAAAACCAAACCCGGTCTCCCCTACTTTTCAAAGACTAATAAACTTCTAGCTAACTTACCTACGTTTAATATATCTATATGTTTTTCTATTCCACGAAACACGCTTTTAACTTATCTCAAAAAACGTAAATAGTCCGCCAAATAATCGATACATGGTTTGCTCGGTCGAGAAACTTGATGTTTATCTTAAATTTCTTTAAAAATAAGAAAGTGTTGTTTGGGGTGCTATTTGAAAAAGAAGCAGTATTTTTTTGAGGAAATCGTCAGGAAAACTTGTGCTTTATGATGATTGTAAATTTTATTTGTTACGATTTTCTGACATTTTAAAACGGACTTAAAAATTTTTCTTTTTCCCTGACCAACAAAAAAAGGGAATATTAATGAGGTTTTATCTGAAATTTATTCAACTATTTCAACCCGTTGAAATTCTAATTATTGTAGTTGAATACAAATTTCATAAAATATGAAGTAAAATTTAATCGTAACATCTTTATTAGTATGTAGTTCGCATTGTTATATTCTAAACATAATTTTATTTATAAATGCAACATAATGTAACCAATCAATTATCTAAACTAATATTATATTCTGAGTGCTTCATACAAAAGAATCTGTTTGTTTAGATATTATTGCCAACAAAAATCAAATTTAATTGTTATTAATGACGCAAATGTAATGAAGTAGGGCATATGATAATATGAGCCTGGTGTATTCTGATATCCAAAACTGTTCCATCGGTTTAATAAGTAGCTAGTGGATTTAGCTATAAGACGCACAATTAAAATTCTGCGTTCGATACGCTGGGTTACTTGGAATCGAAGTTTTTGTGATGGGTATTCGAGATAGAAACGATTTACAAATGTAAGGGGTGAAATGTAAAGTTCGGGGGTCACAAAGAAACGGATTTTGCTTATTATACTGACCTACCTTTGTTTGCGCACCTTTATAAATAGCTTCGATTCGCTCGCATGGACTGTCACATTTCGATTTGTCGCATTGACCGTGGACACAGCGGTTATAAATATTCGGTTCCGAAATCTGTGATAAAATTGAAGAAGATTTCAAAAACATTATACACAATATTAGTTTAATAGTAATTGTTTGT